>JAHZTW010000001.1:390609709-390649932 GCA_020283515.1 Alliaria petiolata
AAGTACTTTCCGCAGGAGGCGTACAATCAGTTGGAGGCCGAGTTCTTGTACTTGCGCCAAGGGACCAAGACGGTTCGGCAGTACGAGACTGAGTTTAACCAGTTACGCAAGTATGTGGGACGTGACCATGATACCGAGGAGAAGCTGATCCGAAGGTTCATGAGTGGACTAAGGGTCGAGCTGCGTAACGGGTGTTTGGTGCGTGACTTTGCAACGGTCACGGAGCTGGTTGAGAAAGCAGCGTTGCTGGAGTCTGGACAGGCAGAGGAAGCTTTGTCTAAGGCTGGAACGGTGGTGGTAGCGGCCAAGAGTGGTCAAGCGTCCGGGGGACAGAACCGCAAGTTTGGAAAGAATGTTCCAGCCAAGTCAAGTGGAAACCGCAGCGTGTGTGGTACTTGCGGCAAGATGCATATGGGCGTGTGTAAGCGTACGTTTGGCTCGTGCTTTCGTTGTGGTAGTCTGGACCACAAGATCGCGGAGTGTCCTGAGCCAGAGATGGGGATGGTGAGAGTGTCGGACGGAGGAAGCGCAGGTGTGGTGTGCTTCGGCTGTGGAGAGCCGGGACACTACAAGCGTGAATGTCCAAAGGCAGGAGCGGCTGGGCAAGCGGCTAATCAGCTTAAGCGTGCAGGAGAGGCGCTGGCGCCACCAGCTAAGAGGCCGAACGTTACACCAAGGGTGTATGCCACGACCGCGGAAGGGACTGTAGATCCGATCACCGGTAAGTTTTAGTACTTACGGTTTTTCTTGAGTTTGTGTGTTGCGTGTTTGGATAAGCGTCTTAGCATTCTAGGGGTTGAATGTAGGGACCTTATTAATGGGTGAGGTGCAAACCCATGTTCTATTCGACTCCAGAGCGAGTCATTGTTTTGTTAACCCAGGAATGATTGGAAAAGGAGGATTCCAAAAGGAACCCAGAGAAGAATTCGGACTAGTGAGAGCGGCTGGAGGCCAAGTTATGTTCTCACTTGGGACGGTCCGAAACGTGTCAGTCTGGATTGGCGAAGTGGATATGCCAGCAGACTTAGTAATTTGTGAGGTCAAGTCTTACGATGTCTTCCTAGGAATGGATTGGCTCGGTAAGCACAAAGCGCATTTGGATTGTCACCGAGGGAGGGTGAAGTTCGAAAGGGATGGAGAAGTTCTAGTTTACCAAGGAGTTAGACCGACTTCTGGTAGCTTGGTTGTATCGGCAATACAAGCAGAGAAGATGTTGGAGAAGGGATGTGAGGCATATCTAGCGACGATATCTACGGAAGAGGTTGGGCCAGACATGGAGTTAAGAGACATTCCAGTGGTACAAGAGTTTGAGGACGTTTTTCAAGCTTTGTCCGGGATGCCACCAGCTCGTTTAGATCCGTTCACGATTGAACTTGAGCCGGGAACTGCTCCAGTGTCTAAGGCACCTTACCGTATGGCTCCGGCCGAGATGGCTGAACTGAAGAAGCAACTGGCTGATCTTTTGGACAAGGGATTTGTAAGGTCAAGCAGTTCACCATGGGGCGCACCAGTGCTGTTCGTAAAGAAGAAGGATGGGAGCTTCAGGCTTTGCATCGATTACCGAGGGTTGAACCGTGTTACGGTAAAGAACAAGTATCCACTTCCAAGGATAGACGAGTTGTTGGACCAGCTCAGGGGTTCTACTTGGTTCTCGAAGATTGATTTGGCTTCTGGGTACCATCAGATACCAATAGACGAACCGGACGTGAGGAAGACTGCCTTTCGGACAAGGTATAGTCATTACGAGTTCGTGGTCATGCCGTTTGGTTTGACGAATGCGCCAGCTGCATTCATGAAGTTGATGAATGGCGTGTTCCGAGAGTACTTGGATGAGTTTGTGATTATTTTCATAGACGATATCCTAGTATACTCGAAGAGTCCGGAAGAACATGAGAAGCATTTGAGGATTGTTCTAGGGAAGTTGCGTGAGCAGAAGTTGTTTGCCAAACTGAGCAAGTGTAGCTTTTGGCAGCGGCACATCGGGTTCTTGGGTCACATTGTTTCGGACAAGGGAGTGTCCGTGGATCCTGAAAAGATCAAGTCCATTGCGGAATGGCCAAGACCTGAGAATGCCACAGAAATAAGAAGTTTTCTAGGATTGGCTGGCTACTACAGGCGTTTTGTAAAAGACTTTGCAAGTATGGCTCAGCCGATGACGCGTCTGACTGGTAAGGATGTTGAGTTCGTGTGGACAGCCGAGTGCGAAGAGTGTTTCTTGAAGTTGAAAGGAATGCTCACAAGTGCACCAGTGTTGGCTCTACATGAGCCGGACGAGCCGTATGTGGTGTACACGGACGCTTGTGGGAAGGGACTAGGTTGTGTCCTAATGCAGCACGTGAATGTGATTGCATACGCGTCAAGACAGCTAAGGAAGCATGAGGTGAATTATCCTACGCATGACTTGGAGATGGCGGCCGTGGTCTTTGCTTTAAAGATATGGCGATCTTACTTGTATGGTGGGAAGGTCCAAGTGTTCACGGATCATAAGAGTTTGAAGTACATTTTCACTCAACCTGAGTTGAATTTGAGGCAACGAAGATGGATGGAGTTAGTCGCAGACTATGACCTGGAGATAGCTTATCATCCGGGAAAGGCTAATCTCGTTGCTGATGCACTAAGCCGGAGAAGGGCTAGTGTATCATCTGCTAAGGACGTGGAGGGAGTTGTGAATCTCCTAAGGACGTTAAGGTTGAACGTTCTGACCGAGGATACAGAACCATTGGGTCTGGAAGCGGCGGATCAGGCTGACTTGTTAACGAGGATCCGGCTAGCTCAAGAAGAGGATGAGAATTTGATTAAGTTGTCTAAGGCTGACAATACCGAGTATCAAACTTCAAGCAATGGGACGATTGTGTTGAATGGTCGAGTATGTGTTCCTAGCGTGAAAGAGTTAAAGGAAGAGATCCTTAAGGAAGCACATCAGTCTAGATTTTCGGTTCATCCGGGGATGACCAAGATGTACCGCGACCTGAAAAGGTACTATCATTGGGTCGGAATGAAGCGGGACGTGGCCAAGTGGGTGGCTAGTTGTCCGACGTGCCAGTTGATTAAGGCAGAGAATCAGTTTCCGAGTGGTTTGTTGCAAACATTACCAATGCCGGAATGGAAATGGGATATGATCACAATGGACTTTGTGATGGGTTTACCGAAGACTAAGAATAAGCATGACGCGATTTGGGTCATCGTGGATCGATTGACCAAGTCTGCTCATTTCTTACCTATGAGAAAGACGGATGGAGTGCCTAAGCTAGTAGAGCTATACGTGGATGAGATCGTGAAACTGCATGGTGTGCCAGTGAGTATAGTGTCCGATCGTGATCCGAAGTTCGCTTCACGGTTCTGGAAAGAGTTTCAGAAAGAGTTTGGGACGAAGGTACACATGAGTACTGCGTATCATCCGCAAACGGATGGTCAGTCCGAAAGGACCATCAGGACGTTAGAGGACATGTTGAGAGCGTGTGTTTTGGATTGGGGTGGTAACTGGGATAGTTATCTACCGTTGGCTGAGTTTGCGTATAACAACAGTTATCAAAGGAGCATTGATATGTCTCCGTATGAAGCGTTGTACGGACGACCGTGCAGGACACCGTTATGTTGGACCCAAGTGGGGGAGCGGAGTGAGTTAGGACCTGCTATAGTCGAGGAGACTACAGAAAAGATTCGGTTTCTGAAAGTTAAGCTGAAAGAGGCTCAAGACCGGCAAAAGAGTTATGCCGATAAGCGCCGTAAGGACTTAGAGTTCAGTGTGGGCGATATGGTTTATTTGAAGGCCATGACTTATAAAGGGAAAAGCCGAGCAATGTTTGATGCTAAGTTAAGTCCGAGGTACATGGGACCGTACCGAATTTTGGAAAGGATTGGACCAGTGGCGTATAAGTTGGACTTACCGCCGGAGATGAGTGCGTACCACAATGTGTTTCACGTGTCACAGCTGAGAAAGCATATGACCGAACGTGAGAACATTATATCTGAACCACCGCAGGATTTGCAAGAGGATCTGACCTTGGAAGGTAGACCGATCCGTGTGGTTGGCCGGAAGGAAAAAGTCAAGCGTGGTAAAGTGGTCAAGATGATCAAGGTCGTTTGGGATTGTAACGGCGATGAGCAAACGACTTGGGAAAAAGAAGCAAAGATGAGTACAAAGTTCCCTAAATGGTTTGAGAAGCTTCCGGAAGAGGAGCCGGATTCGAGGACGAATCCAAACTAAGTGGGGGAGAGTTGTAGCATCCGTAACCAGTAATTATGATTTGGGTCGTTGTATATAAGTTTGGTACGATGGAGGTTCGTCATTTTGGTACGTAAGAACAGGACCGAGGTACGATCGTGGTATGTCCGCGGTACGTACGTAGTACGTACGTGGTACGAGGGTGGTACCATACCGTGGTACGTGTTAGCGCGTACGTGAGGTTAAGGGTCGTGACCAAGGGAAATTGTGGAAAAACGGCTAAGTGTTGAGAATGGGCCGTGGGCCTTGAGTTTGGCCGAAGAAAAATTGGAGTTTTCCTAGTCGGAATAGGATTTCTCGAGTTTGGCCGAGCGGTTTGGGAAACTGCCGAGAGAAAAGGAAAGTTTGATCGGTTAGCCGAGAGAAACTTAAAACAAACCGATTCTAGCCGAGAGAAAAGGGAAAACACGCTAGGATAGGCGGTTTATCCCTAGGGTTTCGCGTATATAAGGAGTTTTATGCGATTTTTCTCGGGCAGCCGCGCATTACTCGAGAGAAAAAGAGTTTTTCCCGAGAGATTGTGAGATCATCGAGAGATCAAGTTTTCCGTGAGAGTTCGGCGAATTCTGATCGAGAGATTCGATTGACGATAGGCATTTTACCGAGGAAGGATCGAAGTTATCCGAAGGTTTTCGGATTGGATCGAGAGATAGTCGAGAGCACTTGATTCCGGCCGTTAGCTTCGGTAAGTGCTCGGATATCCTTGTTTGAGTTAGGATTTTGTCGAGAGTTGTTCGACTAATCCGTGTGTTTTGGTCTGTTTCCGAGGGGATTCAGAGTTTGGTTCGAGGAAAAGTGTTCGGATCGTGAGATAGCCGATAGGGGATTGGATCTCGCGGTACGAGTCATAGCGATAGCCGAGGGAGCACGTTGGTGTCCGACTATCTTTGTTTTTGTTCGAGTTATTACCGAGTTTCCTTCGACTAAAACCGTTCGTTTGATTGTCTAAGGTGAGTGCGTGACTGTGGCTAGCATCTATGGATTGAAAGATTGCTAGGGGTTTTGATGTGTATTGATCGCTTGTGTAAGTAGGGTTTTATGCTTAGCAAGGTCAATGTTTATGTGATTGTGATGCGGTTTGGTGACCGTGAGATTATGTGATGTGTCTAGCTAGCTCGTGATCGAGGCAGGATCGTTTCTTTGTCTTAGGTGATGTGTGATTCACGCTAGTGCGGAACCGAGTCCGTAAGACTTGATGGTCAGAGTTAGGGTAGATGATCATGCGTGTTTGATTGCTTGCTTGCTAAGTGTGTTGATATCGTGTTAGAATTGTTAGCATGAAAGCGTGATTATTTGCTGGCTAAGGTGTTACGGGATGACTGTATTCACTAAGCATTTATGGTAATGCTTATGCCTCTCTTATGTGTTGAGTGTGCAGGTAAAGATGTTGTCCAGGACCGTTTGTTCTGAAGGCGGACTCGAAGGCAGTGAAGAAAGGAGTGGATTTAGGATTGGGCTTTGGGGGTTTATTTTATTTAGGCTTGTTTCGGATTTGGCTTTGGTGTTATTGATAACTTAATCGAATTTGGCTAAGTTAGTTTATGATTTTTAAACCTCGGTTTTATGTATTAGAATGTGGATTATTTATGCAATGAGAATGGCTGTTTTGAGAATCGAATTGTTATTTGAGTTAATGAGAAAAGTTTGAAATTCCGCATAAATGTGTAAGTTGGTCGAAATTGTTTAAGGACGGACGGCCTGGTTAGGATTACTGGGTCGGGTCGCCTCAGTTACTCTCTTCATTCTTAATTTACTATGGTTAGTTTATTTATTGTAAGGCCGAATAAGGTTAATATGCTCATTCACCCACAAAAAAGAAGGGTTCAACACCCAAAAAAAAAAATAGCCATCAATCGAAAAAGTTCAATTCACATGAAGAAAATAGACGAGTACAAAAACACTAAGTCTTAGATCTCGCCCAAATCAAGTGAAGGGATAGTGCGGCACAAACTATTATTACAAACTTATTCCAAATATTTTATTACTTGCACGAGTAACATTACGAATGTGGAATCATGGAATGATCCCGATTCCCGAGACTATTTTGGTTAGCTCGTCTCTCTCAATGTGCGATCCATTTTGGTAGAGAGATTTATGAAGCCTAGGAGTGATGAAGAGTTCAATAGGAGTGGCTTTGTAATTAGCAAACCCATTGTTCTCGGTCATGTCAACATCTTGGCTAGATGGTCTTGTTACGTCAAAGCTGTGCAGAAACCTTGCTAGGAGATATTGTACCATCCACGTACGAAGGGATATCCCGGGCACGCCATCTGTGCCAACCCGAATGGAATTAACTTGTAACTCTGCCCACCAAGATCAACTTCTCTATGTGATGTCAAGAACCTCTCTTGCTCGAACGCATCAGGGTTGGACCAAAGATTCGGATCCCTATGAATCTTCCAGACATTTACCATCAATTGTGTCGCTGATTAATCGACATGAAATAAAACTATGCATGTCATTAGAGAAAGAGACTATAAAAATGTTATATGTATGGTGAATATTCATAGCAGCCCATCTTAAAACTACGTACTTAGCGATGTAGAGGACCCACTCACAAACCTACAAGCGTTTATTAGGTCTCATATCTTTTAAATTTGAGATTCCTCATAATTATTAACTGGTTTAACTATCGTTTGATCAATGTTTATTCCACTTGAAGCCGCATGTTTGAATTCCAAGTTAGGGATTATATTACCTGCGGGAACATGAAAGTTTCCATTGGTGATTTCAAAATCTTCCGTCACATTCCTATAAGGTGTGAGAGTGATTGGTGGGTACAAAAGGAATGTCTCCTTGACAATTGCTTGGAGATAAATCAAATCTTTGAGGTCAGATTCTTCCACAGTTCTGCTCTCGCCAATGGTGCGTTGTAGCTCTTCCTGAGCTTTCCTCAACACATGCGGGTTGTTCACGAGTAGAAAAACAGCCCAAACTAGAGCCACAATAGCCGCTTCGCTTCCTGATAGCACCAAGTTCTTGTTTGCACAAAAAGGTTTACACATATAACATATAGTTAGCCCAAACTAGAGCCACAATAGTTAGTAATTAACCTTTTGTTATACTTTCATATGAGGTTAAAGTTCTGTGAGGTCTTACGAGGCATAAGGACTTGATTGTTTTATGAGCACCATAAAGACGTGGATTATTTGTCGCTTAAAAGCCTCAAGAAGTAGATCCAAAAAGTTCTTTTCACCGTCACCCTTCCTCTTCTTGTGCTCTTCAACCCAAACTTCAACAATTTCATCGATCTATGTGAAACCCCGATCCAACTTACTTAGTCGAGACGTCTAGTGACACTTAAAACAATTTTCAAAAACTCCCCCACTTGAAATGAATTCGTCCTCGAAATCGGGGAATGACTTCTTGATACAAGACTTTTTATGTCTTGCAAGCAATTCCTCAATTGCTCATATCATTGCAATACTTGAGGTATCAATCCATCTTGTGAGATGATTCAATAAGAATACAAAGTTATGTTTAAGCTAAGCTAAAATGGTAAATGCAAGTCACAAGCAACAATTAAAAGCAAACTATAAACTAGAAGAAACACTATTAGAGCAATACTATCAAATTAGGCCTTAATTACTACTAATCAAGCACTAAACAAGAGATTAATTACTAAGCAATATTAACAAATTAACTAAAACGAAACCTAGGGATGGAATCATTGATTTGGGAAACTAAATGGACAATCTTGCAATCATTTAAACAACTAATCAAGCTAACTCTATGCCTAGAACACTTAAACAAGATTAAACCATGATGTGTGGCCTTAATCCCTTTCTTAATCACCCTAATGAACTAATGATGTTTTAGCATTAGGATAATCAACAAGCATTAAATTCAAGTCTATAAGGCATGATAAACACTCTAGACAACTAATGTCTTAGGCTAGAAATGTAAATCTCTTATTAAGTTGGTTCAAGCATTTCATCAAACACTTGGTGGGTGTATGAAATGCTTATGATCCAAAATAGCAAAGATTAGCTATTTGACATTAGGAATCACTTAATAAGAAGAGAGAATGAAAGAATCTATCCTAGATTGCAAGATTAATCCATTAGAAAACCCTAAATCTAACCCATTCCCAAGTTTCTAAGGAACTACTCACTAACCATGGTTAAACCCATCAAATCAAAGATTAGAGAAAGGTTAAACATGATTAGAGAAAGATAAAACAAGAAATCTAAGAAAAATATTGCATTAAATTCAAAGATTCAAGCTTAAACAAAGTGTTTGCCCAAAGTGGCTAAAAGTTTAAGCTAAGAACAAGAGAATAAAAGTTGGGATAAAAAATTAGGTCCAAAGAGTATTTATTGGAGGGACCCATAAAGTAGAAAAAAGATTCGTCTGGGAAAGTTTCTGCGTAGCTCGTCGAAACTTCTCGCCGAAACTTCTTCCTGGAGGAAAGTTCCTGCGTAGCTTCGTCGAAACTTCTCGCCGAACCGTCGTCCTGGAGGTAAGTTTTCGTGTAGCTTTGTCGAAACTTCTCGCCGAAACTTCTTCAGGATTCTTCTTCTCCATCTTTTTGGCAACTTCTTGCTCTTCCAAGTGATGTGACATTCCTCTCCAACTCCATTGTTGCCTCCACAGCATCCATGTTACCTGATCAAGACTCCAAATGCACCAAAACATGCAAGGACTATGCAAAAACACTCTAGGACTCTAAATGATACAATGCAACACAATGATGCTATATTAGACTCCTAAATGATGAGAAACTTATACTAAATGGATGCTAAAATGATGCAAAATATAGACATATCAACTCCCCCAAACTTGCCTTTTGCTTGTCCCCAAGCAAATGAAACACAAGCTAAGGAGAGAGGTTTGAAAGTGGGGACTCAAATCCAAAGGTGCCAAGCAAATGAATCAATTCAATGGTCCTAGTTAGCAGTTCTAGGATGCCTTTTATGCAAATTTCTACTCCAAAAGGTCTAGCCATACCCATACTCATTCAAGTGAACCCAAGCCTCAACCTACACAAGCATTCATTTTCACCAACTCTTTAACATTCATTAAGTAGTAACCATGGATCATGAATCATACAATGCTAGAAAACTTGTTTGGTTTTTGGGTAAGGTTTTGAGATAAAAATGATCTCAACTTCATGGGGTTCCAATGCAAGGGATCTCTCAATGAACAAGTGAACTTTGGCAAAATGCTAAGAGTAAAAAGCAACCTATGCATACAAGGACAAACTTCCATCTACCCTTTGTAACACAATTGTCTTCACTCTCATTTTTCTTTTAAGCTCACTCACCAAGTCCAACCTAAGCTACCCATTACAAGGCAATTCGCCAAACCCATAAGCTCAAACCACTTTCTCCTTTTCTCTTTTAAGTACTTGGGGAAAACTTCTTCTACAACCACAAGTGTTGGCACACTTTTACTTCAAGCTCTTTCTCTTTTCATTCACAATTTGCTATCCTCTTTCTTATAACATCTTAGCCATATTTTTTTCTTTTTCTTGGCTCTTTTACTTTTCTTTTCTAGAGGATTTCTTTTCTTTTCTTAACACTTAGAGCACAATATACAATGCCAACACTTGTTCCAAATATTTTCGTTTTCCCCCTTTCACCATCTCAACTTCGCCCACTTACTTGTTCCACATCAAATATCAAGCCAAAATTCCCACCCAAGAATCCTATCCTATCATCTAGCTCATTGTTCTCGAGCTAGCTACATGGAAGCCTATCCTTGTCGCTCTAAACTCAACACTTTTTGCTAAGTTCACAAGATGAAAAAGGCCTAATGCACTCAATAAGGAAGAGGTTTCAAAGGAAGCTTAGTTAGGGAGTTCGTTTTCAACCGCTCTAAAGATGAGAGTCGGCTATTTGGGTTAACAAGAGTGGTAAAAGGAAAGAAGATAACCCAAATATGTATATGGTATCCACAAGTTCTCTAGCAATGCATAACCATGATAATTACTTGTTCAAATTAGGTTCAAGTTCAAGAGAGTTGGTTTCTATTCAAAGCTTGCTTCAATTAAAACTTGAATTTCAAATGGTGAGGTCCAAGTAGGGTTCAACTTTAACTTTCAAAATTTGCACACAAAGCATCAAACAACTATTAACTAGGGCCTTGAACTAATTCATGAGCTAAACACCTTACAAGGAAAAATCATCATTGTCCCCTATGCATGAATGCAATCCTATATGAAAGCTAGACTCAATCCTACTTATGTAACAAATGCAAATGCAACTACATGCTATTTTTTTGAAATTTTTGAAATTTTTCCAATTTTTTTGGTTTTTTCTATGCCATTAGATGTATGCATGAGACTCAAGAATGCATGAGAAATAAAAATAAGATCATAGAACACAAGATCAAATACACCATACTCCCCCAAACTTAAATTACACAGTCTCTTGTGTAATCCAAGCTTGGAGAAGATTTCAAAATGCAAAAATAAAAGACTTAATGGTATTTACAATGGTTTGGAGTGGTACCTTGATCAAAAGTGCATGGAGGAGGAAGAAGGCTTTAATCCTCTGATTTTTAGGAAAGTTTCGACGAGCTTCACCGAACCAGCTCATCGAAACTTTCCTGGAACTTTGGTTCGGCGTGTCTCGTCGAACGCTTTGGCCGAACCGTCACCCCGGAAGAAAATTTCGGTGAGCTTCACCGAAATTATTGGTCAAACCATCACCCTGGAAGAAAATTTCGGTGAGCTTCACCGAAATTGTTGGCCGAAACTTCTTTAAAATTTTCCTCCACACCTTTTCTTCAAGTCTAAGTCCTCCATACTCAACCTAAAACTTTAAAAAACTCATAGAAACATAATCATAGTACTAAATCAAGAATATATTCAAGGATAACCATGGGAATGCCTCCCATGTGCGCTTGTTTAACGCATTAGCTCGACTTTTCAAACCTTTTTAGGCTAGGGGTGATCAAGGAGTGGGTTTGGGATTCCTCCTCCTTTCTTGATGAACATGGTGCTTGTTCTAGCTTGTAGCACCTTCTTCTTCTTCTTACACCTCCTTCTTGCACTCTTTGGTGGCTCAGCTATATGTTCCCTCACATTGATTCCATCAAACATAGCAAGAAGACATTCACCATCAAAGCTTGACCCATCATACTCATTGTGGTCCAAGGTGTCATTATCCTCCAGCATCACACAAGTGAATCCCATCAGATGCTCCTTTGTATATGGTGGGTTTTCATCAATTTCCATAGTAGCACATGTGATTGTGCCACAAAAATCTAAGGTAGAAGGCTTCATGGGATAGAAGACTTTATCATTAACACTCTTGAGAACCACCCTCTTGTTAGTGAAATCAATGCTCGCTCCAACTGTATTGAGGAAGGGGGTTCCTAGGAGGAGAGGCTGCCTTGTTGCTTGAACCATGTCCATGACTATGAAGTCAGTTGGGACTAGACATTCACCAATCTTCAATGGATAATCTTCTACAAGGCCTATTGGTTGCCTTGAGGAAGCATCAACAAAGGTAATAGGTGATGGATACTTCTTTAGTTTTGTAATCCGAAGGCTCTTTGACAACTCAAGGGACATCACATTGACACTTGATCCCGAATCACACAAGGCCTCATCAATCTTTAAATTCCCAAGAGAGAAAGAAATCAAAAAATTTCCGGGATTACCAAGCTTTGTAATAGTCTTGGGCTCATCCTTTGTTGTGCTTGGTGGATCAAGTCTTTCCATCAGATCTTCTACCTCCTCCCTATTAGCTAGCAAGTCTTTGATGAACCTTATTTGATCCTTGACCTGAGATAAACTCTCCCCTTTTGGCAAAGGTGCACCAACTTTCTCCATACTTCCTCTAAAGCTTGAGAGCACTTTCTTTTGTGCCTTAGTCAAAATCTGCTCAGGAAATGGAAGTGGTGGCTTATAGATAGGGAGATCACAAGCTTCCCTTTCACTCTTCTTAGCCACTTCTCTTACATCCTCTTCAACTCTTGCCTTTGTAGAAGTCTTGGTTTCATCAAACACTTCTTTACCCATTTCCGCAGCAACAACCATGAAGTCATTTTTAATGACCACCTCCTCATCTTGAACTTCAATGTCCTCATTGAATGTAGATGTATCATAAGGAGCTTCAAATAGTTGATCAAACTCTAGCACAACAAGCTCTAACTCATCTTCATCAATAGTGGAGATAGCATTGGAATACTCTTTTGGGTTAGCTTCGGGTTTACCGGGTAAAGTGCCTTGAGAATTGGAGCTAGAAGCCTTGCCTTGCTCAAGTTGCTTGAACTTTTGTTGAAGACCTCCTATTTGAGTTGCAAGATCATTGAATGAAGAATCCGTCCTTGTATTAATTTCAGCAATTTTCTTTCCCATATTAGCATCATTGTGAGCTTGACCGTGAAGTATTTGTTGAAGCATGAGCTGAACATTGTCTTGTGGAGGGCCTTGTGAAGCTTGAGTAAAACCTGGTGGAGATTTGTACTTTGGACCACCATAGTTGCCTTGGTTTCCTCTTTGGTAGTTTGTTCTTGGTGCATAATCTTTTTGTTGATTGTTGAAAGGTACAAAATGTTTGTTTTGAGTGGCTTGTGGAGGGTAGACTTGGTCATGGGGGTTAGCAACATTAGTACTTCTATAATAGAGGTTGTTATTTCCCTTATAGTTGTTGTTGTAGTTGTTGTTGTATCCTCCTTGGCCACCCACGAAATTTACCACTTCTTCACACTCTTGTGACTCAACTTGATCATTACAATCTTCTTGATTCTTACCAACAAAATGCACATGCCTTTGAGTGGAGGACACGAGCTTGTCCATCTTGTCATGTAGAGACTTCATTTCTTTCTTGTGAGAGTCATATTCATCTCCCCTTGGAGCTCTATCATAGTCTACATTGTAGTTACCATCACTCAAGGCAAGATTCTCTACAAGCTCTAATCTATCTTCCACTTCTTTGCCCAAGAAATTCCCATTGCTTGCGGTATCAAGAAGCATTCTTATCTTTGGGAGAACACCTCTATAGATGGTGCTTAGTAGAGACTCTTGTGTGAAGCCATGATGAGGGCATTGCATTGTGTAGCCCTTGAATCTTTCCCATGCTTCATTGAAGGACTCATTGCTATTTTGAGTGAAGCTAGAGATCTCATTCCTCAACTTGGCGGTCCTAGAGTTGGAGAAGAACTTAGATAGGAAGGCTTTCTTGCACTCATCCCATGTAGTGATAGTACCTTGAGGCAAAGTTTTCTCCCATTGCCTTGCTCTATCCCCAAGCGAGAAGGAAAATAGTCTTAGCTTGAAGGCATCCTCACTCACACCATTCATCTTGAATAAGCCACAAACTCTATCAAAGCTTTCCAAGTGATCTAGAGGATCCTCCATTGGCAACCCATGGAACTTGTCTTGTTGAACCATAGAGATGAAAGCTGGCTTCACTTCAAAAGTATTGTTTTGAACCGGTGGAGGATTGATACCATAGCGATTTTGATGTGTATTTGGAGCATCTCCAGCCCCAATAGTCCTCCCTAGTCTTGGCGCATGTAAGGGGTTTCCATTCCCCCTTGGTGCTTGCGCCATGTTCATTGGAGGAGCTCGATCCCTTTGTTGTTCTTCCATTCTCAACCTCTCTATCCGTGCAGCTTCCTTTCTTGCAATCCTAGCAACCCTTTCCAACTGATCAATCTCTTGAAAGCCTTGGAAGTTGTCCCCTTTTGACCTCAAATGCATGCAAGGAAAACTGAAATCTAGAAAAGTAGATGGTCAATAAACACAAAAGGATTACTTAGTCTCAAACTAAACTCAAATCTTAAAGATCAATCAATCCCAATATGGCAACGGCGCCAAATTGAAACAAGACTTTTTATGTCTTGCAAGCAATTTCTCAATTGCTCATATCATTGCAATATTTGAGATATCAATCCATCTTGGGAGATGATTCAATAAGAATACAAAGTTAAGTTTAAGCTAAGCTAAAATGGTAAATGCAAGTCACAAGCAAGAATTGAAAGCAAACTATAAACTAGAAGAGACACTACTAGAGCAATAATATGAAATTAAACCTTAATCACTACTAATCAAGCACTAATCAAGCAATTACTACTAATCAAGATTATCAAATTAACTAAAAACGAAACCTAGGGATGGAATCATTGATTTGGGAAACTAAATGGACAACCTTGCAATCATTTAAGCAACTAATCAAGCTAACTCTATGCCTAGAACACTTAATAAAGACTAAACCATGATGTGTGGCACTAATCCCTTTCTTAATCACCCTAATGAACTAATGATGTTTTAGCATTAGGATAATCAACAAGCATTAATTTCAAGTCTAAATAGCATGATAAACACTCTAGGCAACTAATGTCTTAGGCTAGAAATGTAAATCTCTTATTAAGTTGGTTCAAGCATTTCATCAAACACTTGGTGGGTGTATGAAATGCTTATGATCCAAAATAGCAAAGATTAGCTATTTGGCATTAGGAATCACTTAATAAGAAGAGAGAATGAAAGAATCTATCCTAGATTGCAAGATTAATCCATTAGAAAACCCTAAATCTAACCCATCCCCAAGTTTCTAAGGAACTACTCACTAACCATGCTTAAACCCATCAAATCAAGGATTAGAGAAAGGTTAAACATGATTAGAGAAAGATAAAACAAGAAATCTAAGAAAGATATTACATTAAACTCAAAGATTCAAGCTTAAACAAAGTGTTGCCCAAAGTGGCTAAAAGTTTAAGCTAAGAACAAGAGAATAAAATTTGGGATAAAAAATTAGGTCCAAAGAGTATTTATAGGAGGGACCCATAAAGTAGACAAAAAAGATTCGTCTGGGAAAGTTTCTGCGTAGCTCGTCGAAACTTCTCGCCGAAACTTCTTCCTGGAGGAAAGTTTCTGCGTAGCTTCGTCGAAAATTCTCGCCAAACCGTCGTTCTGGAGGAAAGTTTCTGCGTAGCTTTGTCGAAACTTCTCGCCGAAACTTCTTCAGGATTCTTCTTCTCCATCTTTTTGGCAACTTCTTGCTCTTCCAAGTGATGTGCCATTCCTCTCCAACTCCATTGTTGCCTCCACAGCATCCATGTTACCTGATCAAGACTCCAAATGCACCAAAACATGCAAGGACTATGCAAAAACACTCTAGGACTCTAAATGATACAATGCAACACAATGATGCTATATTAGACCCCTAAATGATGAGAAACTTATACTAAATGGATGCTAAAATGACGCAAAATATAGACATATCACTTCTCAACTTCTCCCCCGTTTGATTTCCGACCAATCCTGAAGCCTATTCTTCCTTGATGTTTGATCGTGACATCCCAACGCTTCCGCTGCACACTCTAACTCCTCAGCTACCGGTTGGAACTTGTGTCTCCTTGATTTTAGAAAACTGAACCTTCAATACTGCAAGGCCAAACATGCTAAGAAAACCTGTTTTACTAGAACAAGACTAACCTCAGTCGTTGGTGCTTCACTTTTCAAAACTTCCCAATACCCCCAAAATAGTTTGAAAACATTTTACTTTCACATGACTGCCTTCCGAGACAGAACCGGCTTGTCAACCTTACGCTTTGATACCAAATTGAGAGACCACAATCTTGCTATCTTAGCCGAGAGTGGTTCTCACGTGTTTTAACATCCTTTTAAAATATAACTAACTATTAAATATGCATTTAATGTCAAAAATCCATTTATTAAAATCGAACCGGAAACTCGAAGCGTCATAACAATAAAATCAAATTTTAAACTTAAAAATAGAAATAATTGAAAAATCTTTTAAAAGTTTTAAATAAAACCAAAGCGCCATTTTGTCCCGGAAATAGCACCGCTCCGACTTTAACTCAAGCTTACTCACATGAAAAGGGAAAAGAGGGGTGGGTAACAAGTTACTCAGTGAAACATACTTGATCTATACAAAGCATTAATCATAACCACATATGCATCTACTCAACCTAGCGATTAGACAAACATCAATCAACATGCAAACACAAGTTAAGAGAAAACCTATCAAACAAGTTCCCACTCACGAGAACGTCACACTTTTAAATCTAGCGACTCGTCAGCCGAAATCTCACAGGCCCGTCTGATAACATGCATATTTTGCCCGTTTTTACTATCACAAGTGAGTGTTTTAATAAGCATTTCACTAAGGTTTTAATGCATAAACACTAAATTTCGAGTATTTGGTTGTTCAAGACTCTCTTCTAATCTTAGCAAAAAACGCATATTTTGGAGCAAAATGGACAATCCTGGAAACAGTGCTCGAGGAAAAAAGTTCAACATCAAACGAAGGCCTTCCCACCACGAGATCAAGCTCATATTTAGAGACAAGGTAGCCTTATCAGCTGTCTTTCACCTCGAAGTGGTTTAAGAACAATCCCACGGCTGGATCTCAAGTTATGGAAGAGGCAAGAAGGTCCGTCAAGCATCCGAAAAGATGAGCTAGCCGCTCCACAGTGATGTACTCATAAATTAACATGTTTTAGAACTCATTTTAGATAGCTTTGCATTCACTTATGCATTCATTTAGTTATTTTTAGTCCAAATTTCATCTATATTAGAGTTTAGCAAGTTTTAGCTTAGGTTGCATATTGTACATATTGAGTCCTAATTAGGTACTTTGGAGGCTTAGAGGACCTCTTTGGAGAGTTGGGTGACAAGGAGGAAGAAAAGAAGAGAGTCAAACATGGAGCAGACGAATTTTAGAAGTGTATCGACCTTGGTGTCGACCTACCAAGGTCGATACAGCCCAGTAGGAGAGAAAGAGTGCGCGTATCGGACGATATTATCGAGATGCCAAGCTCGATACACAGGCCATCCGGAGTTTTAAAGACGGCGTATCGGGCATTCGTATCGGACTGCTAAGGTCGATATACATCTCATCCGAAGTCGAAGACTGGCGTGTCGGGCATCTGTGTCGACCTGCGAAGGTCGACACATTCCTTGAAGAAACATTTAGCAGCGTATCGACCTAGCAAGCTCGATACGCTGCCCGATTTTCAGACCTAAACAGGGTCAATACCCGGTTTGTTCCGGGTTGACCCGGTTTGTTCCGGGTTGACCCGGTTCGTCCAATGTTCACTATAAATAGGAAAAGACCTAATTTTTCCTAAGTATCTTTTAATCTCTTGTTCTTACTTAGAAAACATTCCCTTTTGGTTTCTAAGTGATTTTGTAAGACATTTCTTTAAGTTTATGCAAATCTAGTATTTATATCTTTAAATCTTTCATCTTCTACCTCTCTAATCATGTTTATCTCTATCACTTTCATAGGATTTAAGGGATTAACTATGGTTAGTATGTAGTTTCTTTAGGGTCTAAGGATGAGTTAGATTTATGGTGTTTTAAGGATTAATCTTGATGCCTAATCTTCCATTTCCCTCCTTGTTTAGTGCTCTAAATGCTAGTTTAGCCTTGATCATGCTAAAACTAGGCCTTAGGGAATTTCACACCCACAAGGTGTTTGATGAAATTCCCCAACCAACTAAACAAGGGATTTACATTCCTAGCTCATGAAAGTGATTGTCTAGGGTGTTTATTGGTAATTTAGAACTGTTTTGCAATGCTTGTTAGCTTCCTTTTCACTAATGATAGTTAGTTCTTGATTATGATGATTAATGAAGGGATTTGTAGCATCTGTAACCAGTAATTATGTTTTGGGTCGTTGTATGTAAGTTTGGTACGATGGAGGTTCGTCATTTTGGTACGTAAGAACAGGACCGTGGTACGATCGTGGTATGTCCGTGGTACGTACGTAGTACGTACGTGGTACGAGGGTGGTACCATACCGTGGTACGTGTTAGCGCGTACGTGAGGTTAAGGGTCGTGACCAAGGGAAATTGTGGAAAAACGGCTAAGTGTTGAGAATGGGCCGTGGGCCTTGAGTTTGGCCGAAGAAAAATTGGAGTTTTCCTAGTCGGAATAGGATTTCTCGAGTTTGGCCGAGCGGTTTGGGAAACTGCCGAGAGAAAAGGAAAGTTTGATCGGTTAGCCGAGAGAAACTTAAAACAAACCGATTCTAGCCGAGAGAAAAGGGAAAACACGCTAGGATAGGCGGTTTATCCCTAGGGTTTCGCGTATATAAGGAGTTTTATGCGATTTTTCTCGGGCAGCCGCGCATTACTCGAGAGAAAAAGAGTTTTTCCCGAGAGATTGTGAGATCATCGAGAGATCAAGTTTTCCGTGAGAGTTCTGCGAATTCTGATCGAGAGATTCGATTGAGGATAGGCGTTTTACCGAGGAAGGATCGAAGTTATCCGAAGGTTTTCGGATTGGATCGAGAGATAGTCGAGAGCACTTGATTCCGGCCGTTAGCTTCGGTAAGTGCTCGGATATCTTTGTTTGTGTTAGGATTTTGTCGAGAGTTGTTCGACTAATCCGTGTGTTTTGGTCTGTTTCCGAGGGGATTCAGAGTTTGGTTCGAGGAAAAGTGTTCGGATCGTGAGATAGCCGATAGGGGATTGGATCTCGCGGTACGAGTCGTAGCGATAGCCGAGGGAGCACGTTGGTGTCCGACTATCTTTGTTTTTGTTCGAGTTATCACCGAGTTTCCTTCGACTAAAACCGTTCGTTTGATTGTCTAAGGTGAGTGCGTGACTGTGGCTAGCATCTATGGATTGAAAGATTGCTAGGGATTTTGATATGTATTGATCGCTTGTGTAAGTAGGGTTTTATGCTTAGCAAGGTCAATGTTTATGTGATTGTGTTGCGGTTTGGTGACCGTGAGATTATGTGATTGTTTAGCTAGCTTGTGGCCGAGGCAGGATCGTTTTCTCTGGGTTAGGTGATGTGTGATTCACGCTAAGGAGGAAACCGAGTCCATAAGACTAGAGGGTCAGAGTTAGGCTAGATGGTCATGCGTATTGGTTGATTGATTGCTTGCTTGCTAAGTGTGTTGATATCGTGTTAGAATTGTTAGCATGAAAGCGTGATTATTTGCTGGCTAAGGTGTTACGGGATGACCGTATTCACTAAGCATTTATGGTAATGCTTATGCCTCTCTTATGTGTTGAGTGTGCAGGTAAAGATGTTGTCCAGGACCGTTAGTTCTGAAGGCGGACTCGAAGGCAGTGAAGAAAGGAGTGGATTTAGGATTGGGCTTTGGGGGTTTATTTTATTTAGACTTGTTTCGGATTTTGGCTTTGGTGTTATTGATAACTTAATCGAATTTGGCTAAGTTAGTTTATGATTTTTGAACCTCGGTTTTATGTATTGGAATGTGGATTATTTATGCAATGAGAATGAATGTTCTTGAGAATCGAATTGTGTTAAGTTAATGAGAAAAGTTTGAAAATTCCGCATAAGTGTGTAAGTTGGTCGAAATTGTTTAAGGACGGCCGGCCTGGTTAGGATTACTGGGTCGGGTCGCCTCAGTTTGGTATCAGAGCATGGTCGATTCTAGGACAGTTCATTAGCATAGTTGGGGTTAGATAAATCCACCTTTCACTGCCGAGTCTCGCGGTTTGTTGTTGTTTGAGTTGGGAACTCTTGGTTGCGGTTAGCTACGGGCTAACCGATAGTTGTCTTGTCTTGCAGATGGCTCCGAGAAGGACTAGGGCTGCAAGGTTGAATGGTGTTGCGAACTCGGGGAGTTCTAGATCTGAGAATGCGGTTGGGAACCAGCATGAGGTCGAGGCTGCTGTGGCGGCTGAGGCTGCTGCGGCTGCGGCTGCGAATGCTGCGGCTGCTGCTGCTGCGGACGCGGCTGCTGCGAATGCGGCTGCGGGTGGAGTTGAGAACGTGGCTGGGAATGCTGCGGGAGCTGTTCCAGATAGGCTGGAGGCCGTGCTGGGATTACTAGCTCAAGTGTTGGAGCGTTTGCCAGTGGCTGCGCCTGTACCGGGAGTGGTACCGGCCGTGGCACCACCAGTGGTTGTGCCAGACGTTGGGAACGTGGTTGTAGAGGAAGCGGGTCAGGCCGTGGTGATTCCGTCTTACCTCAAAGTGTTGGATCATATGGCGAGGTTGGGAACCAAGTTCTTCGCGGGAGGAACTGCGCCTATCGAGGCCGACGAGTGGAGGATGAGGCTTGAGAGGAACTTCGAGTCTATCCGATGTCCGGAAGAGTACAAGCGAGACATAGCTGTGCATTACCTGGAGGGTACTGCACATACGTGGTGGAAAGGGATCACAGGACGTTTGGTGAACCCGAATTGTTCGTATGAGACGTTCACGGCTATGTTTCAAAGCAAGTACTTTCCGCAGGAGGCGTACAATCAGTTGGAGGCCGAGTTCTTGTACTTGCGCCAAGGGACCAAGACGGTTCGGCAGTACGAGACTGAGTTTAACCAGTTACGCAAGTATGTGGGACGTGACCATGATACCGAGGAGAAGCTGATCCGAAGGTTCATGAGTGGACTAAGGGTCGAGCTGCGTAACGGGTGTTTGGTGCGTGACTTTGCAACGGTCACGGAGCTGGTTGAGAAAGCAGCGTTGCTGGAGTCTGGACAGGCAGAGGAAGCTTTGTCTAAGGCTGGAACGGTGGTGGTAGCGGCCAAGAGTGGTCAAGCGTCCGGGGGACAGAACCGCAAGTTTGGAAAGAATGTTCCAGCCAAGTCAAGTGGAAACCGCAGCGTGTGTGGTACTTGCGGCAAGATGCATATGGGCGTGTGTAAGCGTACGTTTGGCTCGTGCTTTCGTTGTGGTAGTCTGGACCACAAGATCGCGGAGTGTCCTGAGCCAGAGACGAGGATGGTAAGAGTGTCGGACGGAGGAAGCGCAGGTGTGGTGTGCTTCGGCTGTGGAGAGCCGGGACACTACAAGCGTGAATGTCCAAAGGCAGGAGCGGCTGGGCAAGCGGCTAATCAGCTTAAGCGTGCAGGAGAGGCGCTGGCGCCACCAGCTAAGAGGCCGAACGTTACACCAAGGGTGTATGGCACGACCGCGGAAGGGACTGTAGATCCGACCACTTCTCGACCGATCACCGGTAAGTTTTAGTACTTACGGTTTTCTTGAGTTTGTGTGTTGCGTGTTTGGATAAGCGTCTTAGCATTCTAGGGGTTGAATGTAGGGACCTTATTAATGGGTGAGGTGGAAACCCATGTTCTGTTCGACTCCGGAGCGAGTCATTGTTTTGTTAGCCCATGAATGATTGGAAAAGTAGGATTCCAAAAGGAACCCGGAGAAGAATTCGGACTATTGAGAGCGGCTGGAGGCCAAGTTATGTTCTCACTAGGGACGGTCCGAAACGTGTTAGTCTGGATTGGCGAAGTGGATATGCCAGCAGACTTAGTGATTTGTGAGGTCAAGTCTTACGATGTCATCCTAGGAATGGATTGGCTCGGTAAGCACAAAGCGCATTTGGATTGTCACCGAGGAAGGGTGAAGTTCGAAAGGGATGGAGAAGTTCTAGTTTACCAAGGAGTTAGACCGACTTCTGGTAGCTTGGTTGTGTCGGCAATACAAGCAGAGAAGATGCTGGAGAAGGGATGTGAGGCATATCTAGCGACGCTATCTACGGAAGAGGTTGGGCCAGACGTGGAGTTAGGAGACATTCCAGTGGTACAAGAGTTTGAGGACGTTTTTCAAGCTTTGTCCAGGATGCCACCAGCTCGTTCAGATCCGTTCACGATTGAACTTGAGCCGGGAACTGCTCCAGTGTCTAAGGCACCTTACCGTATGGCTCCGACCGAGATGGCTGAACTGAAGAAGCAACTGGCTGATCTTTTGGACAAGGGATTTGCAAGGCCAAGCAGTTCACCATGGGGCGCACCTGTTCTGTTCGTAAAGAAGAAGGATGGGAGCTTCAGGCTTTGCATCGATTACCGAGGGTTGAACCATGTTACGGTGAAGAACAAGTATCCACTTCCAAGGATAGACGAGTTGTTGGACCAGCTCAGGGATGCTACTTGGTTCTCGAAGATTGATTTGGCTTTTGGGTACCATCAGATACCAATAGACGAACCGGACGTGAGGAAGACTGCCTTTCGGACAAGGTATGGTCATTACGAGTTCGTGGTCATGCCGTTTGGTTTGACGAATGCGCCAGCTGCATTCATGAAGTTGATGAATGGCGTGTTCCGGGAGTACTTGGATGAGTTTGTGATTATTTTCATAGACGATATCCTAGTATACTCGAAGAGTCCGGAAGAACATGAGAAGCATTTGAGGATTGTTCTAGGGAAGTTGCGTGAGCAGAAGTTGTTTGCCAAGCTGAGCAAGTGTAGCTTTTGGCAGCGGCACATCGGGTTCTTGGGTCACATTGTTTCGGACAAGGGAGTGTCCGTGGATCCTGAAAAGATCAAGTCCATTGCGGAATGGCCAAGACCTGAGAATGCCATGGAAATAAGAAGTTTTCTAGGATTGACTGGCTACTACAGGCGTTTTGTAAAAGGCTTTGCAAGTATGGCTCAGCCGATGACGCGTCTTACTGGTAAGGATGTTGAGTTCGTGTGGACAGCCGAGTGCGAAGAGTGTTTCCTGAAGTTGAAAGGAATGCTCACAAGTGCACCAGTGTTGGCTCTACCTGAGTTGGACAAGCCGTATGTGGTGTACACGGACGCTTGTCGGAAGGGACTAGGTTGTGTCCTAATGCAGCACGGGAATGTGATTGCATACGCGTCAAGACAGCTAAGGAAGCATGAGGTGAATTATCCTAAGCATGACTTGGAGATGGCGGCCGTGGTCTTTGCGTTAAAGATATGGCGATCCTACTTGTATGGTGGGAAGGTCCAAGTGTTCACGGATCATAAGAGTTTGAAGTACATTTTCACTCAACCTGAGTTGAATTTGAGGCAACGAAGATGGATGGAGTTAGTCGCAGACTATGACCTGGAGATAGCTTATCATTTGGGAAAGGTTAATCTCGTTGCTGATGTACTAAGCCGTAGAAGGGCTAGTGTTTCATCTGCTAAGGACGTGGAGGGAGTTGTGAATCTCCTAAGGACGTTAAGGTTGAACGTTCTGACCGAGGATACGGAACCGTTGGGTCTGTAAGCGGCGGATCAGGCTGACTTTTTAACGAGGATTCGTCTAGCTCAAGAAGAGGATGAAAATTTGATTAAGTTGTCTAAGGCTGACAATGCCGAGTATCAAACTTCAAGCAATGGGACGATTGTGTTGAATGGTCGAGTATGTGTTCCTAGCGTGAAAGAGTTAAGGGAAGAGATCCTTAAGGAAGCACATCAGTCTAGATTTTCTGTTCATCCGGGAATGACCAAGATGTACCGCGACTTGAAAAGGTACTATCATTGGGTCGGGATGAAGCGAGACGTGGCCAAGTGGGTGGCTAGTTGTCCGACGTGCCAGTTGATTAAGGCAGAGAATCAGTTTCCGAGTGGTTTGTTGCAAACATTACCAATGCTGGAATGGAAATGGGATATGATCACAATGGACTTTGTGATGGGTTTACCGAAAACTAAGAATAAGCATGACGCGATTTGGGTCATCGTGGATCAATTGACCAAGTCTGCTCATTTCTCACCTATGAGAAAGACGGATGGAGTGCCTAAGCTAGTAGAGCTATACGTGGATGAGATCGTGAAACTGCATGGTGTGCCAGTGAGTATAGTGTCCGATCGTGATCCGAAGTTCGCTTCACGGTTCTGGAAAGAGTTTCAGAAAGAGTTTGGGACGAAGGTACACATGAGTACTGCGTATCATCCGCAAACGGATGGTCAGTCCGAAAGGACCATCAGGACATTAGAGGACATGTTGAGACCGTGTGTTTTGGATTGGGGTGGTAACTGGGATAGTTATCTACCGTTGGCTGAGTTTGCGTATAACAACAGTTATCAAAGGAGCATTGATATGTCTCTTTATGAATCTTTGTACGGACGACCGTGCAGGACACCGTTATGTTGGACTCAAGTGGGGGAGCGGAGTGAGTTAGGACCTGCTATAGTCGAGGAGACTACAGAAAAGATTCGGTTTCGGAAAGTTAAGCTGAAAGAGTCTCAAGACCGGCAAAAGAGTTATGCCGATAAGCGCCGGAAGGACTTAGAGTTCAGTGTGGGCGATATGGTTTATTTGAAGGCCATGACTTATAAAGGGAAAAGCCGAGCAATGTCTGATGCTAAGTTAAGTCCGAGGTACATGGGACCATACCGGATTTTGGAAAGGATTGGACCAGTGGCGTATAAGTTGGACTTACCGCCAGAGATGAGTGCGTACCACAATGTGTTTCACGTGTCACAGCTGAGAAAGCATATGACCGAACGTGAGAACATTATGTCTGAACCACCGCAGGATTTGCAAGAGGATCTGACCTTGGAAGGTAGACCGATCCGTGTGGTTGGCCGGAAGGAAAAAGTCAAGCGTGGTAAAGTGGTCAAGATGATCAAGGTCGTTTGGGATTGTAACGGCGATGAGCAAACGACTTGGGAAAAAGAAGCAAAGATGAGTACGAAGTTCCCAAAATGGTTCGAGAAGCTTCCGGAAGAAGTGGAGCCGGATTCGAGACCGAATCCAAACTAAGTGGGGGAGAGTTGTAGCATCCGTAACAAGTAATTATGATTTGGGTCGTTGTATGTAAGTTTGGTACGACGGAGGTTCGTCATTTTGGTACGTAAGAACAGGACCGTGGTACGATCGTGGTATGTCCGCGGTACGTACGTAGTACGTACGTGGTACGAGGGTGGTACCATACCGTGGTATGTGTTAGCGCGTACGTGAGGTTAAGGGTCGTGACCAAGGGAAATTGTGGAAAAACGGCTAAGTGTTGAGAATGGGCCGTGGGCCTTGAGTTTGGCCGAAGAAAAATTGGAGTTTTCCTAGTCGGAATAGGATTTCTCGAGTTTGGCCGAGCGGTTTAGGAAACTGCCGAGAGAAAAGGAAAGTTTGATCGGTTAGCCGAGAGAAACTTAAAACAAACCGATTCTAGCCGAGAGAAAAGGGAAAACACGCTAGGATAGGCGGTTTATCCCTAGGGTTTCGCGTATATAAGGAGTTTTATGCGATTTTTCTCGGGCAGCCGCGCATTACTCGAGAGAAAAAGAGTTTTTCCCGAGAGATTGTGAGATCATCGAGAGATCAAGTTTTCCGTGTGAGTTTGGCGAGTTCTGATCGAGAGATTCGATTGAGGATAGACGATTTACCGAGGAAGGATCGAAGTTATCCGAAGGTTTTCGGATTGGATCGAGAGATAGTTGAGAGCACTTGATTCCGGCCGTTAGCTTCGGTAAGTGCTCGGATATCTTTGTTTGTTTTAGAATTTTGTCGAGAGTTGTTCGACTAATCCGTGTGTTTTGGTCTGTTTCCGAGGGGATTCAGAGTTTGGTTCGAGGAAAAGTGTTCGGATCGTGAGATAGCCGATAGGGGATTGGATCTCGCGGTACGAGTCGTAGCGATAGCCGAGGGATCACGTTGGTGTCCGACTATCTTTGTTTTTGTTCGAGTTATCACCGAGTTTCCTTCGACTAAAACCGTTCGTTTGATTGTCTAAGGTGAGTGCGTGACTGTGGCTAGCATCTATGGATTGAAAGATTGCTAGGGATTTTGATATGTATTGATCGCTTGTGTAAGTAGGGTTTTATGCTTAGCAAGGTCAATGTTTATGTGATTGTGTTGCGGTTTGGTGACCGTGAGATTATGTGATGTGTCTTTGGCTTAGGTGATGTGTGATTCACGCTAGTGCGGAACCGAGTCCGTAAGACTTGATGGTCAGAGTTAGGGTAGATGATCATGCGTGTTTGATTGCTTGCTTGCTAAGTGTGTTGATATCGTGTTACAATTGTTAGCATGAAAGCGTGATTATTTGCTGGCTAAGGTGTTACGGGATGACCGTATTCACTAAGCATTTATGGTAATGCTTATGCCTCTCTTATGTGTTGAGTGTGCAGGTAAAGATGTTGTCCAGGACCGTTAGTTCTGAAGGCGGACTCGAAGGCAGTGAAGAAAGGAGTGGATTTAGGATTGGGTTTTGGGGTTTTAAACGCTTAAGTGTTGTTTTGGTTATTGGCTTTGGTGTTATTTCATACTTAATCGAATTTGGCTAAGTTAGTCTTGGATTTATTTTATGAAGCTCGTTTGTACTTTGGAATTTGAAAGAATTATGCAATGAGAATGGCTGTTTTGAGAATCGAATTGTTATTTAAGTTAATGAGAAAAAGTTGAAATTCCGCATAAGTGTGTAAGTTGGCCGTAGGTTGTTAGGACGGACTGGCCGCGGTATGATTACCGGGTCGGGTCGCCTCAGGATTAGTGACATGAAAGTGGATTAGTCTAGCTATTGAGTTCTAAGCATAGGGATTAGCTTATATTGTGAATGTTTGGCATCAATGATTGATTCTTGGAACACCTTAAGTTGATAACCCCATCCTTGGGTTCGTTTTAGTCTTTTGGTAATCTTGATTAGTAGTAAATTAGCATGATTTTGGTTGTTTGATCATTTAGGTTGTTAGTTAAACTTCAAACCTTTATTTCTAGCTTAGATTAAGAAGTTGTATGAATTCCTAGTGTCTTAACTATATACATATGGATTGATCCTCAAGTATTACAATGACATGAGCAGTAGCTTGAGTAATTGTTTAGTAACACACCAAGAAACCGCTTATCAATTTGGCGCCGTTGCCGGGGAGTATGGTGTATTTGCTATTGTGTTTTGTGAATCTTATTTTCCTTTTTCATGCATTTTTGAGTCTCATGCATTCATCTATGGCATAGGAAAAAAAACCAAAAAAAAAATTGAGAAAATTTGGAAAATTTCTAAAAAATAGCATATAGTTGCATTTGCATTTGTCACATAAGTAGGATTGAGTCTAGTCTTCATATAGGATTGCATTCTTGCATAGGGGACAATGATATATTTTCCTTGTAAGGTGTTTAGCTCATGAATTAGTTCAAGGCCCTAGTTAGTAGTTCTTTGATGCTTGATGTGCAAATTTTGAAAGTAAAAGTTGAACCCTACTTGGACCTCACCATTTGAAACTCATGTCTAAATTGAAGCAAGCTTTGAATAGAAACCAACTCTCTTGAACTTGAACTTAATTTGAATGAACAATTATCATGGTAATGCATTGTTAGAGAACTTGTGGATACCATATACATATTTGGGTTATCTTCTTTCCTTTTGCCACTCTTGTTAACCCAAATAGCCGACTCTCATCTATAGAGAGGTTAAGATCAAGCACCCTAGCTAAGCCTTCTTTGAAACCTCTACCCTATTGAGTGAATTAGGCCTTTTTCTTCTTGTGAACTTAGCAAAAAGTGTTGAGTTAAGAGCGACAAGGATAGGCTTCCATGTACCTAGCTCAAAACAATGAGCTAGGTGTTAGGTTATGCTTCTTGGGTGGGGATTTTAGCTTGGCATTAATTACGAAAGAAATGAGTTTGGCGAATTGAGGTGGTGAGAAAGGGGAAAACGAAAAATTTGAGACAAGTGTTGGCAATATGTATTATACTCTAAGTATTGAAAAGAAAATCCTCTAGAAAAGAAGAGTAAAAAAGCCAAGAAAAAGAAAAAAATATGGCTAAGTTAAGATAAGAAGAAGAGGATAGCAAAGTATAAAAGAAAAAGAGCTTGAAGTGAAAGTGTGCCAACACTTGTGGTTGTAGAAGAAGTTTTCCCTAAGTGCTCAAAAGAGAAAAGGAAAAGGGTTTGAACTTATGGGTTTGGCGCATTGCCTTGTAATGGGTAACCTAGGTTGGACTTGGTGAGTGAGCTTAAGAGAAAATGAGAGTGAAGACATCTGTGTTACAAAGGGTAGGTGGAAGTTTGTCATTGTATGCATAGGTTGCTTTTTACTCTTAGCATTTTGCCAAAGTTCACTTGTTCATTGAGAGATCCCATAGCATTGGAACCCCATGAAGTTGAGATCATTTTCATCTCAAAACCTCACCCAAAACCAAGCAAGTTCGCTAGGATTGCATGATTCATGATCCATGGTTACTACTTAATGAATGTTAAAGAGTTGGTGAAAATGAATGCTTGTGTAGATTGAGGTTTGGGTTCACTTGAATGAGTATGGGTATGGATAGAACTTTTGGAGTAGAGTTTGCATTAAGAGCATCCAAGAATTAAGAACTAGGACCATTGAGTTGATTTATTTGCTTGACACCTTTGGATTTGAGTCCCCACCTTCAAACCTCTCTCTTGGATTTGTCATGTTTGTTTGCTTGAGGGCAAGCAAAAGGCAAGTTTGGGGGAGTTGATATACTCATAAATTAACATGTTTTAGCACTCATTTTAGATAGCTTTGCATTCACTTATGCATTCATTTAGTTATTTTTAGTCCAAATTGCATCCATATTAGAGTTTAGCAAGTTTTAGCTTAGGTCGTTGCATATTGTGCATATTGAGTCCTAATTAGGTACTTTGGAGGCTTGGAGGACCTCTTTGGAGAGTTGGGTGACAAGGAGAAAGAAAAGAAGGGAGCCAAACATGGAGTAGATGAATTTTAGAAGTGTATCGACCTTGGTGTGGACCTACCAAGTTCGATACAGCCCATCAAGAGAGAAAGAGTGCGCGTATCGGACGATTGTGTCGATACACAACCCATTCGGAGTTTTGGAGACGGCGTATTGGGCATTCGTATCGGACTGCTAAGGTCGATACACATCTCATCCGAAGTCGAAGACTGGCGTGTCTAGCATCTGTGTCGACCTACCAAAGTCGACACATTCCTTGAAGAAACGTTTAGCAGCGTATCGAGCTGCGTATCGACCTAGTAAGCTCGATACGCTGCCCGCTTTTCAGACATAAACCGGGTCAATACCTGGTTTGTTCCAGGTTGACCCGGTTCGTCCAATGTTCACTATAAATAGGAAAAGACCTAATTTTTCCTAAGTATCTTTTAATCTCTTGTTCTTGCTTAGAAAACTTTTCCTTTTGGTTTCTAAGTGATTTTGTAAGACATTTCTTTAAGTTTATACAAATCTAGTATTTAAATCTTTAAATCTTTCATCTTCTACATCTCTAATCATGTTTATCTCTCTCTCTTTCATAGGATTTAAGGGATTAACTATGGTTAGTGAGTAGTTTCTTTAGGGTCTAAGGATGGGTTAGATTTAGGGTGTTTTAAGGATTAATCTTGATGCCTAGGATTTGATTCTTCCATTTCCCTCCTTGTTTAGTGCTTTAAATGCTTGTTTAGACTTGATCATGTTAAAACTATGCCTTAGGAAATTTCACACCCACAAGGTGTTTAATGAAATTTCGCAACCAACTAAACAAGGGATTTACATTCCTAGATCATGAAAGTGATTGTCTAGGGTGTTTATTGGTAATATAGAACTGTTTTGCAATGCTTGTTAGCTTCCTTTTCACTAATGAAAGTTAGTTATTGATTAGGATGATTAATGAAGGGATTAGTGCCATGAAAGTGGATTAGTCTCGCTATTGAGTTCTAAGCCCAGAGATTAGCTTATATTGTAAATGTTTGGCCTCGATGATGGATTCTTGGAACACCTTAGGTTGATAACCCCATCCTTGGATTCGTTTTAGTCTTTTGGTAATCTTGATTAGTAGTAAATTAGCTTGACTTTGGTTGTTTGATCATTTAGGTTGTTAGTTAAACTTCAAACCTTTATTTCTAGCTTAGATTAAGAAGTTGTATGAATTCCTAGTGTCTTAACTATATANGTAGTAAATTAGCTTGACTTTGGTTGTTTGATCATTTAGGTTGTTAGTTAAACTTCAAACCTTTATTTCTAGCTTAGATTAAGAAGTTGTATGAATTCCTAGTGTCTTAACTATATACATATGGATTGATCCTCAAGTATTACACGGCCAAACCAGACGACCAGTGGTCGCGCCACGGCCGGTCGCTCGAGCGGCCAGGCCACTCGCGGTTGCCGAGCCCATTTGAAGCCCAACTTATACCCGCAGCCGTCTTATGCAAGACAAGACCTAATCCACGACCTTGGGGACTTGAAGACCTATATATACTCATTGTCTAGGTTTTTTTTTAGGGGAGACGAAAAACACATATTCATAGATTTCTTTTGGTGGCCGCGAATCTCCTATTCACGGTTTTACACTTTGTTCTTCGAGGGAGATTGATTTCTTCTTGAACCCTCTTTGTTTCTCATCGATTTATACAAGTTATGCATTCATCAATCACGTTTTCTACTTCTTCTCTCATGTCTGAGTAGTTTACTTTCGTTGGGTGTTCTTTAAGGGGATCTATGTGGAATTTCATTAACTGTTTTTAAACCGATTGTTTAGGCTGAAGATTAGGGTTTTCTTTCTCACCATACTCGTTCTTATTGCATGAATCTAGCGTCATGAACTAGAGGTCTGATCGCAGTGTCCTGAGAGCGACGAACGTCCTGAATCTCAGATCCAGACCATAGTAGGGTAGAGAGCATCCTTTAAAAGATGTTTGAATGTTTATTGTCCCGATCTTATTGCGTGTTCGTCTAGGATGCATGATACGACAGTATACCTGCGAAATAGACGTTCACATATCGATCTTGCTTGTCAGAGTTAGGTCGTTAAAACCAGTGAATCAGTTTAGGAAAAATCGCCTAGTCTCGTTTGCTTAACTTTTGTGAGTTTGATTTCTAGTTAGAACCCCATAGATTTCCCGAGAAGTTCCCCAACGTGCTTCCCCCATCTGCTTTTCAATCGAGATCTACACACTTTAATATTTACTTTTCCTGCACTGCTCACCTGATTTTCCTTTTACAAGTATTTAAGTTAATTTTCTTTTTCTCTTGGTTATAAAATTGATTGACAACCTCTTCTATATAAGACGTGAATCTGCTTTCTTTATTTCTTGCAAAAACCGTGACACTCATCTACAAACCCCAACCTTTTGCGTATTTGCTTGCCCTGATTCTATGTTTTGCTGTTGACCTCCTCCCTGTGAATCGATACCCTAAGTACTACATCGCACGCCGTGCACTTGCAGATAGTAATATCGAGATGTTCGAATCGACGATGTATTCAGCTATGGACAAAAAATTTCAGCTCAATAATGAGTTAGAAGATATCGATGAAGTCGGCCGTCTGTGCGACGTCGGAGTGCAAGCTGAAATTGAGTTCATTGAGAAGCTCGACATTATATATGGCTCCCTCGTAGAAGACGATGAAGTAGATCGCGAAGAGCACATCGACGCTACCACCAAAGAAGGCGAGCTTACAGAAGAGATGCATGAAGTTCCGGGAGACGAAAAGAAGAGTGCAACGACTCTTCACGCAAAGGTGGAAGACAAAGATAGTGATTTTCGAAAAAAGTCATTAGATTTGAGTTTCTCATATCCTCCTACTTATGCTAATGAAGTCATACATCAAGGAAAAGAAGAACCTGTTTCTTTTCCTAGTTCTCTCTCTACACCTCAAGAAGACTTCATCTCTACCGATCGGCCGAAGCACCTCGAAGACGAAAGTCCAACCAACAAGGAGCTTCAATTCCACGACCAAGAGAAGCCTCTTTCTCCAGCTCCTAACCACGTTGATTGTGAATCAAAACTCATGGAGAAGAAGCTACTAATGGTGACACGAGAACTGCCCTTGACGACGGTTTCAAAGATATATGATCCGAGAAATCTTTCGGTTTCATGGTCAATCAAGGGAGTTGAATTTCGTGTCTCTCTTTATGACTTAGGAGGTGATTTAAATCTCATGATAAAGGCCATTACAGAAGGCATAGGAGTTTCGAGCTTCCAAGCCCCGAGGACGGCCATCAACCATGAAGAGCGTCCGTCATCAAATCTGTTTGGTTTCAAGCCAAACTTTCTGCCTCAAGTTGAGGATAATTTCATGCCTACTGTCTCTCACACCATGGATACAAAGAAGGATGCAAATTGCTTGTTGTTCCTTGGCTCTTCATTTGCTGTACCTGTTCGAGTTTTGATTGTCAAGCTGAACCAACAAGTGCGCTTCTCCAAGAACATTAAGAGATCCTTCTATCCGGCAATGCTTACAAGGAACATTCATTCCACAACCTCAGGCAGTGGAAGTGAACCAATTATAGACCCTGGAGGAAGTATAAAGGATGTCCAAAACGTCCTACAAGAAGGTCCATTCAGCATGCACGATGAAAGCACCAAAGTGAGGAGTTTGAAGCGCAATGAGATCTCATATGATCCAGGTTCGTCTTTGCATCATATATGACGTGATGGAGACCCAATATAAGCCAAAGGGAAGCTTAGAAGGTCCTCAAGAGCCTCTCCAAATTTCGAGCTCATCACCCATCCGAACAGAGAAGAGAAAGGCGAACAACTTAAGAGAAGGAAGCTGAACGATGCGTTTGTTCTTCGAGACAACGATAAGTCTTATCAAACGCTGAATAGAAGATGTCTCAAGCCAACAAGTGTGGAGTGCCGAGAAGCTAAAGGAGCCATGAGTCCTTTAGTTGGAGTCGTTCACATCTAAAACTTCCACCAAGTCTAGCTAAAAGACTCTAAACAAGAGCGGCATAATGGGAGGCAACCGATTTTAGGTACTCTCTTTCTCATCTTTTTAACCATACTAATCTTTAGTTTTGGTTTCTTCTCAGTTTACAGCATTTACATAAACTCCAAAAGCCAAAAAAAATCAGAAAACCAGGAAAAGCACTAAAAAAAAAAATTCAGAAATCCCGAAAAGAACAAAAAAATGAAGAAGGAGTTTCGAAGAACACTCACCGGGTGACGAGCTGCCCGTGGGCCGGCCAGAAAGAACCTGGCCGCACCACGAGCCACGATGGGCCGGAGAGGACTATCCGTCGCGCGGCAGATGCGGCAGGGTTTGTTACTTCAAGTTTTACCCGTAAGACAGCTGCAAGTGCACAGCAATCACAGTAGTATATTAAGGGATCGAATCCAAGAGATTGGTGTTCTGCGAAAGTCCTAGGATTTTTAACTTCTTTAGACCAAAAGAGAAGTTGGGGATGTTGTGTGTAACGGTTTGCAGAAGTAATATCAAGCAGCAGAATAGAATTAAACGGTTGTAAATTAATTGATAAAAGGCGTTGGGTTCAAGGGTGTTCTCCGGGGTTCATGGATCGGATCTAAAAAGTAATAGATTAGGTTCTAAATGATTTAAAGGGTTAGGTTATTAAGCTGAAACGGTCGACTATGACTACCCCGCCTTCGCGGATCTAGCCACCTACCCTTGTCTTGTCCCGCAGATATGATTTCTCATCCCACGATACAAGACAATCGCGCATACATATCATTCACCTATTTGTAAACACTCGCGGTGCGGTCCGTCGATATACCTAAGCATCCTACGTGCGATCCGCTCGTTAACCTCTAGATCTAGACAATAGACCACATGTTCGTGTATCTAATCGTCCTGGAATCAGTTCCTAATTGATCAGAGAAGCAAACATGCAATAAGAGCAAGACATAAACGAAGATACCTAAAAGAAACTCTATCTCTATCAACCTAGCGAAATCAATCCATGATTAAACCCCTTTGAAAACCCCCTTAAAAACCCAACTAGATGACTACTCGTTCATGGGAACGAGAGACATCATAGAGAGAAGAAAAGTGCGATTTGTATTGAATAAGAAATAGAGTGAGAAAACTTCTTCAAAAGAAATCCGAATGAAGAGATCTTCTTAAAGTATTGAAAAGCAAAGAACTAAGAATAAAAGATGAAAAGAGAAGGAAAGAAGAGTGGCGGCTGCAGAAGAAATCTCTCTCGAGGTCTTCAACTACTGGGCCGTCGATCTCTCTCTCTCTCTGGCGGCGTGAAAAGTGTTTCTGGAAAATTTGTGTGTGAAGTCACGCCCTTTGTGAAACCCTAAGGCCTCTTTATATAGGCTCTCATGTCTTCAGAAAGTGGGCTTCGTGATTTAACCTCAGAAAATATCAAATAAGTGCAAACGGCTCGAGACGGGCCATAATGGTCTGGACGCGCCAGCGACCAGGCATGGCGCGGCCACTGATCTTCTGAAGATCTGTGGCGCGGCCGCCCTCTTCTGAGGATGTGCTCGACGGACCTTCTTGCTTCCTTCGTAACTTGAGATCCAACCGTGGGATTGGACTCGAACCACCTTGGCATGAAAGACAGTTGAAAGGGCTATCTTGTCTCCAAATACGAGCTTGATCTAGTGGTGGGAAGGTCGTCGTCTGATGTTGAACTTATGTCTCCGAGCACTTGTCCCGGAAGTTCCCGTTTTGCTCCAAAATGTGTCCTTTATGTCCAATTTCTCTGAAATGACTCTTAAGACTAGGAAACCTGGAAATCACTTTAAACCCGTTGAAAACCGGGTTAAAACACTTGTAAGAGATCTTGAAATGATAGGTTTTAGGAGTAAAATATGAGTGTTATCAACTCCCCCAGACTTAAACATTTGTTTGTCCTCAAACAAAACACAGATAAAATCTCGGAAAGAGGTTTAAAAATATGAGAACTAGCAAAAACTCAGCGACCGTCCTTCTAAACCATAAGTCATCGAACAAGTCTATCCAAGCTTAGCCTAGAAAATTCTCACTATAGTTCCCTCAACACTAGTCCTTAATGAAGCTTTCACTATCTAAATCCCAGGTTTCAGTCAACTAGCTCTCTAAGTAGTATTAAAATTGGTGTGATCCTTGTCAAGGGATATTAACCTAGGTTCAACGAGGTTAGGTGCATAAAGGCCTTTATTGGTGAGGTTTAGAGTGTTTTGGGTTACCGTATAAATCTCCGGAAGGTGCGAGATATTATGCAAAACAACAGGAGAAGGTGGAACTGTTGGGATCCACGATTTCCAGTCATTCTTTGCACGTACACATCTGTGAGTTCCCCTTGATATCGCCATACCCCCAGACTTGGTTTCTTGCTTCTGGTTCGGATTGGGTGGCGTCTAAAATTCCTCACACACTGACCAGACTCTGCCTCTATGAATGTTCCGATTCTCTTAAGTCTCTTAGGCATTTTCTTCCCGTTTCTTTTTTATTTTATTTTATTTACCTCTTCTTTTTCACGGATAAGTGCCGTCATCATTCCAAGGAATTCGGGTCCTTAATCCGAGTCACTTTTTATTATTATTTTTTTTGTTTTTTTATGAAACGTGAAGTGCCTTAATGTAAGAGTCTTAAGAATCACGAAAATATTACCAGTCTTTCGAGTATTCTGAGGTATGAGTCGTTTACTTTTGTCGTTAACACTTCCGTTCCTTAACCATTCGATCCTTCGTCTCGAGTGACTAGAAATCGTGTCGTTCCTCCCTCTACGGCTTTTTTGCATATATCTGCATATGGTGAAAACAATAGAGTTGCATGAGGTATGAAAAGATGGTAAGGGTTTGATAAACTCATAATTTAGCATATTTTAGCACTCATTTAGGATAGATTTTGCATTCATATTGCATTTATATTTAGATTATTTGTAACTTTTGCTCCATTTTAAGTTTTAGACATGTGTGCATTAGCATTTGCATATTTCTTGCATATATGCATTGTTTTTAGGTAATATGGTGTACATGGAGCTGTGTTAGATGCTGAGCATGAACAAGGAGTATAAAGAAGAGCTTAGGAGTTGCTGGGAGTCAAGAAAGAGCTCGGCCAAAAAAGAGTTAGGCTGAGATCGAGCATCAGATCGACCATCCAAGTCGTTTCAGCCTTTGATCGAGCAGGAAGATCGACCCACCCACCTGATTCACCGGAAGATCGAGCGGAAGATCGAGCCGGCCAGTCGATGCAGCTTAGGTCGACCAGAAGATCGAGCCGGCCAATCGATTCAAACTTGGATCGACCACCAGATCGACCAGGCGGGTCGATCTTCGGTCCAGATTTCTGCTTCCTTCCTTGGACAGCTCACACTTTGTCTTTTAGTGAGGGGACCATTTGTGTGGTCCTATATAAACACTTTTGACCTATTTTGTTAAGGTATCCACGATTTTCACAGTCTCCTTCTCCATTTTTGGGTTTTGTGGATCACCATTGAAACACTTTTTTTTTTTTTTTGAAGCTTTATCTTTTGTAAAAGCTTTGATTTTGAATTTGAGAACTTCTCTTTAAACTTTAATCTTTCTTTCTTGCTATCTCAATCATGTTTAACTGCTCTTATCTCATGATTAAGAGGGGTTCGAAAATGATAATAGAGCTGTTCTTTAGGATTTAAGGATGAGGTGATTAGCAAGGTTTTAAAGGTTAGATCTTGGTATTTTATTGTTCTTAACTTTATCTTTTCTTTGTTTGGAGTATCAAATGCTTAAAGACCTTGAGAGAGGCTTTATGATCCAAGAGATTTCCTTGTCTCATAAGAACTTAGGAAATCTCTTATGTCCAAACCAAGAGACTAGTATGCCTTAAAGACCATGATANGATATTTTAAGCAATTAATGATAAAGTAAGAATGAAATATACTTCGAATATTCTTTTTGAGGGGAGAAATGAAAGTAGCCATTGGAGTAAATTACATACTTATTTTAGTGTTACTTCATTTTGAGGAAAAAAAATGAGGGTAACCATTGGAGATGCTCTTAGGCCTATATCTGTCGTGAGAAGAGGAAGAAGAGTCCTTACGGCGGTTACGAGAAAAATAAACTACTTATCTCTCGTAATCTCATGAGACGTCGTAGGGAACGTGCTCTCATGATATATGCATGGAGCCGTAAGGCTGGTTATCGTCGGTGTTTATCGTGGTTTGTGGTGCCTCCGGGAGTCTCTTTCTTCTTCTTCCGGGATGACCTTTTCTGATCCTCTCATGGGTGGATCCATGGATCGATCTCCATGGATTCATCTCTGAAACGGTCGACTATGACTACCCCCGCGTTCGCAGATCTAGCCACCTACGTTTGTCTTACCCCGCGGATATGATTTTTCATCCCACGATGCAAGACAACCGTGCATACATATCATTCACCTATTTGTAAACACTCGCGGTGCGGTCCGTAGATATGCCTAAACATCCTACGGTGCGGTCCGCTCATTAACCTCTAGATCCACACGATAGACCACATGTTTGTGTATCTAGTCGTCCTGGAATCAGTTGCTAATTGATCAGAGAAGCAAACACGCAATAAGAGCAAGACATAAACGAAGATACCTAAAAGAAACTCTATCTCTATCACCCTAGCGAAATCGATCCATGATTAAACTCCTTTGAAAACTTCCTTAAAAACCCAACTAGATGACTACTCGTTCATGGGAAACGATGTCCCGAACGTTCTGGCTTTTTCGTTGAATGCTTAAATCTGTTGACAAGGAAATTAGAAGTCAGGTTAATGTCCAAAAAAATAGAGCTAGTATATTCCTTCCCCTGAAATCTCTATAGATCGGCATTCTCTAGGGTTTCGCATTGCTGGCTTTCTAGCTACCGCCTAGTCTAGTACTAAAGCTTGAAAGATCTGTTACTAGAAATGGCGTAGAAGCACACTGGTCTAATATCATCCTTGGTTTTGCATCATAGTCCATAAACCATATCACATATATCGAGATACATCATTCTTAGTTCTTAAAAAAACTAAAATAAAACCAAAACAAAGCAAAGTCATTAGTACGAACCCCTCCAGACTTAAATCACACTGTCCCCAGTGTGAGATAGTGGTGATAGGTCGGAAATGACTAAAAAGAAAATAAAGCATATGTAAAATATAGGGGTGGAATAGATGGAACCAGGCTCGTAAGCAGAAAGAGTTTCGGCCGAGACTTGAAGTCTTAAAGGCATTTGAACTCAGGGTCTAAAGGTCGCCATCTATGTGTCTTCTCTCTCGAAGCTGTCGCGCCATCTTCTCAAGCATCTCGTTCTGGCGTGCCAGCTGCTCCTGAAGTGCGGTGATCGCGGGATCAGTCGATGTGGACTGTGCAGCGGATCGTGAAGTGCTGCACATGGAGGAAGGTAAGATGTGGCGGTAGGTCCTCTGACGAATCGCCTCTCTCCTAGCCTTAGCGGCTACATACTTTCCAATGGTGAGCGGCAGGTGACAACTAGGTTTTTAAGCCTGTTAGGTCAATGACCCAACACTGTCGACCGTATGCAGTATAATGTATGGGTATCAATCCATTTGGGGGCGTTAGTAAAAAAATCGGTTATGTTGGTCGTTATAAGTCAAGTCGATATGGTGAAAGATTGAGACTTTACTACTAAAAGAAACTAAAGACTAGATATTGTGTCACTCAAGACCCTAAGTGAACGAACTTTAAACTATTTGAGCGAGAAGTAAGGATTTGAACGATAAAAAGATAAGCTTTCTAAGTAAAAGAAGGATTAAGACGGGTTTTACGAACTAGGTAACTCTTGGTTCATTTATCAAGCTAAAGCTTTTGGATCACATCAAGACTTGGTCTTAAATGGTGATTCTTAGGTAAAGGGATCCTCAAATCGTTTAGCCCATGGTTTTTGGGTCTAAACTCTTTGAATCTCTATCACCATAGACTAGCTCTCGCATAACGGTACAATAGAAGAAACAAGCATACTACAACGTCCCTATTGAACCGTAAGACCCTGAGACAGATGGTTCGTATGAGCCTAAGGAATCAAACTCTTGTTCATGGTTCCGGTTAAGCAAGCACGTGGTTTTCATGTTAAGCCGCCTGCGGTCTTTAGACTAAATGATCAAGCTAGATTAAGCTTTGGGAATGATAAACAAGAAAGAATCTAACTTTATGTGTTAGCTAAGCAAGAAATCTAAATCCGAGAATCCCTTGGTTCTTTTAACCCATCAAAACACTAAAAAGGACTACTCACGCGCCATTTCAGAAACCTCAAGATTCATAAGAATGAGAAGGTAACTCATAGGCTGTAAGATAGTCGAAAACAAGAAAAGAAAGAAGCTTTTACAAGAAATGCTATGAAACAATACTTGTAAACAGGCGTGGGGGACAAAGTATTTATACATGAAATAGGAAAAACCTAAAACGTTGGGACCACTTTCCCAAAATGGTACTCTTTTGGATTGTAGCGTATCGGCTTCACGTCGTGGTGAGCAAGCCGATATGCTATCTCCTTGTGATCCTTCGAGCAGTCTCCATATCGGGTAAGTGCTTCGGGATTATGTCGTGATGACTTGTCTCCCTTTCCACTTGGATTGGGGACTTCTCGTTGCGTTGCTCCGATATCCGTCTTCATTGATTCTTCTTGCTGGATCTTCGTTCCGGGGTGCCTTTTTCGGGACCAAGTCGCTGCTACTCGTCGAGGTTCATCATGCGCTTGTCCATATCGCCTAAGGGGTCGTGATCCGTGTTCGATATCATCTATCCACCCTCCTTTTGAGATTTCCCTTCTTGATTTCTTCTTCGGACCATCTTCATTCATAAAACACATGAGAAAACACTCAAAAACATGCAAGAATATGCAAAGACCTAACCTAATGCATCTAGACCTAACTTGAGTGAAAATGTGATGAAAGCTAAGATGAAAGTGCACGAATGGGGTCCTAACTAGCATGAAATGTGTGCCAAAAACATGTAATTTACAGAGATATCAACATCCCCAAACTTACATTTTTGCTTATCCTCATGCAAAACCCAACCGGAGGGGTGAGGTTTTATAAGAAAAGGTGTAAGTTTGAATCCAAAATCCCCTATATATTAATTGAGAAACATTCTCACAAACCCTTTTATTAACATTGGTGCCATTTTGCTGATATGTCAGCACCACAATTATTCTGACATTTTTATTATTTAATCTTAAACCTTAAATTATAAAATTATTATAAAATAAAAAAATATTTATTACAAATAAATATTTAGGCTTTCTTATTCACGTTACCACTCTTTGTAAGCCTAAATAGAATACCGCACCTTGACCCTTACCTTATTTCAAGCCAAAATTCTGAGTGATTACGAATTGTGAGGCCTTATTTTCTGTTTGAACTTGGCATAAAGTGTTAGGTTTTGGGTGACATGTTTAGGCTCTCATGATGTTGCTAGCTTTGCATTTTGAAGCTAGTTTTTAGGCTTGTTTGGGATTTGGGAGTTCACGGGTTTGAGAATAGGAAGATGTTAAGGAAAAAGATGAAAAAGGGATACATATTTCTAGTGGTTGATCTTGAATTATGATAAGAAAAAGCTCTAGCAAAGAAAAAGAGCCCTAGAGGCCAAATGCATAAAAGAAATATTTTTAGAAAGCTATCAAAAGAAAGAAAAGAGCTAATATTTATGATCTTACCACTAGCCTTAAGAAAAGTTTAAGAAGTTTCCCTAAGAAAAGAAAGTATTTGATGAAGTTCTTGTGGGTTTAAGCTTGGCGTGAATAGCCTTGTTGATTTGGGTAGTTTCTAGAGGGTGAGTGAGCTTGGAAAATATAAAAATGAATGAGA
>JAHZTW010000001.1:390652214-390662455 GCA_020283515.1 Alliaria petiolata
AGATTCATTCTTAATGTTCTTCACCCTATCTTTCCACCAAACATCATGGGTTAGGAGGAAAGGGTGAAGAAAGGAATTATACCACACATCATGGATAATTCTACTTTGGATTCTTAAGGTTTAGAGAATTAACTAAAAAGAGTAAAAATATATTTTCAAAAACCCCAAGTTTGAACTTTCAACCTTCTTAATGATGATTCCCAACCTTAAATCTGTTTTAGTATTTTAAAAACCAAAAACCTTTTTCCTCTTGTTTTGTGTTTATTTAATTTCCTTATTAAATAGTTTATTTGTGCAATATAGTTTCATAAATGTGTAAAATAGTGTTCTTGCTCTTTTTAATATTTTAGAAATTGCTTAGAGTCTTATTTTACTGTGTGGAGTTGAGTTTGTAGTCGTTTGATTTTTATAAATAGTTTTTAAATTATTTAGCTACTCACCATCAAATCTGTTTTATAAATCCGGTTTTACATTTTGAATTTATTAAATTATTAGATCGGTTATTATATTGTTTATTTGTCATCTTGTAGTTTTATAACACTTCTGTAGAGATTTTAAAATTTGTCTCTTGCCCCTTGACCCCTCTTTTTAGGCCAAGAGCCATGTTTAAAACTCTATATAAAGAGTGTTAATGTGCTTGTAAAAAATCATTCATTTTTTCATTCAAGTTATCAATCAAGTTTTATATTCTCTCTTTCAAAGTCTTCTTAGTAATATAGTAAGCCTTCCTTTGTTCTTGAAGTGTTCTTGAGTTCTATAGTTCTTCATATTTAATTTCTTAAAAACTCTTATTTTTATTATATATATATTTTTTTTAAGTTATTCTAATGTCAAGTCTTTTTTCTTAATTCTTACTTAATACTTTGTAAAAATTCTTGTATTTTCGCTTTAGCTAGTATTTAAATTATTCCTCTTCCAAAGCTTTTTCTTCTTAACCCCATAGATCATGTTTCTTAACTCTAAACTTATGTTTAAAAGAGGTAAAAACATGATTTGTGAGTAAACCACCAAAGGTTTGAGGTTGGGATGATTAAGGAGGTTGAAAGTTAAATTCTTGGGTTTGTTTTTATCTTGTGCTTTATTTTAAATCTCTTCTTGGATTTGGTGGTTTTAAGGTCTAGAGATTCTCCTTGGAGATCTCTTTAATCTAGGGATTTCCTTTTCCTAACAAGACTTAGGAAATCCCTTAAAACCAAATCCAAGAGACTAGCTCATCCTTTCCCACACATCATGGATGCTTAGGGAGCTAGTTAAACCATTTTTAAGATCCATTCTTAATGTTCTTCACCTTTTTTTTCCACCAAACATCATGGGTTAGGAGGAAAGGGTGAAGAAAGGAATTATACCACACATCATGGATAATTCTATTTTGGTTTCTTAAGGTTTAGAGAATTAACTAAAAAGAGTAAAAATATGTTTTCAAACCCCAAGATCGAATTTTCAACCTTCTTAAGAATGATTCCCAACCTTGAATCTGTTTTTAGTATTTTAAAAACCAAAAACCATTTTCCTCTAGTTTGTGTTTATTTATCTTTATTTAAATTTCTTATTAAATAGTTTATTTATGCATTATAATTTCATAAATTTGTAGAATTTATGTTCTTGCTCTTTTTAATATTTTAGAAATTGCTTAGAGCCTTATTTTACTGTGTGGAGTTGAGTTTGTAGTCGTTTTATTTTTATAAATAGTTTTTAAATTATTTAGCTGCTCACCATCAAATCTGTTTTATAAATCCGGTTTTACCTTTTGAATTTATTAAATTATTAGATCGGTTGTTATATCGTTTAATTGTCATCTTGTAGTTGTATAACACTTCTATAGGGATTTTAAAATTGTTTTCATTTCTATCTAGCAATCGTAAGTATTTTATTTTGATTTGTTCCCCAAATTAACCGAATTTTGCTTAGCTTTATAAATCTCTTGTAATCTTAGTAGCTTTCACCCCAAGGTTGGTTTGACACCTAAAGTACTACAACTACAAAAAGACCTTTAGGTTTTGATTATCAAACTGGTTAAAAACCTGTTTATCAAATGGCGCCGTTGCCAAACTTGGGTTTTAAGTGAACTTATTAGGATTTGGAGATTTAAGGAGACTAAGTTTTTTTTTTTTCTTTTTCTATTCCATTTTTTTTATCCTAATTCTCCTACTATTGTGATTGTGTATGCAGGTACATGAACCTAAGGTCTAGAGGTGCCAACAACTTTCTCACACCACTAGACAACATCCACCGACTAGGAAGCGCAAGAAATAGGAGGGAGAGGTTACTTCTTGATATAAAAGAGTACCATCAAGAAGTAATGGCTGACATTGATCAAGTGGAGGATCCACCTCAACACGCTGCTGCTGGCAGAGCAATAGGACCGCTTTACAATCCTCAGAGTCCACCACGCATCATTGGAGCCGGTGATGCACCGAACACACACACCAACCGCTTCGGCATCACGCCCCCACCAATCCAAAACAACTACTTTGAAATCAAGCCTGGCTTCGTCTCTATGGTTCAAAACAACAAATTTCATGGCCTGGCTATGGAAGACCCATTAGAGCACTTGGACAACTTCGACCAAGTGTGCAGCATGATCAAAATCAACGGCATATCCGAAGATGCCTTCAAACTGCGCCTTTTTCCCTTCTCTCTTGGGGACAAAGCAAGGCATTGGGAGAAAACATTACCACAAGGCACCATCACATCCTGGGTAGAGTGCAAGAATGCTTTTCTCTCAAAATTCTTCTCAAGCACTAGAACAGCTCGACTTAGAAGCGAAATAAGTGGCTTCACTCAAAGACACAATGAGAGCTTCAGCGAAGCAATGGAGCGCTTCAAGGACTACACCATCCAGTGTCCTCAACACGTCTTTACGGAAGAGACTCTCTTGAGCACTATATACCGTGGAGCCTTGCCCAAAATCCGAATGCTACTTGACACGGCTAGTCGGGGGAACTTCCTCGGTCAAGACGTCAACGACGGAATGGAGCTTATTGACAACCTCGCTTTGAGTGATGGCAATTAGTCTGAAGACTATGACAGAGCGCCAAGAGGACAAGAACTAGAGGCGCACAAAAAGAAATTAAAATCGCTCCATGAGAAAATCGACAAGATGATGCTTGCCAACACCAAACATGTCCACTTCGTGGATGAAGCCGCAGACTTGTCTCAAAGAAGAAGTGAAGAAGAATTTGAGGAAGCAAATTGGGTTGGAGACCAAGACTATCCTAAGCCACCAGGATACGCCCCAAGGTACCAAGGAAACAACAGCAACTTGTCTTATAGAAGCACAAATGTGGAAAATCAAAAGGATCAAGTCTACCCTCCACAACAAACCAATCCAACAAAACCGTTTGTACCCTACAACAAAGGAGGTTTTTCACAGAACGGTGGGTAACAAGGTCAAAGACAAGGAAACTATCAAGGAAACCAGCAGTCTGGAAGCAAAGGTTACCCTCCTGGTTTCGTGCCACAGCAACAACAACATCAACCGCCACATCATGATCCAACACAAGCGATGTTGCAACAACTTATCCAAGGCCAAGCCGCGACAAATAAAAATATTGCGGACATGAACAACCGGCTAGATTCCTCTCTTACTGAAGTCTCTACACAGATAAGCAACATCAACAACAAGATTCGCCAGTTGGAGAAAGGAAAAGGAAGTACGAGCAACCAAGCTACACTACCCGGCCAATGCGAAAAAAACCCCAAGGAGTATGCAAATGTTATCACTCTAAGGAGTGGTAAAGAAGTAGCCCCAACGTCTACAGCAAAAGACAATGAGGACATTGTGGTTCAAGAGGGGGAGAGTGATCTTTTAAATGACAAGAGATCACCTTTGACAATGTCTACATCGAAAGGGCAAATAAAGGAAAGGAAGCAGTTTTGGAAAAAGAAGTGGGGGAAACAAGCAAGGATAAAAATATTTTCATACCTCCACCGCACAAACCAAAGCTCCCCTTCCCTGGACGTTTTAAGAAGCAACTGGTAGAAAAGCAGAGAGCTTTGTTCGAGAAACATTTGATAAACGTGGAGCTGAAATTACCACTACTCGATTGTTTATCCATGGTGCCGAAGTACGCCAAGTTTCTAAAGGATACACTCACCAAGACAGCTAAGGGTTGCCAAGAAGTCATGGTGTTGAGCCAAGAATGCAGTGCAATCATCCACAAAGAGATAGCACCAAAGAAGCTAGGAGATCCAGGCTCATTCACCATACCTTGTGCGCTAGGACCATTGAAGTTCGACAACTGTTTGTGCGACTTAGGAGCAAGCATAAACCTGATGCCTCACTCCATTGCAAAGAAGCTAGGCTTCACCAAATTCAAGGAATGCCGAATCTCACTGATCTTGGCTGACCGAAGTATAAGGCTCCCGGTAGGAATGCTTGAAGACTTACCGGTAAGGATAAGCAATGTGAGTGTCCCGACGGACTTTGTTGTTCTCGAAATGGATGAAGAACCTAAGGATCCCCTGATCCTTGGAAGACCGTTTTTGGCGACTGCGGGAGCCATAATTGACGTGAAGAATGGCAAAATTTCATTGCACTTGGGCAAGAACGTCAAACTCAACTTCGATATCAATGAGGTTCTGAAGAAACCAACGATCGATGGAAAAGTCTTCTACATAGAGGCTATGGATCTTTTGGCTGATGAATTGCTAGAGGAGTTGAGTCAAGAAGATCATCTACTAGTGGCGCTAACAAAGGAGTGTGGAGAGCATGGCTATCTAAGTAGTCAAACCCAAGAATACATTCACATCCTTGATTCTCGCAAAACTGTCAAAGAGATCGACGGCGCGATCGAGCCACTTACCCGATCAGACGACAAGATCGACACGCTGATCGACCAACACATACGATCTAGGGAAGCGATCGACCAGCCAACACGATCTCCTGCCCGATCGAGCAAAGAACGACTTAGCCAATCGAGGGAAAAGAGTCGATCCGCTGCGGATCGACTAGACGATCGACCGATCAACTCGATCACAGCGGGGCAGACATTTGAAGAAGCAAGTATGGAAGCTCATTACTCTGGGTCTAAAGTAGCAAACGAGGACAGCGATCTCAACATGAACTAAGAGGAGGACTGGAACGAGCTGCTAGCCCCAAAGGTGGACCTCAAGCAACTTCCAAATGGGCTAAGGTATGCTTTCTTGGGTGCAAATGACACATATCCTGTAATTGTGAATGAAAATCTAAGTGATGATGAGTTAGACTCACTCCTTAAGGAGTTGAGGAAGTATAGAAAGGCAATTGGTTATTCTTTGAGTGACATGAAAGGCCTTTCACCAATGCTTTGTACTCATAGGATTCACTTAGATAATGAAAACACATCCTCCATTGAACACCAAAGGCGCCTAAACCCAAATTTAAAAGAAGTGGTCAAGAAAGAGATTTTAAAACTCTTAGAGGCTGGTGTGATATACCCAATCAGCAATAGCACATGAGTCTCTCCAGTCCATGTGGTACCAAAGAAAGGAGGAATCACCGTTATAAAAAATGAGTAAGATGAGTTAATACCTTCTAGGATCATAACTGGTCATAGAATGTGTATTGACTATAGAAAACTCAACTTGGCCACAAGAAAAGATCACTTCCCTCTCCCTTTCATTGACCAAATGCTAGAAAGGCTAGCCAATCACCAATACTACTGTTTTCTAGATGGCTATAGTGGTTTCTTTCAAATCCCAATTCACCCAAATGACCAAGAAAAAACCACTTTCACTTGTCCATATGGAACTTTTGCATATAGGAGAATGCCTTTTGGGCTTTGTAATGCTCCAGCCACATTTCAAAGATGCATGATGTCCATATTTTCTGACTTGATTGAGGTATTCATGGATGATTTTTCTGTGTATGGCTCTTCCTTTGGTGTTTGTTTGTCTAACTTGTGCAGGGTACTCAAGAGATGTGAGGAGACCAATCTCGTGCTCAACTGGGAGAAATGCCACTTTATGGTTAGAGAAGGGATAGTTCTTGGCCACAAGATTTCATAGAAAGGCATAGAAGTTGATAGAGCAAAAATCGAAGTCATGGTGAACCTAGTACCTCCGGTGAATGTTAAAGGGATAAGGAGTTTCTTGGGGCATGCTGGTTTCTACAGAAGGTTTATAAAAGACTTCTCCAAGATAGCACGTCCTCTTACAAGGCTACTGTGCAAAGAAACCGAGTTCAACTTTAATGGAGAATGCCTTCAAGCGTTTAAGACCATCAAGGAAGCACTTGTCAGCGCACCTATAGTTAAAGCTCCGGATTGGGAGTTGCCCTTTGAAATTATGTGTGATACAAGCGACTATGCTGTGGGTGCTGTCTTGGGTCAGCGGAAGGACAAAAAGTTGCATGTAATCTACTATGCAAGCCGTACCTTGGATGATGCACAAGTCAAGTATGCCACCACCGAAAAAGAGCTTCTAGCCGTGGTCTTTACTTTTGAGAAGTTTAGATCTTACTTGGTGGGTTCTAAGGTCATTGTGTATATTGACCATGCTGCCTTGAGGTACATATACTCCAAGAAAGACACCAAGCCTAGACTCTTGAGATGGATCCTTCTCTTACAAGAGTTTGACATGGAGATCAAAGACAAGAAGGGGATAGAGAATGGTGTAGCGGATCATCTTTCTAGGATGAGGATAGATGAAGTCTTACCTTTGGACGACTCACTCCCTGAAGAGCAGCTCATGATGATCAATACCGTGGTATGTGCAAAGCTAGAAGACAAACTTGAAGAAATTTTGAGCCTAAAAGAGGAAGATCTCCCATGGTACGCTGATATTGTCAATTTCTTGGCTTGTGGAGAAGAGCCTACTCATTTGGACCTGTACCACAAGAAGAAATTTATGAGAGACGTATCACACTACTTCTGGGATGAACCTTACCTATACAAAAGGTGTGTGGATAGTTTGTACCGAATATGTGTCACAAAAGAGGAGGCTAGAGACATACTTCTACATTGCCACGGTATGATCTATGGAGGACACTTTGCGAGTTTCAAAACTGCCACAAAGGTTCTCCAATCTGGGTTTTGGTGGCCTACACTCTTCAAAGATGCACATGAATTCAACAAGTCATGTGAAGCATGCCAAAGAACCGGAAATATCACCAAAAGAAACGAGATGCCACAATCTCCAATCTTTGAAGTAGAGATCTTCGACGTGTGGGGGAACGATTTTATGGGGCCGTTTCCATCATCATATGGCAACAAGTACATTCTTGTAGCAGTAGACTATGTGTCTAAGTGGGTGGAAGCCATGGCCTCACCAACAAACGATTCAAAGGTGGTACTTAAACTCTTCAAAACAATCATCTTTCCAAGATTTGGAGTCCCTAAGGTGGTGATTAGCGATGGAGGCAGCCACTTCATCAACAAGGTTTTTGAAGGTCTCTTGCGAAAACATGGTGTTAAGCACAAGGTGGCCACGCCCTATCACCCTCAAACAAGAGGCCAAGTGGAGGTTTTAAACAGACAAATCAAAGATATACTAGAGAAAACCGTGGGGATCACTAGAAAAGATTGGTCTAGCAAGGTTGATGACTCTCTTTGGGCGTATAGAACAGCATACAAGACTCCAATTGGGACAAGGCCTTTCAACCTCCTCTATGGAAAGTCTTGTCACCTTCCTGTGTAACTAGAGCACAAGGCTCTTTGGGCCCTAAAGCAAATCAACTACAATCTCAAAACAGCTCAAGAGAAACGGCTGGTACAACTTCAAGAGCTTGATGAGCTAAGGATGGATGCTTATGAGAGCGCCAAGATTTACAAGGAAAGGACCAAAGCCTTTCATGAAAAAAAGCTGGTGCGCAAGGAATTGCAAGAAGGAAGCATGGTTCTCCTCTATAACTCAAGATTGAAGTTGTTCCCCGGAAAGCTCAAATCTAGGTGGTCCGGGCCGTATGAGATTAAAGAAGTACTACCATATGGAGCCATTACTTTGCTTGGAAAGAATGGAGAGAACTTTACAGTGAATGGGCATAGAGTCAAGCCCTACATGGCGAGTGGCTGCAGCAAGGAGAGCACCACGTTGCCTCTCCAAGCCCCACAACCAGCCTAAATCCGGTAAAGTCAAGCTTAGAGGCTTAAAACAAGCGCACTTGAGAGGCAATCCCATGACTATCATTGTATATATTTTGTTTCAATTTTATGCTTTCTATTTTAAGTGTGTAGATGCAAGAAAACAGGAGCCAAGAAGCAACCTAATGGGTTCTACAATCCAAGGAAAAGGAGGGGTGGGAAGAGAAGATCGAGTGTAAGAGATCGATCAACAACTCGATCGTGAGCCAAGATCGATCAAGGGATCGACCCAATCAGTTGATCACGAACGAAACAAGCTTAAAACGAGGACTTAAGTCGATCAACTACTCGATTCAAACCAGATCGACCGACCAATCGAGCTGATAACTCGATCAGAGTAAGTTAGGCAAGAGATCGAGTGGTGGATCGACCAAACTACTCGATCGTCTGCCAAGGGAAGTTTTTCAAATTCCCCCCTCTTTCTCATTCCCTCCCACTTTTGAATTTGAATTTGAATTTGGTCAACCAGGCTCCTCAGCACTTTGTTATTTGAGCCTTTTTCAAATTTGATTCCCCACTTGCATACATAAATCCAAGCATTCCCCTCTTTATAAAACCACACATCCTCACTCTCTCCACACTCCTCACATTCACGATTTTTTTACAAAATAGAGAGAGAGTGACTTTTCTGGTTTTCTAAAGAAGAAGAGCAACTTGTTTCCATCAACTTTCAAGGGTAATTCGAAATTTTTTTTATGCCATATTGGGGTTTTTGAAAATTTCCTTTTTGATTGTATGGTTGCTTAATTTGCTAAGGAAAAGGATTTTATTTTTTAAATAAAATATCTAAATATTAGGAAATTTTTTTGATTTATTCTTATCTCAAGAGATTTTTCTTCTAATATTTATTGATAAATCCAAAACTTTTCCCAAAAAAATAAAAGCTTAGGCAAAATCTTTTTAAACGTGAAAGCCTCTTGAACTTGTGTTCTTCTCTTTGCCGTGATCTTCATTAATTTCCTCCTTGAAGTTTTGATTTTTCAGGTACCATGGCGCTACAGAAGAGAATAAGAGCTATGGCTGCACAAGTGGAAACACAGCAAGAAGTTGAGGAAACGGCTAAGTGGAGCAAAGAGGAAAAGAAAACAAGGAGGAAGCTAGAGAGGTTGCGTTTTGAGCCAACAAAATTTGCAAGTAGGGAGTTCTTGCAAAGGGTTGGATTGTTGAAAGGGTTTGATGAGCTACTCAATGACATGGGCTAGCATGTCTTTCACGGATGGACTGTCCCACATACCCCGAAGCCACCCTTCACTTCCTCTCCACCTTAGAGTGCGAATATGAAGACCCCAACATCCCCACTCCAACCGAGGGCCTTATCAAATTTAAAATCTGCAAGCAAGCATACCGCCTCTCTATCCCTGAGCTGTGCAAAGCTTATGGACTCAATGCAGCAGCAGACCTTATGGAGTTCCCAGAATTCAAATCCGCAAGCAAGCTATGAGACTTGATTAGCGATGGAGACTACAAGTCTAATACCGTAAAAATCAAGAAGGTGCGCAACCCTTTGCTAAGATACACTCTGAAGCTGCTAGCAAACACATTCAGTGGGAGATCCACGACGCCAACAGTTACAAAGAACGAGCTGTGCTTCCTTTTCCAAGGAGTTAAGCATGTTCTATGCGATAGCGAGAGAAGTGATGAAACAATGGAGGACGATCTTGGAGATAACGTTAACTATGGATGCATCCTGGCTTCATCCTTGCTCAAATACAAAGCTTGGGCCATCAAGTGCAAGGCAACATCAGCACTCATAGGTGGCTTTCTCACGCCACTCTTTGTGCAAGCGGGAGTTCCACTTACCGAATTCACACCATGCGCGGAACGTGCCTACATGGATCAAGCCTACATGATCAACACCGATTCCTTGGGACCTACTCCTGCTCCAGGTTACTATGCATACCTATTCTACAATGAGGAACATGAACAGAAGACGTGCATCTTACCACACCCGGGAGAGACGCTACCTAATAGCGTTGGCAACATCGAATTCTTGCCAACCGATGAAGAATGTTATGCACCTCTTGGGGGCGTTCCAGCTACACCACAACTTGACCAATCATCACCCGAGTCTCCTCCCACTGATGCTGAGATGCCATCAAGTTATGATCTCCCAAGGATGGACTTCGAGCCACGCACCAAAACAGAGAAATTCCTTGCCTCGGTTGTGGAGATTCAGCGCAA
>JAHZTW010000001.1:390663409-390676668 GCA_020283515.1 Alliaria petiolata
AAAAAAGCATGAACTGAATCCTTACTTAAAATCGGAACCTTAACATGAATATATAATTATCATACTTTTGCATTTGAAAAAGAATACATGGATTACATCAAAATATTTAGGCTTTCTTATTCACTTCACCACTCTTTGTAAGCCTAAATAGAATACCTCACCTTGACCCTTGCCTTATTTCAAGCCAAATTTCGTGTGTGATTGCAAATTGTGAGGCCTTATTTTCTGTTTGAACTTGGCATAAAGTGTTAGGTTTTGGGCGACATGTTTAGGCTCTCATAATGTTGCTAGCTTTGCATTTTGAAGCTAGTTTTAGGCTTGTTTGGGAATTGGGAGTTCACGGGTTTGAGAATGGGAAGATGTTAAGGAAAAAGATGAAAAAAGGGATACATATTTCTAGTGGTTGATCTTGAATTGTGATAAGAAAAAGCTCTAGCAAAGAAAAAGAGCCCTAGAGGCCAAATGCATAAAAGAAATATTTTTAGAAAGCTATCAAAAGAAAGAAAAGAGCTAATATTTATGATCTTACCACTAGCCTTAAGAAAAGTTTAAGAAGTTTCCCTAAGAAAAGAAAGTATTTGATGAAGTTCTTGTGGGTTTAAGCTTGGCGTGAATAGCCTTGTTGATTTGGGTAGTTTCTAGAGGATGAGTGAGCTTGGAAAGTATAAAAATGATTGAGAGAGGGATTATGATCATTGTTAGTATGCTTGGGTAGATGTGAGTCTAGTCATGTATGCATACATTGCCTTTTACCTTTAGCATTATGTATAAGTTCAAACATTTTTGAGAGAAACCATTGCTTGGAATACCCATTTGAATGAGATCATTTTTTATCTCATAACCTTAACCCTTGCCAAATGTATTCGGTTTTAAAATGCACAAGTATGATTCACGGTTTGGAGCTCTTAATGAATGTTAAAAGTTTTGATTCTTGGATTGCTTGGAATAAACAAGTCATGATTTGAATTTCAATTTGTGATGAATATGGCTATGTTCTTTTGAGTAGATTTTGTGTTCTGCATTCTAGAGCTGAGAACAAGGACCTTTGAATTGATACTTTTGCAAAATACTTTTGGATTTGAGCCCCCATTTTCAATCATCTCTTCCTAGCTTGAATTTTGTTTGCTTGAGGGCAAGCAAAAGGCAAGTTTGGGGGAGTTGATATACTCATATATTTCGCATATTTAGCTTGCATTTAGAATAGGTTTTTCATGCATACATCATTCATAATAGACTAATTTGCATCATTTGCACCATTTTAAGTCCTAGAACACTTTGCATTAGCATTTGCATGGTTTCTTGCATATTTGCATCTTTTTCAGGTTGTTTTGAGTACTTGGAGCTGTGATGGATGCTGAGCATTAAGAAGAAGACGAAATAAGAACCTAGGAGTAGGCAGGAATCAAGGGAAAAATTGGACAAAACCAAAGAAGCCGAGATCGACCGGCCGATCGAGCAGAATGACTCGATCTGAAGACAAGATCGACCGTATGATCGACCACACTCACACGATCAAGGTGTGATCGACGATGACAATCGACCAAGATGAGTCGATCCAAAGCAAATCGAGTGGACGATCGACTGACGACCCGAACCAAACACTGATCGAGTCAGAGATCGACCAAACTGACTCGATCAAAGTATAGATCGACTGGACTACTCGAACTGACGGAAGTTGACCCAGAAAAGTGTTTATGCTTTAGTGAAAGTGGTAGACATACTTTCTGTCTCTTGCCCCTTGTCTCTTGCCTCTTGTCTCTTGCCCCTTGACCCCTCTTTTTAGGCCAAGAGCCATGTTTAAAACTCTATATAAAGAGTGTTTATGTGCTTGTAAAAAATCATTCAGTTTTTCATTCAAGTTATCAATCAAGTTTTATATTCTCTCTTTCAAAGTCTTCTTAGTATTCTAGTAAGCCTTCCTTTGTTCTTGAAGTGTTCTTGAGTTCTATAGTTCTTCTTATTTAATTTCTTAAAAACTCTTATTTTTATTATATATATATTTTGTTTAAGTTATTCTAATGTCAAGTCTTTCTTCTTAATTCTTACTTAAGACTTTGTAAAAATTCTTGTGTTTTCGCTTTAGCTAGTATATAAATTATTCCTCTTCCAAAGCTTTTTCTTCTTAACCCCATAAATCATGTTTTAACTCTAAACTTATGTTTAAAAGAGGTAAAAACATGATTTGTGAGTAAACCACCAAAGGTTTGAGGTTGGGATGATTAAGGAGGTTGAAAGTTAAATTCTTGGGTTTGTTTTTATCTTGTGCTTTATTTTAAATCTCTTCTTGGATTTGGGGGTTTTAAGGTCTAGAGATTCTCCTTGGAGATCTCTTTAATCTAGGGATTTCCTTATCCTAACAAGACTTAGGAAATCCCTTAAAACCAAATCCAAGAGACTAGCTCATCCTTTCCCACACATCATGGATGCTTAGGGAGCTAGTTAAACCATTTCTTTTAAGATCCATTCTTAATGTTCTTCACCTTTTCTTTCCACCAAACATCATGGGTTAGGAGGAAAGGGTGAAGAAAGGAATTATACCACACATCATGGATAATTCTATTTTGGTTTCTTAAGGTTTAGAGAATTAACTAAAAAGAGTAAAAATATGTTTTCAAACCCCAAGATCGAATTTTCAACCTTCTTAAGAATGATTCCCAACCTTAACTCTGTTTTTAGTATTTTAAAAACCAAAAACCATTTTCCTCTAGTTTGTGTTTATTTATCTTTATTTAAATTTCTTATTAAATAGTTTATTTATGCATTATAGTTTCATAAATTTGAAGAATTGTGTTCTTTCTCTTTTTAATATTTTAGAAATTACTTAGAGCCTTATTTTACTGTGTGGAGTTGAGTTTGTAGTCGTTTTATTTTTATAAATAGTTTTTAAATTATTTAGCTGCTCACCATCAAATCTGTTTTATAAATCCGGTTTTATCTTTTGAATTTATTAAATTATTAGATCGGTTTTTATATCGTTTAATTGTCATCTTGTAGTTGTATAACACTTCTATAGGGATTTTAAAATTGTTTTAATGTCTATCTAGCAACCGTAAGTATTTTATTTTGATTTGTTCCCCAAATTAACCGAATTTTGCTTAGCTTTATAAATCTCTTGTAATCTTAGTAGCTTTCACCCCAAGGTTGGTTTGACACCTAAAGTACTATCAAACTGGTTAAAAACCTGTTTATCATTGGCCAAATCGGTGTCTCTTATCACCTTAAGGTAAGCAAAGGGTCTAACCTTTCCCTTGCATTTCAGCTTGTATCTCACCTCACCACTAGCAGAGAGAACATGTTTGAGAGTCTTACCTTCCAGAAGATCACCGAGGGTTGGTCCTTTCACATAGGACTTTTTGCAAGTGATCACCTGTTTTGGTTCTTCTTGGACTTCTTCCGGTTGTCCCTCGAACATTGCATTGAAACAGACTCCATCAAAGCTAGCTCCGTCATAGCATATCTCTAAGGATGGATCTTTGGTCTTCCCAATCGTCTTCTTGAGCTCAAGGGAGTAGGCATGCTCCTTTTCATTTATCCTCTTCCCTCTTGTGTCAAAATCCATTACCAAGCTTTCGGTTAGTCTCAGGTCTACCTTACCGCTTTTGCAGTCAAACATGCAACCGGCAGAAGCTAGAAAAGGTCTTCCCAACAGGAAGGTTTCCTTGACATCTTGGTACATTTCTATCACCAGGAAGTCGCTTGGCAGTAGCACGTTTCCAATTATGAGAGGTAAGTACTGCAGCTTCCCAACAGTCATTCTTTCACTCCCATCGGCCAGTGATAACGGCTTCTTACGGTCGGTATGTGTGTCGTAGCCGAGACGCTTAGCCGTGGCTAGACTCATCACATTGATGCTTGCACCGAGATCACACAAACAGTTATCAAAGGTGATCCCTCCGAGTGTGCATGGAAGAGTGAATGATCCTGGATCCTCTAGCTTCTTCACTACTAAGGTTTCTTCCTTGGGTTTCTCTTCACGAGCTGCTGCATTCCTTCCAATGGTTGCCATTGCATCGGCATAGAGCTTGTCCTTCAAAGCTACTAGGAAAGCTGGAATAGGCTTGGTCTCGTCGACATTGCTGAATAACTCTTCAACCTTCTTCAAGGTTTCGATCAATTCGGCCTCATGTTCCTCTATGAGACGCTTCTTATGCTTATGGGGGTATGGCATTGGCGGTTTGTAGACTCGCAGGAATGGTGCTTTTGGTGGATCAGTCCCTGCTTTCTTTTCACGGGTTGCAAAAGTTTTAGAACTCCCTCCCCTTCTTAGGATGTCGATGTCCTCATCGACTTGAGCCCGTTTTGGAGCAGTGATTTCGGGTAGATCCCGTTTTTCCTCGTCGATAATGGTGATCATTTGGCAATACTCCTTTGGGTTCATGACGGATTTGCCAGGAAGGTTGCTTGGCAGGCTTGTTGATGCAATGCTTTTGTTGTTTCCAAGTGCTTTAACGCGAGTGGCTAAAGCTTCAATCTTCCCGGATAGCTCCGTGTTGACAACATCTATCTTGTTATGCATTTCAGCAAAATGTTTGTGTATATCTGCCTGGATATGTGTTAACCTTGGAGAAGTTGCTTTAGAATGCTTTCCAAGTCAAAATCTGCTTGAGCAGGTGGGTTTACTTGTTGTTGTTGGAAGCGGAGGTGCACCGGCTTGTTGTCGTGGCGGGTATCCGCCTTGAAATGGGTATCTTGGTGCAAGGCCTTGTTGATTCGAGTAAGTCACGAATTGTTTTGCTCCTCCTTCCTGCTGCTGAGGGTAGATCTGGTCTTGTGGGTTAGCAACGTTTGTGCTCCGGTAAGAAAGGTTATTGTTGTGTCTCCAAGTGTTGTAATCTCCTTGAGCGTTGATGTAGTTAACATCTTCATTATGAACGTCCTCCCCGTCTTGGATTTGAGTGAGTTCTTCCACGAAATGGACTTCATTTTGAGTTTGGACAAGTAGTAACTTGTCAAGCTTTTCATTGAGCTCTTTGATCACTTTCCGGCTTCCATCTACTTCTTCTTTGGAGCCACGGTTGGATCTGTCGTTGTCTTCGTGGTAAGAGGAGTCACTCTGAGCTAAGTTCTCGACTAGCTCAAGACCATCTTCTACGTCCTTTGCTAGGAAATTTCCATTGCTCGCCGAATCGAGCAACATCCGAATCTTGGGAATGACACCTCGGTATAGAGTGATGAGAAGTGATTCTTAGCTGAATCCATGGTGATGACACTGAGTAGTGTAACCCTTGAATCGCTCCCAGGCTTCACCGAAGGTCTCATTGGATTTCTGAGTGAATCCACTGATTTCGTTCCTTAATCGGGCAATCCTCGATGTGGAGAAGAACTTTGTCAAGAAAGCCTTCTTGCATTCTGCCCACGAGGTGATGGATCCGTGGGGCAGTGTCTTCTCCCATGCGTGTGCTTTGTCTCCCAACGAGAAGGGAAACAAACTCAGTTTGAATCCGTCTTCGCTTACTCCGTTGATTTTGGTCATGGCGCAGACACGGTCGAACTGGTCGAGATGGTCAAGTGGGTCTTCCAAGGGTAGAGCGAAGAATCGGTTATTCTGCACCATGGAGATAAGACCACTTTTGATCTCGAAGTTGTTGTTCTGCACTGGTGGTGGTTGGATTCCATGTCCGCTTGCAGTCGATATCGGTGCATCTCCCGCATCGATTTGTCTCATAGCTCTTGGAAAATCTGCAACACCAGGCTGTCCTTGGACGCCTTGTACGCCTTGTGAACCCTGAGGTCCTTGGTGGTCTTGTTGGCCTTGTGCACCAGCTGTGCCAGCAGCTCCTTGAGCACCTTGTGTATTCTCCATTGTCACACGATTTGCAATATCGGTTTGTTGCCGATTTCGTCTGGCTGAGATTTCGAGCAGGTGAATATCGTCGATTGGGGGAAAAAGGTTTGTTGTACCGTGTGAGCGTAGGTTCATGTACCTGTTTCAACAGAGAAACCACAGTATAAGTGTTAAATAACGTGAAAAATAAAAACTTGTCCTTGTGACTACCAAGAACCGAAATGACTAAACTTTTTCCCCAACGGCAACGACGCCTATTGAAAACTAGGTTTTTTAGGCCTGTTAGGTCAATAACCCAACACTGTCAACCGTATGCAGTATAGTGTATGTGTATCAATCCATTTGGGGGCGTTAGTAAACAAATCGGTTATATTGGTCGTTATAAGTCAAGTCGATATGATGAAAGATTGAGACTTTACTAGTAAAAGAAACTAAAGACTAGATCTTGTGTCACTCAAGACCCTAAATGAACGAACTTTAAACTATTTGAGCGAGAAGTAAGGATTTGAACTATAAAAAGATAAGCTTTCTAAGTAAAAGAAGGGTTAAGAAGAGTTTTACGAACTAGGTAACTCTCGGTTCATTTATCAAGCTAAAGCTTTTGGATCACATCATGACTTGGTCTTAGATGGTGATTCTTAGGTAAAGGGATCCTCAAATCGTTTAGCCCATGGTTTTTGGGTCTAAACTCTTTGAATCTCTATCACCATAGACTAGCTCTCGCATAGCGGTAAAATAGAAGAAACAAGCATACTACAACGTCCCTATTGAACAGTAAGACCCTTAGACAGATGGTTTGTCTAAGCCTAAGGAATCAAACTCTTGTTCATGGTTCTGGCTAAGCAACACGTGGTTTTCATGTCAAGCCGCCTGCGGTCTTTAGACTAGATGATCAAGCTAGACTAAGCTTTGGGAATGATAAAAAAGAAAGAATCTAACTTTATGTTTTAGCTAAGCAAGAAATCTAAATCCGAGAATCCCTTGGTTCTTTTAACCCATTTAAACCGTAAGAAGGACTACTCACGCACCATTTGAGAAACCTCAAGATCCATAAGGATGAGAAGGTAACTCATAGGCTGTAAGATAGTCGAAAACAAGAAAAGAAAGAAGCTTTTACAAGAAATGCTATGAAACAATACTTGTAAACTTCAAAATATCATAAAAGATTAAGGCTTTGAAACCAGCTTCAATGGCGGAAAAACTAGGAGTTCTTGACAACAAGAAAGACAGATAAACTAAATCTGGAACCAGTGATAGAGAGATAGGCGTGGGGGACAAAGTATTTATACATGAAAGAGGAAAAACCTAAAACGTTGGGACCACTTTCCCGAAATGGTACTCTTTTGCACTGTAGCGTATCGGCTTCACGTCGTGGTGAGCAAGCCGATATGCTATTTCCTTGTGATCCTTCGAGCAGTCTCAATATCGGGAAAGTGCTTCGGGATCATGTCGTGATGACTTGTCTCCCTTTCCACTTGGATCGGGGACTTCTTGTTGCGTTACTTCGATATCCATCTTCAATGATTCTTCTTGCTTGATCTTCGTTCTGGGGTGCCTCTTTCGGGACCAAGTTGCTGCTACTCGTAGAGATTCATCATGCGCTTGTCCATATTGGCTAAGGGGCCGTGATCAGTGCTCGATATCATCTATCCACCCTCCTTTTGAGTCTCCCTTCTTGATTTCTTCTTCGGACCATCCTCATTCATAAAGCACCTGAGAAAACACTCCAAAACATGCAAGAATATGCAAAGACCTAACCTAATGCATCTAGACCTAACATGAGTGAAAATGTGATGAAAGCTAAGATGAAAGTGCATGAATGGGGTCCTAACTAGCATGAAATGTGTGCTAAAAACATGTAATTTACAAAGATATCAGCAGGCGTGAGAACTCTGTACGAAACTTCTCATAGTTCGGGATCCACTGTGGGGAACCCTCTGAAAGGCGCGGGACTGTGGGAGACGGTAGATAGACCGTGCGGTTGTCTCCCTTCCCTAGTCTGCATCTATATCCGAACCTGTCTGGATCCATGGCTGCGCTTGTCAAGTTCATGTCCGTCTGAAACTGGGACAAGTCAAACCATTCCTCGTCTAGGGGTGCCTCAATGCTGGTGTCTACTCCTACAGCCTCAATGATCGCTGTAATGATGCCTCTGTATGTCGCGAAGGCAGTCTCGCATCTAGGTGCGGTTACATCGTGATTCACTCACACAAGTCTCTCTGCTAGGACGCATTCAAGGCATGCTTAAAGTGGCTCGCCTCTAAAGGCGGACTGAAGTAGGACGAGCTCTGGAATGAGAATGCATGACTGGATTCGGTGTACAAAACGTACGGCCGGGTGTGAAAGAAAAGCAGACGGATGCCTTCCCTTGTCATAAATGCCACGACCCATAAGTCCCCAAAGGTCAGCACTCCATTCTTCTGCAATGCTTGTCTCGCTTCTCAAGTCAAAACCAAATATCTCACAGAGCCTAGGGATGCTCAGCTCATAATCCCTAGAACTTATGGTGAAATAGAGAGTACCGTCCTTCGGATGAGACTTCCTCCTTTCCGGTAAGTCAACTGAACTGATGATAAGAACTCTTGCGCGAGCTCCTTTTAGGTGGGTCGATCAATCTCCATGAAGGTCCTAAGCCTTACCTTATCCAAGTACCAAGTGACATCCTCGGTGATGCCCAAAGCGTCTAAAGCTAAGTAATCGATCTTCAAGGTTGTTCTTATCTCCATCTTCTTCATCTCCTTCAAATAATCAATGTTTGGGTCCATCGGTGCTCCGAAGTTTCGGACCTTGCGCCTAGGAGGAGAAGGGTTCAGCTCTCTTGTTGGCTCTTGGGGTGGAGGTGAATCGTCGCGGCTTGTGCGTTCTATCCGCGAACCGCGAAACCTTTTTCGTTGTTCCTCCACATATCTCCCTAGAGTGGTGTCTAGACTCGGGTTTCCTAGTGCTGTCTCGGGTTCTTGCTGAAGCGAAGAACTCCTCGAAGAGCTTAGTTGCTCTCTATTCTTCGAACGCACCTCGAAGTTTCAGTCATAGCTCATTGTACCTTGTAAAACAAAACAAAAACACGACCAAACATGTGAATTTGACGTGTCATAAGGACTCTCAAGTGCAATGATATACAAGACATATATCAAGAGTTTCCAAGACTAATAATAAACGAGTTAATGCATAAATCTCAAGAGCAATTTGGTACTCATGCTCTATTTTCGGATTTTTGGATTTTCAAACCAGGAATTTTCCAACAAATCGATTTTGTCAACTTATTCTCATAAAACTTTGGTTCTTAAGTAATACCTAGTATGAATTGAACTCAAACTAAGCAAATTTCCCAATAATACCACAAAAATTCTTTTCTAGAGCATGCGCTAATTTCCATGTTGTAAAGATTTTAACTTTTTCTAAATTGTGTTGCAAAAATCGAAATCTAGACAACCTAAATCATCAATCAAAGGTTTTCTACCATCAGTCAAGCATTCTAGACCATTATCTAGTCAAGCAAGAGAGATCTCAATATTGAGTTCTCTAGAAATTTTTAAAATTAGAGACCTTACCTTGTAGATGAGGATGAATGAACTTTAGAAGTTGAATCCTCTTTGAAAATAGATGAGCTTAGGTCAAAGAATTTTTAAAAATAGTTCGGATTTGAAAAATCTAGAATCTCTCAAAAATCTCCAAATCTTTTGGAAGAGAAGAAGAAAAGAGAGTTTGATCCTAAAATTTCTTCTTTTGCTTTTAAAATGGTGTTTTTATCACCAAAGAACTTTTAATTTTCAAAAACTTTAAAACGAGAGAACTCACCTTGCGTGTTTGCCGCGAATCAATAAAATTTGTTAACTTACATTAACGGGAATGATTTTTTGGTGCGGGATTGTACCAAAACGCGGGAAGTTCGGTTTGAGAGGAAAACGTAAGTTTTCCCGGTTGGTCGCTCAGACGACCGCTGGCCGCGACCATGGCCCGTCGCGGCCGCGACCAGGCTTCTCCTTTCCACGCGGTCATGGCTCGTCGTGCAGCCATTGTTCGTCTCGCCGTGGGACAGGCTGGTGTTCGCGCGGCCAGCCTCTTTCCGAGGCTCCTCCTCATATTTTTGGGTTTTTCTTGGTTTTTATATATATATTTTTATTATTTTTCTTCATTTGCCTAAGTACAGAAAACTTGCAAAAACTATTTATTAGAAATGAAAGAAAGAAAAGAATACAGGTACCGGATGGGTTGCCTCCCACCAAGCGCTTTTGTTTAAGCCGTTTAGCTCGACTTCGTTTGAAGCTTAGGCGGTTGAGGAAAGTGCTTCCGGAGTTGTCTCTCCTAAAGCCTCCCCTTGTCTCCTTATTAGCAGCGTGACTCCGTTCCCGTTCCTAAGAACTATGGCTTCTAGGATCACCTACTTGGTCTTCTCGACCGTCTTGACCATATCTTCTTCACTCAGCTCTTCCAGCTCGGGAGGAATAAGGATCTCAATCCTAGAGCTGACCCACTCTTGATATCATACCCTTTTCTCCTTTTTAGTCGTTTGGCTTTTTCTTTCCGGTGGTGAAGTGTTTAGCTCCTTCGGATAGTATCTCTTCTGGCTTATGTGTAGAAAGACTATGAAGTTGCTTACGTGGTCGATCATTGCTCCTACTGTGGCCAAGAAGGGTCTTCCAAGTATAAAGGGCTTGTGTTTGTCTTCCCCCATATCGATCACGTGGAAGTCCGTAGGAACTATCTTATATCCGACAAGAAGTTTGACGTTATAGACTATGCCATTTGCTCTCTTCCTGGATGAATCTCCGAATACTAGCTACGTAGGTGAGGGGAAATAGGTTGTTATTCTTAACCTTTTGGCGATTGTTGTGGACATTACATTCACATTAGCTCCTGTGTCGCATAGACAATCTTCGAAGTTAATTCCCGTGATCGAGCATGGGAATGTAAATGCGCCTTGATCTTCTTCTTTCACTAGTCTCTCGAACCCGCATCGTTGTGGAGTATCAAAAGGTGGCTAGGCCGTCCCTTTCTTTCTTGTCGGGAAGAGTGGAATGATGGGGTCTAAATAGTCGTCCGAGATTGGAGGATTTCTTTGGGGACTCGTCGAGCTTTGAATTTGTAGGACCCTAAGCTGCAGGTGCACAGTGTGCGTTGTAGTACTTAAGGTATCGATCCACAGGGAGGAGGTCAACTGTAAAACAGAAGAATCAGGGCAACCAAAGACGCCGGGAACTGGGGTTTTGGGGTAAGTGTCACGATTTTTGCAGGAAGTAAAGAAAGCAATATCACGTCTTATATAGAGAAGGTTGTCAATCTCTTCTATAACCAAAGAGAAAAGGAAAATAAACTTTAGGACTTGTAAAAAGGACATCAGGTAAGCAGTGCAGGAAAAGTAAATAGTGAAGTGCGTAAATCTCGATGTAAAAGCAGATGGGGCGAACACGTTGGGAATCTTCTCTAGAAATCTATGAGGTTCTAACTAGAAATCAAACATACGAAAGTTAGGCAAACGAGACTAGGCGATTTTCCCTAAACTGATTCACTGGTTTTAACAACCTAACTCTATCAAGCAAGGTCGATTTGCGATCATCTATTTCGCAGGTATACTGTCGTATCTTGCGTCCTAGACGAACATGCAATAAGATCGGGACGATTAACATTCAAACATCTTTTAAAGGATGCTCTCTACCCTATTTTGGTCTAGATCTGAGATTAGGACGTTCGTCGCTCTCAAGAACCTGCGATAAGAATATAGTTCATGACGCTAGACTCATGCAATAAGAACGAATATGGTGAGACAGAAAACCCTAATATGGCTAAGCAGTTGATAAGCTACTTATTCAAATCAAGAGATCGAGAACAAGACAATTAAACAAAAGAGAATCGTTGATGATCTAAACTAACCCACGTGTATACCAGAGAGTTAACCTCAAAATATCTAAGGATAAACTTCGATCTAACAACCTAGGAATCAATCCATGAATCCCCTTTGAAAACTTTTGAACACAACAAACGAATCTACCCTAACATGATTGGGACAAGTAGAGACGAAATCAATGAATGCATGCTTGAATTAATCAAAGAAAGTTTGAGGGTTCGAGAACAGATCTCTCCCTTAAAGAACAAAGAACATAAGACAATGAAAGGTATGCTAAGAGGCGGCCGTGAGGCCTCCTCTTAGGTTCCCTCTCTAGTGGCACACGAAATTAGGTTGTAGAATAAGAGTATTTATAGTTCTTCAGGTCTTCTTAGGTGTCACTTAAGGTTCCACAAAGTTTGGTGGCTATCGAGCTTGATTTGGGCTTGAAAACGGGCTCGGGAAACGTCACTTGTCCTGGTCGCGCCACGGGTGGTTCATGGGCCGGCCGTTGGTCTTCTGAGCTTTTCTGGCGCGGCCATTCATCTTATGAGGATGTGTCTGACGGGCCTTCTTTCTTCCTTCATAACTTGAGATCCAACCGTGGGATTGGACTCAAATCACTTCGAGGTGAAAGGTAGTAGTTCAGGCTACCTTGTCACCGAAATTCAGCTCGATCCCGTGGTGGGAAGGTCTTCGTCTCGTGCTAAACTTATGTCATTTGACTCATGATCCGAAAATGTCCCTTTTGCTCCGTTTTGCATCCTTATTTCCTAAGATTTCCTGAAAAGAGTCATTGACACATAAATACTCGAAAACTACTAAATATACATAATACCTTAGTGAAATGCTTATTAAAGCATACACTTATGATGGTAAAAATGGGTAAAATATGCATGTTATCACACTGATACTGCGTTGTTGTCCTCTGAGTAGCTGGCTCATCATGTTTTCCAGCTCGGCTATCTGCTTGGAATCCGAGTCTCCGGTTCGCTGGTTTCTATCATAATCTGGACAGTTGTTGTTGTTGCTCACAGCGAGGTTCTCGATAAGCGCACGTCCTTGCCGCTCCGTCCTTGTGGTAAAGTCTCCATTCCTAGCCGTGTCGAGTGAGAGTTGGTACCTAGCTTGCAGTTCGCGGTAGAACGTGTTTAGCAAGCTAGCCCCGGAGAAACCATGGTGAGGGCAGTTGTAGCATCCGCGACCAGAAATCCTAAGTATGGTCGTGCGGGTCATGGGATGACCGTTGTATGTATGTCCTGGTACAGTGGAGGTTCGTCCGTTTCTGTAATTATGTGTGTTGTACAGTGGTACGTCCGTGGTACCGTGTTGTGGTACGTCTGTGGTACGTCCGTGGTACATCTGTGGTACGTCCGTGGTACCGTGTTGTGGTACGTCTGTGGTACGTCCGTGGTACGTCTGTGGTACACCCGTGGTACGTCCGTGGTATGTCTGTGGTACCAAACCGTGGTACGTCCGTGAGGTTAAGCACCGTACTGTGGCTGGATCGAATAAATATTGTGGAAATCTGTCTAAGTGTCGAGAGACAAAGGTTTTAGGCCGTGGGCCGTGGTTTTTCTCGAGAGAATGTAGTTTTTCTCGAGAGGAAAATGATTTATCCCGTGTTTGGCCGAGTGGTTTAAGTCTGGC
>JAHZTW010000001.1:390683625-390700839 GCA_020283515.1 Alliaria petiolata
TCATGCAGAGTGGCCAAGGTATGGTTTAGCTGATGCTTGATATTGTTATTTAAATGCGTAGCTAGTTAAGTCGTGAATGAGTAAGACCATGGGATGGACTGAGTTAAGTTGTTAGATGAAAGGAATGTATTTAACTTCATCTAGGATATCGGTTAGAAAGACAAAAATTTACTGTGGTTCGGCCGCGGGTTAGGAAATCCGGGTCGGGGCGCTACAGCAGTCGCGTTCGTAGTCTTTAAATCGCTCCCATGCTTCAAAGAATGACTCGACTGGTCCTTGTTGAAAGCCTTTGATCTTGTTTCTCAGCAGATTGGATCGCGACTTCGTGTAGAAGTGATTGAGGAACGCGGATTTGCATTCCACCCAGTTAGTGATCGATCCTGGTGGTAAAGTCTTCAGCCATCTATGAGCCTTGTCGCTCAAAGAGAATGGGAATAACTTACACTTTAGATAGTCGGGAGGGATTCGGTTCGTCTTCTTGGTGCTGCAAATTTCTTCGAATAGTTCGATCTGATCCATCGGGTGCTCATCTGATAGCCCGTGAAACTGATTTTGCTTCACTAAGGATATGATTTGCGGTTTGATCTCCAGCTCGTCCTCATACGGGACGTTCACTTGAATCGCAGCTCGATTCTGAAATTGTTGTTTAGGAGTGTCGTGATCGGCTATGATGCAGTTCCTTGCTCGCCTGGGTAGGTTGGCGGGGAGGACAGGTCGGTTGGCGTCTCTGTCTTACGGTTGGACGATAGGGTTCACTCGGTTCGCGCCATTTCCGATGATCGGGTTATGTCCTCCTTGCTGCAAGGCAGGATCTCATTATTCTTCGTCTGAGTCGGCCTCGGGATTTTGGAATAGGGTTTCCATTGTTGTCGAGTTGTGGCTCATCGTCTTGTGGGGCGTGAGGTGCTTGACTAGCGTTGCGAAGAATTTCTTCGCGGTTTCGTTGAACTCCAAGAGCGGCCTCATTTTCGGCCATGCTGATCTGTCTTTTTAACCTTCAGATTTCTTTTTTGTGTCTGTCGATCTCAATGTAGCGGGGCAGGACGTTGGAAGCATTCCTCCTAGTGGTCATACACCTGAAACATGAGAAGTAAACACAAGAGAATCGTGAGCAATGAACGGAAAAGCTTGAAATTCAGCTTCGTCTAAAAGAGAAATCAGAAACTGAAAGTTCGCAAAAGCAAACAATCCCCGGCAACGGCGCCATAAACTTGATGCGGCAGGGTTTGTAACTTTAAGTTTTACCCCTAAGAGAGCTGCAAGTGCACATCAATCACAGTAGTATATTAAGGGATCGAATCCACAGAGATTGTTGTTTTGCAAAAGTCCTAGGATTTCTAACTTCTTTAGACCAAACGGGAAATTGGGGGTGTTGTGTGTAACGGTTTGCAGAAGTAATATCAAGCAGCATAATAGAATTAAACTGTTGTAAATCAATAGATAAAAGGCGTTGGGTTCAGGGGTGTTCTCCGGGGTTCATGGATCGGATTTAACAAGTAATAGATTAGGTTCTAAATGATTTAAAGGGTTAAGTTCTTATGCTGAAACAGTCGACTATGACTACCCCGCCTTCGCGGATCTAGCCACCTACGTTTGCCTTGTCCCGCGGATATGATTTCTCATCCCACGATGCAAGACAATCGCACATACATATCATTCACCTATTTGTAAACACTCGCGGTGCGGTCCGTCGATATGCCTAAACATCCTACGGTGTGATCCGCTTGTTAACCTATAGATCTAGACAATAGACCACATGTTCGTGTATCTAATCGTCCTAGAATAAGTTGCTAACTGATCAGAGAAGCAAATATGCAATAAGAGCAAGACATAAACGATGATATCTAAAAGAAACTCTATCTCTATCAACCTAGCGAAATCGATCCATTATTAAACCCCTTTGAAAACCCCCTTAAAAACACAACTAGATGACTACTCGTTCATAGGAACGAGAGATATCTTAGAGATAAGAAAAGTGCGATTTGTATTGAATAAGAAATGGAGTGAGAAAACTTCTTCAAAGGAAATCCGAATAAAGAGATCTTCTTAAAGTATTGAAAAGCAAAGAACTAAGAACAAAAAATAAAAAGAGAAGGAAAGAAGAGTGGCGGCTGCAGAAGAAATCTCTCTCGAGGTCTTCAACTCCGGGGTCGTCGATCTCTCTCTCTCTCTCTCTAGCGGCATGAAAAGTGTTGCTGGGAAAGTTGTGTGTGAAGTCACGCCCTTTGTGAAACCCTAAGGCCTCCTTATATAGGCTTTCCTGTCGTCAGAAAGTGGGCTTCGTGATTTAACCTCGGGAAATATCGAATAAGTGCAAACGGGCTCAGGACGGGCCGAAATGGTCTGGCCGCACCTGCGACCAGGCGTGGCGCGGCCACTGGTCTTCTGGAGATCTGTGGCGCGGCCGTCCCTCTTCTAAGGATGTACTCGACGGACCTTCTTACTTCCTTCGTAACTTTATCCAACCGTGAGATTGGACCCGAACCACCTTGGCATGAAAAACAGCTTAAAGGGCTATCTTGACTCCAAATATGAGCTTGATCTTGTGGTGGGAAGGTCGTCGTCTGATGCTGAACTTATGTCTCCGAGCACTTGTACCGGAAGTTCCCGTTTTGCTCCAAAATGTGTCATTTATGTCCAATTTCCCTGAAATGACTCTTAAGACTAGGAAACGTAGAAATCACTTTAAAACCGTTGAAAACCGGGTTAAACCACTTGTAAGAGATCTTGAAATGATAGGTTTTAGGAGTAAAATATGAGTGTTATCAGCGGCCATCCTTCTTTTGCAACGTTCTCCATCCAGAACTTCACCAAACCGTTTCTCCCTCAACCTGTCTCAAGGCTTGATTCGGCCTGAACACGTCCTGAAGACCGCAATACCAACTTCCACAACAGCAACTTGCCGCGGGAACTTCAAACAGAATTGTTGTTGCATCAAAGACGGCGAGACAAGACAAAACTCTATCCAAGTCAAGTTAAGTCTATGATCCATCTCATTCGACTTCTTCCTGTACGATCGACGGACTTGTATCTACGAAGACGAAGAAGAATACAACAGTTCTAGAGGATGAAAACCGTTGTGCAAGCTCCAGAAGGAAGAAGATGCAACTTTGATATCTCTGTAGTTTGCATGATTTTAGTACATGTTTCATGATAGTTAGGACTTCATTCTTGCACTTTAGTGATAGCTTGCATCACATTTTCAACCATGTTAGGATTAGATGCATTAGGTTAGGTTTTTGCATAGTCTTGCTTGTTTGGAGTGTGTTCTCAGGTGCTTAGGATGATCCAAAGAAGAGACCAAGGAGAGAGGTCACAAATGGGGGATAAGCCAGGGATATCGAGGATGGATCACGACACGAGGGCGATTTGGACGAGTAGTAGCGGCTTAGTCCCGAAAGGAGAACCTCGGTGTGAAGATCCATCAACAAGATGCCCAAGGAACGTATATCGGACCAAGGCAACGGGAAGTGCCCGGTTCAAGTACCAAGGAAGGGAAGCCTTCACGACATGACCCTGAAATCCTTACCCGATATGCAGCCTGCCCGAAGAATCAGAAGAGTTAGCGTTTCGGCTCTTCCATAACGACGTGAGCCCGAAACGCAAAAAGACAAAAATGTACCATTTCGGGAAAGTGGTCCCAACGCTTATGTTTTTCCCCTTTTGTGTATAAATACCTACTCCCTCACTCTTATCTCTTCATCACGTTTTCTACTTTTAGTTTTCTGTCTTCTTCTTCTTAAAAGAACCGAGACTTTGTTTTTCGCCATTGAAGCTTGTTTAAAGCTTTGATTTTTATTTAATCTTGAAGTTTTAAGTTATATAGCTTGTCTTATTTTCTTAAAGCTTCTTCCTTTTTCTTGTTTTTGATTAGCTTACAGCCTATGGATTACTCTCTCATCCTTATGGATCTTGAGGTTTCCCAAATGGCTTGTGAGTAGTCTATTTCGGTTTTAGGGCAAAAGGAGTAGGGAAAATGAGTTAAAGCTCCAACCTTTGATGCGGATCTATGCTTAATCCATCTTAGTCCTTTCTTATTTGATGCTGTTAATGCTTAGTCATCTTCGCTATTTGAACTTTGCCATCGAGCTTCTTCAAACAAACGCCATGTTTGAATGTTTGCAAGGACCAATCTCATAAGAGATTCGCTCATCCTAGCCTAAGAGATTAGATGCCTAGGGAGCGTTTTGGCATTAGTAGAGTTGTTTATTCAAGCTTGCTGTTCTCATGGATCACTACGTGATAGCGAGGTTAGGTCGTGAGACAGCAAAGAGACTTATACCACGACAGTGGATTTGTCCAGATCCTGAATTCTACGCTAAAGGATTAGCCTTATAGGAAGTAAATCCAGCATCAAAGGGAAGATCTTTAACGTTTGGACCCGAAAAACTCCCTTGTCCTGTAAACCGATTCTTGCTTTCTTTTAAAAGTTCGTACTTTAACCATCTTATTTTCGGTTCTTTAGCATATTTAGTTTAAATACTTGCTTTCTGCTCTCGTAGTATCTTAGTCTCAGATTTCCACCATGTCACCTTTTTCTTTTATCCATCCTATCTTGTGAAAGAATTCCATAAATGCAATGCCTTGAAATCTCTCATCGGATTGATAAGACCCATAACCTATACTACATTCGGTTATAAGTAGTGGGTCATTGACTGAGTAGAACCCATATAAGAAAAACTACTTATCAATTGGCGCCGTTGCCGATTTGAGAGGAATTTGAGCATTGAATTTCTAATTCTTACCAAGACTACGACTTTACTTTCTTTTCGACTCTAACATCGTTCTTTTAGACTTTTTCGCAGGTACCTATAACAACACGTTCAAATGAATGACATGTACCATCCCCAAGAAGGAATGAATGACGCACAACGGGAACATGCCGATATACCGCGACATAAACGTCTAATCGACGAATGTGATTCCCCCACCAACTACAGACCACGAAACGGTATCACCCCACCCTCAAGTGATGCTGAGTACGAGATAAAGAGTAGTATGCTTGCCATGGTCCGGAACAACAAATATCAGGGTAAAGCCGTGGAAGATCCCCTAGACCACCTCGACGATTTTGAAAAAATTGTTCTTTGACCAAACAAGAAGGAATCTCGGATGACGGCTTCAAACTACGTCTTTCTGGGAGGCAGAGCTCACCAATGGGAAAAGACTCTAAAGCCGGGGTCAATAAAAACATGGGACGAGTGCAAACGAGCCTTCGTCAAGAAATTCTTCGCGCCGTCAAGAACAGCAAAGCTGCGGTTGGAAATCTCCACGTTCACCCAACTTGAAGACGAAAGATTCAGTGAAGCTTGGGAACGTCTAAAAGGGTACACACTAAAATGCCCCCATCATGGTTACTCAAGCTCCTCACTACTCAGTATCCTCTATAGAGGAGTGTCAAAGAAATATTGAGATCAGCTGGATACTGCAAGTCATGGCATCTTCCTCGGCCGAGAAGTGGACGACGGCATGAACCTCGTCGAAAATATGGCCACAAGTGATAGTAATTACGAGGATGACGTTGACAACGAACCAACCGAGCTAGATAGGCAGAGGGAAAGCGAGGTGATACAACTACAAACCCGCTTGGACGCGCTACTACAAAGCCAACATGCTCAAAACACTAAGGTAGCAAGTATCTGGGTCATCTCGACGGAACCAAGCCGCTATGGGGACACAACTACCAAATACGAGCAAAGACAATATGGGGAAACTCCAATTCCGGCTACATTTCCTCCGTAAGCCCCTCCGTACAATGCAAATGCCTACACTCAGCAGGCATTTCCTCCTCCTCCCCACTGTTACTCTCAACATCAACAATATCAAGCCCAATACCCACAACCACCATATGGACATTACGGATTCTACCCACAACATCCACAACAGCAAGATTCCGACATCAAGAATCTTTTCACTCATCTGGTTCAAAGTCACTGCAGCAGCATCCAAGATATCAAAGCAATCAATTCACGCTTAGACAAGCAGGAAGAACATATAAAGCTAATCAAACAACCAACGCACAATGCACCAACTACACAACCAGCCTACGTGCAAGCTATAACCCTACGGAGCGGTAAAACTCTTGAACCAAAAGCTCAAGCTCCGAAGATAAGCGAGGACGCTTCCGATCTAGTGGGGGGGGGACAGCTCTGAAAAATCAGAAGTCAACAACGAGGAAGAATAGGTTCAAGAAAGTGTTGAAGATCAGCTGTTCACCAAACTCAGAGAACAAAATATCGGGATGACACCGATACCTGCTGCCCGTTTTGAGAAACCAAAAGAACCGCGATTTGTTCCACCCGCATACAAACCTCCTTACCCCTTTCCAGGAAGGTTCAAGAAGGAACTCCTCGAGAAATACAGAGCTCAGTTTGCAGAGCCTCTGAAGAAAGTGGAACTCACCATGCCACTCATGGATGCTTTGGCGTTGGTACCACCGTATCAAAAATTCATAAAAGATGCAATCTTAGCAAGAACGAAAGAACTCCAAGGCATGATGGTAATGACAAAAGAGTGTAGCGCCATTATCCAGAAGAAAGTAGTGCCGAACAAGCTAGACGATCCGGGAAGCTTCACTCTCCCATGTTCAATTGGTCCACTCACGTTCAACAATTTCCTTTGTGATCTAGGGGCAAGTGTGAGCCTCATGCCACTATCAATAGCTAAGCGACTGGGTTTCACGTCATACAAGCCAAGCAGAATATCTCTGATATTGGCAGACCGATCTGTAAGGTTTCCTAAGGGACTACTCGAAGATGTTCCCATCCGGATTGGCGATATCGAGGTGCCAACCGATTTTGTGGTGCTCGAAATGGATGAAGAACCGCGAGACCCTCTTATTCTTGGGAGACCCTTTCTCGCCACGGCAGGCGCGGTGATTGATTTAAAGAAAGGCAAGATTAAGCTGAATCTTCGAAAGGATATCATCCTCAAGTTCGACATAAAGGAAGTGATGAAGAAACCCACCATAGGAGGAAAGATATTCTGGGTGGACGCAATGGATAAGCTGAACGATGAGCTCTTTGAAGAGCTTACTTTAAAAGATCTGTTGCTTGTAGCTTTGACAAAAGAGGGGAGGCAGCACGGGCATGTGGAACAGGAGAGTGAGGTCTATGTTATGCATCTGGATGCGAGGAAAGCCATGGAAGATGATAGATATCCAGAGGACCTGGAGCATGGGAGGCACAAAATCGCCTGGTAAACAAAAGAAGGGACATATCGAGATCAAGCCGATATAGGTACAATGAGCTCGGAAGGTCAAAGCATAAGAGGAGATTGGAACGAGCTAGACGCTCCAAAACTCGAGCTCAAACCTCTTCCAGAAGGGCTAAGGTACGCTTTCCTAGGTCCTAACTCGTCTTACCCGGTCATTGTCAATGAAACCTTGAACGAATTAGAATTATCCTCCCTTTTAAGTGAGCTGAGAAAGTTTAGGAGAGCAATTGGTTATTCCTTGGATGACATCAAAGGCATATCCCCTTCTCTCTGCACACATAGGATACATCTAGAAGATGAATCTATGAATTCTGTAGAACATCAAAGAAGGTTAAACCCTAATTTGAAAGAAGTTGTAAAGAAAGAGATTCTTAAACTTCTAGATGCGGGTGTAATCTATCCAATTTCGGATAGCACTTGGGTTTCACCTGTCCATTGTGTGCCCAAAAAGGTAGGAATCACAGTAGTAAAGAACGAGAAAGACGAACTAATACCCACGCGAACCATAACAGGCCATAGAATGTGTATTGATTATAGAAAATTAAATTTGGCCACAAGGAAAGATCACTTCCCCCTCCCTTTCATAGACCAAATGCTGGAAAGGCTAGCTAACCATCCATACTACTGTTTTCTGGATGGCTATAGCGGCTTCTTCCAGATACCGATACACCCAAACGATCAAGAGAAAACCACATTTACATGCCCATATGGTACCTTTGCATATCGAAGGATGCTATTTGGGTAATGTAATGCACCAGCAACTTTCCAAAGATGTATGATGTCAATTTTCTCTGACCTAATAGAGGAAATGGTTGAAGTGTTTATGGACGATTTCTCTGTGTATGGTCGCTCTTTTGGTGTTTGTTTGTCGAATTTGTGCAGGGTTCTCAAACGTTGCGAGTAGACTAACTTGGTACTAAATTGGGAGAAGTGCCATTTCATGGTCAGAGAAGGAATAGTGCTTGGTCATAAGATATCGGAGAGGGGTATCGAGGTCGATAAGGCGAAAATCTAGGTCATGGTGCATTTGAAGCCACCCACCACGGTGAAAGAAATCTGTAGCTTCCTTGGTCATGCGGGCTTCTACAGAAGGTTCATCCGTGATTTCTCCAAGATAGCTAGACCACTCACACGGCTCTTATGCAAGGAAGCCGAGTTTGTCTTCAACGAAGATTGCCTCCAAGCGTTCAACACAATCAAGGATGCACTTGTGAGTGCTCCCATAGTTCAAGCTCCTGATTGGGACCTTCCATTCGAGATTATGTGTGACGCGAGTGATTATGCCGTGGGAGCTGTTCTCGGCCAAAGGAAAGAGAAGAAGTTACACGTGATCTACTACGCATCCCGAACGCTAGACGATACCCAAGTGAAGTATGCCACAACCGAGAAAGAACTATTGGTAGTAGTGTTTGCCTTTGAAAAATTCAGAAGCTACTTGGTGGCATCAAAAGTGATCGTTTACACGGACCATGCTGCACTAAGGTATATCTATGCGAAAAAAGACACCAAGCCGAGACTGCTAAGGTGGATCCTCCTGCTACAAGAATTTGACATGGAAATCCTGGACAAAAAGGGAATAGAGAACGGTGTAGCTGATCACTTATCCCGGATGAGAATAGAAGACTTGATTCCCATCAATGATGCTCTACCAGAAGAACAACTCATGATGGCAGGAGTCCTAGGAGCAATGTACCGAGTTAATAAGAGTTTGGAAATTGTAGGCAGCATGGAAGAAAACGACATTCCTTGGTATGCAGATTACATCAACTACTTGGTGAGTGGAGACATCCCAAATGACCTCGATGCTTACCGAAGAAAGAAATTCTTCAAGGACATTAATTATTTCTTCTACGACGAGCCGTATCTCTTCAAGAGAGGGATAGATGGGATCTACAAAAGATGTGTGTCGAAAGGAGAAGCGAGAGGGATCATATTCCATTGCCACGGTTCAGCCTACGGTGGCCACTTCGCCACGTTTAAGACCGCAACAAAAATTTTGCACGCAGGATTCTGGTGGCCAAGTTTATTCAAAGACACTCATGAGTATGTATCCTCTTGTGAAGCGTGCCAAAGGAAGGGAAACATTAGCAAACGGGACGAGATGCCACAGACCCCGATATTGGAAGTCGATATTTTCGATGTATGGGGGATTGACTTCATGGGACCGTTTCCTTCCTCTTATGGCAACAAGTACATACTAGTTGCTGTTGATTATGTCTCGAAATGGGTCGAAGCCGTAGCTAGCCCCACCAACGATGCAAAGGTAGTACTAATGCTATTCAAGTCAACTATCTTCCCAAGATATGGAATCCCAAGGGTGGTAATAAGTGACGGTGGTAGTCATTTTATCAACAAGTTGTTCGAAAATCTCTTGAGGAAACATGGAGTCAAGCATAAGGTAGCTACACCTTACCACCCACAGACAAACGGGCAAGTCGAGATATCCAATCGCGAGATCAAGGCGATATTGGAAAAAACAGTCGGAGCCACAAGAAAAGACTGGTCAGCAAAGTTAGACGACGCTCTGTGGGCATACAGGACTGCTTTCAATACGCCCATTGGAAGGTCCCCTTACGCTCTCCTATATGGCAAGGCATGTCACTTGCCCGTGGAACTTGAGTACAAGGCTCTATGGGTGATACAAGACTTTTTTATCTTGCAAGCAATTCCTCAATTGCTCATATCATTGCAATATATTGAGGTATCAATCCATCTTGGGAGATGATGCAATAAGAATACAAAGTTGAGTCTAAGCTAAGCTAAATAGATAAAAGCAAGTCACAAACAAGTAATGAAAGCAAAGCACAAACTAAAATAGATACTACTAGAGCAATATTATGAAACTAAGCCTTAATTACTACTAATCATGTTACTAAGCAAGGATTACTACTAAGCAAGATTAACAAAATACTAAAACGAAACCTAGAGATGGAATCATTGATTTGGGCATCTAAATGACCAATCTTGCAATCAATTAAGCAACTAAACAAGTTATCTCTATGCCTAGAACACTAATAAAGACTAATCCATGGTGTGTGGCACTAATCCCTTTACTAATCACCTTAATGAACTAATGATGTGTTAGCATTAAAATGATGAGCAAGCATTAATTATAAGTCTAAATGGCATGATAAACACCCTAGGCAACTAATATCTTAGGCTAGGAATGTAAATCTCTTATTAAGTTGGTTCAAGCATTTCATCAAACACTTGGTGGGTGTATGAAATGCCTATGATCCAAAATAGCAAATATTAGCTATTTGGCATTAAGAACTACTTAATAAGAAGAGAAATGGAAGAATCTATCCTAGATTGCAAGATTGAGTCATTAGAAAACCCTAAATCTAACCCATCCCTAAGTTTCTAGAGAACTACTCACTAATCATCATTAAGCCCATCAAATCAAAGGTGAAAGATAAGCTAAACATGATTAGGGAAATATAAAGCAAGAGATTCAAAAGATAAATTGCATTAAACTCAAAAGATCCAAGCTTAAACAAAGTATTGCCCAAAGTGGCTAAAAATTTATGCTAAGAACAATAGAATAAAAGTTAACATAAAAAATTAGGTCTAAAGAGTATTTATAGGAGGGACCCATAAAGAAGACAAAAAGAGTTTTTCTGGGAGAATTTCGACCAAGCACGTCGAACCATCTCGTCGGAACTTCACCCTGGAGGAAAGTTTCGACGAGCCTTCGTCGAACCAAGTCATCGAACGGGTCTTCGATCTTCAATCCGTCTTCAAGCGTTTGGGAGAATTTCGACGAGCCTTCGTCGAACGCAGTCGTCGAACGGTCGCCCTGGAGGAAAGTTTCGACCAGTCTCGTCGAACGCCTTCGTCGAACGGGCGTCCTGGAGAAGAATTTCGACGAGCTTCGTCGAACCTGCTCGTCGAAACTTCTTCAGGATTCTTCTTCTCCATCTTTTTGGCAACTTCTTGCTCTTCCAAGTGATGTGCCATTCCTTTCCAACTCCATTGCTCCTTCCACAGCATCCATGTTACCTGATCAAGACTCCAAATGCACCAAAACATGCAAGGACTATGCAAAAACATTCTAGGACTCTAAATAATACAATGCAACATAATGATGCTATATTAGGTTCCTAAATGATGAGAAACATATACTAAATGGATGCTGAAATCATGCAAAATATAGATATATCAATGGGCCTTTAAACTCTTGAATTTCGACATCAAGACAGCTCAAGAGAAGAGACTGATAAACCTACACGAGCTAGAAGAAATCCGCTTGGAAGCATTCGAGAGCTCGCGGATCTACAAGGAGAAAACAAAGGTCCTACACGACAAGAAAATCAGACCGAAAGAGTTCGCACCAGGGAATCAAGTGTTGTTATACAACTCAAGATTGAGATTGTTCCATGGGAAGTTAAAGTCGCGATGGTCCGGACCATACACACTCAAGGAAGTATTGCCATACGGAGCCGTGACACTTTTCGGGAAGGACGGAGAGGATTACACGGTGAACGGACACAGACTGAAGCCATATTTGGGGAATGACGAATACCAAGTGCTGGAAAAGACCGTGGTTGTCTCCAAGACTCCAACAAAGCTTAAACGGTCTGGAAAAGTCAAGCTATGAGACTCTAAACAAGCGCTCTTGGGAGGCACCCCAAGCTTATCTTTTTTAATTATTTTGCTATTTTTCTCTCTTTACTTTGCATTATTCAGAATAACCATGAGTGGAACGGTGATATAGATATCAGTAAGTGGAGTATCGGGGAGCCATAACGGGAAGAAAACTGGTTGAATTGGTCGTTACGGCAGTGAGACCCATGTACCAGCCAGTTTGAAAGACTCACACTCTGATATCGGGTTAAGATTACGGTCTGAGACCGTTATGGAAATATAACCTGGCTGGGCAAAACGGGTTCACCCCGTAACGATCAACCAGATGCAGTCGAACCCGTCTGCAAATTTCTGAACCACATTATACAAAACTCCTCCAACGGTCACAACCCGATATAACCAGAAGTACCACTCCAAACTCTTATACATAAGCATTCCTCTTTATCATTTTTCATTTTGCTTGAAATTTTGCATTATCATAGGACCATATTCTTCCTTTCTTCTATCACACAGAGACTGTGTGATTTAAGTTTGGGGGAGTATGTAGTACTTGCATTCATAATATTTGCATAGAAAAACACAAAAAAAATTGAAAAATTTTGAAATTTATCTCACAAAAAGAACTCATGTAGTTGCATTTCCATGTTAAGATTGAGTCTAGATGCATTCATATAGGATTCATAAGCATTTGCATAAGGTGTTAAGTATTACGAATCCTTGTAAATAGCCATTTTTAAGTCATGAACTCAATGCCTTAGTTCTTATTTGTCTGATGCATTTCGAATTAGACTGAGCTTAAGGCAGCACCACATTTGGAATTTGTCCTGTGAAATTCAGTTTTGACTTGATGCATTGCGATTTGAACCATTTCCCTAACAAACTTGAACCGTTAATTTGAAAATCTAATTGTCTCGTTCGTATCTGTCAAATAGCTCATGGATTTCACTTGGACTTTCTTTTCCCTTTTACCACTCTCTTGCTAGTCCTAGTACCAGACCATACCCTAAACCGAAACCATTGTTTTTAAACCAATAAACACTTTTGTGAGAGCATGTGAGGCCTTTGCACCATTTTCGAATCTTCTTAGGCAAAAAGTGTTGGGTTTAGATCGACAAGGTTAGATCTCCATGTAGACATCGGCTCATATCTCGGGTCAACACTAGGTTAAGTGGTTTGGTTACTGAAACGGCTTAACACAGAAATCGGAAGCCGATATTGCTGGGTAGACTAGGAAAAAGGGAGGGGGATTCCAATTGGATCATGTATTGACAGAAGGGAAAGAAAGGAAACCAAGGAGTCAGACGAGGACACGAATAAAAGAGATGGCGGCAACAAATGGAGCTCGAAACCAAAAAGAAGAAAAAGGCGATTCCAAGAAAAAGCAAAAGAAGGCCCAACAACAAAGCATAAATCCGGCCAATGACACTAAAGGTGAAACACAAGGAACGCAACAAAGGAGCCAGAAAGCCGAAACCGATCTCCAACAAAGAAGAAGTCCCCCGAAGATGACCAGGAAAGGTAATATCGAGGAATGATATCGGGATAACGGCGAAAAGCTGAGAGAAAGGGTAGCTTAGGAGGGAGCAATTTAGGCTAGGGTAGGAAACGAAATAGATGTTCTGGGTAGATGGTAGTCTAGCCTTGTATGCATCCATTGGTTTTTACCCTTAGCATTTTGCATTAAGAAGGTTCCTTTCATGAGTGATCCCACTTAAACACTTAACCCGATCGCGCCACGAGTTCATATTTAGCTCGTTACCTTACCCTGAACCAAATGAGTTAGTTGACAGGTATGGATGAGATCCACGTTTTAAATTTTATAATGAATGTGAAAGGGAATTGGGAATTTGAATGTGCATCTAAGTTAGGACTGATTTCGCTTGATTATTGTGATAAATGTGGCTAAGGCTTTCTGGATAGGTAGAATTCGACTTGCATCCTAGAAACCTGAATTCAGACATTGAGTTGATTTTCTTTAAATGGCGTTTTGGATTCGAACTTACATCTTTTATTTTAAAACCTCACCCCTCCGGTTGGCTTTTGCTTGAGGACAAGCAAAAAGGCAAGTTTGGGGGTGTTGATATCTCTGTAATTTGCATGATTTTAGTACATGTTTCATGATAGTTAGGACTTCATTCTTGCACTTTAGTGATAGCTTGCATCACATTTTCACCCATGTTAGGATTAGATGCATTAGGTTAGGTTTCTGCATAGTCTTGCATGTTTGGAGTGTGTTCTCAGGTGCTTAGGATGATCCGAAGAAGAGACCAAGGAGGGAGGTCACAAATGGAGAATGAGCCGGTAATATCGAGCATGGATCACGACACGAGGTCGATTTAGACGAGTAGTAGCGGCTTAGTCCCGAAAGGAGAACCTCGGTGTGAAGATCCAGCAAGAAGATGCCCAAAGGACGGATATCGGAACAAGGCAACGGGAAGTGCCCGATTCAAGTACCAAGGAAGGGAAGCCTTCACGACATGACCCCGAAATCCTTACCCGATATGGAGCCTGCCCGAAGAATCAGAAGAGTTAGCGTTTCGGCTCGTCCATAACGACGTGAGCCCGAAACGCTAAAAGACAAAAATGTACCATTTCGGGAAAGTGGTCCCAACGCTTATGTTTTTCCCTTTTTGTGTATAAATACCTACGCCCTCACTCTTATCTCTTCATCACGTTTTCTACTTTTAGTTTTCTGTCTTCTTCTTCTTAAAAGAACCGAGACTTTGTTTTTCGCCATTGAAGCTTGTTTAAAGTTTTGATTTTTATGCAATCTTGAAGTTTTAAGTTATATATATAGCTTGTCTTATTTTCTTAAAGCTTCTTCCTTTTTCTTGTTTTTGATTAGCTTGCAGCCTATGGATTACTCTCTCATCCTTATGGATCTTGAGGTTTCCCAAATGGCTTGTGAGTAGTCTATTTCGGTTTTAGGGCAAAAGGAGTAGGGAAAATGAGTTAAAGCTTCAACCTTTGATGCAGATCTATGCTTAATCCATCTTAATCCTTTCTTATTTGATGCTGTTAATGCTAAGTCATCTTCGCTATTTGAACTTTGCCATCGAGCGTCTTCAAACAAACGCCATGTTTGAATGTTTGCAAGGACCAATCTCATAAGAGATTCGCTCATCCTAGCCTAAGAGATTAGATGCCTAGGGAGCGTTTTGGCATTAGTAGAGTTGTTTATTCGAGTTTGCTGTTCTCATGGATCACTACGTGATAGCGAGGTTAGGTCGTGAGACAGCAAAGAGACTTATACCACGACAGTGGATTTGTCCAGATCCTGAATTTTGCGCTGAAGGATTAGCCTTATAGGAAGTAAATCCAGCATCAAAGGGAAGATCTTTAACGTTTGGACCCGAAAAACTCCCTTGTCCTGTAAACCGATTCTTGCTTTCATTTAAAAGTTCGTACTTTAACCATCTTATTCTCGGTTCTTTAGCATATTTAGTTTAAATACTTGCTTTATGCTCTCTTAGTATCTTAGTCTCAGATTTCCACCATGTCACCATTTTCTTTTATCCATCCTAGCTTGTGAAAGAATTCCATAAATGCAATGCCTCGAAATCTCTCATCGGATTGATAAGATCCATAACCTATACTTCATTCGGTTATAAGTAGTGGGTCATTGACTGAGTAGAACCCATATAAGAAAAACTACTTATCAAACTTCCTTCGCCAAACCACGAAGAGAAAATTTCACGAAGACTAGCTTCTCTCTTTCACGACCAAGACCTTTACCGAAGTCAAGTAAGGATTTCATATGGCATTGAAGCTTGAACTAGCAACACCGGTCTTCCGGGATCCCGAAAACATCACCAGATAGGCCAGCATAGACCCAAACCTCGAGTTTCTGAGGTGATGCTATCTTCAAGAGGCGAGGACGGAAGATTTTCAATCTCTCATTCACGGTGTTTTACAAAGGTCAAGGAACCAGGACAAGTACTCAACAACCGAAGTACATGTTCTTCTCAACAAAGGCGAGCCAATCACTACCACCAAGCGCCTATCACCACCCTCAGTCATCATCACCACACGCCCACCACCACCAAACGAAGCAAGGAAGCTCAACCGCACAACACATTTCCTTACGAGCTAAGTTTTCAATTTCTTTAGTTCAATTAAATCGATTCTAAGCAGGGACATAAGTAGAATGATCAAGTCCTTATCTCAATCATACCACACGCCCATCCACCCATACCAAACCCAACGCCACTTTCAAGTAAGTCTTCACAAGCTTGTACTTGAATTTACCTATGTTTTTCACCTCAACTCGATTTAAACAAACTGGGACAGGTCGATTTAAGTCTGGGGGCGGGGGGTTTCTTATATTACTAACTATGATTTGATTTGATGATTCTTAAGCATACTTGCATCATTTATCGAGTCGTTTTATAGAGTCAAAGCTTTTTTTTCTTTTAGTCGGAAACTATGAACTTTGCTAGGTACAAGTCATTTCGAACAAGGAACCTTAATGACCATTCTCACGGGTTTAGAAGCAAGGTTTACTACCTTGAACACAGCGAGTGGATCATTCCAACAGAGAAAGTTCTAATCTCTAGAGTACTCTAAGGATCTTGCGTTGACTCTGCACCTAATGAATCAAAACTTCTCGTTAAGGGGCTTGAGGTACTTTGAACTTTGCTCCTTTTTTAAACTCTAGCATGACTAAGTAGATGCAATTCAACCTCTCCTTGATATTCCCTTGTTATAGAAAAGAAAAAAAAATAGAAAGGAAAGCATTAGTTTGAGAATTGTAACTCGAGTTCTACAAAGAACATTGACGGTTCGCTGACATCATGAAAGCTTAAAAGAAGTGATCATTCTCAAGCTAAGAAAGAAAATAAAAAATGTATGAAAAGAAAGTCGATAGAAAAAATAAAACGCTACCCTATAAAATTAGGGAGAAATCGACTAAGGGAAGAAAAAATAGGAGAGTTGTGTCTGAAATGTCTTTGTCTAGATGTTTGGAAGAGAAGGGTATAATGTCTCGTCGACCAATACTCCCTCGATAGACACCGCACGCCTAAATGAACAAGAGAGAGCTCGAAATACTCAAAGGGACCATGAAGCGTACCCGGGAAGGGTGAAAAGCTCAAGGTAACTAGACCCAAACGCCTTGAAGCTAGATTCCGAGTTAAATGGCTCAAACAGGTCGATTCTAGACTTGATGAGTTCCTAACTATTGGTGAGTTTCCACGTTTTCAAACCTCTTTTCCTTACTTAGATTTCTGTTTTGTTTGAAGACAAACAAAGGTTTAAGTCTGGGGGAGTTGATAACATGCATATTTTACCCGTTTTTACTATCATAAGTGAGTGCTTTAATAAGCATTTCACTAAGGTTCTGATGCATAAACACTAGATTTCGAGTATTTGGTTGTTCAAGACTCTTTTCAGGTAATCTTAGCAAAAGACGCG
>JAHZTW010000001.1:390701628-390718370 GCA_020283515.1 Alliaria petiolata
CAAACCCTAAATCACCCTAACCTAACTAGCAAACTACTCAGACATAATAATGCAAACACAAAACATGGCTGAATAATATTGCATAAAAGAATAGAGAATGATACAGGGGTTCGAAATCTGGCTCAGATGAGTTAGAATTGTCTCCCCAAAAGCTCAGGATCAATCTCTCTCTAAGTCTCAAAAACAGAAAATAATGATAAGATTTTTGGCTAAACAATGCATGAAAACTATTTATAAAAGGGGATTTTTCGTCCAGGGGTAAACTTGTAATTCTTCAAACTTGCTCTTCTTTCCTTTTCCTGATTGGAAACCGTCAAACTTGGCCGTCCTTCCTTGGTGTCGATCGACACTGATGGTGTCGATCGACACTCAGCTCGTAAATCCAGCCTCTTGACTTCATCACTTCGGCTGCTTCTCCAAAATGCTCCAAAACGTTCCAGTTTCTTCCATTTAGCTCCAAATGCTCTCCATCCTGTAAAGACTCTAAAAATACTCCAAAACTAGCAAAAGACTCTATAAAAACACTTATATCATGGCTTAAAAACGGGTAAAAAACCATGATATATCAGGAGGAAAAAAGTTCAACATCAAACGAAGGCCTTCCCACCTCGAGATCAAGCTCATATTTGGAGGCAAGGTAGCCTTATCAGCTGTCTTTCACCTCGAAGTGGTTCGAGAACAATCTCACGATTGGATCTCAAGTTATGGAAGAGGCAAGAAGGTCCGTCAAGCACCCATAAAGATTAGTTGGCCGCGCCACGGCCAAACCAGACGACCAGTGGCCGCGCCACATCCAGTGGCTCGCGCGGCCAGGCCACTCTCGGTTCCCGAGCCCATTTGAAGTCCAACTTAAACCCGCAGCCGTCTTATGCAAGCCAAGTCCTAATCCACGACTTAGGGGACTTGAAGACCTTTATATACTCATTGTCTAGGGTTTTTTTAGGGGAGACAAAAACACATATTCATAGATTTCTTTTGGTGGCCGCGAATCTCCTATTCTCAGTTTTACACTTTGTTCTTCGAGGGAGATTGATTTCTTCTTGAATCCTCTTTGTTTCTCATAGATTTATACAAGTTATGCATTCATCAATCACGTTTTCTACTTCTTTTTTCATGTCTGAGTAATTTACTTTCGTTGGGTGTTCTTTAAGGGGATCTATGAAGAATTTCATTAACTATTTTTAAACCGATTGTTTAGGCTGAAGATTAGGGTTTTCTTTCTCACCATACTCGTTCTTATTGCATGAATCTAGCGTCATGAACTAGAGGTCTGATCGCAGGGTCTTGAGAGCGACGAACGTCCTGAATCTCAGATCTAGACCATAGCAGGGTAGAGAGCATCCTTTAAAAGATGTCTGAATGTTTATTGTCCCGATATTATTGCGTGTTCGTCTAGGACGCAGGATACGACAGTATACCTGCGAAATAGACGTTCACAGATCGATCTTGCATGTCAGAGTTAGGTCGTTAAAACCAGTGAATCAGTTTAGGGAAAATCGCCTAGTCTCGCTTGCTTAACTTTTTTGAGTTTGATTTCTAGTTAGAACCACATAGATTTCCCGAGAAGTTCCCCAATGTGTTTCCCCCATCTGCTTTTCAATCGATATTTACGCACTTCAATACTTACTTTTCCTGCACTGCTCACCTGATTTCCCTTTTACAAGTTTTAAGTTAATTTTCCTTTTTTCGTTGGTTATAGAATTGATTGACAACCTCTTCTATATAAGACGTGAATATGCTTTCTTTATTTCTAGCAAAAACCGTGACACTCATCTACAAACCCCCAACCTTTTGCGTCTTTGCTTGCCCTGATTTTCTGTTTTGCAGTTGACCTCCTCCCCGTGGATCGATACCCTAAGTATTACAATAGGACGAAGTCAATCATGCGCTCTAGTGTGCTCTAGTGCGCCTATTTTTGCACTAATCAACAATTCAAGCATCCATTCTCAATCATCATCTATGTTCGTTTTAATTAACAATCAATTTCTAATATCTAGGTTTAGCATAAACACGCATAAGTTAAGACTAACATTACTTATAGATCAACTCCCGCCTCACCTTTACTTTCTGTTTAAAATGAGATGTCGGAAGATGCGGTTTCTGCGGTTGACGGTCGAGAACTGCAATTAGGAAAATAGCGCTTATATTTCCTTAAATAGACTTCCCGGAATCAAAACTTTACTAAATGGAAACATTCCTAAAATAGAAACTTTCCAAAATATAAAATAGTCATAATTAAGTCTAGGGTTTTCAGATTAGGATTTTCGATCAACTTGCTCAGTAAGGAAACTCAGATCTAGGTTTTTCGGAATTGGCAGACTTAATTATAACTTTTCTTGGCCGAAAAGAATTCAACATAACTTTTTCGGTTTACCTCGGATCGGGGATTTGGAAATTACCGTGGCAAGATGGCTAGATGGGCTTTGCAGTGATATGCTTAACGGCGGTTGGATCGATCTGGTTCGCCTGGAAATTGATCCGAAACTTCCTCTGCAAAACTGGAAAAGGTCAGTGACCTGGCGAGGCGCGGCCACTGGTCTTCTGAAGATCTGTGGCGCGGCCGTCCCTCTTCTGAGGATGTGCTCGATGGAACTTCTTACTTCCTTCGTAACTTGGGATCCAACCGTGGCATGAAAAACAGCTGAAAGGGCTATCTTGTCTCCAAATATGAGCTTGATCTTGTGGTTGGAAGGTCGTCGTCTGATGCTGAACTTATGTCTCCGAGCACTTGTACCGGAAGTTCCCGTTTTGCTCTAAATTGTGTCATTTATGTCCAATTTCCCTGAAATGACTCTTAAGACTAGGAAATGTAGAAATCACTTTAAAACTGTTGAAAATCGGGTTAAAACACTTGTAAGAGATCTTGGAATGATAGGTTTTAGGAGTAAAATATGAGTGTTATCAGCGGCCATCCTTCTTTTGCAACGTTCTCCATCCAGAACTTCACCAAACCGTTTCTTCCTCAACCTGTCTCAAGGCTTGATTCGGCCTGAACACGTCCTGAAGACCGCAATACCAACTTCCACAACAGCAACTTGCCGCGGGAACTTCAAACAGAATTGTTGTTGCATCAAAGACGGCGAGACAAGACAAAACTCTATCCAAGTCAAGTTAAGTCTATGATCCATCTCATTCGACTTCTTCCTGTACGATCGACGGACTTGTATCCACGAAGACGAAGAAGAATACAACAGTTCTAGAGGATGAAAACCGTTGTGCAAGCTCCAGAAGGAAGAAGATGCAACTTCCTTCGCCAAACCATGAAGAGAAAATTTCACGAAGACTAGCTTCTCTCTTCCACGACCAAGACCTTTACCGAAGCCATGTAAGGATTTCATATGGCATTGAAGTTCGAACTAGCAACACCGGTCTTCCGGGATCCCGAAAACGTCACCGGATAGGCCAGCATAGACCCAAACCTCAAGTTTCGGAGGTGATGCTATCTTCAAGAGGCGAGGACGGAAGATTTTCCATCTCTCATTTACGGTGTTTTACAAAGGTCAAGGAACCAGGACAAGTACTCAACAATCGAAGTACATGTAATTCTCAATAAAGGCGAGCCAATCGCCTATCACCACCCTCATTCATCATCACCACACGCCCACCACCACCAAACGAAGCAAGGAAGCTCAACCGCGCAACACATTTCCTTTCGAGCTAAATTTTCGATTTCTTTAGTTCAATTAAATCGATTCTAAGCAGGGACATAAGTAGAATGATCAAGTCCTTAGCTCAATCATACCACACGCCCATCCACCCATACCAAACCCAACGCCACTTTCAAGTAAGTCTTCACAAGCTTGTACTTGAATTTACCTATGTTTTTCACCTCAACTCGATTTAAACAAACTGGGACAGTTTGATTTAAGTCTGGGGGCGGGGAGTTTTCTTATATTACTAACTATGCTTTGATTTGATGAGTCTTAAGCATACTTGCATCATTTATCGAGTCGTTTTATAGAGTCAAAGTTTTTTTTTTCTTTTAGTCGGAAACTATGAACTTTGCTAGGTACAAGTCATTTCGAACAACAAACCTTAATGACCATTCTCACGGGTTTAGAAGCAAGGTTTACTACCTTGAACACTGCGAGTGGATCATTCCAACGGAGAAAGTTCTAATCTCTAGAGTACTCGAACGATCTTGCGTTGACTCTGCACCTAATGAATCAAACTTTCTCGTCAAGGGGCTTGAGGTACTTTGAACTTTGCTCCTCTTTTAACCTCTAGCAAGACTAAGTAGATGCAATGCAACCTCTCCTTGATATTCCCTTGTTATAGAAAAGAAACAAAAAATAGAAAGGAAAGACTTAGTTTGAGAATGGTAACTAAAGTTCTACAAAGGACAATGACGGTTCGCTGACATCATGAAATCTTCGAAGAAGTGATCATTCTCAAGCTAAGAAAGAAAATAAAAAAATGTATGAAAAGAAAGTCGATAGAAAAAATAAAATGCAACCCTATAAAATTAGAGAGAAATCGACTAAGGGAAGAAAAAATAGGAGAGTTGTGTCTGAAATGTCTTTGTCTAGATGTTTGGAAGAGAAGGGTATAATGTCTCGTCGACCAATACTCCCTCGATAGAGACCGCACGCCTAAATGAATAAAGGAGTCAACAAGAGGGAGCTCGAAATACTCAAAGGGACCATGAAGCGTATCCGGGAAGGGTGAAAAGCTCAAGGTAACTAGACCCAAACGCCTTGAAGCTGAATTCCGAGTTATGTGGCTCAACAGGTCGATTGCTAGACTTGATGAGTTCCCAAGTATTGGTGAGTTTCCACGTTTTCAAACCTCTTTTCCTTACTTAGATTTCTGTTTTGTTTGAAGACAAACAAAGGTTTAAGTCTGGGGGAGTTGATAACATGCATATTTTACCCGTTTTTACTATCATAAGTGAGTGCTTTAATAAGCATTTCACTAAGGTTTTAATGCATAAACATCGAGTAGTTGGTTGTTCAAGAATCTTTTCAGGTAATCTTAGCAAAAGACGCATATTTTGGAGCAAAATGGACAATCCCGGAAACAGTGCTCGAGGAAAAAAGTTCAACATCAAACGAAGGCCTTCCCACCTCGAGATCAAGCTCATATTTGGAGACAAGGTAGCCTTATCAGCTGTCTTTCACCTCGAAGTGGTTTGAGAACAATCTCACGGTTGGATCTCAAGTTATGTAAGAGGCAAGAAGGTCCGTCAAGCACCCATAAAGATGAGCTGACCGCGCCACGGCCAAACCAGACGACCAGTGGCCGCGCCACGTGATACAAGAGTTTTTATATCTTGTAAGCAATTTCTCACCCGAGTCTTACTTCTCCGAGAAGGCATATCACTTTAATAACTTATACCACAAGTAATCATTTCCAAGTCCAAATAATAACTCTTATTAAACCACTTTTAAATCGTTCAACGTAAAACCATCTTTAAACCAATTCAAAGAAAACCAACTTAGTTTAATAAATAAAAATAATAATAAAAACGTCCGTGCTCCCGAAAACTAGCGCCACATCGATACGGCTCCTCTGGCTACTCCACACGCGCACCTGCAAGAGAAAGGGGTGAGTAATTTGGATTACTCAGTGAGTGCGAGCCTTAGAGCCCACTCAAACCATCACACACATTTATAGCTACGGACATACGCAAGTCCTAGGCTAAAACACACAGACAATCACCACGTCCTACCGACGCACCATTACAACAAGGATCAAGTCCTAATAATACTACGGTGTCCCTGCATCCACTCTGGCTCCGGGAGTCCACCCGTCGGCCCATGCAGCACCCGGCTCGTCAGCCAACCCTGAACTATGACCGCCCACGCAAGGCCCTTCCTCATAGCTCAACACACAAAACGGACCATAGTGAGGGTAAACCCGTCCCACTTGACCGCTACCGCAAATATATCTGCCACCTGACCACACAGTGAGGGTAAACCCGTCCCACTTGTGACCGCATATACATATGCCACATAACTCAAAACGGACCACACAGCGAGGGTAAACACGTCCCACTTGTGACCGCTACCATACCTTACTACAATATACCCTATCGTCTCGCAAACAATATCTCTTTCACAATATAATATCAACACGCATTATTCATCACATCATTCAATCGTATTCGTTTTTAAACAATCTCAACAACATCTAGGTTCTTTTGAAACAAATACAAATACTCATATTTTTATATATATTTATATAATATATATCACCCAAATACGCATATACTTATAGATATACGTAGGTATATGTATTTTAACAAAGGATTAAACTATATATACGCAACTATAAACGTATATAACGGAATTGCACCTCGTGGTCCTCACCTTAGGCTATCGGATGATGCTAACATCGACGGGTAGAGATGACAACGGACCGCACAAGGACTAGAGAACTAAACGGATCACAGAAACGTTTCACGGATGACGATGGTAGCTCACGGCAGATCGACGGTGACGGTGGAGTCAAGAGATAACGGCTCGGGTTGACGTCCGATCACTGCTACGGCTTCACGAGTCACACGACGAACAAGGTGGTGGTGCACTTCCACGTCCAGAGACTCCGGCTTGGTCAGGAACGGCGGTGGCGGAGGTCTCGGGATTCCGGCAGAGGTTCGGTGCTGATGATGGAGTGTGCGGCTCGTTACTTTCACGGTGCAGCTTTTTAAAGGAAGAAGAAGGTGAGGATGCAAGGGTTTTGCCCCCCTATTGGGCCTGTTTTTCTCCAATTGGGCCTTTCCCAAATTTTTAGGCCCGGTTCGTTACAATTCTCCCCCGCTTTAGAAGAATTCGTCCCTGAATTCGATCCGTTTCCCGTAAGACCGCTCTTGTCCTTAAAGAGCTCGGGATAGTTAACTAGAATTTTCTATTCTAGTTCCCATGTTTCCACACGGATTCCATCTTTCTCCCATAAAGACCTTTGTATGGTGACATCTCAGTGCTGATGGTTCAACAAGTCCGTTCTTAGAATCACGTCGTTGTGGTTTAACTCCATTTCTTAGAGATTCTCCGCTAATTTCCAGTCCTTGAAGTATAATGAAAACATCCTCGTAGATCCCAAAGAACACTATTTTTTTTTTTGGTAACAACTGTTTAAATTCCTTTCTTCCTCGGAATAAACATTCCCGCAAAAATTCCAATACTTTGTCAATCCTGGGTCACAACTATGTGTTGCACCGGTATCGAAAAACGTTAAGACTAGCTCACCCCCAACCAAAATTGATCCTACTCATATTTTACTTACGACTATCCATGCCATTCAACTTCACACACAATTTTTTTTTCTCATAAACCTCAAGCATGATAGAAATAAAAATGCAATATCACTTACCGTCAATCGGTTCGGCGTCGTTATGCTCTGCAGCGACAAACACGCGCGCGGTTGTTGCTTGCCTCTTTGGTGCTGGTGGAAACTGTTCCTGGTTACGGTCTCTCCTTGCCGCTGTTCTGACAGCTCAGTCATGCAGTCCTTAGCAATGTGATCAGTTTGTCCACAGCGGAAACATCTCCGAAATGGTTGTGTCCTCTTGGTGCAGTCTTGCTGATAATGTCCCGGCTGATTGCATTTGTGACAGATTACATCTTTCATGCATCTTCCATGGTGCCTTTTTCCACATGTCCTGCACGCATTTGGTGGAGAGGATGATTGTCCTGGATTTCCGGTGTCCCAAGTCCTCTTATTGGTTCATGTTCCACTTTCTGTTTTTGCTTGTGCATTCTTATTCTGCTTAAGCTCCTCCTCCAATCTTTTTTCCTGCGTCGCTGCCGTTTCGACTAACTCGACCATGTCACTGTAAGTCCTTAGCTGGCAACGATTCTTAAGCTCGATCCGCATTCCCTTTATAAACATCCGGATCAGATCTTGCTCATCCAGGTACTTGCCTGCAAACCTTCTCAAACGGTTGAACTCCTCCTCGTACTCTCTGATGTCTCGGTTTCCCTAACGAAGGTCCTGAAATTCACTCTGCATTTGATCCATAACTTCCCGCGGAAAGTATTTCCTCATAAATTCCTCCATAAAGTCATTCCAAGTCAGCTCATAACACCCTCGCGTTCCTGCTACCACACCATCCCACCATACCAGTGCATCATCCTTCAGATACTGCACTGCCAACTCCTTACGATACTCCAATGGACACCTGAATGCATCAAGGTTTCGCTCCAATTTCTTTTTCCAGTTATCTGCAGCTGTGGGGTTCGACTTACCCCCAAAAAGTTCGGTCCCCATGCTCTTCAAGTGATCCATGGCCTGCCAGTACGTTAGACCTTGTGCTTGAACATTCACCGGAGGTGGCAGATGTTGGTCATGAGCAGCAACATTCGGCTCACGATGCGGTGGTGCAGCTACTCCTCCTACTCCTCTCCCCACTGGATTTTCACGCAAATCCCCAAACTGAGCTCGGTACCTCTGAAGCTCTTCTAACAAGGCAGCATATTCAGCGGCGCGAGCATTCTCTTGAGCTGCTGCTGCTTCAGCAGAATTCACTTGATCAGTATTCCCAGCATGCACACTTTCCGACGATGCGGTTGGAGTTTTCACTCTTGCCCTCTGACGGGTAGCAGCTCCTCCACGTGCTCTCCTTGGCGGCATCTTCATACAAAAACAACAATAAATCAGACTTCTTCAAAACGAACCAAACACAACAACACAAACCAAGCGAGTCCGATCTCGATGGTGCTCTTTTTCTTTCTTTATAAATTCCCTTCCCGATTTTTTTTTTTTTTGGTCGAAAATAATTTAATAATATTTTTAAAATATTTATCAATTCCGAAAATTAATAAATAAATCCGAAAACCGAAGAAATATAATTTTTTTTTTTAAATCCGAAAACACTTAACCAAAAATTCAAAGAAAACTTTTTTTATTTTTTATTTTTTATTTTTTATTTTTTTTTTATAAAACCGCCTCCCGGGTCAGAACCGGTTTGGCAAACCTGCGCTCTGATACCATTTGTAACACTTGACTCTTACTTCTCCGAGAAGGCATGTCACTTTAATAACTTATACCACAAGTAATCATTTCCAAGTCCAAATAATAACTCTTATTAAACCACTTTTAAATCGTTCAACGTAAAACCATCTTCAAACCAATTCAAAGAAAACCAACTTAGTTTAATAAATAAAAATAATAAAAATAATAATAAAAACGTCCGTGCTTCCGAAAACTAGCGCCACATCGATACGGCTCCTCTGGCTACTCCACATGCTCACCTGCAAGAGAAAGGGGTGAGTAATTTGGATTACTCAGTGAGTGCGAGCCTTATAGCCCACTCAAACCATCACACACATTTATAGCAACAGACATATGCAAGTTCTAGGCTAAAACACACAGACAATCACCACGTCCTACCGACGCACCATTACAACAAGGATCAAGTCCTAATAATACTACGGTGTCCCTGCATCCACTCTGGCTCTGGGAGTCCACCCGTCGGCCCATGCAGCACCCGGCTCGTCAGCCAACCCTGAACTATGACCGCCCACGCAAGGCCCGTCCTCATAGCTCAACACACAAAACGGACCATAGTGAGGGTAAACCCGTCACACTTGACCGCTACCGCAAATATATCTGCCACCTGACCACACAGTGAGGGTAAACCCGTCCCACTTGTGACCGCAGATACATATGCCACATAACTCAAAACGGACCACACAGCGAGGGTAAACCCGTCCCACTTGTGACCGCTACCATACCTTACTACAATATACCCTATCGTCTCGCAAACAATATCTCTTTCACAATATAATATTAACACGCATTATTCATCACATCATTCAATTGTATTCGTTTTTAAACAATCTCAACAACATCTAGGTTCTTTTGAAACAAATACGATCTTACATACATATATATAATTATATATATATTTTTATATCACCCAAATACGTATATATTTATAGATATAAGTAGGTATATGTACTTTAACCTAAGACTAAACGTTAAGTACGTAAGTATAAACGTATGAAAATGGATTTACACCCCACGGTCCTCACCTTAGGTTCTCGAATGGTGCTAACGTTGACGGGTAGAGATGACAACGAACCGCACGAATACTTTGAGAACTAAACGGATCTGAAACAATTTCTAAGGATATCAAACGTTGCTTGGGCCTTAAGCAACCATGGAAACACTAAAAACTTTACGTGAAAGACAAGATCTCACTCACCAGCAACGATGACAAACACCACACCAATCACAGCAGCAACTAAACGTGGAGAAGAGGAACCTTGTGGCTGAAGCAATGAACAAGTAACAATGGCGGATCAACATACGTAACTCTCGGGAAAAACGTTACGAAAAAGATGGTGAAAGAACTCGGATCTCTTACCACAGGAACGAATCACGGACGATGGAGATGACTCGGCGCAGTAGATCGCCGGTGGTGGTGAACGGTGGCGGTGGAGTCAAGGAGGCGGCGGCTCGGCGTTGACTCACGCACACTTCTTCTCACCGTTACAGGTTCACGTGTCTCACCGTGAGTAAGGGGAGGTGCGACTTGGTCAGGAACGGCAGCGGGGTTGATGGGATTTGAGCAGAGCTTCGGCGTCGGTAATGGAACGTGCGGCTCGGTCTGCTCGCTGCGGCTTTTAAACGTAGAGGAAGAAGATGACACGTCTAGGGTTGGGCCCTTATGGGCTTGACTCTCCAAATGGGCCTCACTTTTATTAGTTGGGCCGGGTTCGTTACAAATGCAAAATACAAAGTTTGGTTTAAGCTAAGCTAAATTCACAAATTCGAGTGACAAGCAATAATTAAAAGCAAACTAAAGCTTAAGAGAGACACTACAAGAGTAATAATATCAAGCTAAGCCTTAATTACTACTAATGAAGCACTAAATAAGAGATTAACTACTAAGCAAGATTACCAAATTAACTAAAACGAAACCAAGGGATGGAATCATTGATTTGGGAAACTAAATGGACAACCTTGCAATCATTTAAGCAACTAATCAAGTTAACTCTATGCCTAGAACACTTAATAAAGACTAATCTATGATGTGTGGCAATAACCCCTTCACTAATCACCCTAATGAACTAATGATGTTTTAGCATTAGAATGATTAGCAAGCATTAATTACAAGTCTAAATGGCATGATAAACACCCTAGGAAACTAATATCTTAGGCTAGGAATGTAAATCTCTTATTAAGTTGGTTCAAGCATTTCATCAAATATTTGGTGGGTGTATGAAATGCCTATGATCCAAAATAGCAAAGTTTAGCTATTTGGCATTATGAACTACTTAATAAGAAGAGAGATGAAAGAATCTATCCTAGATTGCAAGATTGAACTATTAGAAATCCCTAAATCTAACTACTCACTAATCATGATTAAACCCATCAAATCAAAGGTAAATGAAAGGCAAAACATGATTAAGGAAAGATAAAACAAGAAATCTAAGAAAGATATTGCATTAAACTTAAAGATACAAGCATAAACAAGGGTTTTCCTTAAAGTGGCAAAAAGTTTAAGCTTAGAACAAAGAGAATAAAAGTTAAGATAAAAATTAGGTCTAAAGAGTATTTATAAGAGGGACCCATAAAGTTGACCAAAAAAATTCGTCTGGGTTCTGTTCGACGAGTTCATCGAACCATCTCGTCGAACCGAACCCCTGGAAGTTTGGTTAGGCGTACTTCATCGAACGGCTTCGTCGAACTGCTCTTTGGTCCCTTGGCTCATCTTCTTGCGTCTGGGTACGGTTTGACGTCTTTCGTCGAACGGCTTCACCGAACCAAACCCCTGGAAGTTTGGTTCGTCGTCTTTCGTCGAACGGCTTCATCGAACCGACGCCCTGGAAGTTTGGTTCGGCGTGTTCGTCGAACCAACTCGCCGAACCAGCGCCAGATGTCTTCTGCTCCATCTTCTTGGTGACTTCTTGCTCCTCCAAGTGCTATGCCGTCCCTCTCCAACTCCATTGTTGCCTCCATAGCATCCATATCACCTGATCAAGACTGCAAATGCACCACTATATGCAAAAGACTATGCAAAGACAGCCTAGAACTCTAAATGATCAAAATGCAATACAATGAAACTTAATTAGGTTCCTAAATGACAAGAAACTTACACTAAATGGAGGGGAAAAAGATGCAAAATACATACATATCAACTCCCCCAAACTTGCCTTTTTGCTTGTCCTCAAGCAAATGAAACACAAGCTAAGGAGAGAGGTTTGAAAGTGGGGACTCAAATCCAAAGGTGTCAAGGAAATAAATCAATTCAATGGTCCTTGTTCTTAATTCTAGGATGCTCTAATGCAAACTCTACTCCAAAAGGTCTAGCCATACCCATACTCATTCAAGTGAACCCAAGCCTCAACCTATACAAGCATTTATTTTCACCAACTCTTTAACATTCATTAATGGTAACCATGAATCATGAATCATGCAATGCTAGCGAACTTGTTTGGTTTTTGGGTAAGGTTTTGAGATGAAAATGATCTCAACTTCATGGGGTTCCAATGCAAGGGATATCTCAATGAACAAGTGAACTTTGGCAAAATGCTAAGAGTAAAAAGCAACCTATGCATACAAGGACAAACTTCCATCTACCCTTTGTAACACAAATGTCTTCACTCTCATTTTCTTTTAAGCTCACTCACCAAGTCCAACCTAGGCTACCCATTACAAGGCAATTCGCCAAACCCATAAGAAGTTCAAACACCTTTTCTTTTCCTTTTCTCTTTTAAGTACTTATGGAAAACATCTCCTACAACCACAAGTGTTCGCACACTTTTACTTCAAGCTCTTTCCCTTTTCATTTAGCTATCCTCTTTCTTTATTACTTAGCCATATTTTTTTCTTTTTCTTGGCTCTTTTAGTTTTCATTTCTATAGGACTTTCTTTTAACCACATAGAGCAAAATATATATATATATATATTGCCAACACTTATCTCAATTTTTTTTTTCCCCTTCTCACCACTTCAATTTTCGCCAAACTCATTGTCAAGCTATAACCGCCACCCAAGAAGCCTAACCTATATCCTAGCTCATTGTCTCGAGCTAGCTACATGGAAGCCTATACTTGTCGCTCTAAACTCAACACTTTTTGCTAAGTTCACAAGAAGAAAAAGGCATAATGCACTCAATAAGGAAGAGGTCTCAAAGAAAGCTTAGCTAGGGCGTTCGATTTTAACCGCTCTAAAGATGAGAGTCGGCTATTTGGGTTAACAAGAGTGGTAAAAGGAAAGAAGATAACCCAAATATGTATATGGTATCCACAAGTTCTCTAACAATGCATAACCATGATAATTACTTGTTCAAATTAGGTTCAAGTTCAAGAGAGTTTGTTTTTATTCAAAGCTTGCTTCAATTAAAACTTGAATTTCAAATGGTGAGGTCCAAGTAGGGTTCAACTTTAACTTTCAAAATTTGCACACAAAGCATCAAAGAACTACTAACTAGGGCCTTTAACTAATTCGCGAGCTTAACACCTTTGATAAACTCATAATTTAGCATATTTTAGCACTTAGGATAGATTTTGCATTCATATTGCATTCATATTTAGATTATTTGTAACTTTTGCTCCATTTTAGGTTTTAGGACATGTTGCATTAGCATTTGCATATTTCTTGCATATTTGCATCATTTTCAGGTTATATGGTGTACTTGGAGCTATCTTGGATGATGAGCATGGGAAAGGAGTCAAAAAAGGAGCTTAAGAGTTGATGGGAGTCAAAGGAATGCTTGGAAAAGTGAAAAGAGCCTGAGATCGACCCTAAGATCGAGCTGGTTTGCCCATTCCAAGATTTAGATCGACCACAAGATCGACCAAGCCCGGCCATTCCAATATTTAGATCGACCACAAGATCGACCAAGCCCGGCCATTCCAAGATTTAGATCGACCCCAAGATCGACCAAGCCCAGCCATTCCAAAATTGAGATCGACCCAGAGATCGACAATTAGATCGACCCAGCTACTAGATCCAACAAACAGATCGAGCTGAAGATCGACCAAGCCACTAGATCCTCCGAACCAGTTTCTCCTTCCTTCCTTTGACAGTTCATATTTTGTCTTTTTGTGAGGGCACCAATATTTTTGGACCTATATAAGCAACTTTAACCTATTTTCTTACTGAGACGAAATTTAGGGATTGTCTCTCCAATTTTTAGATCTAGCCACCATTGTAGGGCACTTTTAAGCTTTATCTCTTGTAAAACCTTGATTTTGAATTGAAGAACTTGTCTTTAAAGCTTAAATCTTTCTTATTTCTTTAAGCTAACCATGTTCAGCATCTCTAATCCTATGATTAAGGGCTGTTCGAACATGATTAGTGAGTAATTTTTCAAGGTTTAAGGTTGGGGTGATTAGGGAGTTTTTAAAGGTTCAATCTTGGGTTTTTCATGTGCTTCACCTAAATCTCTTCTTGGATTTGGAGGGCTCAAAGCCTAGAGACTCTTGAGAAAGATCTCTTTGATTCTAGGGATTTCCTTATCTCAAAAAGACTTAGGAAATCCCTTAAGCCCAAATCCAAGAGACTAGCTCATCCTTTCCCAAACACCATGGATGCTTAGGGAGCTAGTTAGGCCATCTTTTTAGATCTGAGATCCTTTTTCTTCAGCTTCTCTTTCCACCACGAACCATGGGTTAGGAGGAGAGTTGAGGAAATGATTTATACCATAAACCATGGATAAATCTAGTTATAGCTTAAGCTTAGAAATAGCACTAAAAAGTGTAGATTTATGTTTTCAAAACCCCAAGTTCGAATCTTTAACCTCCCTAAGCATGAATCCCAACCTTGAATCTGTTTTTAGCTTTTGAAATCTTAAAGTTTAAGTCTTTGCTTTTAGTTTGTCAGGAAACCATCTTTTTAGCTTAATTCTTGCATTAGAGTCTTCTAAATTCATAAAGTCGTGTTCTTGCTTGCTTAAGTATTTTAGAAATTCCCCAATATCATATTTCGCACCCTGGTAGAAGTTAGGAGTCAGTAGATTTTTATTTCTAGTTTTTAAAATTCGTCCTAAGTCGTTAGCAATTTCCTGTTTTGTCTGTCTTTAGTTTTCTATTTTCTAAAATTAGTAGCTCGGTCTTTTAAAACCTTTTCAGTAGCCTAGCTTTTGTTTAACGCCTTGGTCGGGATTTTAAAATAGTTTTTGTCTTCATTTAGTAGCTGAAAATAGTTTTCACAGATTTGTTTCACCAATTAACTCGAATTTGACTTAGATTTACTTTGAGCTCTTGTATTCTTGGTAGCTTTCAACAACCTGATTTGGCTTGATTCCTAAAGTACTATAATGACATAAAGAGGCTTTAGGTTTGATTTAGGATCACGAAAAAATCCTCTTATCAAATTGCGCCGTTGCCAACTTGGATTTAGAGTATTAGGATTTGGAGCTTAGTAGAGACTAAGTTTTTATTTTTATTTTGGTTACTAATCTCTCTACTCTGCTGCTTGTGTTTTCAGGGACCTAAACCTAAGGACCAGAGGGAACAACCACCTGTTCGACCCTCTAGAAAATATTCAACTACATGGAAGTACAAGGTTGAGAAAAGAGAAAGCACAAGTTCAAGAGGTTGGCCATCCAGCTATGGCAGATCCACAAGCGGTTTTTGCTGCTGCACAAGAGCATGATGAAGCTCCAGCAGTAGGTCTTAATGCAGCACTACAGGGCACTCAAGGTTGGGGTAATGGAAACCCCAACCACGCACATAGACCAAGGAGGATCATAGGTGCTTGTGATGCGCCAAGCATGCATTGATATACTCATATATTTCGCATATTTAGCTTGCATTTAGAATAGGTTTTTCATGCATACATCATTCATAATAGACTAATTTGCATCATTTGTACCATTTTAAGTCCTAGAACACTTTGCATTAGCATTTGCATGGTTTCTTGCATATTTGCATCTTTTTCAGGTTGCTTTGAGTACTTGGAGCTGTGATGGATGCTGAGCATTAAGAAGAAGACGGAAGAAGAACCTAGGAGTAGGTGGGAATCAAGAGAAAACTCGGACAAAACCAAAGAAGCCGAGATCGACCGACCGATCGAGCAGAATGACTCGATCTGAGGACAAGATCGACCGTATGATCGACCACACTCACACGATCAAGGTGTGACCGACTAGACAATCGACCAAGATGAGTCGATCCAAAGCAAATCGAGTGGACGATCGACTGATGACCCGAACCAAACACTGATCGAGTGGTGGATCGACCAAACTGACTCGATCAAAGTGTAGATCGACTAGAAGATCGACTGGATCACTCGAACTGACGGAAGTTGACCCAGAAAAGTGTTTATGCTTTAAGTGAAAGTGGTAGACATACTTTCTGTCTCTTGCCCCTTGTCTCTTGCCTCTTGACTCTTACCCCTTGACCCCTCTTTTTAGGCCAAGAGCCATGTTTAAAACTCTATATAAAGAGTGTTTATGTGCTTGTAAAAATCATCCAGTTTTTAATTCAGTTTTCATTCAAGTTATAAATCAAGTCTTATATTCTCTCTTTCAAAGTCTTCTTTAAGTTCTAGTAAGCTTTCCTTTGTTCTTCAAGTGTTCTTGAGTTCTATAGTTCTTCTTATTTAGTTTCTTAAAAACTCTTATTTTTATTATATATAATTCTTATTAAAAGTATTTTATTATCTTCCACAAGTATTTAATAAAAAATCTTTCTTCATCTTAAAAACCGCTTATGTTCATCAGCTCTAAACTTGTGTTTAAGAGAGGTATGAACATGAGTTGTGAGTAATCCACCAAGGTTTGGGGTTGGGATGATTTAAGGGGGTTGAAAACTAGATTTTGGGTGTTTTCTTGTACTTCATTT
>JAHZTW010000001.1:390730919-390780280 GCA_020283515.1 Alliaria petiolata
CTATTTCTAGTAACAGATCTTTCAAGCTTTAGTACTAGACTAGGCGGTAGCTAGAAAGCCGGCAATGCGAAATCCTGGAGAATGCCGATCTATAGAGATTTCAGGGGAAGGAATATACTAGCTCTATCTTTATTGGACTCTAACCTGACTTCAAATTTCCTTGTCAGCAGATTTAACATTCAACAAAAAATAACTTTACTTTGTTTTGGTTTTATTTGAGTTCTTTTTTATTTTATTTTATTTAGAACTAAGAATGATGTATCTCGATATATATGTTATGGTTTTAGGAACTATGATGCAAAACTAAGGATGATATTCGACAAGTGTGCTTCTACGCTATTTCTAGTAACAGATCTTTCAAGCTTTAGTACTAGACTATGCGGTAGCTAGAAAGCCGGCAATGCGAAATCCAGGAGATTGCCGATCTATAGAGATTTCAGGGGAAGGAATATACTAGCTCTATCTTTATTGGACTCTAACCTGACTTCTAATTTACTTGTCAACAGATTTAACATTCAACAAAAAAGCCAGAACGTTCGAGACATCTTTTCCCATTTTTACACGCTCTCTTGTTGTTCCCGAACGGCCAACACATCAATAGTTGGTATCGTACCCGGAACCCTTACCATCTTTTCATACATCATGCAACTCTCTTGTTTTCACCATATGCAGATATGTGCAAAAAACGCCAGAGAGGGAGGAACGACACGATTTCTAGTCACTCGAGACGAGGGATCGAAAGGTTAATGAACGGAAGTATTGGCAACAGAAGTAAACGACTTGTGCCTCAGAAAAACTCGAAAGAATGGTAAAATTTTCGTGATCCTTAAGACTCTTACATTAAGGCACTTCCCGTTTCATAAAAAAAAATATATATGAAGTAACTCGGTCTAAGGACCAGAATTCCTTGGAATGATGACGGGACTTATCCGTAAAAAAAAATGAGTTACATAAAAAAATGAGAAAAAGAAACGGGAAGAAAATGCCTAAGAGACTTGAGAGAATCGGAACATTCATAGAGGCAGAGTCTGGTCAATATGTGAGGTGTTTTAGACGCCACCCAACCCGAACCAGAAGCAATAAACCAAGTCTGGGGGTATAGCGACATCAGGAAGAACTCGCGGGAGTGTACGTGCGAAGAGTGAGTGGAAATCGTGGATCCCAACAGTTCCACCTTCTCCTTTTGTTTTGCATAATATCTCGCACCTTTCAGAGATCTATACGGTAACCCGAAACACTCTAACCCTCACCAATAAAAGCCTTTATGCACCGAACCTCGTTGAACCTAGATTAATATCCCTTGACAAGGATCACGCCAATCTTAATACTACTTAGAGAGCTAGTTGACTGAAACATGGGATTTAGATAGTGAAAGTTTCATAAAGGACTAGTGTTGAAGGAACTATAGTGAGAATTTTCTAGGCTGAGCTTGGATAGACTTGTTCCATGACTTATGATTTAAAAGGACGGTCGCTGAGTTTTTGCTAGTTCTCATATTTTCAAACCTCTTTCCGAGACTTTGTCTGCGTTTTGTTTGAGGACAAACAAAGGTTTAAGTCTAGGGGAGTTGATAACACCCATATTTTACTAAGAAAACCTATCATTTCAAGATCCCTTACAAGTGTTTTAACCCGGTTTTCAACGGTTTTAAAGTGATTTCCACGTTTCCTACACATTTTGGAGCAAAACGTGAATTTCAAGGACAAGTGGTCGGAGCCATAAGTTCAGCATCAGACGACGACCTTTCGACCACAAGATGAAGCTCATATTTGGAGACAAGATAGCCCTTTCAGCTGCCTTTCATTCCAAGGTTATCCAGTCCAATCCCACGGTTGGATCTCAAGTTACAAAGAAAGCAAAAAGGTCCATCAAGCACATCCTCAGAAGAGGGACGGCCGCGCCACAGATCTTCAGAAGACCAGTGGCCGCGCCACGCCTGGTCGCTGGCGCGGCCAGACCATTTCGGCCCGTCCCGAGCCCGTTTGCACTTATTCGATATTTCCCGAGGTTAAATCACGAAGCCCACTTTCTGAAGACAGGAGAGCCTATATAAGGAGGCCTTAGGGTTTCACAAAGGGCGTGACTTCACACACAACTTTCCCAGCAACACTTTTCATGCGGCTAGAGAGAGAGAGAGAGAGAGATCGACGACCCCGGAGTTGAAGACCTCGAGAGAGATTTCTTCTGCAGCTGCTACTCTTCTTTCCTTCTCTTTTCATCTTTTGTTCTTAGTTCTTTGCTTTTCAATACTTTAAGAAGATCTCTTTATTCGGATTTCCTTTGAAGAAGTTTTCTCACTCTATTTTTTATTCAATACAAATCGCACTTTTCTTATCTCTAAGATATCTCTCGTTCCTATGAACGAGTAGTCATCTAGTTGTGTATTTAAGGGAGTTTTCAAAGGGGTTTAATAATGGATCATTTTCGCTAGGTTGATAGAGATAGAGTTTCTTTTAGATATCATCGTTTATGTCTTGCTCTTATTGCATATTTGCTTCTCTGATAAGTTAGCAACTTATTCTAGGACGATTAGATACACGAACGTGTGGTCTATTGTCTAGATCTATAGGTTAACAAGCGGATCACACCGTAGGATGTTTAGGCATATCGACGGACCGCACCGCGAGTGTTTACAAATAGGTGAATGATATGTATGTGCGATTGTCTTGCATCGTGGGATGAGAAATCATATCTGCGGGACAAGGCAAACGTAGGTGGCTAGATTCGCGAAGGCGGGGTAGTCATAGTCGACTGTTTCAGCTTAAGAACTTAACCCTTTAAATCATTTAGAACCTAATCTATTACTTGTTAAATCCGATCCATGAACCCCGGAGAACACCCCTGAACCCAACACCTTTTATCTATTGATTTACAACCGTTTAATTCTATTCTGCTGCTTGATATTACTTCTGCAAACCGTTACACACAACACCCCCAACTTCCCTTTTGGTCTAAAGAAGTTAGAAATCCTAGGACTTTCGCAAAACAACAATCTCTGTGGATTCGATCCCTTAATATACTACTGTGATTGCTGTGCACTTGCAGCTGTCTTAGGGGTAAAACTTAAAGTTACAAACCCTGCCGCATCAAGTTTACGGCGCCGTTGCCGGGGATTGTTTGCTTTTGCGAACTTTCAGTTTATGATTTCTCTTTTAGACGAAGCTGAATTTCAAGCTTTTCCGTTCATTGCTCACGATTCTCTTGTGTTTACTTCTCATGTTTCAGGTGTATGACCACTAGGAGGAACGCTTCCAACGTCCTGCCCCGCTACATTGAGATCGACACACACGAAAAAGAAATCTGAAGGTGACACAAGACTGGAAAAGCTCCAAGTAATGTAGCCTCTGAAATCGTCACTTAGAAGCTGGATTTGATGAATGAATGGTTATGATGATTGAAAACCGATTTGTGTTTAAACTCTAAACACCAAGAGTTAGACTCTATCCTATTAGTGACAGCACTGAAAAGATGAAGTCGAAGTGGAGCCGGATGAACAGTGTCGATCGACACTGTTCATGGTATCGATCGACACCAATTGTTTCCAGAAACTGGACGCGACTTTACAAGCTTTGAAGAAAAGGAAATTGCCCAAAAGATTTCCTTATTTGCAAGAGTGCCCAATTCGTGTTTTAGGCTTATAAATATAGTTTTTTCAGCCATTTTTTAGGCAGAATCTCATACTTTAAGAATCATAGAAGTTTAGGGTTTTTGGAGAGAAAAATCAGATTCCTTTAGAGCTGATTTGGAACTCCTTTATTTTCTTCTATTGATTTCTCTTATGCTTTCTATTCAAATTATGATTTCTGTTTCATTGATCATGTCTGAGTAGTTTGCTTGTTTGGTTTAGGGTTTTTCAAAGGTGATTAATGAATTGATAGGTCGAATTAAATTGTTAGGATAANTGATCAAGGAATAGTGCAAAGAACCTCATGAGCCTGTCTCCTCACAAGGAACAATATTAGTGAGAGCTCATGAATCTGTCTCCTCACAAGGAACACAAGTAATAGCTGCACTATTCCAAGAGTTCAAAAAGAAGGAAGAGTCAATGAAAAGATCTGTAGAACACCATGAAAATGGGCAGAAGTTGGCTAAGGGAGGAGAAAATAGGAGAGCTGTAGAAAGTATGTCTTGTTCAGGCGCAAAGGAAGGGAAAGAATCAGAAAAGTTCTTTGGTCATACCAATGTTAGAGTTCGAAATTTACAAAGGAAAGGATCTGGATTCAAACTGGTGGATTGCTAAGCTTGTGTTAAGTACACTGAACATTACCTAAGGTTGGCTCTATAGCGTGTGAATTCAAGAGTGTTGGTTCGATGTGGCGTTCTTAAGGTTAGCTGAATATTTCGGTTTTCAAACCTCGACTCTATACTTTGTTTCTGTTTTGCTTGAGGGCAAGCAAAGGCTAAGTCTGGGGGTTTTGATATATCATGGTTTTTACCCGTTTTTGGACCATGATATAACTGTTTTTATAGTCTTTTGGTATTTTTAGAGTCCTATTAGAGTCTTTGCAGGTTGGACTACGTTTGGAGCATAATTGGAGATTTTGGATCATTTTGGAGAATTGTGGAAGAAGCTGCAAATTGATGAAGTCAGAGAACCAGATTTTTGGATGAGTGTCGATCGACACTAATTGGTGTCGATCGACACCAATCGTGGATTCCTAAAACCGCCTGATTTTACAAGTCTTCAAGAAAAAAGGAATTTGCCCAGAAGATTTCCTTATTTATAAAAGTGCTCCAGCTCGTGTTTTAACTTATAAATATAGTTTTTCAGCCATTGTTTAGGCGACCACTTTACACAACACACATTATTTTAGAAAGAGATTTTTAGGGAGATTTTAGAGAGAAGAATTTGTCTCCTTCAGAGCAAATTTGGAACTCCTTTGTTTCTATTGATTTCTTTTATGCAAACTATTTTATTCATGATGTTTTCTTTATTCACCATGTATGAGTAGTTTGCTAGTTAGGATTAGGGTCTTTCAAAGGTGATTAATGAATTGTTAGGTCGAATTAAATTGTTAGGATAAAATCATTAGAGTTCTTCATCTGGATTTGTGTTTAATGTTTNAACTATCTCGTGATCGATGCAGAATCGTGTCTCTTGCCTAGGTGATGTGTGATTCACGCTAGGGCGGAACCGAGTCCATAAGACTAGATGATCAGAGTTAGGATAGGTGACCATTCTGTTTTGTTCTAAGGCTGGGAGCCGAGATAAGGGTCTGGGAGACCGGGGCCATTGCGTGCCGAGATAAGGGTCTAGGTGACCGGGGCCATTGTGTGCCAAAGGCCTTGTGTGCCGTGAGAAGGCTTGTAAGCCGTTTAAGTATAGTAAGGCTGGGAGCCGATATATAGGTCTGTGTGACCGGGGGCATTGATTGCCGTGAAAGGCTAGTGAGCCGTGGTAATAGTCTGTGTGACTGGTAAGGGCTGGTAAGCCGTGAACTGTTCTGACGTCTTAGGGAACCGGTTATGTTCGCCAAGGCGTGATGGCTCTGTGTTACGACCTTGGGAACTGGTTATGTTCGTCAAGGCGTGACTGTTTTGTATCACGACTGTTGAAACCGGGTAGGTTTGCCAAGCGTGATTATTTTGGGTTACGACTTGGGAAGCCAAATGGGTTTGCCAAGGTGTGACTGTTCTGGGTTACGACTTTGGGAACGGGGTATGTTCGCCAAGGCGTGACTGTTTCTGGGTTATGGCTTTGGAAACCAGGTAGGGTTGCCCAGGGCGTGACTGTCTGTGTTCTGACTTTGGAGCCGGGTTGAGTTGCCAAAGCATGACTGGTTGTGAGATGCGTCCGTGAAAACCAGGTGGGTTGTCCAGACGTGACTGTTTCTGAGAGTTTTTATTGGAAACCAAGTTGGTTTGCCAATACCTCTGGGATTCGTTCTTTGAACCAAGAGGGTTGGCCAAGACGGATGTTTGATGAGATGCATTTTGGAAACCGTGGGTTTACCAATGCATGACTGTGTTTGAGAGGCGGCCATGGAAACTAGTTCGTTGCCAGGCGCGAGTAAGGTACATCAATGGGAAATTGTGAATTCGCCAAGATGGGACCGTAAGATTGTTCTTGGGAACAAGAGAAGTTTTCCCAAGGTAATGATGTTTGTAAGGATCAATGTGTGGTCCAAGGATCAAAGGGGGATTCGGGAATATGAGGCTACGTATATTGGTCGAGTTAGTCGCTGACTATGATGTGGATATAGCTTATCATTTGGGTAGGGCCATTCTGGTTGTAGATGCACTGAGCCGGAGGAAGGCTAGGGTGTCATCTGAGGGGAACGTAGATGGAATGATAAATCTACTAAGGACATTGCGGTTAAATGTCCTGACTGAAGAGTGGAAACCGTTGGGTTCGGAAGCTGCGGATCAGGCTGATTTGTTATCAAGGATCCGACCGGCTTAAGAAGAGGAACTTAGGAGAGTTTTGGAAACTCGAATAAGGAATCAAGAGTGATTCGTTAGTGGTGTTAATAAAGATCCGGGTATCTTGATTAAACAATTATGATGGTGCTCAACGGTAGTTGAGGCGAGGATGAGACCAACGCTTAGAAACTCGGAAGTTTGCTTAGGCAAGTCGATGGGCCAAGATGGACTGACCGTAAGCATGACCTATCATCATGGAGGACTGAGCTTTTGGAGAAAGTTCAAAGTCAACGGATTATGCTAAGCATTCTGATTAAAAGGAAGTTGAAGTGGGGCAAAGGGAAATACTTAGAAACTTGGGAAGTTTCTAAGATATGTACGCACACCAAGAGACTGTCCAAACGATGGAAGGGTCTTGAGTTGACTAGTGTTCGGCCAGAGGTGGCGTACACGAATTCGGATTAGTGGTGGAAATCCGGACCAAGGCCGGGATGGTCAAAGGTCAAGTATATGGAATCGAGTCTTGAGAAGGCTGCGATTGGGAAGCAAAGTTTAGTAACAGCTAAGTTAAGAGCGGGAGTGCTCGATTAAGGCGGTAACAGGAGAGTTATCTGCCTTTGGCTGGGTGCATAGAGCATCGGTATGACTAACCCAAGTGGGGGAGTGCAGCGGGACATGGCTAAGTGAGTAGCTGGATGTCTGACTTGCCGGTGGTTAAGGCAGAGAACAAATATCCAAGTGGATATGGGACATGATCACAATAAATTTGTGTAACGGAACTGTCGAGATCACGGAAGAAACGTGATGTAATTTGGGTTGATGTGAAACAATCGACCAAGTCTGCTCATTTTGGTAATGAGGAAAGCCGTGGAGTGGCTAACAAGCGGGTTTGTATGTGGATACGACCGTGAGGTGGCATAAGTTTCTGGAAAAAGATCAAGATGATCTTAGTTGTTCTGAAAAAGGGCCAAAGATGAGTACAAGTTCCAAAATTGGTTTGAGAAACTTTTGGAGGAAGCATCGGATTCGAGGACGAATCCAAACTAAGTGGGGGAGAGTTGTAGCATCAGTAACCCGGAAATATGATTACGGTCGAGTAGGTCATGGGATGGCCGATGGAAATGCGTCCTGGGTAGAAGGATGTTGACCGTGTCCATGAACTATGGGCTAAACTATGGCTATAATCGATTGGAAATGGCTAAGTCCGGATGGAATTGTGAAAGTGGCAAGAAAACGACTAAGTGTCGAATGGATAAGGGCTAGGCCCGTGGGCCTTGAGTCAGGTCGGCCAAAATTAGTGTTTTCCTTGTGGGAAAAGGATTTCCCATAAGTTAGCCGAGTAAAAGTTGGAGTTTTCAAAGTGGGAAAAGGAATTCTCGCGAGTTAGTCGAGCGGTCTGGGAAATAGTCGAGAGAAAAGGAAAGTTTGTCCGGTTTAGCCGAGAGAACTTAAGTTGGACCGACTGGAACCGAGAGAAAACCCCAACGCGTCGGATAAGTCTCGACTGGGCGGTTTATCTAGGGTTCTTATGCGTATATAAGCAAGAGAAATCGAGAGTTCTTGAGGGAGTCGCGATATTAGGCTAAGGCCGCATCTGTTCTTGGGGAGAATCGAGGGAGAAATAACCCTAAGGGGATTCTACCCGCGAAGGAGAGAGTTTAGTCGAGAGATTGAAGGCAATAGCCGTTCGGTTTCAAGAATAGCCGATGGATAGGCGATTCTAGTCGCGAGGAGCGTGACTGCGATCGAGAGAAAAAGATGATGATCGAGAGAATCAGCGACTGGAAGGAATTCACCGAGAGAAAAGAGGCGACGAGTCGTCTAGTCGAGAGATCGGTGGAAATAGCTGTGCGGATTTGAGGATAGCCGACGACGATGCGATTATAGTCGATGTACGGCTGAATCCAGCCGAGAGAAGCGTGACTATGATCAAGCGAGTTACGACTGTGAAGGATAAAGAACTACGGATGGCTTGATCCCTAGAAAGGGTACGTAGGCAGCCTATGTGAAGGCGCAGCTATCATGAACTAGAGTGAGCTGACTGGATAGGGATTATTCAATGATCAAGGCTGTAAGATAGCCGGGAGATTCTGATCGTAGTTGTACGATAGCTGAGATATGGTCAAGGGTTTTGACTATATCCGAGAGATCCACAAGAGGGATCATTCTGGCAAGAGGATGTTCTGGATGAATGGTCAGCCGGAAGTCCACCGAGAGGGTGCGGACATGGTCTGGGAGACCGTAGGCTGGGCTGACCGGATGGGCGAAGGATCGAGGATCTGAGCCGCCCCTCTTCGTTACTTGGTCATGTGCGAATGGTTGGCTGAGTGACTGAGCAGCGGAGGGGGGTAAGGTGTTACCGGGTGGCTTGATTGACTGCGATCGGGGATGATCGTGGCTGGGGTCACTAGCGATCGGGGGTGATCGTGACTGGAGTCACTAGCGATCGGGGATGATCGTGGCCGGAGTTGTTGGCGGTCTGTTGGATCGTGGTTGGCGGTCTGTTGGATCGTGGTTGGCGGTCAGTTGGATCGTGGTTTGAGATCTGTTGGATCATGGTTGGAGATCAGTTGGATCGTGGTTGGCGATCAGTTGGATCGTGTTGGCCGATCAGTGTGGATCGTGCCAGGCGGGCAAAGGATCGGGGATCCGAGCCGCCCCTCTTCTGTACTTGGTCATGCGGGGATGGTTGGTTGAGTGACTAAGCATGGGGGGGGGTGTTTCGTAGGTTGGCCAGTACGATGGCTAAGTCAACAGTAATGTGGATTGAATTTGTGAATGCGGTCTGGACGGTATGGGACGTTCATGGAACAAGCGGAGCAAGGTAATGTTTAACTGGCGCCGAATATTTGGTTCTAAGGCGTAACTAGTTAAGCCGTGGATGGGTTCATGCCATGCATTGGACTGTATTAGGTTGTTAGCTTGTAAGAAAAAAAAGGCGAAAAATCCCTAAGGTCCGGCCATAGTATGAGCAGTACGGTTGGAGGCACGGCCGCGGTATAGTTAGCCGGGTCGGGTCGTCACAGTTTCCCTCTCTATGGAGCGGATCGTTACCATTTTAACCCAATCACAAGCGCGACTCATCGAACCCTCAAGACAGCTCACGAGCAGATCAACGTAGACCAGCGGTACTGCAAATGGCAGGATCGCTCAATTAAGAAGCTAGTCTCCACGGTGAGGGGTATTAAGGGACACGTAAAGGATCTGAAGGACCAGATCAAGTCGCTCATCTCGAAGCTGAAGGGGTCGACACCATCGCCACGGCTTGAAGCCGATATGTCATCTGGAGAACAAGGAGGAGAAGAAGAAGAAGATTCTGACGAAGCAGACAGCCAAATGCTTCAAGAAAAACATTCCTTCTCGTTCCTACCAAGGGAGCACGAGCTGAGTGATCCAGGAAGGCATTCATGCCAAGAAGAAAGCATGTCGAGGAAGAGACGTGCGAGCCAGTCCCCGATACCGGAATCGGAAAACCCTTCCTTCTCCACCAGTGAGGACACCATGTCCTCACATCACACTGAGCAGTAAGGTACCACTCCAAACTCATGTACATAAGCATTTTTCTCTACTTTTTTTTTCGTTTTGCTCGAATTTTTGCATTATCATAGGACCGTATTCTTCCTCTCTTTTATCACACAGGGACTGTGTGATTTAAGTTTGGGGGATTATGTAGTACATGCATTCGCATAGATTAGACATCATGCATTCATAAAATTTGCATAAAAAACACAAAAAATTGAAAAATTTTGAAAATTTATCCCACAAAAAGAATTCATGTAGTTACATTTCCATGATAGGATTGAGTCTAGAAGCATTCATTTAGGATTCATAAGCATTCGCATAGGGTGTTAAATAGGATGAATCCTTGTAAATAGCCATTTTTAAGTCATGAATTCAATGCCTTAGTTCTTGTTTGTTTGATGCACTTGGAATTTGACTGAGCTTAAGGCAGCACCGTATTTGGAATTTGTCTTGTGAAATTCGGTTTTAGCTTGATGCATTGCGATTTGAACCATTTTCCTAATGAACTTGAACCATTAAAATAAAAATTTAATTATCTTAGTCACATTTGTCATTCAACTCATAGATTTCACTTGGACTCTCTTTCCCTTTTAACCACTCTTCTACTAGTCCAAGTACCAGACCTTACCCTAAGCCCGAACCTTTGTTTTAAGCCATAAACACTTTTTGAGAGCATGTGAGGCCTTTGCACTATTTTTCGAATCTTCTTAGGCAAAAAGTGTTGGGTTTAGATCGACAAGGTTAGATTTCCATGTAGACGTTGGCTCACATCTCGAGTCAACACTAGGTTAAGTGGTATGGATACTGAAACGGCTTGATATTTAAATCGGAGCCCGATATTGCTGGGTAGACTAGGAAAAAGGGGGGTATATTCCGATTGATCATGCATTGACAAAAGAGAAAGGAGGAAACCACTGAGTCAGACGGGGACACGAATAAAAGAGATGGCGGCAACAAATGAGGCTCAAAAGCAAAAGAAGAAAAAGGCGATTCCAAGATAAAGCCAAAGAAGGCCAATCAACAAAGTCAAAATCCGGCCAACAACACCAAAGTTGAAACACAAGGAACACAACAAAGGAGCCAGAAAGCCGAAACCGATCTCCAACAAAGAAGAAGTCCCCCGAAGATGACCAGGAAAGGTAATATCGAGGAGTAATATCGGGTATAAGGCGAAATGCCAAGGCAACGGGTAGCTTAGGAGGGAACAGTTTAGAATAGGGTATGAAACGAAATAAATGTTCTGGGTAGATGGAAGTCTAGCCTTGTATGCATCCATTGGTTTTTACCCTTAGCATTTTGCATTAAGAAGGTTCCTTTCAGGAGTGATCCCACTTAAACACTTAACCCGATCGCGCTACAAGTTCATATTTAGCTCGTTACCTTACCCTGAACCAAGTGAGTTGATTGACAGGTATGAATGATATCCATGTTTTAAATTTCTTAATGAATGTGAAAGGGAATTGGGAATTTGAATTTGCATCGAAGTTAGGATTGATTTCACTTGATTTTGCGATGAATGTGGCTAAGGCTTTTTGGATAGGTAGAATTCGACTTGCATCCCAGAAACCTGAACTTAGACATTGAGTTGATTTCATTTTAATGGCGTTTTGGATTCAAACTTACACATTTTCTTTTAAAAACCTCACCGCTCCGGTTGGCTTTTACTTGAAGACAAGCAAAAAGGCAAGTTTAGGGGTGTTGATATCTTTGTAAATTGCTTGATTTTGACACACATTTCATGCTAGTTAGGATTTCATTCTTGCACTTTTATCTTAGCTTGTATCACATTTTCACCCATGTTAGGATTAGATGCATTAGGTTATGTTTCTACATAGTCTTGCATGTTTGGAGTGTGTTCTCAGGTGCTTAGGATGGTTCGAAGAAGAAACCAAGGAGGGAGATCACAATTACAGGATGAGCCGGTAATATCGAGCATGGATCACGACCCCGAGGCCAATTTAGACGGATAGCAGCGACTTAGTCCCGAAAGGAACACTTCGGTGTGAAGATCCAGCAAGAAGATGCCATGAAGACGGATATCAGAGCAAGGCAACGGGAAGTACCAGATTCAAGTAACAAGGAAGGCGATCCTTCACGACATCATCCCGAAATCCCTGCCCGATATGGAGACTGCCCGAAGAATTAACAAGAGATAGCATTTCGGCATGCTCACAACGACTTGAACCCGAAACGCTAAAATCCAAAATAGTACCATTTCGGGAAAGTGGTCCCAACGTTTTATGTTTTTCCTCTTTTGTGTATAAATACCTACTCCCCCACTCTTATCCTTTCATCACGCTTTCTGCTTTTTATTTTCTGTCTTCTCTTTCAAGAACCGAGACTTTTGTATTTTCCACCATTGAAGCTTGTTCAAAGCTTTGATTTTATGCAATCTTGAAGTTTTAAGTCTTATAGCTTAGTGTTATTTTCTTAAAGCTTCTTCCTTTTATTGCTTTTGACTATCTCGCAAACCATGAGTAACCTTCTTATCCTCATGGATCTTGAGGTTTCTCAAATGGAGCGTGAGTAATCTTTTTAGGTTTTGATGGGTTAAAAAGACTAAGGGACTCTCAGATTTAGGTTTCTTGCTTAGCTAAAACATAAAGTTAGATTCTTTCTTGTTTATTATTCCCAAAGCTTAGTCTAGTTTGGCCATCTAGTCTAAAGACTACAGGCGGCTTGACATGAACACCACGTGTTAGCTTAACCAAACCCATGAACAAGAGTTTGACTCCTTAGGCTCAGACGACCCATCTGTCTAAGGGTCTTACGGTTCAATAGGGACGTTGTAGATGCTTGTTTCTTCTATTATACCACTATGCGAGAGCTAGTCTATGGTGATAGAGATTCAAAGATTTTAGACCCAAACGCCATGGGCTAAACGATTTGAGGATCCCTTTACCTAAGAATCACCATCAAAAGACCAAGTCTTTATGTGATCCAAAAGCTTTAGCATGTTTGGAGTGTTTTCTTAGGTACTAAGGTGTATGGAGGTTATCCAAAGAAGAAGGTCCAAAGAGAGATCAAGAAAGGGGAGATAGACGTATTCCCACACGATATCGGCACGGATCACGGCTCCTTAGCCGATACGGGAAAGCGCATGGGCGAACCTCGATGTGTAGCAGCGACTTGATCCTAACGAAGGCATCCGAAGTGAAGATCCCACAAAGTGTTCCTCGAGAACTGATATCGGAGCAATGCATCAGGATTACCCCAAAACGAGCCACATGCAACGGACTTCACAACGACACGACCCCGAAACCAGTCCCTAATATAAAGGCTGCCCGAAGAACACAAGAACTCAGCTTTTTGGCTGGCTTTCACGACATGAAGCCGATACGCTCTTGTCCAAGAAAGTACCCATTTCGGGCAAGTGGTCCCAACATGTAGGATTTTTCCTCTTTGTGTATAAATACACATTGTCCCCCACGCTTGCCTCTCTCTCTCATTCCACTTTTACATTTTCAGCTTTCTTTGTAACAGGAACTCTTTGTTATCACCATTAAAGCTTTGTTCAAAAGCTTGAACCTTTTATGTTATTTTGAAGTTATCAAGTCTTGTTTTATAGCATTTCTTGTTAAACCTTCTTTCTTTTCTTGTTTTTGACTATCTTTTGAGCTATGAGTAACCCTCTCATCCTTATGGATCTTCACGTTTCTCTAATGGCGCATGAGTAGTCGTTTTAAGGGTCATGATAGGTTAAAAGAACCAAGGGACCCTCAAATTTACATTTCTTGCTTAGCTAGAACATAAAGTTTGATTCTTTCCTGTTTATTGTTCTCAATGCTTAGTCTAGTCTGATCATCTAGTCTAAAGACTATAGGCGGCTTGACATGAACACCACGTGTTAGCTTAACCAAACCCATAAACAAGAGTTTGATCTTTCCTAGCCTAAGACATTAGCTGTCTAGGAGATCTTACGGTTCATTAGGGACGACTTAGCATGCTTGTTTCTTCTGTTGTACCGCTATGCGAGACTAGTCTATGGTGATTGAGATTCAAAGAGGTTAGACCAAAACACCATGGGCTCAACGTCTTCTGGATCCCTTTACCTAAGAATCATCATCAAAGACCAAGTCTTGATGTGATCCAAAAGCTTAGCTTGTTAGGCAATCCGAGAGTTACCTAGTTCACAAAACCCATCTTGATCCTTCTTTTTATCATAAATCTTAGTCCTTTCATCTTTTCAATCATTACTTCTTGCTCAAGTAGTCTAAAGTTCTTATTTTTATGGTCTTGAGTGACAAAAAATCTAGTCTTTAGTCATTTTCAGTAGTAAAATCCCAACCTTTAATCATTTCGAAATTGACTTTTAACACTGATATAGCCTATCTGTCAACTAAACAACCTCAAATGGATTGATACCCCCATACACTATACTGCAACTAGACGACATAAAAAAACCTCCCAGTGGCTTCATGGGATACATACCACATGCCTTATCAAGCTCCTCCGGTCTATGGCAGTGATAGGTACAACTTTGAGCCTTATGAGGGAACAAACCAAGGGGAGCCTTCTAGACAAGCTCACCAACACATCAAGCTTCTCCAAAAATGGAACAAATGGCAAGACAAGACCATTAGAAAGCTTGTGAAAACGGTGAAGGGTTTGAAAGGGCAAATCAAGGAGCTAAAGACTAAGGTTGGCGGAGCTTCTTCCCAAAGGCATGGAGAGATGCAGCAAGAAGATGATGAAGCGGATAGCACAATGGCGAGAAGACGCCATTCCTTCCAAGGAACCCCAAGTGCACAAGGCCATGAGGATGAGCCACGCCCCTCCTCCTATGAGACAAGAAGGCGTGAGAAGAGAGTCATGCGATCCCCCACTCCTCAATCCAGCAATCCATCCTACTCCATGGACTCNGAACTCTTTGTTATCACCATTAAAGCTTTGTTCAAAAGCTTGAACCTTTTATGTTATTTTGAAGTTATCAAGTCTTGTTTTATAGCATTTCTTGTTAAACCTTCTTTCTTTTCTTGTTTTTGACTATCTTTTGAGCTATGAGTAACCCTCTCATCCTTATGGATCTTCACGTTTCTCTAATGGCGCATGAGTAGTCGTTTTAAGGGTCATGATAGGTTAAAAGAACCAAGGGACCCTCAAATTTACATTTCTTGCTTAGCTAGAACATAAAGTTTGATTCTTTCCTGTTTATTGTTCTCAATGCTTAGTCTAGTCTGATCATCTAGTCTAAAGACTATAGGCGGCTTGACATGAACACCACGTGTTAGCTTAACCAAACCCATAAACAAGAGTTTGATCTTTCCTAGCCTAAGACATTAGCTGTCTAGGAGATCTTACGGTTCATTAGGGACGACTTAGCATGCTTGTTTCTTCTGTTGTACCGCTATGCGAGACTAGTCTATGGTGATTGAGATTCAAAGAGGTTAGACCAAAACACCATGGGCTCAACGTCTTCTGGATCCCTTTACCTAAGAATCATCATCAAAGACCAAGTCTTGATGTGATCCAAAAGCTTAGCTTGTTAGGCAATCCGAGAGTTACCTAGTTCACAAAACCCATCTTGATCCTTCTTTTTATCATAAATCTTAGTCCTTTCATCTTTTCAATCATTACTTCTTGCTCAAGTAGTCTAAAGTTCTTATTTTTATGGTCTTGAGTGACAAAAAATCTAGTCTTTAGTCATTTTCAGTAGTAAAATCCCAACCTTTAATCATTTCGAAATTGACTTTTAACACTGATATAGCCTATCTGTCAACTAAACAACCTCAAATGGATTGATACCCCCATACACTATACTGCAACTAGACGACATAAAAAAACCTCCCAGTGGCTTCATGGGATACATACCACATGCCTTATCAAGCTCCTCCGGTCTATGGCAGTGATAGGTACAACTTTGAGCCTTATGAGGGAACAAACCAAGGGGAGCCTTCTAGACAAGCTCACCAACACATCAAGCTTCTCCAAAAATGGAACAAATGGCAAGACAAGACCATTAGAAAGCTTGTGAAAACGGTGAAGGGTTTGAAAGGGCAAATCAAGGAGCTAAAGACTAAGGTTGGCGGAGCTTCTTCCCAAAGGCATGGAGAGATGCAGCAAGAAGATGATGAAGCGGATAGCACAATGGCGAGAAGACGCCATTCCTTCCAAGGAACCCCAAGTGCACAAGGCCATGAGGATGAGCCACGCCCCTCCTCCTATGAGACAAGAAGGCGTGAGAAGAGAGTCATGCGATCCCCCACTCCTCAATTCAGCAATCCATCCAACTTCATGGACTCATACTCCTCCTCCTCCATGCGCTTTTGATCAAGGTACCACTCCATCCATTGTAAATACCATTTAGGATTTTATTTTTGCATATTGAAATCTTCTTCAAGCTTGGATTACACAAGAGACTGTGTAATTTAAGTTAGGGGGAGTATGGTGTATTTGATCTTGTGTTTTGTGATCTTATTTTTCTTTTTCATGCATCTTTGAGTCTTATGCATGCATCTATGGCATAGAAAAAACAAAAAAAAAAAAATTGGAAAAATTTCAAAAATTTCAAAAATTTCAAAAAAATAGCATGTAGTTGCATTTGCATTTGTCACATAAGTAGGATTGAGTCTAGCTTTCATATAGGATTGCATTCTTGCATAGGGGACAATGATGATTTTTCCTTGTAAGGTGTTTAGCTCATGAATTAGTTCAAGGCCCTAGTTAGTAGTTCTTTGATGCTGAAGTGCAAATTTTGAAAGTAAAAGTTGAACCCTACTTGGACCTCACCATTTGAAACTCAAGTCGTAATTGAAGCAAGCTTTGAATAGAAACCAGCTCTCTTGAACTTGAACCTAATTTGAATGAACAATTATCATGGTCATGAATTGTTAGAGAACTTGTGGATACCATATACATATTTGGGTTATCTTTTCTCCTTTTGCCACTCTTGTTAACCCAAATAGCCAACTCTCATCTTTAGAGCGGTTAAAATCAAGCACCCTAGCCAAGCTTTCTTTGAGACCTCTTCCTTATTGAGTGCATTAGGCCTTTTTCTTCTTGTGAACTTAGCAAAAAGTGTTGAGTTTAGAGCGACAAGGATAGGCTTTCATGTAGCTAGCTCGAGAACAATGAGCTAGATGACAGGTTAGAATTCATGGGTGGGGATTTTGGCTTGATATTCGATATGAAAGAAGTAAAGTGGGCGAAGTTGAGGTGGTGAAAAGAGGAAAACGAAAATTTTGGAACAAGTGTTGGCATTGTGTATTATGCTCTAAAGTGTTAAGAAAAAAATCCTCTAGAAATGAAAAGTAAAAGAGCCAAGAAAAAGAAAAAAATATGGCTAAGTTAAGATAAGAAAGAGGATGGAAAATTGTGAAAGAAAAGAGAAAGAGCTTGAAGTGAAAGTGTGCGAACACTTGTGGTTGTAGAAGAGGTTTTCCCCAAGTGCTTAAAAGAGAAAAGGAAGAAGGTTTGAACTCAAGGGTTTGGCGAATTGCCTTGTAATGGGTAGCATAGGTTGGGCTTTGTGAGTGAGCTTAAAAGAAAATGAGAGTGAAGACATTTGTGTTACAAAGGGTAGATGGAAGTTTGCCCTTGTATGCATAGGTTGCTTTTTACTCTTAGCATTTTGCCAAAGTTCACTTGTTCATTGAGAGATCCCTTGCATTGGAACCCCATGAAGTTGAGATCATTTTCATCTCAAAACCTTACCCAAAAACCAAACAAGTTCGCTAGCATTGCATGATTCATGATCCATGGTTACCACTTAATAAATGTTAAAGAGTTGGTGAAAATGAATGCTTGTGTAGATTGAGGCTTGGGTTCACTTGAATGAGTATGGGTATGGCTAGACCTTTTGGAATAGAGTTTGCATTAAGAGCATCCTAGAATTAAGAACTAGGACCATTGAGTTGATTTATTTGCTTGACACCTTTAGATTTGAGTCCCCACTTTCAAACCTCTCTCCTTAGCTTGTATTTCATTTGCTTGGGGACAAGCACAAGGTAAGTTTGGGGGAGTTGATATGTCTATATTTTGCATCATTTTCCCCTCCATTTAGTGTAAGTTTATTGTCATTTAGGAACCTAATTAAGCATCATTGTATTGCATTTTGATCATTTAGAGTTCTAGGTTGTCTTTGCATAGTCTTTGCATATATTGGTGAATTTGGAGTCTTGATCAGGTGATATGGATGCTATGGAGGCAACAATGGAGTTGGAGAAGGATGACATAGCACTTGGAGGAGCAAGAAGTCACCAAGAAAATGAAGAAGAAGACTTCTCGTAACGGTTCGACCAGAAGGATCGAGGAAGCATCTCGAACCGTTAGTCCAGGAGTTCCGTTCGACCAAGTGGATCGACGTTGCTGCTCGAACCAAGTATCCAGGAGTTCCGTTCGAGCAAGTGGATCGACGTTGCTGCTCGAACCAAGTTTTCAGGAGTTCAGTTTGACCAGTTGGGTCGACGTAGTACCTCGAACCAAACCTAAACGCCAAGAGGAAGAAGCCAAGGAAGCAGGAGATACGTTCGAGCATTCAGTTCGACGAAGCACCTCGAACAAGAAGTCCAGGGGTTCGGTTCGACCATTTGGATCGACGAGCCTGGTCGAACTGAACCCAGACGAATCCTTTTTGTCCACTTTATGGGTCCCTCCTATAAATACTCTTTAGACCTAATTTTTATCCCAATTTTTATTCTCTTTGTTCTAAGCTTAAACTTTTTGCCACTTTGAAAAAAACCTAGTATTTTGCTTGGATCTTTAAGTTTAATGCAATATCTTTCTTAGATTTCTTAATATCTTTCTCTAATCATGTTTAACCTTTCATTTACCTTTGATTTGATGGGTCTAATCATGATTAGTGAGTAGTTCTTTAGGAACTTGGGGATGGGTTAGATTTAGGGTTTTCTAATGGTTCAATCTTGCAATCTAGAATAGATTCTTTCATTTCTCTTCTTATTAAGGAGTTCTTAATGCCAAATAGATAATCTTTTGCTATTTGGATCATAAGCATTTCATACACCCACCAAGTGTTTGATGAAATGCTTGAACCAACTTAATAAGAGATTTACATTCCTAGCCTAAGATATTAGTTGCCTAGGGTGTTTATCATTCCATTTAGACTTGTAATTAATGCTTGCTAATCATTCTAATGCTAAAACATCATTAGTTCATTAGGGTGATTAGTGAAGGGATTAGTGCCACACATCATGGATTAGTCTTTATTAAGTGTTCTAGGCATAGAGTTGGCTTGATTAGTTGCTTAAATGATTGCAAGGTTGTCCATTAGATTGCCCAAATCAATGATTCCATCCCTAGGTTTCGTTTTAGTTAATTCGGTAATCTTTCTTAGTAGTTAATCTCTTGTTTAGTTCTTCATTAGTGGTAATTAAGGCTTAGCTTCATATTATTGCTCTTGTAGTGTCTCTTTTAGTAATTAAGCTAGAACCCCCTTGAATTTTAATTTGTTAACACTTAGAGGATGCTTAATTTGAATAATTCCTTGTTGATTTCTTTGAATGATAAAAGAGAAGTTATAAAAGGGATTAATTCTTGCTATTATTTCATTGCCATGGAATTCTAATTCTTGAAGCCTTCATGGAATTTTATGATTACATGCTTGTTGCTTTCAAGAATTTTAATTCACAATGTACTTATTCTTGTCCAAGATTTTTGATTTTATAGGTTATATGGGGAGAACAAGGAGTGAGGCTAGCAAGAGACAAGGCAAAAGGTCTGTGGAAGTGGAAGAAGAAGATCCCGAGGAGAGTCCACCGGTCATAAGGAAGTTGTCCTAAAAGAGGGACATTAGTAGGGAGAAAGCCAAGGCAAATCCAGCCGAGAGAGCTGCGGCCACTCCTCCAACAGCCTCAGATGTGTACAAGGCCCTTATGGAGACACCTTTCAAGGGAACCAAGTACCCGGATCATGAGTTGCTAGATGAGTTGGGTCTCTTGGAGGATGTGACTGAGATTTTCCTAAATTTGGGAAGTGGGAGGTGGTTCAACAATTCGTACCCGAACTACCAAGAGGAGATATGCCAATTCCTCTCTACTTTGAAGGTGACGACTTTAAGTTTGGGAGGGGTTGATAGAGAAAAGGATGGCTTCGGTTTCATCAAATTCCGGGTTCGCAACAAATCCTACAAGATGGGCTTCAAGAAGCTAAGTGAGGTACTTGGATTTGATGAGGGGATCAGTCCGGGATCCCACTTGGATGTTAGAAAAAGCGAGTTGGAAAAGTTGTGGAGGATGCTTGGTAATGGGAATTACAAGACCGGGAGAGTTAGGAGCTCCATGATCCATCATCCCGCTATTCGCTATGCTCACAAGGTGTTAGCTCACACCTTCTTTGCTAAGAAGGAGACCGTGATTGTAACTTCAGAAGAATGGGAGATGTTTGATGTTGGGCTCAAGGACATCATCCGTTATTGTGATGGAAACTCCCTAATGCGAGGTGATGCTATGGGGAATGGTATGGTGCAGCTTTGGGTGGCTCATGCAGCCGGTTACTATGGTCGGGCAACAGCAAAAAAGGATCGCTTGATCCCACTTACCATTGGAGGCATGATCACACCGATCCTCGAGGAAGTTGGCATCAACTTGGGGGAACCCTCGGCCGAGAGGGAGTTTCTAGACACCAGCTACCTCGTGAAGGATCAGTTTTTGGTTAAGAAAGGAAATGGCTACCTGTACAGTTTCAACGTGAAAAGGCTCAAGGAGGCTACAATCAAGCTCCCTTGCATTCACCTCACAAGCCAAGGAAAGGTCCAACGCCGCCTTCACTCCATCCGACGAGCATCTAGACGACATAAAGACCCTCCCAGTGGCTTCATGGGATACATACCACGTGCCTTATCAAGCTCCTCCGGTATATGGCAGTGATAGGTACAACTTTGAGCCTTATGAGGGAACCAACCAAGGGGAGCCTTCTAGACAAGCTCACCAACACATCAAGCTTTTCCAAAGATGGAACAAATGGCAAGACAAGACCATTAGGAAGCTTGTGAAAACGGTGAAGGGTTTGAAAGGGCAAATCAAGGAGCTAAAGACTAAGGTTGGAGGAGCTTCTTCCCAAAGGCATGGAGAGATGCAGCAAGAAGATGATGAAGCGGATAGCACAATGGCGAGAAGACGCCATTCCTTCNATTCTTATTGAATCATCTCCCAAAATGGATTGATATCTCAAGTATTGCAATGATATGAGCAATTGAGAAATTGCTTCAAGAGATAAAAACTCTTGTATCATTTAAATCATTTTTTTTTCTTTCTCTTTAGGATTCTTCATATGCGTTTCAAAGCTACTCCAAAATCTGCATTTGGACCTTTTGACAAAGACATGTGAATCATATCTGTGTGATCTTGAGAAACAATGTGAAACAGAGAATGCTTAAACATTATTTCCAATTTCTGTAAATTCATATGCAAATTCAGCGCATGAAACATTATTTCCAATTTCTGTAAATTCTACTCATCTTATCACAAATCCAGACATGATTAGAACACCAAAAATCACAAATGTCTTTTGTAAACTTGGAAAAACTTTGCTCAACAAAATAATTTTCGAAAATTGATTTGTAAGGTTCATCAAAATTACTGAAAACGTTTTGCTTCATCACAGAAAAAGTTTTAACCATCACAAATTATGTCCTAGTTCTATTCAGCTCAAAAGTGTGATTAAACAAAAGAACTTTCAAAGAAGGGCTAAATTCACAAATTTTAACAAGTAAAAATCTTTCTGGTTTAAAGAACTTTTCAAAGCTAACAGATTCAAAAGATGAAACCATTTTGTCAAAAACAGATTTTGAAAAGCAAAATTTTTTGACATTTTCTAAATTAAAACATTTTTCATCATGAGTAGAAATCACCATAAAATAATTAGGCTCTTTCCTAACGATATCAAATTTCTTACAGTACTTTCTTGGATTATCTTTAAGAAATGGTTCACGAACTAGTTATGCCACAAGGTTGATTGGCTGCTCCAAATCAGTAATCAATGGCAAACTCTTTTCTGCTTTTTCTGATGATTCTTCTGCTGCATCATGAGCAAACACATTAGTTTTATTAACCAAAAAGGGTTCTAGACACTGACACAAGACCGGATTGACCAAGTTTTGTTTCACTTGAAATCGGATCTTCAAGCTAGATGGATGGAAGAATGGTTTTAAGATGATTTGAAAACCGTTTGTGTTTGAACTCTAAACACCAAGAGTTTTAGATCCTAGTATTCAAGGGCTAATCCTCACGAGAATACTAAGCTCTAACACGCCTCACAAGCTCTCTGAATAACTCAAAGAAACTTAATAAAAACGCAGGAACAAGTTGTAAACAAAGATGATCTTTCTTTGAAACAAATAAAAACTTTCTTGATTAATAATTTTGGTTTATGAAAAGATACAAGGGAAATGAGCTTATATAGGCTCAGAAATGAAAGAAAACTAACGGTAATAAACATTAAAAACAAGGAGAAGATCAAGCTGAAATTATGAGGAAAAGATCTTCTAGATGTTGGAGATGATATTGCTTTGATGACTTGTATCTTGATATTTTCTGAATGATTCCATGGCTGGATAGTCTTCCAGAAGCTCCTTGACGTCCCACATAAATGAAATATGACCGTTGTTCATTGACCTCTCCAAGTGTGGAAACATCCAAATAGGGAAAGTCGAGTAAAAGCTGGTTGAGCCTCCTCCGGTTTAGAAGTTGTATAACTTTCTCATCTGAATCGTTTCTGATGTGAAACCAATTCGACGAGCTTCCTGCTTGAGTCAAGATTCCACGAAAAGTCATTTTGTAGCTTAATTCCTTCTGGTTCGGCCGGCATCCTCCATTTAGTGCTCCTATGTCCAAATCGGGAAAGCTCCGGTTTATCCAACTTGTAAAATTAATATCTCCTAAACCAAAATGAATTTGGTCTTGATTCCAACTCTCCGTGGACCTCTGATGAGTTGAGAATCCAAAACAATTGGATTTGTTGCTTGGTTCATCTTGGTTTGGCCGGAGTGACTCAATAACTGATCGTAGCTCTCCATTGAGTCCATTGGAGCTTTGAATGGGTTTAAAACATGTAAACCGATTTGCCTCATTAAAATCTTTCCTGGAAAACCCATTGGGATAAAACCAAGGACAAGGAAAAAGAGTACAAATGGTAACATCCCATTTGTAAGCCTTGGCTTCTATTTGAGCTAAACTTAGCTCACATGTCTCCTTAGCTTTCCTCAGCTTCATGTTCTCCTCTTCATGCATCCTGGTTCCGGGCTCCTTGTCAAGTACTGATGTATTATCATGGATGCTTACATCAGACACATACCTTGCACACTTTTGCTCATATGAGGTTGTATGGGTGCCTCTGGTCTTGTTTTCTGATGGGGTCTAAATAGTCGTCCGAGATTGGAGGATTCTTTGGGGACTCGCCGAGCTTTGATTTTGTAGGACCCTAATCTGCAAGTCCACATCGTGCGTTGTAGTACTTAGGGTATCGATCCACAGGGAGGAAGTAACCTGCAAAACAGAGAATCATGGCAACCAAAGACGCATAGAACTGATGTTTTGGGGTAAGTGTCACGGTTTTTGCAAAAAATAAAGAAAGTAGATTCACGTCTTATATAGAAGAGGTTGTCAATCAATCCTATAACCAACGGGAAACGGAAATTTAACTTAAAAGCTTGTAAAAAGGAAATCAGGTGAGTAGTGCAGAAAAAGTAAATATTGAAGTGCGTAAATCTCGAGTTGTAAAGCAGATGGGAGAAACACGTTGGGGATCTTCTCGGGAAATCTATGAGGTTCTAACTAGAAATCAAACTCACAAAAATTAAGCAAACGAGATTAGGCGATTTTCGCTAAACTGGAATCACTGAATTTAACGACCTAACTCTAAATAGCAAGACCGATCTATGTTATGCAATTTCACAGGTATACTGTCGTATCCTGTGTCCTATGCAAACATGCAGTAAGTGATCGGGACAATAATTGTTCACGACTTCTTCTAGGCACTTGTGGTCATCCGAAGAAGCGTTGCACTCCACCTAACTAGGTTAAGATCTGAAATTCAGCACGATTGTGGCTTTTGAAGATCCTAATATCAGATATCTAGTTCATGACGCTAGACTCATGCAATAAGAACAAGTTTGATAAGAAAGAAACACCCTAGTCCACAGCCTAAACGATTGGTTTAAAAACAGATAATGAAATTCCCCATATATCCCCTTAAAGAACACCCAACGAAAATAAACTACTAAGACATGAAAGAAGGAGCAGAAAACTTGATAGATTAATGCATGCTTGTATAAATCAATGAAAAGTAACAAAGGTTTCAGCAGAAATCGATCTCCCTCGAAGAACAAGGATGGAGATCGAGAGAGAACGAGATTTGTGGCCGTCGGAACCAAAACAATGTAACGTGAAAAGGAAAATTTCTAACTTTCTAAAAGAAACCATAAACATCGAGTATATATAGGTCTTCAAGTCCCCTTGGTCGTCAATTAGGTCTTGGCATGCATAAGACGGCTGCGGGTTCAAGTTGGGCTTCAAATGGGCTCGGAAATCGTAAAGTAGCGGGCTGGCCGAGCGACTGGCCGTGGCGCAGCCAATAGTCGTCTGGTCAGGCCGTGGTGCGGCCAGCTTGTCCTTCCGGATGCCTGACGGACCCTCTTGCTTCTTCCATAACTTGAGATCCAACCGTGGGATTGTTCTCAAACCACTTCGAGGTGAAAGACAGCTGATAAGCTACCTTGTCTCCAAATATGAGCTTAATCTTGTGGTGGGAAGGCCTTCGTCAGATGTTGAACTTATGCCCTCGAGCACTGTATCGGGAAATGTCCATTTTGCTCCAAAATATGCGTCTTTTGCTAAGATTACCTGAAAAGAGTCTTGAACAACCAAATACTCAGAATCTAGTGTTTATACATTTAAACCTTAGTGAATTGCTTAATAAAGCACTCACTTATGATAGTAAAAACGGGTAAAATATGCATGTTATCAACTCCCCCAGACTTAAAACTTTGTTTGTCCTCAAACAAAACAGAAATCTAGGTAACGAAAAGAGGTTTGAAAACGTGGAAACTCACCAATACTTGGTAACTCATTAAGTCAAGCAATCGACCTGTTTGAGCCACGTAACTCGAAATCTAGCTTCAAGGCGTTTGGGTCTAGTTACCTTGAGCTTTTCACCCTTCCCGGATACGCTTCATGGTCCCTTTGAGTATATCGAGCTTTCTCTTGTTGACTCCTTTAGTCATTTAGGCGTCCGGTCTCATTTCGAGGGAGTATTGTTCGACGAGACATTATACTCTTCTCTTCCAAATATCTAGACAAAGACATTTCAGACACAACTCTCCTATTTTCTCTTCCCTTAGTTGATTTCTCCCTAATTTTCTAGGATATCATTATTTTTTCTATCGACTTTCTTTTTCTATTTTTTTTTTTCTTTTCTTTTCCTTCTTAGCTTGAAAAATGATCACTTCTTCGAAGCTTTTATGATGTCTGCAAACCGTCATTGTCCTTTGTGGAACTCGAGTTGCCATTCTCAAACTAAGACTTTTCTTTTCTATTTTTTATTTCTTTTCTAACAATAAGGGAATATCAAGGAGAGGTTACATTGCATCTACTTAGTCATGCTAGAGTTTAAAAGAGGAGCACAGTTCGAAGTACCTCAAGCCCCTTGAAGAGAAGTTTTGATTCATTAGGTGCGGAGTCAACGCAAAATCCTTCGAGTACTCTAGAGATTAGAACTTTCTCCGTTGGAATGATCCACTCGCATTGTTAAACATAATAAACCTTGCTTCTAAACTTGTTAGAATGGTCATTAAGGTTCCTCGTTCGAATCGACTTGTACCTAGCAAAGTTCATAGTTTCCGACTAAAACGACTCAATAAATGATGCATGTATGCTTGAGACTCATCAAATTAAACCATAGTTAATAATATAAGAAACCCCCCCCCCCCTAGACTTAAATCAAACTGTCCCCAGTTTGTTTAAATCAATTTGAGGTGAAAAAGATAGGTAAATTCAGGTACGAGCTTGTGAAGACTTACTTGAAAGTGGCGATGGGTTTGGTATGAGTGGATGAGCGTGTGGTATGATTGAGTTAAGGACTTAATTGAACCAAAGAAATCGAAAACTTAGCTCGAAAGGAAATGTGATGTGCGGTTTGAGCTTCCTTGCTTCGTTTGGAGATGGTGGGCATATGGTGATGATGTTGGCGGCTGATGATGATGATGATTGGGGCACACAATTTTGAGAAGAACATGTACTCCGGTTGTTGAGTACTTGTCTTGGTCCCTTGACCTTTGTAAAACACCTTTAATGAGAGATGGAAATTCTTCTGTCCTTGCGTCTTGAAGATTGCATCACCTCAGAAACTTGAAGTTTGGGTCGATGCTGGCCTATCCGGTGACGTGTTCGGGATCTCGGAAGACAGATGTTGCAAGTTCGAACTTCAATGCCATATGAAATTCTTACTTGGCTTCGGTAAAGGTCTCGGACACGGAAGAGAGAAGCTAGCCTTCGGGAACTTTTCCTTCTGGAGCTTGCACAAAGGTTCTGGAGGGTGAGATCGTTGTATTATTCTTCTTCTTGATGGATACAAGTCCGTTGAACGTACGGGAAGAAGTATGTAGAGAGATGGATCATTGACTTAACTTGACTTGGATGAAATCTTGTCTTGTCTCGCCGTCTTTCATGCAACAGCAACATACCGCGGTTATGGAATTTGTCTTTGCGGTCTTTAGGACGTGTTTAAGTTTTGAATCAAGATGGAAACTTGAAAGGCTTGAAAGGAGTTGAAAGAGGTCCGGTTTTGTGAGTTTCGGGATGGAGAAAGTTGCAGAGGAAGGCTGGCCAGGGGTGTCTTCTCCGCGCCATCGTGGCTGATGGTGCGGCCAGGCTCCTTCTGGCCGGCCCACGGGCAGCTCGTCGCCCGGTGAGTGTTCTTCGAAACTCCTTCATATTTTTGGTCTTTTCTGGTTTTTTTTATTTTTTGTGCTTTTCTTGGTTTTCTGATTTTTTGCGCTTTTCTTGGTTTTCTGATTTTTTGTGGCTTTTGGGGTTTATGTAAATGCTGTAAACTAAGAAGAAACCAAATCTAAAGATTAGTATGGTTAAGGAGATGAGAAAGAGGATATCTAAAATGGGTTGTCTCCCATTGAGCCACTCTTGTTTATAGTCTTTTAGCTAGACTTTGATAGTTTGGGAGCTTAGTTGGAGGTTGAACTCGACCTCAGGCAAGGTCTTTTGGCTTTCTGCGTGGCATCTTCCTTTGAAGACTCCTAGAGTATCCCATGATCGCATCTTCCTCCCTTTCAAGAAGATGTTTCTCAATGGTGTAAGGTATCGCGGGATAGAACTTTTTCCCATCGATGTGTGCAAATGAGACTCGCCTATTGGGCCAATCGATGATGGCTTCTGCAGTGGCTAAGAATGGCCATCCCAAGATGAGAGTTGCAGCTTCTTCTTTGCGAGTTTTTACTATGTAGAAGTCTACCGGAATTTTACAATCGCCAATGATGACCGGGAGATCATTGATGACTCCTTTCGAGGTAGTGAGCGATTGATCCGCCAAACCAACTACCACTTCAGCCGGGTAGGAGTGTCTGATCCCAAGTTCTCGCACTGCATAGCTTGGCAGCACACTGATAGTCGAGCTGAGCGCGTTCCAAACATTGATCCCTTTGATTTCACATGTGATGAGATATTGCCCAAGGTTTCGGGTTTTGTGTAAGCTTCAGAGCTCCCTTCCCGATCTCGCACGTGTGAAGAGATCTTGTATCTCTAGCATGGTTTCATTGCTTTCGCAAAAATGATGGCTGATAAGGTGTTCTTTCCATGCTTCAATGAATGTGGTATCAGGGGGAAGACCTCGAACTACCTTGTTGAACCCGTCTAGATTCTCTCGAGTGATCCTGTTGGTGTAGCTCTCATATTTCTTAGAGCGGAAGAAGTAGGCGGCTATGGCTGAGGTAATCGAACTTTTGGACTGACCAAAGTGAAGCTTAATCTCGTTTTTACTTTATAAGCTGTCTACAAAGTATTATTTTAGACCGTAGCTTCTCCATGCTTCATCGAATTCCACATTTGTTGGGATCTTCTCTACCTTCATGTAGAATCTCACCAATCTTTCCCTTTTGATATGCAGTGAGAGAGGTCTCTCCACGTCTGTCGTGACGTCTGCTGTAGGTCCTTTTCTTCTGGTTTGGGAGATGTCTCCCTAGGAGCTTTGATCGGGGTTGTTGTCTCGCGCGCCAGTCGTGGCTGAATGAATAAGCAGTGTGCTTTCTTGGTTACTGTGGCTGGAGTTCCGTGATCGAACTTGTCTCCAATAACCTAGCTGACAACACCGTCGAGCCGTTTCTGTTCATTGGACAGTGATATACTCATAAATTAGCATGTTTAGCATCCATTTTAGATAGCTTTGCATTCATTTATGCATTTGTTTAGTTACTTTGAGTACAAATTGCATCCATATTTTGCATATTAAGTCTTAATTAGGTACCTTGGAGGCTTGGAGGACCTCTATGGAGAGTTGGGTGACATGGAGGTAGAAGAGAAGGGATGATGAGGACCTCAATCCACTACACCAGATTCCCACAATGAGGCTGCCACCAAGAACAAGGTCTGGTACTAAGGTATTGCGTGAGGACCTCAACAAAGCTGTAGAGAACTTGATGAATCAAAGAGAGCTTGAAGACATCACGGATCAGCTCAACAAGCTTGTTATTTCTCCCAAGAGTGCATCTCAAGACTTGCTGGAAAACCAAGAAGAACTTAAAGGAAACGGTCCAGACATAAAAACTATGGATTATATCAAGGAATGGCCTATTATTCAAGAGCATAAAGGGATTGCCTTATTTAGCATTATGCCTACCATCTAAAGCCAAGGTAAGTCCATTTATATTCATTTCCATATGATTTTGGCTAATAAAACTTTGCTTTGTTTCTCTTTTGAGTTTATTTACATTTCTTAGTAGTAAGGCATATGTTGGCCATTTTTATTTCATTCTTAGCATAGTTTATTTTTAATGTAATCTGTTTCAAAGACCCCTAGAAGGGCACAGCTGTTTGAACCATATATAAGGTTCCCTCACAGCTTTGTATCATTTTAAACCTATCAATAAAGCAGAACTTTCTTGTGTTCATAAGAACTCAGCCCCCTTTTTCATTGAGCTTTGTGCGATTCATAGCTTCTTGAGAAACAGACTTATCATTGTTTCATTCCATAAAGCTTTGTGGCGTCTATCAATCCTCCCCTTCTATTCCATCTCATAAACTGATCCCATCTGAGAGAGTTACACAGCCAGCAGATCGGATTCCACCATCTATTCATTTCGTTTCCATCAATCTGATCAAACAGAGAGAGTTGCACAGCCAACTGTTTGATTCACCATGCTGTAAGAACATACCCCCTTGTTCTTACATCAAGGGAGCCAAACATGAATCATACAAGTTTTAGAAGTGTATCGACCTTGGTGTCGACCAACCAAGGTCGATATAGCTCGGCAGGGAAGACGGAGTGCGCGTATCGGACAATTGTGTCGAGCTACTAAGCTCGATACAAAGGCCACCCAGAGTTTTGGAAGATGTGTATCTGGCATTTGTGTTGGACTGCTAAGGTCGATACATATCTCATCCAAAGATCGAACATGGCGTATCGGGCATTTGTGTCGAGCTACTAAGCTCGACGCAGTTCTTGAAGAAAACGTTTAGCAGCGTATCGAGCTGCATATCGACCTAGCAAGCTCGATACGCTGCCCGATTTTCAGACTTTAACCGGGGCATAGTGTACTTCCATATTAGGAGAGAGAGAGAGAGAGAGAGAGAGAGAGAGAGAGAGAGAGAGAGAGAGAGAGAGAGAGAGAGAGTACCGTATTTCCTAATAAAAACTTGGGTGTACCCAGTTTCTTAATTAGAAACTTAAAAAGTATCCTATTGCCAAATTTCTCTAAGTTGGCAAATAGGGTACTTTTTAAGTTTTTATTGGTCAATTGGGTACATTCATCTTTTAATTGTAAAAGTGGGTAAGAGAGAAAGTGAGAGAGAATGTTTGGACAATTTGCCCTTGTGTCTTATAGAGATATAGAGAGAGCAAACATGTGGTAGAGAGAGATAGAGACAGAAATCTTGGGCTGGCGACATATTTCCCCCTCGAAACTATCATATAACAACCTGTCCACACATACTTTGTCCCTCGTTCAAATTGCACCTCAAAATAAAGTTCTAAACCCAATTGCACACCATTTGAAAGATCGAAATCAGTTTCCCCACGATTCAGTTAGTATTCTCGAACAAATCATCAACCAGCTTCAGCCCATACCAAACTGATTATAAACACGATTGAAGTGGTTAACCTTGACATAAAAAAAATCCGACCCAACTTATCATCGTTTAAACCCGCGTTGTTTTTCAGAATTTAAAAACGATGAAGAGAAGAACCCTAAAAAGGAAAATCGATTTGGAGAAATCGATTTAGGTGAGGTTTTTTGAAAATTAAATATGGGGAAGTTTTTATTGATTGATTGTAAGTGTATTGTTTCCCTTACAATTTTGTATTTTCCAGAAACTGAGAATGTAGATTTGAAGCTTAGAAGGTTGATTTTCGATTTTTTTGTTTGTAGGTTGCTGTTTGGATGAGCAATGTCTATGGAGCTTCGAGTGGATCATCGAGTGTGCGGCCAACTGGAAGAGTCGTAGGTGTGCCAAAGAGATGTTGGTGTGGGGATCAAATCATACCGAAGATTTCGAAATCGTACAACAATCCATACCCTCGTTACTACCGTTGTGCTTGGAGATGTCAGACGGGCCGGCCCGCGTCCAAACTGGCTTGTTCGCGGCAGGTTCTGTTTTTTCATGTCCATGCGGGCCGGCCCACTGCGGGTTGCGGGCAACAAAACATAAGCCCAAGCCCGCCCCGCCGTTATTTAGCGGTTTTGCGGGCCGGCCCACATGCTTCTTTTAAAGAGTTTACCGAGAGATAAATGCAACAAAACGGTCGCTAATTTGATTTATGGGGGGCATTGATATCACAAAATTTTGGTCGGTCCATGTCCTTACATTTAAAGAGTTTTATTGGGACTATTATTCCATGTGCTCATGCTCTTTTGACGCTATTGACCAAGTTTTTGAAGAGTTGAACTTTAAAACATGTAAATATGAGACACCAAGTTTTAACGAAAAGAGTTAATTGAAGTATGTGAGCCAAGTTTTTTTTTAGCAAAAAAAAAGTATGAGAGCCAACATGTGTAATGTATGAATGTAAGAGAGCCAAATTTTTATTTTACGAACGTAATCCGCGACATTGCATTAAACAAAGTAAATGTATTGCATCAAATCCAAAAAATCTAGAGTTCACCAAGATGAAATTAAACAAAAGTAAAAGGAAATCCAAACTAAAACTCTAAAAACCCAATCTGAGATGCAACAAAAAGTCATGAAAGCAATGTCAAATTAAAATCTTAAAACGAAATAAGAGAAGCAACAAGAACACACCAGTTTTGCATATCACTCATCTTCATCATCACAAATTGATTCAAAAGAAGGGAGATCTTCCTCACCATTGCATTTTTCATCCTCTTCTACATATGTGAGATAAAAAAAACAAAGTTAGCACACAGTTTTGGTTATGAACTACTATTACTTTAGAGGAATATTTCTTTACCATTTTCATATGCTTCAAAACCTCTTAACCAATTGCGACTACAGATCAAGGCTTGTACATTTTTTGAAAGAAGCCAGCTTCTGTACTTGTTCAAGACTCGAGATCGCTGAAAGAATATTCTTAAGCTATTGTTGTTATAGGAATGCTGATTAGATCGCAAGCCATTGAAGCCAATTGACGTTATTTTTGCTCGTTGTCTTTCCAATAATCCAAGATGTCCATGCTCGCATGACTTGCCATGTCTAAAGGCGGTTCTTCAAGATACATTTCCATCTTAGATTTTCCACTAACAACAACATGTGTCTTGCGAAAGGCCATGAAATCCTGAAAAAAAAAAAATTAAACATTTCAAGTTAGAAACAATATATACCAGCAACCTCCATTCGACTAAATCTATAGAAATATACTTACTTACATCATAGTTGTTGAAGCTCCCTTTAGGTTCTCCATCAACTTTGTTTTGTTCTTCACTTTCTCGAGGCTGTGTAGATGGTGAGGTCGACTTCGGCTTGATCTCATATGATTCAAAAAGCGTACTCATTTTAGCTCGCACGTTCTCAATCTTTCTTTGAAAAGATATTATGTCACCAAGTGTATCTTCAGTCGTGGATACACTTCAACAATAACTCTAAAAAAGTAAGCTTCAGTCGTGGATCGAAGATGCTTGCCATTGCGAAAATATCATTCACTTCTTCCTAGTATTTGTCAAACTTCTCCCTGCATGGGTATGATCATTTCTCTCACAACTTGATCTCTACTTTTTTCATTCATTTTCAGCCAATTCTAGATCTTACAAACCTGCATAAAATACAGATTTGAAGTTGGATATGTCTAACCTGACATAAGCCGCGTGATCTCATCAAATGGCTTTAAAAATTCACACAAGTCGTTTAGTCGATTCCCTTCATCTACTGACGGGTTATCCCTGAAGTTTCTCCCATCCATCTGCTGAAGATAACTAAATTCTTCTTGATGGTCGATGGCCCTAGCAAGAATCTTATATGTTGAATTCCATCTTGTTGTAACATCCAACAACAAACGAGCCTTCGTTTTAATCTTTACAAATTCAACACATTTAGCAAACAATATCTCACGAGATTCTGAGGCTGTCACATACTTTATTCTATCTCTGATTTTATGCAAAGAATCTCCAATGACTTTGAGGCCATCTTGAACAATCAGATTCAAGATATGAGCTGAACACCTAACATGGAAGAAATCTCTGTTGCACAACAAATCATTACGTATCAGAAGCTGTGATTTCAGAATATCCTTCATCGAGTCATTACTAGTAGCATTGTCTAGTGTGATTGAAAACACTATCTTGTCGACTCCCCATTACTTCCATTTCTCAAGAAGCTGTATTGCACAATTCATACATGAATGTGGAGGCGCAAGGCACAAAATGAGAGAATCTTGTTCTTCAATTTCTAGTTTCGATCTATGTAATGATCTGTCAAACACATGTAGCCCTCATGTGTGATTGTCGACCTAAAATCAGATGTGAAGATAATCCGACCAGGAAGACTTGCTAGCTCCCTCTTCAAGTTATCTGTCTCACTTTCATAGAATTTGTAAACATCTTTTTCTACTGTGTTGCGACTGATAAACCTCACATCAGCATTCAAGTACTTCCATACCTCTCTAACCCTTTGGAACTTAACATAAGTAAAAGGCAGATCATGCTGAATTATGCTCTTAGCTACCATCACACGAAAAACAGAGTGATCAATCTTTCTTGCTTGTAATTTCGCCTATGCATTCACCATCATTTTACCAACATCTACATTCCTAGGTTTGAGATTGCAGACCTGAATATGTCATAGTAAATGATTAGTACCGCTCTTATGGGAGTGATAAGCATATTCCTTCTTGCAATGATTGCATTGCGCCTTTTCTGTCCCGTCTCGCTTAGTAATCACTGTAAAATCTAGCCAAGCTTTCGAATCCTGCTTTTTTGGCTTTGTCCCTTTCTGATATGATGACTTTTCTTTGTCCTCGTCATCTGATTCATCTTCGACCTCATAAGATTTTCTGGTTTTCTTACTCGCCTGGCTTGACTGAACCTCAAACACCTTTTTCCTACTTCTATTCTGTGATGCTCGTCTTTTTCCAACATCAGAAGCAGGCTGAAACAAATTTTCTTAATCTTACTTTGAGATGCTCTTCCTTTGCCATCATCTCTAACCCTGAAGTGATTTCCCTATCTCGGTTCAGGGGTGATTTCATCTTCAACATCATCTCTCATCTCCAACCTCAATGACCCTTCTTTTGCGAACATTTAATGGATCAGTGTGCATTTGATCTTCTTTTTCAGTGTGCATTCGATCTTCTTCTTCAGCAGTTAGCTTTGCAATAAGTTGCTGAGACGCAAAATCAACTGATTGCAAGTTCGAGAAGTCTCCAGAGTTCTGCCAATAACAAGTGAATATCATAATGAAAACCACGATGTAAGACAACAAGTCAACAAGAATCTATGTTCAAATAAAGTAATAAACTATTATTGCTTAATAAACAAACTAAGCATTCACGCACTCACGGTTTAATAAACAAAGCTCAATACTATTATTGCTTAATAAACAAACTAAGCATTCCTTTCATCAAAATTATAAATAACATATGTATCTAAGAACTAGAACACACAACATGCCCTAAAACTTAAATCGTGAAAATCTGAGAACAAAGATTGATAATACATTGGTTCAAAAAGAAAAATTGATAATACACGGCTTAAGTTTACCTCAAAAGCAGACGGAGAGAAGAAATTGCAAAATTTCAGACAAGAATTAGAAGCTAACTTCAATGACGGCATTCGTTTTAGTGAAAATTTTGATGACCATTTACTCTTATTTCCAACCGATCGGCAAAGAAGTTTTCATAGCCATCATGAGATATCAATCGGAAATAAGAGTAGATGGAGATCAATGGCGGAATCTAAGAGATGTAGATCTTGATGCTCAATCGATAAATAAATATGAGAAGATGAATCGAAATTAGAGATGATAAATTGATTTGCATGAAATCAAGTTCTAAACTTCTAATCGATGTTTTGCCCGCTTGACACACGAATCCGGTTGCGGGTCCAATTGTGATTATTGATAGGGCTCAGGTTTTACCCAAATAATCAACTACTGCAAGTGCACAGCAATGCAGTTGAAGTATAAGGGGTATCAAATCCTCAGGAAAGTTAAAGCTACACTTATGGTTTCTAGGTTTAGATTATGCTAGGCGATTAATTTTAAGTAGTCTAAAGTAATGCAGAAATAAGTAAATGAGTTTATAAGGCGATGTAAGTTCAGAGACAATGGCGCTAGGCAAGGATAATTATCAGGTTGAATCCAAGAATGCAGAATCTAAGTTTATTAGAGATTTATTAAGAACCGTCTAGAACTCGAAACTCTAAGTTAAAACTAATCAACTCTCGTTGCAGAAGTTATCTATGCCTAGATTCCTAAATTTCAAATCTTTTTGTGAATTGAAACAATTAAGGCAAGCAATAAGAACAGGTTAGATTTGTTCACAAATTACCTAAATCAAATCTCTTTGCGAATAGATAATTTGCTCACCTATGATGAGTTCAAGTTATTAATAATGCTCTCGCATCTATTAAACAACCTAAGGTTTGATTTCTAAGTGATCAATTCAGAGAATCAAGTTAAGCACAAATCAAGGTGAAGATCCAATTGATATCCCTAATAATTCTAGTGATTCTACAAACTCTTCATCAAACCCTAAATCATCCTAACCTAACTAACAAACTACTCAGACATAATTATGCAAAAACAAAACATGGCTGAATAATATTGCATAAAAGAATAGAGAATGATACAGGGGTTCAAAATCTGGCTCAGATGAGTTAGAATTGTCTCCCCAAAAGCTCAGGATCAATCTCTCTCTAAGTCTCAAAAACAGAAAATAATGATCATGTCTATTGGCTAAACAATGCCAGAAAATTATTTATAGAAGGGGATTTTTCGTCCAGAGGCAGACTTGTAATTCTTCAAACTTGAGCTCTTTCCATTTTCTGATTGGAAACCGTCAGACTTTGGCCGACTCTGTCCTGGTGTCCATCGACACAGACGGTGTCGATCGACACTCAGCTCGTAAATTCACCCTCTTGACATCATCACTTCGGCTGCTTCTCCAAAATGCTCCAAAATGTTCCATATTCTCCCATTTAGCTCCAAATGCTCTCCATCCTGTAAAGACTCTATATAGACTCGAAAATAGCCAAAAGACTCTATAAAAAGACTTATTTCATGGTCCAAAACGGGTAAAAACCATGATATATCAATTATGCTGTTTTAAATAAGGTTAATTCAACCAACAATCTCATTGTTATTACATACATGTGAAGTCAACCAACAATGTTCTTGTTATTTTCTAGTTCGTGAATGACAACCACGCCTTCAAGTGGGTCGATGAAGCTTTGTTGGATCAAATAGAGACATTGCAAAACAAAGCTGTGAGACTTGAAGAAATGGTGAAAGAGATCATGACCGAACGTGTGGAAGTTGAGAATAAGGTGTTTGAGAAGTTTGAAATGAAGATAGAGAAAGAGATTTTTGAGAGAGTCGAGGAAATGAAGGTGGAATCAATAGAGTGTATGAAAAAATGAGTGTTCTTGTAGTAATGGGTTGTATGATCATGTTTGCTTTTATAAAAGTAGTAAGTTGAGTCCTTTTTGTCTCTTGACAAAACATGATCTCCATGACTTTGTTATGTTATAATCGAATATTATGATTATGTTTGTGTCTTTTTTGTTATGTAAACTAACAAGAGAGACACCAAAAACATGTTTGTTATGACTTTGTTAAGACACAAAAACATGTATATTAATATGAAAGATGTTCATACATGACACCAATACATAGATGTTCACACATGGCACTAATACCCGAAACCGAGAGAAAAGAAACAAAAGATTCAAGTGCATACATAGATGTTCATATCTAACACCAATACCCGAAACAAAATAGAAATGAGGGAAAGACTTTTAACAAAAAACAGCTCCTGTACTCTTTCTCTTCTACTCTATGTGAGCTCTTACTCTCTGTCCTCTTATAAGCAGCTCATACTCCCTGTTAAACCGAAAGAACTTTTATTAAGAAGACACCAAATAACAATCATAACAATCCAAATAAACACAAAACTCTTGTGAAACGACACATCAACTCATATTCAAGAAAAGAATCTAACCTTTTTACACCTTAGTAAGGGAGCCTTATGAAGATTCGCCTTGAGTGAGTAAGCCTTGTGAAGATTCACCTTCAGGAGCCTGCAAGATATAGAAAAAAAATCAGAAGAAAAGTCACACAAAATCTGGGAATCATAGCTTTTTCTTGTGAAACCGACAGTTGTGATTAGCTGCACCACAAATCCCACAATGCATTATGCGTTTCAAAACATTCGATTTCTTCTTCATGGGAGACTCATTTTTCCATTTATTCCTTTTGTTCTTCTTCTTTTTTTTGCGACCAGGCAGATCTGGCTCAGGAGCTTCATGCACCGAAGGAGCTGATCCAAGTGGCCAAAATCGTGCTCCTCTAAGTGGAGTTATTCCCTCATTGTATGTAGTCCTCCACATGGTTGTACGAAACCAGTGACACACAAAGTCCTCAGCCTCCAGTTTCTTATGCATTATCACACCATACCCATGCTCACAAGGGATTCCTGTGATTTCCCATTTCATGCAGGTACAAGTCCTCCTCTCAAAGTTCACACGGTAGGAACATCCTTCAAGATTGACTAACCACTAACCATTTGTGCTTCGATAAACCTTGAATTTTGAATCTTTTTATGCTCCTCTGCGAGAAATTGAGTCACATAAGGCGTACATAAACCTTTCTGCGCATGAGCTTTGACATCTCTAGCAGCAATACGCACAATTCCAAGTCGAGCAATGGTCTCTAGCATTGGCACTAATGGCTTCTGTCTTGCACAAACTATGGAGTTGTTGAAAGATTATGTGGAGTTGTTCTCAACATCCTCACAATAGTTGTCTAATTTGTGGAAAGCTCAACACCAAATCTCGGGTTTTGTCCTCATAACATCCGAATAAACCTGAGAGTCATAGTTGAACAACCTATCAAGGTTTTTCCTATACTCTGCTTCATTGTAACTCCATGCTAGATTCCAAATTAGTGGCTTCAGCATGTCCTTCTTCCCATGCCTCCCCTTCACGTTGGCATAGATGTGTCTAACACACATTATATGCTCAATCTTTGGTACCTCTAACTGAACAGAATTGATCAATCCCTAAAACATAAAGACACAAATCACAAGACATTAACATAAAGACACAATTAAAAACCAGAAGACATAAACAAACCACAAATAAAAATCACATGATAGAAATAACACAAAGCCTAACCTTTTGACGATCTGAGATCAATATATATCATTCACCATCATTTAATCCCAAATCAACCTTGATCTTCTACACAAACCACAACAAATTAGGTGTGTTTTTCACTTGCACCACAGCTCATGCTATAGGATAGATAGTATTATCAGCATCTCAGCCTAGAGCAGCCAACAATTGTCCTTTTGTTTTTCCTCTTAAAAAACAGCCATCAACTCCTATTAGTGGCCTACATGTCGATTTTCATGATCTCTTAAGAACATCAAAGCATACATAGAACCGGTTGAACACATCTTGACCTTGTTCGTTTCGCACAGTGTCAACTTCCGCAGTAGAATTCGGATTTAATTCCATTATCTCATCACAATAGTCTAGGAGACGACCAAACTGCTCCTCATATTCCTTGTCAATCCACCTCGATGCTTTATTTCTTGCAGCTTGACATTGAGGCCTTGAGACAGTGATCTTCCACCTTTCCATAAACAATTCTTCTATCTTCATAGGAATGTAATACTCTGGTTCTTCTCTTATCTTGTCTACGAACAATCTAGCTATAACTGGGACCTTAATCATCTCACAATGCCCATTAGGAACACAACTATGTTTATTCTTGAACACTCTAACTTACCATCTATCAGGATCTCCACTACTCGAGCAATAGATACGCCACTCACATTGTGAATATACATTTCGGCCTACACAATCATATGCAAGCTTGGTTTTGTTGTACCTAGTTTGCTTGAGATTGTGGCATGTCTTCAGAGCATAATCGAGTACAGCCTCTTTGAACGCCACTCCATTAAAGAATATTTGCCCGACGAATAGGTTCCCATTGCCTCTTCTTACTCGATCACGCTCTCGGGTTCTTTGTGTCTTAGACTCTGGACCTTCCTCTTCTTCATCAGCATCGCTATCATTGTCACTCTCACTCTCACTCTCTGGATACACGTTGTGACGAATAGGATGCTCATCAGTGAAAACAGCTAAATCTTCCTCGATGTGGAAAGCGTTTCGCTCCATCGACTCTTTATCCTCAGAATCAGAATCGTCGGGGAGTACAGGAACTTCGTGTAACTCCACCAGAGCCATTAATTTTGGAAAAACAAGAAGAAATCGGCCACGAATCGTTAACAATGGCCTTCGATTTCGCAGATTTCAGAAAATCTCACCTTCAAAATCAATTTTAGGATTTGTGAGGTTAGACTGAATCGGAAAATAGGGATTTTTCTGGTTTGTGTTTCAAATCGGGTTAACCACTTTGTAATTGGGTCATTATCGGTTTAATTTTGGGTTTGCTTGGCTGAAACTTTGTTTAAGGATAATTGGTAAACAGTAAACCGATATTAATTAACATTGGTGTGTGATTCGATTTTGAAGATTTATTATATGGAGAAACAGGTTTCGAACTTATATATGGTGTGCAATTGGGTTTAGAAATTTATTTTGACGTGCAATTGGAACGAGGGTCAAAGTCTGTGTGGACAGGTTGTTATATGATAGTTCCGAGGGGGAAATAGGCTGCCAGCCCCAAAAATCTTAGACAAGAGAGAATGTGAGAGAAAGGTTTTTGGAGAAAAAGAAGCCGATAAAGAAAGAGAGGAAAAATAAATAAAAAAATTAAAATATAAGGTACTTTCTCTTTCTTACTTTTTTTTTTGTTTCTCCCTCAAATTTGTGATTCATATAACTCATTGTAAAATATGAATTATGTGATGATATATATATATATATATATATTAAAAAAAGAAGATTTTTTGTTGTACATGTTGAATTTAGAATTTTTAAAAAGGACATTACTAACACGATTTGTATATATTTTACGTCAACGAGTATACAATGTACACCACCAGTATATGGTGTACATACACCAAAGTGCAGTATATAATATATGACGCGAATATACGATGTATATATGTACGATGCCGTAAGGAGGTGTACATAGAGATGTGTACATAGAGAGGTGTACACAATGGTGTATGGAGATGTACATAGAGATGTGTACACAATGGTCGGGTATTGTTAAAAAAGGCGCGCGTGGGAAGTGAGTGTAAGTGAGAGTATAATCTCCGATTTGGATAAAGTACCCTACTTTGTTGAAGCGAATACAAAACGGTAAGGAATGGTGTGTTTAGTAAAGTACCTAGAAAGTTTGATTAAAGAAACTATAAAACAAAGTATATCTAACAGCCAAAGTCAATCACAGTGTAAGTAACCAATGCCTTTGAAATTAATCTTAATTTTCCATTCTAAATGAAAACCGAATTGAATTAACATTTTATAGATCTTGAATTTACAGATAGATGAAAATGTAAAAAAACTTGTATTTTGTCTCGTGTACACCTCTCTTGTATACCATCAATTACAATATTAATTGTCGAATTTTTTTTAAAAAAATTGTACTTTGTCTCGTGTACACCTCTCTTGTACACCTCTCTTATACACCATCGTGTACACCTCTCTTGTACACCATTGCATCATGTACACCTCTCTTGTACACCATCCATCGTGTACACCTCTCTTGTACATCATCGTGTACACCTCTCTCGTACACCATTGTGTATACCTATCTTGTACACTAACGTGTACACCTCTCTTGTACATTATTGTGTACTTTTGGTGTGGTGTACACCTCTCTTGTGCACCATCGTGTACACCACTCTTGGTGTGGTGTACACGTCTCTTGTACACATACACCATCGTGTACAATTCTCTTGTACACAATCGGTAAAGAGAGGTGTACGTTTATCGGTGTATCTATGAACACCTCCTCACACCATCAGTGTAAAGAGGTTTACATATATCGGTGTTCCTATGTAATATAAATTCTACAGTGTGTTCTCACTCAACATCATGAAACATTAATGTTAAAAATAAAATTTTAAATTTTAAAATGTAAACCCTAATTAAAACATAATCTTGAACCCTAAAAATCAAAAATTTAAATATCTTTTTGACAGTGCAAGACGGTGTATGAAAAGAGAGCACAAGACGATTTTAATGAAAAATGTAGTGTACGTGGTCACGATGTCTGATGTACGAGATAGTCTATCGAACCTAAATAAGCAAAAGAATTCTTCACGATGGTGCAAAGTAAAACTAAATTTTATTTATATATCTTTGCAATTTGTTAGTTAAAATCAAGAAGATACAAACTCTTTTAAGATTGATAAACACTGATGCACAACAAAGATTATAAGAGACATCAAAATTTTACGTTTATTTAGACTAAATCATAAGAACTTAACTATTAATCCTACCAACTCGGCACTAAACCTTTAAACATCAAATTTCAATCTTAACTTCTAAATCTGAAACCCTAAATTCTAAAACTAAATCCTAAACCTCACGAACATGAGATAACTTTAGCTTCACTCCAAAATCTGATAAATCCTTGCAACTCAACCTTAAACTCTAAACCATGATCAACCCAAATCCGATGAACTAAACCCTAAATCCTAAACACAAAAGGATAAATCCTAACAACTTAATCCTAAACCTCAAGGTCTTAACTCTAAATCTTAAACCATATGAATAATTGAAACGCTGAAGTACATAACTAAATTGATTCTCCGAGTGCAAATCTTCATATAGATAATTGAAATATTTTTCATACTACTAGTCTATATAAAACCAGAACGTACTTAACATCACATAACTATTAATCAATCATAAAATGCCACGAGATCTAAACCAAAGCCTAAAATTCAATCCGATAGCTAACTTTTAAACTCTAAAACTAAATATGAAAATAAAATTCTAAACCTTAAACTAAATCTTAAAAGTTTAATAATCAACCCAAACATGATTAACTAAATCCTAAATAATAAAAACTAAAAGATATAAAAGTTTAATTGATAAATTCATAATTATTGGTATAAAAGTATTATAAAAACAATACTAAAACCATAATAAAGCAATTTGTAAAATATTAATGGTTAAAGACAATAAAAGTTAAAACACATTTTTGTAATTTACATATATTGAACTTCTGATTTTGGGAAATAAGAAACGATATCAAAATTCATGGTAAGATTGCATTGTGCATTGTCAAACATATGGTATCAAGGCAAAGGAAAGATAATTTTCATGAAAAATAAATAAAAATTTAGCTGCAAAATTAATACAAAATACATAAGGTAAGAACAATTCTTCAAATGCTAAAAACAGATCAATGAGATGCAATTAACTATTAAATACAAAGTTTGAAATTTCTACTGTTAAATTTTGAAGGAAATTTTCATTTTTATTAGTGTTTTTTAAAAAGAGTTACAAGAAAATAAAACTTTCAGATTTAATTAGATGTAAAAAAAGCAATTTTTTGGATTTTAGCACAATAAAAAGGAGAAATAGTTAATTTAGATAATTTATATTTTCGTGAACACTAAATAAAAATTTAGCTGCAAAATTAATATGAAATACATAAAGTAAGAACAATACTTCAAATGCTAAAAAGAAATCAATGAGATGCAATTAAATATTAAATATGAAGTTCGAAATCTCTAAAGTTAAATTTTGAAGGAAACTTTTATTTTAATTAGTATTAATTATTAAATACAAAGTTTGAAATTTCTACTGTTAAATTTTGAAGGAAATTTTCATTTTTATTAGTGTTTTTTAAAAATAGTTACAAGATAATAAAGCTTTCAGATTTAACTAGATGTAAAAAAAGTTGTATTCTGGATTTTAGAACAATAAAAAGTGTAATAGTTAATTTATATAATTTTTATTTTCATGAAAACTAAATAAAATTTTAGCTGAAAAAATAATACAAATTACATAAGGTAAGAGCAATTCTCCAAATGCTAAAAACAGATCAATGAGATGCAATTAACTATTAGATACGAAGTTTAAAATTTCTGCAGTTAAATTTTGAAGGAAACTTTTACTTAAATTAGATTTTTTTTAAAAGAGTTACATGAAAATAAAGCTTTCAGATTTAACTAGATATAAAACCAAAATTGATTTTTGGGTTCTAGAACAATTAAAAAGAGAAATAGTTGATTTAGATAATTTTTCTTTTAATAAAAACTAAGCAAAAATTTTCCTCCAAAATTAATACGAAATACATCAGGTAAGAACAATTCTTCAAATGCTAAAAACAGATATATGAGATGCAATTAACTATTAAATACGAAGTTTTTATTTTCTGCAGTTAAATTTTGAAGGAAATTTTTACATTAATTAGTGTTTTTTTAAAAAGAGTTACAAAAAAATAAAGCTTTCAGATTTAACTAGTTCTAAAAAGCTATTTTTTGGGTTCTAGAACAATTAAAAAGAGAAATAGTTGTTTTAAATAATTTTTATTTTCTTATTTGAAGTTATTTAATAGTCATATGAGTTGTAAAAAAAGCAAAAAAAAAAGAGGAGAGAGAAAAGAGTGAAAAAAGAGAAAGAATAAGATTTAATTATTATTAATCTTAAATGGCAGTATCCTTATTAAATAAACTATAGGAGGGGAATTGTAACGACCCGGGTCCGTCCCATTTGAATAAGTTTAAATGGATTGATTTGGCTACCTATGTCATCAAAGTGCACTTATCTTTTCCGGTCACTTGCCCTAAGAGAACTCCAGAGTTAAGCGTGCTTATGCTGGAATAGCACTAGGATGGGTGACCTTCCGGGAAGTCCTCTGCGGAACCGTGTGAGTGAAGCCAAAACACGAGATTAGGTCAAGTGGTGATTGCAGGGACAAGTAAATCAGTCGGTCGGGCCTACGAAAAAAATAACGCACCGACCGTCGGACAGGGGCGGGGCCCACGAGCCCGACGGAGGGATGGGTGACTCGCCGGTAGGGGCGGTCGGGGTGTTACAGGAATAATGTACTTGCATGTTAGGAGAGAGAGATAGAAGTACTCTCTTTGCTAATAAAAACATGGGTGTACCCAATTTCTAAATTAAAAACTACAAAATGACCATATTGCCAAATTTTTCTAAGTTGGCAAATATGATACTTTTTAAGTTTTTATTGGTCAGTTGGGTACATTCATCTTTTAATTGTAAAAGTGGGTGAGAGAGAAAGTGAGAGAGAATGTTTGGACAATTTGCCCTTGTATCTTAGACCATCTCCAATGGTCCTTCAAATTTCACATTTTCCTTCATTTTGAAGAAAAAAATGAAGAAATTTCCTCCTATGACACATCATTCTTATCTTCGAAATAAAGGAGTGAATTTGAAGGAATACTATTTATTTCTCATATTTTGAAGGTGAACTTTTTCTTGACAAAATATTGCTTCAACTTTTGAAATATTTTTACTTTATACCCAAACAAAATTATGAATTATTTTTTAATCCAATAAAATTTAAACTATGCATTTTTATTTTATCCAATTAATTTATAAATAAATGCGATAATAATATATAATAAAATTGAAATTACAACAACATAACCAACATAAAATCTGAAATACATAATGTAAAAAAATAAAAAATAGGAATATAATTACTACTAAAATTAAAGATAATGAAAACTTAACACAGCATACACTAACAACTTAAAAATCTATTGTATTTTTTTAGTTTATGTTATATAATATATTTTAATATATATTATAAAAGTTTAAATTCGATAAAATTGTGATTGTGATGAATAATAGTTAAAAATAAAATAAGTGAGTACAAAGTTGTAAAGTTTAAAAGTGAGGGTGTTTGGTATGAACCTCAGATGGGTCGAGACTCACCGGATGGAATCAAACATGCTGGTCTAGAGACTCTCTCATGTTGGATTTGTTAATGAGATTGATGGGGGATTGAACGCACCACAGAGAGGATGAGTGACTCTCCGATACAGAAAGCACTCGAGCTATGCATGAATCCACACACAAGGAACGAGCAAAGGGTTTTCAAGACTAGACATGAAAGAAGAACTGACGATTTTATTGATATGGGGTAAAAAATTGCAGACTACAAAGCCGAAGTGGAGCTATATAAACAGCTCGACGGTGTGAACTTCTAGGGTCTCCGAAGAGGGAAAAATAAAAGAAAAATAAATACAAAGAAAAATAAAAGAAACAAAAGAAACAAACCGGCAAACATCTAATACCAAAAAGGAAACTACTTAAGCGTTTTAAGCAAAAAGAAAATAACTTAGACTTAAACAAAATATAATTCGACCGACACTTAGACGCATTTCTTGGCTTTCTCTGAAGTGCGTAGACTCAGTCTGGAAGCTCTGAAACGTAGATTGTACATGCATGCATTATAGAAATTAAAAGTACCCGACTTGTTGTTGGAGGGTCTTGATGGTTTCTGGTGCGGCTTTGGCGAGCTTTCTCTTGCCTTGGACAGTCTGGAGTGCTCTTGATGTCATGCTGTTGAAGTCTTCCCTGGAACGCTCCTCTTTGTTTCTTCAAACTCTTCTAGAATTGCCAAAGGATCAACCTCGGCAACTAGACTTGTGATCGCAGTATCTTGAGGCTCGGCGATGGTCTTCTCATACTTCATGTTGTATTGCACTATAGGATCAGTTAAGTACAAAACCATACCTTGGTCTTTCTGAGAAAAGGCTTGTACGATGTCTTGCTGGGAAATGTTTACCCCTTTCTCCTTCTCGAGTCCATTGGAGCTTTCAAATGCGGTTGAGTAAGGTAAGTCCATGGCTTCTGGTTCGAGAGTACTCATGATCCTCTCTACAGCTAGGTTGAACTTCAGGCGTAAGGACTTAGTCTTGGATCGAGTCATCCAGCCCTCTATGACCGTGGGAACTTCTTGTTCGGTTTGATCTGGTTGGGTGGTTCCACCATTCCATTCTTCTTGAAAAGGTTTTGCCCTCAAAACCGTTTCTTCTGCATAAAAAAGGGATAAGTAAGCAACATTGAAGCTATGTGAAATGTTAAACTCACCTGGAAGTTCCAGCTTAAAGGCACTGCTGTTGATTCTTTCTAAAAGTTTAAATGGACCGTCTCCTCTAGGTGCGAGCTTAGAGCTTCTCTTATGTGGGAAACGTTCAGGCCTAATATGTAACCAAACCCATTCTCCTGGTTCAAAGACAATCTCTTTCCGTCCTTTATCCTTGTTCCTCTTGTAATCCTCGGTCCTTTTCTCTATGTTTTCTTTGGACTTTAGGTGAAGTGTCTTGATGTATTCGCCTCGGTTAAGTCCTGTCTCTTATACACATCTAGATGTGTATAAGAGACAGATTTACTTTGGCGCATGGTAAGAAGTGTGCCATCTCGGAGAATCGATCTACTACCACGAAGATCGAGTCCTTGTGCCTGTCTCTTATACACATCTAGATGTGTATAAGAGACAGGAGTTACATCATTCACTTTGGCGCATGGTAAGAAGTGTGCCATCTCGGAGAATCGATCTACTACCACGAAGATCGAGTCCTTGTGCTTGATCTTTGGCAAACCTAGGACAAAGTCCATGGAAATGTCTACCCAAGGGGCGTTAGTTATTGGTAAAGGGGTATATAAGCCGTGAGGATGTAACCTGGACTTTGCCTTTCGGCATGTGATGCAGCGAGAACATAACTTCTCTACATCTTTCTTTAAATGTGGCCAGAAGAAGTGATCAGCAAGCACGCATAAGGTCTTGGCAATGCCGAAATGACCCATCAGTCCACCACCATGAGCTTCTCGAATCAATAAGTCTCGGAGTGAACTTTGAGGGATGCACAGACGCTTGTCTCTAAACAAAAATGCATCAAAGATGTAGTATGCGATGTAAGCTCGTTTGCCATTATCCTTGTAACTTTCTCCAAAGTCAGGATCTTCCTCATATAATCCCTTGATATGCTCAAAACCCAAAAATTTAGCTTCCATTGTAGAGATCAGGGCATGTCTACTTGATAAAGCGTCGGCTACAACGTTTTCTTTCCCTTTTTTGTACAAAATCACATATGGGAAAGTCTATATGAACTCCAACCACTTAGCATGCCTCCTCTTTAATGATGTATGTCCTCTCAAATGCTTCAAGGTTTCATAATCAGTGTGGATGACAAACTCCTTAGAAAACAGGTAATGCTGCCATGTCTCTAATGCCCTAACTAAAGCATATCGCTCCATGTCATAGGTAGGATAATTCAGCGTGGCTCCACTCAGTTTCTCACTAAAGTAAGCCAATGGACGACCTCTTTTATGTAGTACAGCTCCTATGCCTAAGACCGAAGCATCACATTCTACTTCAAACATAACTTTGAAGTCCGGTAATGCCAAAACAGGTGCTCGCGTGAGTTGAATGCAGCTTCCTGAGCTTCTCCCAATGAGAATGGAACATTCTTCTTGATAGCAGCAGTAAGTGGGGCCGCTACTGTACTGAAATCTTTAACAAATCGGCGGTAGATATATGCTAAGGCGTGAAAGCTCTTAACATGGCTGATGATGCTTGGCGTGGGCCATTCTTGAATAGCTTTGGGTGGGGTTATTGGTTCTTATATTTTAATGGATTTAAAAATCCTCTTTGGATTTAGAAAATACTCAAATACAATCAAATAACAAGATTAAATCTTGTATTTGGGTATTTGTATTTTAGTCATGAAAATACTTCTAAATCCATTCAAATCCAATAAAAAATCAAATCGTTATAATACTTGGATTTTAAAATCATAGAACCAATAACACTGGATTTCACTATATATTTTAAAATCATAGAACCAATAACACTGGATTTTAATATGGATTTTAAAATCATAGAACCAATAACACTGGATTTGGTTTGGTTTTCCAAATCCATTAAAATACAAGAACCAATAACACCCCCTTGATCTTTTCTCCATCCACTTGCAATCCCTGTTCACTTACTACAAAGCCTAAGAAAACAAGCTTGTAAGTACAAAAGGAGCATTTCTTTAGGTTAGCATATAGGCCTTCCTTCAGAAGCGTTTTTAAAACGAGCTCTAAATGTGTAAGATGATCAGATAAGCATTTGCTATAAACAAGTATGTCATCGAAGTATACTACTACGAATCGGCCAATAAAAGATCTTAGAACCTGGTTCATGAGTCGCATGAAAGTGCTAGGGGCATTGGTTAGGTCAAAAGGCATGACTAACCACTCGTATAGTCCTTGCTTATTCTTGAAGGCCCTCTTCCACTCATCGCCTTCTCTCATTCTCAATTGATGGTATCCACTCATGAGGTCCACTCCTGAGTACAAAGTTGAAAAGTTTAAAAGTTAGGGTGTTCGGTATGAACCTCGGATGGGTCGAGACTCACGGGATGGAATCAAACGTGCTGGTCTAGAGACTCCCTCACGTTGGATTGTTTAATGAGATTGATAGGGGATCGAACGCACCACATAGAGGATAAGGGACTCTCTAATACAGCAAGCACTCGAGCTATGCGTGAATCCCACAAAAGGAACGAGCAAAGGGTTTTCAAGACTTGAATTGAAAGAAGAACTACCAATTTTATTGATATGGGTTAAAAAGTTGCGGACTACAAAGCCGAAGTAGAGCTTCATAAATAGCTCGACGGCATGACCTTCTAGGGTCTACCAAGAGGGAAAAATAAAAGAAAAAAATACAAAGAAAAATAAAAGAAACAAAAGAAACAAACCGGCAAACGTCTAATACCAAAAAGGAAACTACTTAAGCGTTTTAAGCAAAAAGGAAATAACTTAGTCTTAAACAAAATATAATTCGACCGACACTTAGATGCATTTCTTGGTATTCTTTGAAGTGTGTAGACTCAGTCTGGAAGCTCTGAAACGTAGCTTGTACCTGCATGCATTATAGAAATTGAAAGTACCTTGTTTTCGCGTATAAGTGGCCAAACTTGTTGTTGGAGGGTCTTGATGGTTTCTGGTGCGGCTTTGGCGAGCTTTCTCTTGTCTTGGACAGTCTGGAGTGCTCTTGATGTCATGCTGTTGAAGTCCTCCCTGGAACGCTCATCTTTGTCTTCAAACTCTTCTAGAATCGCCAAAGGATCCACCTCGGCAACTAGACTTGTATTCGCGGTATCTTGAGGCTCGGCGATTGTCTCCTCATTCTTCATGTTGTATTGCACTATAGGATCCGTTAAGTACAAATTCATACCTTGGTCTTGCAGAGAAGAGGCTTGTACGATGTCTTGCTGGGAAATGTCTTCCCCTTTCTCCTTCTCGGGTCCATTGAAGTTTTCAAGTGCGGTTGAGTGAGGTAGATCTATGGTTTCTGGTTCGAGAGTACTCATGATCCTCTCTACAGCTAGGCTATACGAGGGTAAGGAGGTGTACATAGAGATGTGTACATAGAGAGGTGTACCCAATGGTGTATGGAGATGTACATAGAGATGTGTACACAATTGTCGGGTATTGTTAAAAAAGGCGCGTGTGGGAAGTGAGTGTAAGTGAGAGTATACTATCTGATTTGGATAAAGTACCCTACTTTGTTGAAGTGAATCCAATATGGTAAGGAGTAATGTGTTTAGTAAGGTATCTAGAAAGTTTGATTAAAGAATCTATAAAACAAAGTATATCTAACAGCCAAAGTCAATCACTGTGTAAAGTAACCAATGCCTTTGAAATTAATCTTAATTTTTCAATCTAAATGAAAACCGAATTGAATTAACATTTTATAGATCTTGAATTTACAAATAGATGAAAATGT
>JAHZTW010000001.1:390791278-390808405 GCA_020283515.1 Alliaria petiolata
AGCAACATTGAAGCTATGTGAAATGTTAAACTCACCTGGAAGTTCCAGCTTACAGGCACTGCTGTTGATTCTTTCTAAAAGTTTAAATGGACCGTCTCCTCTAGGTGCGAGCTTAGAGCTTCTCTTATGTGGGAAACGTTCAGGCCTCATATGTAACCAAACCCATTCTCCTGGTTCAAAGACAATCTCTTTCCGTCCTTTATCCTTGTTCCTCTTGTAATCCTCGGTCCTTTTCTCTATGTTTTCTTTGGCCTTTAGGTGAAGTGTCTTGATGTATTCGCCTCGGTTAAGTCCATCCATGTTTACTTGTTTAGTTTGCGGTATTGGGGTTAGTACCATATACAACTTCAAAAGGGGACAGCTTAGAAGCAGAGTGAATAGCACGGTTATAAGCAAATTAAATGAGTAGAATGCAATCTAACCATGTTTTCATGTTCTTACCAAGTGTTCCTCTAAGTAAAGCTGAAAGAGTACGGTTTACCGATTCAGTATGGCCATCTCTTTGAGGGTGGCATGTGGTAGAGAATAGAAGCTTAGTGCTCATCTCTATCCAAAGTGTTTTCCAGAAGTGACTGATAAACTTTGTGTCACGATCAGAGACGATGGAGTATGGACCTCGACACTCTATGTAAACGCACCACTTCTTTGAAAAACAAATCTGCGGTCTGAGTTACATCATTCACTTTGGCGCATGGTAAGAAGTGTGCCATCTCGGAGAATCGATCTACTACCACGAAGATCGAGTCCTTGTGCTTGATCTTTGGCAAACCTAGGACAAAGTCCATGGAAATGTCTACCCAAGGGGCGTTAGTTATTGGTAAAGGGGTATATAAGCCGTGAGGATGTAACCTGGACTTTGCCTTTCGGCATGTGATGCAGCGAGAACATAACTTCTCTACATCTTTCTTTAAATGTGGCCAGAAGAAGTGATCAGCAAGCACGCATAAGGTCTTGGCAATGCCGAAATGACCCATCAGTCCACCACCATGAGCTTCTCGAATCAATAAGTCTCGGAGTGAACTTTGAGGGATGCACAGCCGCTTGTCTCTAAACAAAAATGCATCAAAGATGTAGTATGCGATGTAAGCTCGTTTGCCATTCTCCTTGTAACTTTCTCCAAAGTCAGGATCTTCCTCATATAATCCCTTGATATGCTCAAAACCCAAAACTTTAGCTTCCATTGTAGAGATCAGGGCATGTCTACTTGATAAAGCGTCGGCTCCAACGTTTTCTTTCCCTTTTTTGTACACTATCACATATGGGAAAGTCTTTATGAACTCCAACCACTTAGCATGCCTCCTCTTTAATGATGTATGTCCTCTCAAATGCTTCAAGGTTTCATAATCAGTGTGGATGACAAACTCCTTAGAAAACAGGTAATGCTGCCATGTCTCTAATGCCCTAACTAAAGCATATCGCTCCTTGTCATAGGTAGGATAATTCAGCGTGGCTCCACTCAGTTTCTCACTAAAGTAAGCCATTGGACGACCTCTTTTATGTAGTACAGCTCCTATGCCTAAGCCCGAAGCATCACATTCTACTTCAAACATAACTTTGAAGTCCGGTAATGCCAAAACAGGTGCTCGCGTGAGTTGAATGCAGCTTCCTGAGCTTCTCCCAATGAGAATGGAACATTCTTCTTGATAGCAGCAGTAAGTGGGGCCGCTACTGTACTGAAATCTTTAACAAATCGGCGGTAGATATATGCTAAGGCGTGAAAGCTCTTAACATGGCTGATGATGCTTGGCGTGGGCCACTCTTGAATAGCCTTGATCTTTTCTCCATCCACTTGCAATCCCTGTTCACTTACTACAAAGCCTAAGAAAACAAGCTTGTAAGTACAAAAGGAGCATTTCTTTAGGTTAGCATATAGGCCTTCCTTCAGAAGCGTTTTTAAAACGAGCTCTAAATGTGTAAGATGATCAGATAAGCATTTGCTATAAACAAGTATGTCATCGAAGTATACTACTACGAATCGGCCAATAAAAGATCTTAGAACCTGGTTCATGAGTCGCATGAAAGTGCTAGGGGCATTGGTTAGGTCAAAAGGCATGACTAACCACTCGTATAGTCCTTGCTTATTCTTGAAGGCCCTCTTCCACTCATCGCCTTCTCTCATTCTCAATTGATGGTATCCACTCATGAGGTCCACTCCTGAGTACAAAGTTGAAAAGTTTAAAAGTTAGGGTGTTCGGTATGAACCTCTGATGGGTCGAGACTCAAGGGATGGAATCAAACGTGCTGGTCTAGAGACTCCCTCACGTTGGATTGTTTAATGAGATTGATAGGGGATCGAACGCACCACATAGAGGATAAGGGACTCTCTAATACAGCAAGCACTCGAGCTATGCGTGAATCCCACAAAAGGAACGAGCAAAGGGTTTTCAAGACTTGAATTGAAAGAAGAACTACCAATTTTATTGATATGGGTTAAAAAGTTGCGGACTACAAAGCCGAAGTGGAGCTTCATAAATAGCTCGACGGCGTGACCTTCTAGGGTCTACCAAGAGGGAAAAATAAAAGAAAAAAATACAAAGAAAAATAAAAGAAACAAAAGAAACAAACCGGCAAACGTCTAATACCAAAAAGGAAACTACATAAGCGTTTTAAGCAAAAAGGAAATAACTTAGTCTTAAACAAAATATAATTCGACCGACACTTAGACGCATTTCTTGGTATTCTTTGAAGTGTGTAGACTCAGTCTGGAAGCTCTGAAACGTAGCTTGTACCTGCATGCATTATAGAAATTGAAAGTACCTTGTTTTCGCGTATAAGTGGCCAAACTTGTTGTTGGAGGGTCTTGATGGTTTCTGGTGCGGCTTTGGCGAGCTTTCTCTTGTCTTGGACAGTCTGGAGTGCTCTTGATGTCATGCTGTTGAAGTCCTCCCTGGAACGCTCATCTTTGTCTTCAAACTCTTCTAGAATCGCCAAAGGATCCACCTCGGCAACTAGACTTGTATTCGCGGTATCTTGAGGCTCGGCGATTGTCTCCTCATGCTTCATGTTGTATTGCACTATAGGATCCGTTAAGTACAAATTCATACCTTGGTCTTGCAGAGAAGAGGCTTGTACGATGTCTTGCTGGGAAATGTCTTCCCCTTTCTCCTTCTCGGGTCCATTGAAGTTTTCAAGTGCGGTTGAGTGAGGTAGGTCTATGGCTTCTGGTTCGAGAGTACTCATGATCCTCTCTACAGCTAGGCTAAACTTCTGGCGTAAGGACTTAGTCTTGGATCGAGTCATCCTGCCCTCTATGACTGTGGGAACTTCTTGTTCGGTTTGATAAGGTTCGATGGTTCCACCAGTGTTGTTAACAATTAATGGTAAATAATGATTAAATATATTGAAAATATTATTTTGAAGGAAAAAATGAAGCATACCATTGGAGAGAAACTAATTTCTTCATTTTTCCTTCATTTTTGAAGGAACCTTATTTTTGAAGAAATAAATGAAGGCAATCATTGGAGACGCCCTTAGATAGATATAGAGAGAGCAAATATGTGTGGTAGAGAGAGATAGAGACAAAAATCTTAGACAAGAGAGAGAACGTGAGAGAATGGTTTTTGGAGAAAAAGAAGCCAATAAAGAAATAGAAAAAATATAAATAAAAAAATAAAAAATAAGGTACTTTCTCTTTCTTACTTTTTCTCTTTTATTTCTCCCTCAAATTTGTGATTCATATAACTCATTGTAAAATATGAATTATGTGACGATATATCTATTAAAAAAGAAGATTTTTTGTTATACATGTTGAATTTATAATTTTTTAAAACGGACATTATTAACACGAGTATACAATGTATACCACCAGTATATGGTGTACATACACCAAAGTGCAGTATATAATATGTGACGCAATATACAAGGTATCTATATACGAGGGTAAGGAGGTGTACATAGAGATGTGTACATAGAGAGGTGTACCCAATGGTGTATGGAGATGTACATAGAGATGTGTACACAATTGTCGGGTATTGTTAAAAAAGGCGAGTGTGGGAAGTGAGTGTAAGTGAGAGTATACTATCAGATTTGGATAAAGTACCCTACTTTGTTGAAGTGAATCCAATATGGTAAGGAGTAATGTGTTTAGTAAGGTATCTAGAAAGTTTGATTAAAGAATCTATAAAACAAAGTATATCTAACAGCCAAAGTCAATCACTGTGTAAAGTAACCAATGCCTTTGAAATTAATCTTAATTTTACAATCTAAATGAAAACCGAATTGAATTAACATTTTATAGATCTTGAATTTACAAATAGATGAAAATGTAAAAAAAAAACTTGTATTTTGTCTCGTGTACACCTATCTTGTACACCATCAATTAAAATATGAGAAATTTGGCAATAGGGTACTTTTTAAGTTTCTAATTAAGATACTGCGTACACCCATCTTTTTATTAGAAAAGTGTGTACTTCTCTCTCTTACCACCTATTGAATTACCCTCTACACCTTCGAAAATACCCATAATAACGAAATTGCCATTTCGATTAAAATAAATAAATAATCAAGTGAATTACTCAAACATTTACACCCACGTAAGAAGGTGTGGGACAACCAAACTGCATGCACTTATATATTTTTTTATTATAATAATAATATCTTGTTATATATATGTAAGGTATGGGACAACCAAACTGCATGCACTTATATATTTTTTTATTATAATAATAATATCTTGTTATATATATGTAAGGTATAAAGTGGGTAATGTTTGTCTTTTTGTAACACCCTGACCGCCCCTACCAGCGAGGCCCCACAACTCTCCGGGGCTGTGCCACCCCCCCCCCCCCCCCCCCCCCCCCCCCCCCCCCCCCCCCCCCCCCCCCACCCCCCCCCCCCCNCCCCACCCGCCCCTGTCCGACAGTCGGTGCGTTAACTTTCTCGGTGGCCCGACCGACTTATTTACTGACCCTGCAATCGCACACAATAGACATAGATTCAAACATTTACTAAGTGTAGAAATCCATCTAACTTAGATAAATAAAACAAAGCCTAAGCTTTAGAGAAAAACTCTCTTTTGTATTCCAAAGTTTTCAATGTGTTTTACAATGAGAACAATTCAGCTTTTATAACTCTTAGAGAGGATCTTTACAATAAATTATATTTAAAGGAAATTATATACATTTAAACAAAATGAGAAAAATAAGCTAAATCAAATAATGATCTTCTTGTCACCAATTTTGCCTGACATTGAATGAGGATTTTTGACTTTGTGAAATAATGAGGATGAGATTATAACTGATATTGAAGACCTCTTCAAATGGTTTTGTCCTCAAAACCGTTTAACCTCGAAATTTTTTGTTTTTTTTAGCAGAAAAATCGTAAAAAACTCCAAAACAAATGTAAAATCTTTTTTTTTAATAGAAATTTCGATAAAGGATGAAACAAAACCAAAAAATAAATGAAAAGATAGAGGATAAGAGATTTTAGCTCTGATACCAGAAGACAAAAGATGGGAATCACTCCACAATCTTATAACACACGGTGATCAGGAACTGATCAAAGAAGCCTGTGCGGAAGTGAATGAAGGTAGAGATGGTGGTGGAAGTGTGATTGACTCTCTCAATCCTTGGGTTTCGATTGACTCACTCAATCTGTAGAGAACTAGAATTGTTTGAATCATAAACAGTTCTAATCCTATAATCTCAATTATCAAATGAATCGCTCAAATGAAACTTAAAACAACGATTGTAAACAAAGAAACGCTTTGAATAAAAGAAGAATAAACTATATATTTCTTAGATGGTTGAGGGTCCTTTACAATGAGAACGAAATGAGCTTTATATAAATCTTTTACAAGACTTATCTAACGTGGAAAGAGAAGTCTCGTTGTATCCGGACGGTTTGAGGGGATAGGTGAGCTTCTCTGGGATGTCTGGTCGTCATATAAGCGCACGTATGTCTAAATCAGGAAAGCTCCAGTTCATCCAACTTGTAAAATAAATAACTCTTAAATCAAAATGAATTTTGTCTTGATTCCAACTTTTAGTAGACCTCTGATGAGTTGAGAATCCATAAAAATTGGATTTGTTGCTTGGTTCATCTTGCTTTAGGCGGAATGACTTGATGAGTGATCGTAGGTCTCGATCGGGTCCATTGGAGATCTGAATGGGTTTAAAACATGCGAACCAATTTGCCTCGTTAAAATCTTTCCTGGAAAACTCATTGGTATAAAACCAAGGATAAGGAAAAAGAATACAAATGGTCACAGCCCATTTGTAAGCCTTAACTTCACGTTCAGATCCCAGCTCGGCCGCTGGTGCAACTTTGGCAACAGGTTCTAGCATTACTTTCGTTTGATGAGCCTCAGTTCTGGGCATGATCGTATCACTCTGCTCCATGGTTGATGATGTCCACGATCTTGTATCATACTCTCCTTATTCAAAAAGTTTTTGTCCTCAAAACTTGTTTATCTGCACATAGATAACTCAAATTAGTTTCATGAATTATATGAGAGTTTAGAGACTTGCCTTGGAGACAATTTTGGTTGGTGCTCAGTTGGGGTTGTTGTTGAGCATCTGGGGGTTTTCCTTTGAGCAAATAGGATATAATCACTCCTCTGCTATGGTCTGGGGCGTGGCTCCTCTGCTTTGTAGATTTCACCCATTTGATAACCTCGGTTTTGGGTGGTGAGATCTCTTTGTTCTGAGCTTGTTTTAACATCATACTCTTCTCTGGTGGAACTTCTTTGGGGTGTACTCAACAATTTGGACAAGAAACAAACGCAATATGGGTTCTTTATAAAATTTTAAACTTGTTAAACCTTATGTCCTAGTTGTATCAAATACCTTGACTAATTTCAATATCAAGTAAAAAGTTGTATAGTTCTCAATTTCTTTTAATTCCAGTAAATTTACTAGCACTTCCTCAGAATCTTGTGAAACAAAATTAGTGAAAGAATGACTTACCAGAGGAACACTCTTGGTGTTTTTGCTAGCCAAATCTGTAAACTGATGCAATCTATGGTCTGGGGGCTTCTCTTTGAAGCTGTCTTCTCATTTCACCAAAACATATTGTGTTTGATTCTTTTTGGTATGTTCTGTACCTGTAAAGACTCTCAAGAACAAGTGCATCATATCTGGGTTTAAAATTATAGAAACAGGCCTTGAATTATTTAAACTCACAGTGATGGTGTTAGCAAGTTGTAGCATCAGTTGCTCCTTGTTTTCTTGAATTCCACGGTTTCTGGTTTCTTTTAGTCTAGAGATGACTAAGGTTTCTACAGGACACTCACTATTTCGTACAGGAACTTGAGCTACTAACTGATGTGAATCCATAGTAGTTAGCTACTCTTATTCTTTATGATTATCCATTAAACAAAACAATTACAGAATGTGCTCGTCTTGTAAGTTTCCATCTCTGCTTGTTTCCTTTTCTTCTTGTCTTATTCCTGGATCAAAACTCTTAAGCAAAGACAAGCGCATGAGTCTAGAATTGGGAATTAAAATATCAGAATGAAACAAACTATCACTATCTCTAGATTTTTTTATTTAATCTTCTAGTGAAGTTTCTTTCAAAGATTTTCTAAGGGGACAATTTGCAGCAAAGAGTCATCTCTTATGACATCTATAACATGTGGGCTCTTTAGAATTCACAAAATTAGAATACTTACCTTGAGTTGCTGTAGTAGTATTTTGTGATTCTCCTTTTCTCATAGAGGTAACTTTCGGACCTTGCTTCAGCTTTGTCTTCTCCTCTTTCAAATTTAAACTCTTCTTAAGTTGTTGCCACTTCTCTTGTAGTTCTGGGGTGAATATGAATGGGGAGGTTGGCTTTTCCTGATCCGTCTTTTCTTGAGTATTCTTCTTATCTTCTACTTGATTTGGTAGAGTAAACACTTTCTTGGACTATGAGTTGTAAGCTTCTTATGCTTAGAGGCAGGCTGCGGTTTTGATGGAGTCATCACCCGAAAGGTTCTATATAAGGCCAGCCGAGGATCCACTGTCTTACAACTTGAATAACTTTCACGTCAGAACCGGGTTTGGTATGAATCCAATTTGTCGAGCTCCCCGGTTGAGTTAAGTTTCCACGCCAAGTAGGTTTGTACCTTAATTCCTTCTGGTTTGGTCGGAATTCTCCAATTAGCGCACGTATGTCCAAATCGAGAAAGCTCCGGTTCACCTAACTTTAAAAATTAATAACTCTTAAACCGAAATGAATTTGGTCTTGATTCCAACTCAACGTAGACCTCTGATGAGTTGAGAATCCAAAACATTTGGATTTTTTGCTTGGTTCATCTTTGTTTGGCCGGAATGACTCGATGAGTGATCATAAGTCTTGATCGGGTCCATTGGAGATCTGAATGGATTTGAAACAAGTGAACCAATTTACCTCATTAAAACCTTTCCTGGAAAACCCATTGGCATAAAACCAAGGATAAGGAAAAAGAGTACAAATGGTCACAGCCCATTTGTAAGCCTTAGCTTCACGTTCAGATCCAAGATCCGCAGCTGGTGCAACTTCGACAACAGGTTATAGCATTGCTTCCGTTTGATGAGCCTCAGTGCTGGGCATGATCGTATCACTCTGCTCCATGGTTGATGATATCCACGATCTTATATTATTTGGTATCAGAGATAAAAGCTCCTAGCCTCTATCTCTTCATTTTTGTTTTGTTTTTGCTTAATCCCATTCGAAATTTCTATTAGAAAAAAAAATTGTTTCCATTTGTTTTGGAGTTTTTGTCTATTTTTTTTATTTAAAAAAAATTGTTTCCATTTGTTTTGGAGTTTTTTTGATTTTACTGTTAAAAAAAAATATTGTTTCCATTTGTTTTGGAGTTCTTTTTGATTTTTCTGCTAAAAAAAAAAATTCTTAAGGTTAAACGATTTTGAGGACAAAACCATTCGAAAAGGGAGAGAATGATACAATATCAAAAACCATAAAATCAAAGGTCTTCAATATGTGGATTTATTATCAAAATATCATGCTCATAACTTCACAAAGTCAAAGATCCTCATTCAATGTCCAAGGCAAAATTGGTGGCAAGAAGACCATTATTTGATTTAGCTTATTTTCTCTTTTTTGTTTAAATGTACATAATTTCCTTTAAATGTAATTTATTGTAAAAATCTCTTGTAAGAGCTATAAAAGCTCATGTATCTCATTTGTAAAATACACATTGAAATTTTTGGAAATACAAAAGAGAGTTTTTCCCTAAAGCTTAGGCTTGTTTTTTGTTTATTTAAGTTAGATGGATTTCTATACTTAGTAAACGTTTGAATCTATGTCTCTTGTGTGCGATGCCTTGAGACTAGGTTTGCATGTAGACTAGCTTGTGAGATTCAAGTTATTCTATTCGTGGTTGAGTGTGGATTCATCAACAACCCCCCAATGATTGAGCGAGTCAATCACTTTCATCTCCATCTCTACCAACGACCATATTCCGCAACAAAGCTTGTAAACTCTCTATCATCTCGTGAACATAAATCACCCATCCTAGTCCTACTCCAGCATAAGCCCGCTTAACACTGGAGTTCTCTCGGGGTAAGTGACCGGAAAATGTAAGTGCACTTTGATGACATAGGTAGCCAAATCAATTCATTTAAACTTATTCAAATGGGCCGGGCCCGGGTCGTTACAATTCTCCCCCACTAAACGGGAATTCGTTCCCGAATTCTTATCCCGCCGGAGAGCCGATTCTTGCGAGTTGGTCGGATTTAAAAATAAAAAATAAAAAATAAGTGAGTACAAAGTTGTAAAGTTTAAAAGTGAGGGTGTTTGGTATGAACCTCAGATGGGTCGAGACTCACCGGATGGAATCAAACGTGCCGGTCTAGAGACTCTCTCATGTTGGATTTGTTAATGAGATTGATGGGGGATTGAACGCACCACAGAGAGGATGAGTGACTCTCCGATACAGAAAGCACTCGAGCTATGCATGNAATATCATGCTCATAACTTCACAAAGTCAAAGATCCTCATTCAATGTCCAAGGCAAAATTGGTGGCAAGAAGACCATTATTTGATTTAGCTTATTTTTCTCTTTTTTGTTTAAATGTACATAATTTCCTTTAAATGTAATTTATTGTAAAAATCTCTTGTAAGAGCTATAAAAGCTCATGTATCTCATTTGTAAAATACACATTGAAATTTTTGGAAATACAAAAGAGAGTTTTTCCCTAAATCTTAGGCTTGTTTTTTGTTTATTTAAGTTAGATTCTATACTTAGTAAACGTTTGAATCTATGTCTCTTGTGTGCGATGCCTTGAGACTAGGTTTGCATGTAGACTAGCATGTGAGATTCAAGTTATTCTATTCGTGGTTGAGTGTGGATTCATCAACAACCCCTCATCGATTGAGCGAGTCAATCACTTTCATCTCCATCTCTACCAACGACCATATTCCGCAACAAAGCTTGTAAGCTCTCGATCATCTCGTGAACATAAATCACCCATCCTAGTCCTACTCCAGCATAAGCCCGCTTAACACTGGAGTTCTCTCGGGGTAAGTGACTGGAAAATGTAAGTGCACTTTGATAACATAGGTAGCCAAATCAATTCATTTAAACTTATTCAAATGGACCGGGCCCGGGTCGTTACAATTCTCCCCCACTAAACGGGAATTCGTTCCCGAATTCTTATCCCACCGGTGTGAGCCCTAACCCCCAAACCCCAAGACAGTCTCCTGTGACAGAACCATTTTGACTTCCCTTGGCTCTACTATCACTTGTAACAGCCCGACCGCCCCTACCAGCGAGGCCCCACACCTCTCCCGGGCTGTGGGCCCGCCCCTGTCTAACGGTCGGTGCGTTAATTTTCTCTGTGGCACGATCGACTTATTTACTGACCCTGCAATCACAACGTGACATTTCCCCGTGTTTTGGCCTCACTTATACGGTTCCGCAAAGGACTTCCCGGATGGTCACCCATCCTAGTCCTACTCCAGCATAAGCACGCTTAACTCTGAAGTTCTCTCGGGGTAAGTGATCTGAAAAGGTAAGTGCAGTTTGATGACATTGGTAGTTAAATCAATTCATTTAAACTTATTCAAATGGGTTTGGCGCGGGTCTTTACACTTTTTCAATAGTAGGATTAGTTATTACTTCGAATAGATGACAAAAAAAAAAGGTTATTACTTCTATTGGTAAATATTTGTCTTTTCCAATAGTAAGAGTACAACGTTAAGCTTTTTACTTTTAATTTTTAGTTTTTTTATTTAATCAATTTAAAAATCTGTGAAAACTAAATTTTAAGATAACATATTGTTATTTATGATTTTATATTTTTAAAAATTAGCTGATAAAAAGAATGAATTTCTTTCATAAAAATATTTTTACAATATTCTTTTTTATAAAATGAGTTATAGTACAAGTAGTTATCTATTTTATGTATCAATATATAATTATATATAATTAAATTTTTATTTCTAATAAATATACTATTAAGATTCAAAATATATGAAATTATATTTTTAATATTAAATAAACAATTTAAATTTATAATGATAATAATATTATTTTATATTAATATTTATTTATAATATGAATTCCGCACCGCTTGCTAGCTTTTTCACCAATCATAAATTATTGTGTACCGTATTTTTAGCATTATCCGCACTTGTCCCGCAAAAGACATGATCCTCATTTTAACCCCACCGCACTTTAAAATCCACTTTTTTAATCCCTCAAAACTTGGTTACCATTTCGCTCTCGCTCAATCTTTTTATTTATCAGAAATTCGAACACTATCATTTCCTTCTTTCTTTATAAAAAATAATTTCTTGCAAACAGAAATTTCAACACTGTCATCTTTTTTTTCTCCTCCACTGTTCTCGACCAAATCTATTCTAAGTTTGTTCAATAAAATAATTATTTTTTGTCAGTATTTATATTAAAAAATATTTAGATACTTTGTAGGTCTAGTGTTTATATATAATTTTAAATACGTTTACTAATTTTTATATTATTTAATGTAAACATGAAATCTTAGTATATACAAATTAAATTATGAATCTAATATTATATTTATGAAAATTTTAATAAATTTCTCATTTAACTACTCGAAGCTATACTAAATTACTAGTCATAGACTCACAACTGTAGTATGAACTATACTAATCACACATTAAGTTTGTTTTCATATAAACTTCTGTTATACAGTCATTTTATGGTTTATCATTCAAGCTCGATCATAATTTTTATTAATAAATCTCATTTTCTGCATTCACTTGAATTAATTAAAATTCTCTATAAAATGAAATAATAATCAGGTTCAATCATTGCTTAATTATGACTAACTAAAAAACAATATTTTCTTATTTTTCATTGTCTACTATGATTTTCTCTTCCTCTTTTTATCCTTTTTTCTATCTAAATAGTATAAGTTGTAGTTTGTTCTCCATATTTATACCGGAAAGAAAGAAGAAACCAACTACTCTTTTTTATTGTTTCTTGTTACCCGTCAATTATGGGATGGGCATGTAAAAATATAGAAAGAGGAAGAAGAAGAAACAGGGAATAAAAATCAAGAACGTGAAGAAAATGATTCAAAATAAAGACGCGCAGCCCGAATCATGTTCACTAGTAAAAATATTGGCTATAGCCACGGAAGATTTCGAGACTAAGGTAAAAATACCGTGACTATATGGTCCCATAGTCACGGAAAGTCACGAAAAAAAAAACCGTGTGTATTTGATCGTGACAAATATTTTTCGTGTGTTTTCGTGACTATATAGTCACGATTTAGTCACTCGTATTTCGTGGCAACAATAGTCACGAAATAGTCATTAAAATAGTGCGTGTCTAACTTAGCCAGAGTTAAAACATGACTAATTTCGTGACAAATGTAGTCACGATAATGATGTGACTATAACGTGACAATATTTAGACACAGTGACTCATACGTACGTTTGTGGCTTTTCTTGCTACGAATGTTTTTTGTGACTAATAATGTAGTCACATGTTTGTCACGGTATTACTGTGGCTAATTGTATATCTGGAAAAAAAAAAAAGTTCTGGTCGTGAAACCAATAAACCTGTAATGTCAAAATGCCAAAATCTGAATTTCAAAAATGCCATTAACCTGAAATCTCAAATCCTAAATCCATTATCATACATGAAATAAAGTTTTCCAACATTCAAACATTCAAGTTTTCACAAGTTTAAAAACCAAGAAAACAAACAATTACTCTCCTAAATAAGCAGCACACCACTTATCTAACTTGGATTGTTGATCTTGGGTCATTGGAGTAGGGTCTGTGGTCTTGGCAGGAGGAGCATTAGAGGTAGCAGCAAGAGGAGGAGAAGGTGTAGGAGCAGCAGTAGGAGGAGCAAAAGGTGTAGAGGCAGCAACATGAGGCAGATTAGCAACAAACTTTTCTAGGAATGCATTTAGTGTGGCCACTAGGTCATCCTTCACCGTAGCCAAGTTCTCCTTTAACTCACCCTTCATCACCACCAGACCTTCTTTGAGTTCAGTCATGTTTTACTTGAGAGCTTCAACATTGTTGTTGACAGCTTCAGAATGAGTCTCCAAACTGGAGATACGCATGTCCATGTCAAGGCTGCTTTTAAGAGAAGCAGGGACTGACTCGGCCGGAATGAAATCTCGGTGATGTACACTACCTATACCATATATTCCCCCTCATTTTGTCTTACCACGCTGTAAAAACCAAGAAACAAACATAACTAAGTAATATCACAAACTCAAAATTTCAATATCACATATACAAATGCAGAAACAGGCACAAGAAGAGTGAGTCACAACTAATAACAGCCACAACAAATGCATAACCAGAAATAACCAATAATCAAAAATAATTCCCTGTGTAATCCAGAAACAGACAATAGAAAAATAAACATAATGATTGAGTTACTTTCGAGTACCTTGAGAAATTCTTGGTTGAGGAGAAGGCGAGAAGGAGTTGCAGCACTTGAGGTGGTTTGGCTAACAGGAGATCCATCATTAGCTGACATTTGTGCCACGGCTTCCTCTACTTCAATAACAAGAGACTGAGATCGAGCATCAACAAAATTTCTATCTTTGTGTATGTGTGTCTTCCTTACAAGTTCTATGTAAGGTGGTGGCTCATCAAGACAAGACTCTACCATCTGGAAAACAAAGTGATAAATATATAAGTAAAAGTAAAAACTGAATGTGTTGTGTGTATGATCGATTAAAGACTAAGAAAGGAACTAAAAAAAATAGATCATTTACCATATCATACTCGATCTTCAAAAAATTTTGAGGACCTGCACAATGCTTGTGCATCCATTTTCCATTCTGATTTTAGGTGCGGGATTGAGCAGCTGACTTTCTCTTCTTTTGTTCTGGTTCGGTTGACCAATTCTCCATTAAAAAGGTCCAGTCATCATCGCCTATGTACTTAGGCTTCTGGTTATCCCTCTTCTTCCTGCTGATTTTTTGACAGATTGTAGTCTGTGTGTGCAGTTTCCAGAGGCCGTAGACAGTGTCCTTAAACCGCTCCTCCCAGTAGTAATTTTGCTACAAAAAGATAAAAGACATTAGTATTTGTAAGGTTGTAAAAAACAGTCAATATGTTTCGAAACAAAATCATTTACCACAAAAGTCTGCCACCACTTATATATCCTCTCTTAAGGAACAAATTTCCAGCTTCTCCATGGTCCCATGTAGTAGGCTTGCCAAGTTGTGATATATCATGGTTTTTACCCGTTTTTGGACCATGATATAAGTGTTTTTATAGAGTCTTTTGGTATTTTTAGAGTCCTATTAGAGTCTTTGCAGGTTGGACTACGTTTGGAGCATAATTGGAGATTTTGGATCATTTTGGAGCATTGTGGAAGAAGCTGCAAAATGATGAAGTCAGAGAGCCAGATTTTTGGATGAGTGTCGATCGACACTAATTGGTGTCGATCGACACCAATCGTGGATTTATAAAACCGCCTGATTTTACAAGTCTTCAAGAAAAAATGAAATTTGTCCAGAAGATTTCCTTATTTACAAAAGTGCTCCAGCTCGTGTTTTAGCCTATAAATATAGTTTTTCAGCCATTGTTTAGGCGACCACTTTACAACACACACATTATTTTAGAAAGATATTTTTAGAGAGATTTTAGAGAGAAGAATTTGTCTCCTTCAGAGCAAATTTGGAACTCCTTTGTTTCTATTGATTTCTTTTATGCAAACTATTTTATTCATGATGTTTTCTTTATTCACCATGTCTGAGTAGTTTGCTAGTTAGGTTTAGGGTCTTTCAAGGGTGATTAATGAATTGTTAGGTCGAGTTAAATTGTTAGGATAAAATCATTAGAGTTCTTCATCTGGATTTGTGTTTAATGCTTATTCTAGCTTCGCGACCTAGAATCTGATCTTAGGTTAATTAATAGATGCGAGAGTATTATTGATTGCCTGAACTAATGTTAGATGAGCAAAATAACTATTCACAAAGAGATTTGGTTTAGGGTTTTGTGAACAATTGAACCTGAACTTTAATGCTTGTTTGAATTGTTAGAATTTGCAAAGAGATTTGGAATTCTAGGGTTTAGACATAAATAATCTTCGCAGCGAGAGTTGGTTGATTTTACATTAGTGATTCGAGTTCGAGAACAGATCTTAATAATTCTTAACATTCTGTCTAGACCTGCAATTTAGATCACTTGAGAATTTCCCTGAACCTAGCGTTTCGTCTCCTGAATCTAAATCGTTTAATTGCTTTCTGTCTTTTAATTCCATGTTATTTCTTAGCTTAATTCGAAATTAGAAAACTGATGTGTGACTATCCCTTCTCTGTGGATTCGATCCCTAAGTACTATAACTGATCTCTTAATTTGAGAGAGTTGCTTTAGGATAAATTTGACTCATATCAACTTTTGGCGCCGTTGCCGGGGATCCTTGACCAAGGATCCTTGACCACTTGGGAAGAGACAAAGAATGCATTCTTATGCAACTTCTTTGATGACGCGAGATCCGAGGAGCTGAGGACAAAGATCACCACATTTCCTCAAGGACCTGCTGAAGCATTCAATGCTTCTTGGGTGAGATTCAGATCGTACCAGAGGGATTACCCACATCACGGTTTCAACGAGCCGCAGCTTATCGGTATCTTTTACCGAGGGATCGATTGGCGATACCAGATGGCTTTAGACGCAGCAAGCAATGGCAACTTCAACACCAGATACCAAGCAGACGCGGTGGTGCTTATAGAGAATTTGGCCTCTTGCAACAGCACCAAGAATGCAGACTTTGAAAGGAGACAACAAGCTCGTGCAAATGAAGGAAGCCAAATGCTGAGGTTAACAGGAAGCTGGACGTCTTGATGAGAAAGAAGCAAGTTCACTTTGCTAATGAAGTTGATACTTTTGAGCGTGAGGAAGAAGAAGATAACTACATCAATGGAGCTGGTTTTCAAGGCCAGAGATTCAACAATCAGCAAGGCTTTGGTTGTTCTTACCAGAAGCCCTTTCAGAGCAACAACTTCCAGAGAACTTATGGTTCTTCTTCTTACCAGAAGCCTCCTGCACAAGACAATAAGATGGAGTCCATGATTGAACAGATCTTGGAGGGCCAACAGAAGATGACAGTAGACTTCAATGGGAAGATCGATGCCTTGTACACGGATCTGAATGGGAAAATTGAGTCTCTAGGTAATCATATGAAGCAATTGGATGATCAAGTTGCTCAAACTGCTGGAGCTTTGAAGAGGCAAGAGGGATTTCTTCCTGGAAAGACGGACACGAATCTGAGGCATCATGTGAATGTCATCACGATCCAGAGTGAAAGAAGCTTTCAACCAGTGCTGAAAAGGGATCTAAATGCTGAGGAAATCGTGGAGTTTCCAGCTGAAGAGCAAGTGTCGATCGACACCACTAGGAAAAATCGAGATATCAAGCTCTGACGGACCGAAATCAAGCAGTGTCAATCGACACCAGCTGAGTGTCGATCGACACCCTTCCAAGACTTGGACAGACCCGCCTAAAGCTTCACAAATTGCAGAGGAAATGGTGTACAAGACCAAGGTTCCATATCCTCCTATTCCCAAACATCTAAGACCGCCCATTAGTGCGAAAGAACTGGCTGGTTTCAACAAAAAGGTGAGAAGGATCTCCAATGCGATCTCATTTGCTGAAGCTTGGGAGGATTATCCTTTGTGGGTTTTCTTTAAGGATTGCAGAGAGAGTCTTGAAGAAATTGAAGAACTCTTCAACAAAGCA
>JAHZTW010000001.1:390813376-390890328 GCA_020283515.1 Alliaria petiolata
CTCCTATTCCCAAACATCTAAGACCGCCCATTAGTGCGAAAGAACTGGCTGGTTTCAACAAAAAGGTGAGAAGGATCTCCAATGCGATCTCATTTGCTGAAGCTTGGGAGGATTATCCTTTGTGGGTTTTCTTTAAGGATTGCAGAGAGAGTCTTGAAGAAATTGAAGAACTCTTCAACAAAGCAAGGGGTAAACCACCACCAATGAAGCAAGTACTGAAGATTGAAGATCCTGGGATGTTTGTAGTTCCATGCTCCATTGGAGGAGTTGGGTTTCAACAATCTATATACGATTCTGGTGCAATGTTAACCTCATGTCAAAGGACATTGCAGAGAGGTTAGGAATTGCTGACATTTAACCTCCAAACATGACCCTCGAGTTTGACAACTCTTCCACCACAGTCCCATATGGTACAATTCCAGACTTGCTTGTCAAAGTGGGGAATTATCTAGTACCTACTGATTTTCAGGTAGTAGAAGTGAGCAAGAATTCTGTCATGCCTTTTATTCTTGGAAGACCATTCATGGCCACAGTGGGAGCAGTTGTAGACATGCCGAATAAGATAATATCCTCCTCTAATTTGACAAAGGAGTCTTCTACAAAGCTATCCCTACTATTGGAACATCCAAACACATCTCTTGCATTGCCGTGATCGCTGGAGAAGAGCTGGATTCTAAAGAGCAAGTGAACAAAGTGGCTGTTCCAAAGGCATTGGATGAAAATTTTGAGAAAGTTGTGGAGCTTGAAGATTGGAGTGGAAACAATCATCTTTTCAGGACTATGGGCGAAGATGAAGGTCTAAACAATGCCAAGTTGATGGAGGAAGACGTTTTCATCATGGAGACAAGGATTGCGGAGCTGAGTTGCAGAAAAAGTGCAGAGCTTCGAGCTACAAAGTTGGTGTCAATCGACACCAATAGCGTCGATCGACACCCTACGCGGATCACACCAGAAGCTACTTCCAATGCTTCAAATCCATCACCAGTGGTCAAACAGATGCCTCCACGTCCTATAGATCAGACACCTCGAAGGAAGCAAAGGTACGCATTTCCTGGAATCAATTCCAAACCTCCTGATCTTGTCAATAAAAATTCTAAAGGTTCAAAAGCTGCTTCACGCTTATGCAAGCCACGAGATTCTCGTAGAGGGCTTGGTGTTTCTTTTGATGTTGCAGGAAAAAGAAGTGACCCACCCGAACTGAAGGCCCACCCTGCTGTTGTTCCTCATTTCCTTGGTCATTTTCATGCACCTAATGCCTATACACCGCCATGGATGAGAAGACATTCGTCTGGGAAGCACTCAATGCCACCCTCTGATCCACCAGACGTCAGAACCCCGACACAGTCAAGCTAATGACTGAAAACAAGCGCTGAGTGGGAGGCAACCCACTGTTAGGTATGTTTTTCTTTATAGTTTGTTTTGATTTTACTAAGTCCTAGTTTTAGTCAGTTTGAAAAAGATGACATTGGACTCAACTCAGAGCAGTGTCGATCGACACCACTTAGTGTCGATCGACACCACGCGCAGACGAAGGTAAGTCTTCTAACTGGTCTTTTAAGTTGTTTCTAATCTTTCTTTTAGCCAACTTCGGGCTTGATAACACTGGGGACAGTGTTGTTTAAGTCTGGGGGAGGTGATTACTGACTTTGTGTTTTGTTTTGAGTCTTGAGTCAAAAGTTTTCAAAAATTTGTTTTATTGAGTCAAAATCAGTTGGAACTTTCTGTTTTTCTAGGAACTAACCACAGGAAGTTGACACTTGAAGAACCATTGCTATAAGAGTTGATTGCAGGACTTACTAAGTAGAAAGCTGCAAGTGGAATCAGTCTAACAGGGCGAGTTCAGATCCCCTTATAAGAACTAGGTATGCGCAGAACTTGATTCCTCTTTCAGTCCGAACAGATAGGCAATTGCAGTCTCTCCTTGATCTTCCCTTAAGAGAAAAGAAAAGAAAGAAAAAGAGTCTAAGTCTGGAATAGTGCCTTTGTCATGAGCCTGTCTCCTCACAAGGAACAATATTAGTGATGCTCTTGAACACGTCTCCTCACAAGGAACACAAGTAGAGAGTAGCACTATTCCAGAGATCCCAAAAAGAATAAGAAGAGTCAATGAAAAGATCTTAGAACACCCTGAAAATGGGCAGAAGTTGACTAAGGGAAGAGAAAATAGGGGAGCTGTATGAGAATGTCTTGTTCAGGCACTAAGGAAGGGAAAAGAATCAGAAAAGTTCTATGGCATTACCAATGTTAGAGTTCGAAATTTATACCAAGGAAAGGATCTGGATTTGAACTGGGAGATTGCTAAGCTTGTGGTAAGTACACTGAACTTTCCTAAGGTTGGCTCTAATATCATGTGGATTCAAGAAGTGTTAATCACTGTGGCGTTTTAAAGAAGTACTCGGAAGTTCCTGTTTTCAAACTTCTACTTCAGTCTAAGTTTCTGTTTTGCTTGAGGGCAAGCAAAGGCTAAGTCTGGGGGAGTTGATATATCATGGTTTTTACCCATTTTTAGGCCATGATATAAGTGTTTTTATAGAGTCTTTTGGTAGTTTTAGAGTCCTATTAGAGTCTTTACAGGTTGGACTACGTTTGGAGCATAATTGGAGATTCTGAAGCTTTTTGGAGCATTCTGCAAGAAGCTGCGAAGTGATGAAGTCAGAAGAGTGGAATTACGCACAGGGTGTCGATCGACACCATCTGTGTCGATCGACACCAAAGAAGGACGGCCAAAGTTTCCCAATTCCATCAGAAAAAGGAAATCACTCAAGCTTTGAAGAATTACAAGATTGCCCCTGGACGAAAATCCTTTTCTATAAATATAGTTTTTCAGCCATTGTTTAGGCCACCAATTATTTTAGAGAGAGATTTATAGATAGTTTTTGGAGAGAAGAATTTGTCTCCTTAGAGCAAATTTGGAACTCCCTTTATTTATTCTATTGATTTCTTTTATGCTTTCTATTCAAGTTATGATTTCTGTTTCATTGATCATGTCTGAGTAGTTTGCTTGTTAGGTTTAGGGTTTTTCAAAGGTGATTAATGAATTGTTAGGTCGAATTAAATTGTTAGGATAAAATCATTAGAGTTCTTCATCTGGATTTGTGTTTAATGCTTATTCTAGCTTCGCGACCTAGAATCTGATCTTAGGTTAATTAATAGATGCGAGAGTATTATTGATTGCCTGAACTAATGTTAGATGAGCAAAATATCTATTCACAAAGAGATTTGGTTTAGGGTTTTGTGAACAATTGAACATGAACTTTAATGCTTGTTTGAATTGTTAGAATTTGCAAAGAGATTTGGAATTCTAGGGTTTAGACATAGATAATTTTCGCAGCGAGAGTTTGTTGATTTTACATTAGTAATTCGAGTTCCAGAACAGATCTTAATAATTCCTAACATTCTGTCTAGACCTGCAATTTAGATCACCTGAGAATTTTCCTGAACCTATCGTTTTGTCTCCTGAATCTAAATCGTTTAATTGCTTTCTGTCTTTTAATTCCATATTATTTCTTACCTTAATTCGAAATTAGAAAACTGCTGCGTGACTATCCCTTCTCTGTGGATTCGATCCCTAAGTACTACAACTAATCTCTTAATTTGAGAGAATTTCTTTAAGGTAAATTTGACCCATATCAAGTTGTTCGGATGAATTTGTTGACAGATGGATCAATATCGAACCTGAGATAAGAAGAATAAAATTCAGACATGACTAAACTGAGGTTCCAAACCAAAACTAATGACACGCTATAACATGAACAAAGACAGAAAAATATGTTAAAGATATCTTAGGTTACAAACCAAAACTACAAGACGCCATTCAACCCAATAAAGAACAAAGAAAAATTATGTCTTGTTGGCTCTCCAAATCCCAAACTATTTGTTTTGGAAGCTCAGTCAAAAAGGTTAATTTTTTTTTGTTCTACAGTCAATGAAACTAACTCATCAAATCATAAACTACACACTTACCATAAAGCGCCATTGAGTTTCCTTGGATGGAGATGTGGCTGAAGTTCTCTGGAGGGAGCATTCATTAATGCTTTTAGGGTCATACGGGTGTTGTTATTAGCAGCTGAAGATGCAGCGCTTGTAGATCCAAAATCTCCTGGTGGCATGGCAGGACAGGAAGTGCTTCTAGATCCTACAGCTCCTGTTGGCATGGCAGGACCATAAGTGCTTCGAGATCTAACAGCTCCTGGTGGTATGGCATGACCTGTAGCGCTTGAAGCCATTTAACATCAATAAGTAATTTGAGAAAAACAAAAAAAACTATGACAGAACAAGTAACGACGCCAACTACAGACACTCACAAATACAGAACAATAACACGTTCTTAGCGAACATTCTATAATCTAAAAAAGACTGCAAATCCAGAAAATAAGAATGATAAACAGAAACACAAGTTCTAGTGTAAGAGTAATTAAAACACAACTCGAATCATTGACTTCATTCGATTCCAAAATAAAACACAATAAGACTTGGCAAAGACAATCAAAATCTCAAAATTTTCTTTGAAAAACCGAAGCAAAAAGAGGAGAAAGAATCTTTTAAAATGCCAAATCCCATTCAAACTCCAAACAAACGAGACCAGATCCAGTTTACAGTCGACCTTAATTGAACCCCTAAATCCAAACAAACTCAAATCGAAACTTCAAACAGAAACCCCAAATCGTAACCCCAACTCACAATCGAATAAAAACTCCAAATAGAAACCCTAAATCCATTTCAAATGAAATCTCAAATCGAAACTTCAAACGCAAAACCCCAAATCGAAACTTCAAAGCGAAAACCCCAAATCAAGACCCTAATTGTTCGAGAAGACGTACCCGACGAAGTGCCCTCGGCGGTGACTGAGTGACGGCGGTTTTGGCGAGGAGGAGCCATCGGGAGATTCGTGGATAGAGGAAGAAATGAAGAGAGGAAGAGATAGGAAGAGAGGAGAAAGTTTGTAAAATGGAGGAATCGTTAAAGAGAAGAATCGAGGAAGAGAGGAGAGAGTTTGTGTTTTTGTCTAAGTGTTTTTCTTTAAGGATTTTTGTCGGTCAATCTCAGTGAAGGTAAAAGAAAGAAAACCGGGGGAAAACCAAATTATTTGGTGGGAGGAAACCAAATTATTTGGTGGGAAAAACAAAAAAAATTGGTGATAAAAACCAAATTGAATGGTCTAATCAAAATTACAATCTGAAACTAATTAACATAAAATTTTTGTTTACTTGTTATAACAATTAAAAATATATAATTTGGTTAAACCTTAAATTTGTTATAAATTTTTGTTTAATTTTTTTATCTTACAAAGATAATGTTTAGTTATATTTTAATTTAAATCTTAATCTTCTAATTTTTAAAATCATTAATTCAATCTAAATCTTATTATAATATTAAGAAATACAAGATTTAATTATACATATTCTCGAAAATATTATGAAACTTAATCAGAACCATAACCAGTATCAGAATCAGAATCAGAGTCATCAGCCAAATCTTCTAATTCGTCTTCTGATATGTATTCGTCATTTGGAGGACATACATGTAGCATATCATAATCGGATACATCTTCCACGACATGCGATTCAATTCGGATCATTGCACTTGGTGCTACAACCTGGTTGTGTGTATCATCTTGTACCGCTTGTAAAGCAACTTCAGAAGTTTCACGAAACGCTTGTGGCATAATTTTTGTACAAGCCCACCAATCAATTGTTGAGGAACGACGAACGTGCGGATAAAGAATAAAACATACTTGGTCACAATTACCAGATAATATAAAAGGATCGTATTTCTCATATTGTCTACGCGGAGACACATCAACGATACCTAATGGATGTTTGCGGAATCCACGACCTTCAGTTTTGTTGAACCACTTGCATTTAAAAATTATGGCTTTGAGCCCGACAGCACCATTGTACTCGATCATCATAATATCTTGTATGAGCCCGTAATAATCAGTATCGGTGGTTCCCTTAACATATACACCGTAATGTTGGGTTTTTTTATCTTGGCCATGGGTATACGTGTGAAAGCGGTATCCTTGTGACAAGTATATAGGCCAAGATGTATAATTTCGTCTCGGGCCTTGAACGAAATCCAACATCCACAAAGGAAATTCATATGATTGGGTGGCCTAGTTAATCTGCAAATAAAATTGTAGTTAGGTGCTCGAATTTTGCTAATAATAATTAAAAAGATAATGACTTCATTAAACTCACATAATCTTTACACCATTCTGCAAAGTGTTGGTCTTTTGCTAATTGCAGTGCGTTACTAGTAATTGTAGGGTTACGCTCTGTCATATACTCTTCAAACATCCTATGTAAGTTAAAAATTTAAATAGTCACACAACTATAACAATGATCATATCTTAACGGCACAAGATGGGAATCACTCCACAAATCCTATGAACAACCAGATATCAAAGTGGCAAAACTTATGCGGAAATGGTGAAGGTTGATAGGGATGGCGGTGGAACTTTGATTGACTCTCTCAATTTGTGGGTTTGATTGACTCTCTCAATCTTTGGAGAACTATTATTGTTTGAATCACATAAACAATCCTAATCCTATAATCTCAAGTATCAAATGAATCTCTCAAATGAAACTTAAAGATAACAATTTTAGACAAAGAAACTCTTTGAATAAAAAGAAGAACAAACTTTATATTTTTCTTAGATGATTGAAAGTTGATCTTTACAAAGGAGGAAATGAGCTTTATATACAGCTCTTACAAGACAACTAACGGTCTAAAACATTAAAAACAAGAAAGAAATCAAGGCATTGAATAAAAACTAGCTGTTGGGCCATAATGAGTAAATCAGCCAAATAATGTGGAAAGAGAGAGCTCTTGTATCTGGACGGTTTGAGGGGATAGGTGAGCTTCTCTGGAACATTCTTCTTGTCATTGAAGTTGCCTAAAACGCAGCATCTTAGGCAAGAGAGACGTTGGTGAGTTATGACCCCAAGTGTAAAGGTGTTGAATGCTCTTGAGTCCAAGTAAGGAAACTTGAAGTGGGGGAAGATCCGTCTGATCCTCTGGGTGATGGTGCAGATAAGGACGTCCCTTATAGCTTCTAGATGGTTGTGATTAGATCCTCGACACCAAAGATATGTTTGAAGTTTCCAAAACCCGGAAGGTTCAATATAAGGCAAGCCGAGGATCCTCTGTCTTGCAACTTGCGTATCTTTCGAGTTAGAACCGGGTTTGGTATGATTCTAATTCGACAAGCTCCCTGGTTGAGTCACGATTTCACGACAAGTTGGTTTGTAGCAAAATTCCTTCCGGTTCGGTCGAAATCCTCCAATTAGTGCACGTATATCCAAATCGGGAAAGCTCCGGTTCACCCAACTTGTAAAATTAATAACTCCTAAACCAAAATGAATTTGGTCTTGCTTCCAACTCTCCGTAGACCTAAGATGAGTTGAGAATCCAAAACAGTTGGATTTGCTGCTTGGTTCATCTTGGTTTGGCCGGAATGACTCAAAGAGTGATCGTAGGTCTCCATCAGGTCCATTGGAGATCTGAATGGGTTTGAAACATGTGAACCAATTTGCCTCATTAAAACCTTTCCTGTAAAAACCAGTTGGATAAAACCAAGGATAAGTAAAAAGTGTACGAATGGTAACATCCCATTTGTAAGCCTTAGCTTCAAGATCAAATCCAAGCACGGCAACTGGTGCAACTTCGGCAACATGTTCTAGCGTTACTTATGTTTGATGAACTTCAGTGCTGGGCATGATCATACTCTGCTGCATGGTTAGTTACGTCCATGATATTGTATCATACTCTCCTTCTTCAAAAAGTTTTGTCCTCAAAACTTGTTCATCTGCACATAGATAACTCAAGTTAGTTTCATGAATTATATGAGAGTTTAGAAGCTTACCTTGGATACAGTTTTGGTTCGTGCTCAGGTAGGGTGGTTTCTGAGCATCTGGAGGTCTTCCTTTTAGCAAGTAGGATATAATTACTCCTCTGCTCTGGTCTGGTACGTGGATCCTCTGTTTTGTAGGTTTTACCCATTTGATAACCTCGGTTTTGGGTGATGTCTCCTTATTCTGAACTTGTTTTAACATCATTCTCTTCTCTGGTGGAACTTCTTTCGGGTTTATCTCCTTAGTACCTGAAATAATCTCAGAAAATTGGACAAGAAACAAGTGCATTATGGGTTCTTTATAAAAACTTAAACTTGTTAAACCTACTATCCTAGTTGTATCAAATCTTTTAGATAATTTCGGTTTCAAGTAAGAAGATGTAGCTGTAAAGTTCTCTTTTTTTTTAATTCCAGTAAGTTCACTAATTCTTGAGAATCCTTGGAAACAAATTTAGTGAGAGAATGACTTACCTGAGGAACACTCTTTGTGTTTTTGCTAGCCAAATCTGTAAAGTGATGTAATGTATTGTCTGGGGGCTTCTCTTTGAAGATGTCTTCTCTCTTCACCAAAACTTCTTGTGCTTCATTCTTCTTGGTATGTTCTGTACCTGAAACAACTCTCAAGAACAAGTGCATCATATCTGAGTTTAAAATTATAGAAATAGGCTTTGAAGTATTTAAACTCACAGTGATGGTGTTAGCTAGTTGTAGCAACAATTGCTCCTTGTTTTCTTTAACTACACGGTTTCTGATTTCTTTTAGTCTAGAGATGACTAAGGCTTCTACAAGACTCTCACTATTTTGTGCAGGATCTTGAGCTAATAACTGATGTGAATCCACAGTAGTTAGCTCCTCTTCTTCTTTCTCATTCTCCATTGGACAAACCAATTGCAGAATGTGCTCTCCTTGTAGTTTTCCATCTCTGCTTGTTTCCCTTTCTTCTTCTCTTATTCCTGGATCAAAACTCTTTGAAAAGACAAGTGCATGAGTCTAGAATTGGGAATTACAATATCAGAATAAACTAAGCTATCACATGTATTAATTAGTTCCAATTTCGTTTATGGTGATGCAGCCTTTAACAATCTGCTAGATGGACAAGTAGCAGCAAAATGAGGAATTAAAAACTCAGAATGAGATAAACTATCACTATTTCTAGATTTTTTGTTTTCTCATCTAGTGAAGTTTATTTCAAAGATTTTCTGAGGGGACAATTTGCAGCAAAGTGACCTCTCTTATGGCATCTATAACATGTGGGATCATTGGAATTCACAAAATTAGAATACTTACTTTGAGTTGCTGTAGTAGTATTCTGTGATTCTCCTTTGCTCATAGAGATAATTTTAGGATTTTGCTTCAGCTCTGTCTTCTCCTCTTTCAAATTTAAATCCTTCTTAAGTTGTTGCCACTGTTCTTGTTGTGCTGGCGTCATTATGAAAAAGGGGGCTGCTTGTTGCTGATCATTCTCAGCGTGAGTAGTCTTCTGATCCCCTATGTTGTAATCTTTCTTGAACAGCTGCCACCATTCAAGTGTAGTGATTGCTTTCTGCTGAACTTTTTTTGCTGGAAAGGTCTTCTTAGCCTCTGTCTGACTTGGTGAAGTCTTTGCAGACACTTTCTTGGGCTCTGAATAATAAGCATACTTATGCTTATGAGTAGACTTCGGTTCTTGTGTGGTTTATACTCTCCTGGTTGTTGCCCTTTTATGCGTTGGTCTAGTTGGAGCTGGTACTGGATATGAAGCAAATCCATAGCTGATTGGCTTCTCTGCCCTCTTGGGAGGGTTGTATTCGTCATATGAGTCCTCCTCTGACTCATCTTCATACCACCGTGTATTAGAGCAGCTTCCATATCAGTCTAGTGGTTCTGGATCCATTTCTTCTCTAGATATTTCTTCTTCAGACTCAGAACTTGAGTAGTCTTCCTCTGTCCACGGTTCTTCTTCTTCAGATGACTCCATTAATGTACCAAACACAAGAAAGACAGTAATATCAAATGGTCGAATTAAAAGTTTATATTACTAGATATGAATGTCACGCCTAATAAAAACCAAGTAATTCAATTCAATGATCAAAACTGAGATGATAAAATGCAAACAGAAATGCTAAACTCTTTTTTTAATTATTATTTTTTTTTTAACTTTAAAATGCTAAAATACTAGTATGGAATGCACAAATGATATGAAAACTGTATAATATGAAACTATATGATATGCCAACAAGTTTGAACCAACTAATGCTAGTCTACGGTTTTAAATGGCCTTTCCAAAAGAATTAGCTCACTTAAAACGCAAAGAAGATTAATATGGGTGCAAGAAATGACTTTCCTAATGCAATCACACGGTTTTGACCAACCACCAATGCTATCTCTAAACAAGGAAACTTCTATTGCAAGGCCAGAATGAATTAAACCACAAAACAGACTAGATGCAGAATTCAAATGCAAACTATCTATGGAATCAGGTCAACTAACAGATTTCTTTTGGCTTTTTCGATTTTAAATGAATCAAATGCAGAAAAAAACTCAAGCAACTCAACAATGGTGATTATGGATGAACACAAAACGCAGAAACACAGAAATGAAAGCAAATGACTCTTTTTATATTTTTTGTGATGGATAAGCAGAGAAAACAGTGAAACAAAAGCAAACAGAAAACAAAATATAAGAACTGAAACAGAAACAAATGTTGGATGGATACAACCTGATGGATAGGAGCTTTTGAAGCTCTGATACCAGATGACACAAGATGGAAATCACTCCACAAATCTTATGAACAACCAGAGATCAAAGTGGCAAAGCTTGTGCGGAAATGGTGAAGGTTGATAGAGATGGCGGTGGAACTTTGATTGACTCTCTCAATCTGTGGGTTTTATTGACTCTCTCAATCTTTGGAGAACTAGTATTGTTTGAATCACATAAACAATCCTAATCCTATAATCTCAATTATCAAATAAATCTCTCAAATGAAACTTAAAGATAGCAATTTTAGACAAAGAAACTCTTTGAATAAAAAGAAGAACAAACTTTATATTTTTCTTAGATGATTGAAAGGTGATCTTAACAAAGGAGGAAATGAGCTTTATATACAGCTCTTACAAGACAACTAACGGTCTAAAACATTAAAAACAAGAAAGAAATCAAGGCATTGAATAAAAACTAGCTGTTGGGCCATAATGAGTAAATCAGCCAAATAATGTGGAAAGAGAGAGCTCTTGTATCTGGACGGTTTGAGGGGATAGGTGAGCTTCTCTAGAACATTCTGGTTGTCATTGAAGTTGCCTAAAACGCAGCATCTTAGGCAAGAAAGACGTTGGTTAGTTATGACCCCAAGTGTGAAGTTGTTGGATGCTCTTGAGTCCAAGTAAGGAAACTTGAAGTGGGGGAAGATCCGCCTGATCATATGGGTGATGGTGAAGCTAAGGACGTCCCTTACAGCTTCTAAATTGTTGTCATTATCTCCTGGACGCCAAATATATGTTTGAAGCTTCCTAAACCCGGAAGGTTCCATATAAGGCAAGCTGAGGATCTTCTGTCTTGCAACTTGCTTATCTTTCGAGTCAGAACCGGGTTTTGTATGATTCTAATTCGAAAAGCTCCCTGGTTGAGTCACGATTCCACGACAAGTTGGTTTGTAGCTAAATTCCCTCCAGTTCGGTCGGAATCCTCCAATTAGTGCACGTATGTCCAAATCGGGAAAGCTCCAGTTCACCCAACTTGTAAAATTAATAACTCCTAAACCAAAATGAATTTGGTCTTGATTCCAACTCTCCATAGACCTCTGATGAGATGAGAATCCAAAATAGTTGGATTTGCTGCTTTGTTCATCTTGGTTTGGCCGGAATGACTAAAAGAGTGATCGTAGGTCTCCATCAGGTCCATTGGAGATCTGAATGGGTTTGAAAAGAAACATGTGAACCAATTTGCCTCATTAAAACCTTTCCTGGAAAACTCAGTGGGATAAAACCAAGGATAAAGAAAAAGAGTACAAATGCTCACATCCCATTTGTAAGCTCTAGCTTCAAGATCAAATTCAAGCACGGCAACTGGTGCAACTTCGGCAACATGTTCTAGCGTTACTTCTGTTTGACGAACTTCAGTGCTGGGCATGATCATACTCTGCTGCATGGTTAGTGACGTCCATGATCTTGTATCACTTAATTAAAATTTCGTAAAGTGAACATAATACCTTTCATATGGCGCAAATGTGTCGCAATTAAGCAGCATAAACGTCTGTAGCACGATGTAGTCATCATCTGTCAACCATCCAGCTGTGGATTTCCCACTAACTCGGCCGTCATGGTAGAACAATCTTGGCACATTTGGATAGTAATATGTAAATAGAATCTCTCCGGGAACTGCGACTTCGTCTACAACTTCGGGATTTCCAAAATAATTTGCGGCTGCAATCGAAATCTCCTCATTCAAACATTGTTCAACAATCGAACCCGCTATACGTGCCTTGTTTTTAATTTTCTTCTTCAGATGATACATGTATCTCTCGAACGGATACATCCACTTATATTGGACTGGACCACCTAAAGAAACTTCATCTGGCAGGTGCACAGGAAGATGTTCCATAACATCGAAGAACGACAGAGGAAATATCTTCTCCAAATTACAAAGTTTCACCGCAATATTTTCTTTCAAAAGAGCAACATCCTCGTCTCGTAAAATCCTCGATGCCCGAATGAATAGTGCAATCTCTACACACATATATAATAGCATTTATTATCATATACCAATGAAGTACAAATAACAAATGGGAGAAGTCGTTACCTGAAATTGCGGTATGCACATTTCTTGGAAGGAGTTCTGAAAACGCAAATGGGAGAAGCCGTTGCCTGATGACATGGTAATCATGACTTTTCAGACCCGATAACTTCAAATTGTTTTCATCAATGAAACAACTAAATTTTGAAGCGTAACCATCTGGAAATCTTTTTTCAGCCATAGGAGGAATTTTTTTTTTACCTTCGTTCGAGAGCCTAAATATCGGCACATGCATTGTACCATCTTTGTTGAGATGTAACTCCCGGCTTTTACATAATTCTGAGAGATCCAACCTCGATTTGATGTTATCTTTCGTGTTTCCTGGAACATTCAACACCGTGTTGATGAGATTATAGAAAGAAATTTTTCTCAACGTGCATGAAGTCGAGGTTATGTCGAAGAAGAAGGTTTTTCTGGTATGGCAACTCCTAGAAAGTACTCCTTTTCACCCAATTATGATCCTTCCCGTAGCCATATATAGTTCGAGCAGTCTTTTCGTGTCCGTTTCCTCCACAAACGACTGTTCTGCACAATCCCACAATGTTATCTATTCTTACTCGAAGAATTTTCTCGCAATTTAACAACGTTGGAGAATCTTCTCTTCTTGCCTCGCCCCGGCTAAACGCTGCTATATTTCCCCGGTAAAGATGATCAACAGGTAAAAACATTCGATGGTAATCAAACCAACTGTGCTTCCTTCCATTTTGTAACCAAAACGATTTTGTGTCATCTAAACAGTATGGACATGCTAAACGACCATGCGTCATCCAACAAGACAACATACCATAAGCATTAAAGTCACTAATGGTCCACATCAAGACAGCTCGCATTGTGAATTTTTGCTTTCTCGATATATCATACGCTTCCACTCCATTGCTCCATAAACTCTGCAATTCTTCAATCAATGGCTGAAGGTAAATATCAAGACTTTTCTTCGGATGTTTTGGCCCGAGAACTAGTACCGACTGAAAAAAATATTCCATTTTCATGCACATGCCGGGGGATAAATTATATGGAGTTGCGATCATTGGCCAAACCGAGTGTGCCTCACCATTCATACCAACAGGATTAAATCCATCTGTTGATAATTCTAGATAAATATTTCGACTTTCTCCTGCGAAATTTGGATATACCTCTTTAAAATGCTTCCATGCTGCTCCATCAGACGGATGATGCATTTCTCCATTAGGGGATATATGTTCAGCGTGTCATCTCATATGAGATGCAGTTGTGTCTAATTGGTATAACCGCTTCAACCGCTCTGTCAGTGGCATGTAAAACATTCTTTGCCGAGCTCGATTTTTCCCCTTGCCATTGTTCGGGTGGTATCTATCTTTACCACAAAATCGACAGCGCAACAACTCTCGATCTTCCCCCTTCTATAAAAGAATGCAATTTTCCTCGCAAACATCAATCTTATGTCTCGGTAGCCCAAGCGCTTTTGTTAGCTTTTTTGCCTCGTAGTATGACGATGGAGCTGTATTTGGCTTCGGCAGAACACTCTTCAAAGTCTGGGACATCTCATCCACACATGCCTCTGCCATATTGTAATCGATTTTTGCTTTCATCATACGCGAAGCTACATATAGCTGAGAAATTTCTTCTACACACCCGTCATAAAGAGGTTGATTGCCAGCTTCAAAAGCTTGAAAAACGCTATCATGATAAGGCTCTTCGTTGTTTGTTTTGATTGTACTCTCCAGTACATTGCCCGATGCCACATCTTCTCCCATGTTGACATTTGCATTTGGATAATACTCGTAAGCATCAACCAGAACTGAAAAATTTGTTGGTCGGTCATCCCACGTTGCTGCTTCACCAGTAAAATAACCATTCGTTGAGGATTCACCAACATCGTAACAATTTTCTCCATGGCTCGACCAAACATAGTAATTTCTCTTAAATCCCACTTTAAAAAGATGGCGGGATACCGTTCTTGCCTCACATAGCTTCTGGTTCTTGCACCGCGCACATGGACACAATAAAGTGTTATACTCTTGGTAAGACGTCTGACTACAAGCAAATGCAAGAAATACATTTATCCCCTCTATAAACTCTTCTGATACACAATTTTTTCTGTATCAATATGTCGATCCATCCAATCTCTTGATTGAAAAAAATTAGACATTTATGATAATTTGGTTGTATAGAAAAAAAAATACGGGAAGGAAAAAGAATAAAAAACCTTTAGACAAGAAATGAGATGAGTGTTAGGCATGAGATATGAGATTGTTTAGTGTTTATGATAAACTCATAATTTAGCATGTTTTAACACTCATTTAGGATAGTTTTGCATCCACTTGTGCATTCATTTAGCCACTTTTGTTCTCATTTGCATTCATATTAGGGTTTAGTGAGTCTTAGCCTAGCTTGTTGCATACTTGTACATTTGGAGTTTTTATTAGGTGTTTTGCAGGTTAGGAGGACCACGTGGAGTTCATGGATGATCAAGAGGAGGAAGAGAAGCGGCTAAATGAGAAGCATAAATCTTTTAGCAGCATATCGAGCTGTGTATCGAGCTGGGTAGCTCGATACAGACAACAGAGAAGATGAAGGCTGCGTATCGAGCTTTTGTATCGAGCTACATAGATCGATACAGACCTGCCAGGGATTTTTGAGGATGCATATCAGGCAAACGTATTGAGTTAACTAGCTCGATACAAACCACCAGGGAAGACGAAGTGTGCGTGTCGAGCAAACGTAACGAGCTACCTAGCTCGATACGCTGCTCGATCCAAAGCTGAAAACCGGGTCAACACCCGGTTTGTTCCGGGTTGACCCGGGTCGCCACTGTTCACTATAAATACCTTTTACCTAATTTTTCTTAAGTATCTTAGTTCATGCTTAGAAAACCTTCCCCTTTTGGTTTCTAAGTGATTCTGTAAGATCTTTTTAAGAGCTTATGCAATTTTAGAGTTTATTTTTATTAATCTTTCATCTTTCTAATCATGTTTATCAACTTTTCCTTCATGGGATTAGCGGATTTAATCATAATTAGTGAGTAGTTCTTAGAGGATCTAGGGATGAGTTAGATTTAGGGTTTTCTAAGAATTAATCTTGATGTCTATGCTTTGATCTTCTCATTTACCTCCATGTTTAGTGATCCTAATGCTAGTTTAGCCATAATCAAGTTAAAACTATACCTAAGAGAATTTTCCACCCACAAGGTGTTTAATGAAATTCTCCAATCTACTAAACAAGGGATTTACATTCCTAGCTCATGATAGTGATTATCTAGGGTGTTTATTAGCAATTAGAACTGTTCCATAATGCTTGTTAGCTTCCTTATCACAAATGAAAGTTTGATCTTGATTAGAGCCAAGAATGTGGATTAGTATTGCTTTTGAGTTCTAAGCTTAGGGATTAACATTTATTGTGATTGTTTGACATCATGGATTGGTTCTTTGAACACCCTAGATTGATAATCTCATCCTTGGATTCGTTTTAGTAAATTATTAATCTCGTTTAATAGTTAATTTGTCTTTGATTTGCTTGATTAGCTTGTTATTTGCTTAATAAAGGTTCTAGTTCATTTTGTTTGGTTTGTTTGCTTGGTTTGATCACTTAGGTTGATAGTTAAACATAGCAACCATTTATGCTTGCTTAGATTAAGGAGTTTTATGCTTTCCTATTGTCACAATCTTCCTCAATTGGATTGATCCTTAAATACATACAATGACATGAGTGAGATTGAGTAATTGATTAGTAAAAATCCTACTATCAGTTTATGGTTTAGTTTGGGGTTTAGGGTTTATGGTTTAGGGTTTAAGGTTTAGGGTTTAGGGTTTGGGATTTAGGGTTTAGTGTTTAGGGTTTAGGGTTTATGGTTTAGGGTTTAGGCTTTCTGGTTTAGGGTTTAGGGTTTAGGGTTTAGGGTTTAGAGTTTAGTGTTTAGGGTTTACGGTTTAGGGTTTCGGGTTTAGGTTTTAGGGTTTAAGGTTGCTTTAGAGGGTTGAGTGAGCTTGAAAAGAATGAAAGAGAGGGGTTTAAGATCATTTATAGCATTACGGGTAGATGAGAGTCTAGTCTTTTATGCATCAATTGTCTTTTACCTTTAGCATTATGCATAAGTTCAATCCTTTTTGAGTGAATCCCATGTTTGAAATGAAAGCCGCATGAACTGAGATTATTATTGTTATCTCAAAGCCTAGTCTCTTAGCCAAAAGAGTTCACTTGCTTTGCATTGTTATGATTCACGGTTTGCACTTAATGAATGTTAAAGAGTTGGTTTGATAGGGAGACGTGTCTAGATTGAGGTTTTCGTGTATTTGATTGTTGAGATGAGCATGGCTAAATCCTCTGGAGTACGATGAGTTCAAATACCTTATAATTAAGGGTTAGGACATTGAGTTGATTGCTTTTGTTGGCATTCTTGGATATTGATCTCCCTCTTACACAACTCTCTCTTGGATTTGTCATGTTTGTTTGCTTGAAGGCAATCAAAAGGCAAGTTTGGGGGGGGGGGGTTGATAGACTCATAATTTAGCATGTTTTAGCACTCATTTAGGATACTTTTGCATCCACTTGTGCATTCATATAGTCACTTTTGGTCTCATTTACTTTTATATTAGGGTTTAGTGAGTCTTAACCTAGCTTGTTGCATACTTGTACATTGGGAGTCTTTATTAGGTGTTTTGGAGGATAGGAGGACCACGTGGAGTTCATGGATGATCAAGAGGAGGAAGAGAAGCGGCTCGATGAGAAGCCGAAATATTTTAGAAGCATATCGAGCTGTAGCTCGATACAGATCAACATAGAAGATGGAGGCTGTGTATCGAGCTTTTGTATCGAGCTACCTACTCGATACAGACCTGCCAGGGATTTTTGAGGATGCATATCGGGAAAACGTTACGATCTACCTAGCTCGATACAAACCACCAGGGATGTTGAAGTCTGCGTGTCGAGCAAACGTATCGAGCTACCTAGCTCGATACTCTGCTTGATCCAAAGCTGAAAACCGGGTCAACACCCAGTTTGTTCCGGGTTGACCCGGGTCGACCACTGTTCACTATAAATACCTTTTACCTAATTTTTCTGAAGTATCTTTGTTCTTACTTAGAAAACCTTCCCCTTTTGGTTTCTAAGTGATTTTGTAAGATCTTTCTAAGAGTTTATGCAATTTTAGAGTTGTCTTTATTAATCCTTCATTTTTCTAAACATGTTTATCAACTTTTCTTTCATGGTATTATGGGATTTAATCATAATTAGTGAGAAGTTCCTTTAAGATCTATGAATGGGGGTTAGATTTAGGAAGTTTTAAGAATTAATCTTGATGTCTATGCTTTGATCTTCTCATTTTCCTCCATGTTTAGTGATCCTAATGCTAGTTTAGCCATGATCAAGCTAAAACTAGACTTTAGGGAATTTCTCACCCACATTGTGTTTGATGAAATTCACTAATCAACTAAAAAGGGATTTACATTCCTAGCTCATGATAGTGATTGTCTAGGGTGTTTATTAGCAATTAGTACTGTTCGATAATGCTTGTTAGCTTCTTTTTCACAAATAAAAGTTTGATCTTGATTAAGATGTTTAATGATGTGATTAATGCCATGAAAGTGGATTAGTCTTACTTTTTAGTTCTAAGCTTAGGAATTAGCATTTATGGTGATTGTTTGACATCATGGATTTGTTCTTGGAACATCTTAGATTGACAATCCCATCCTTGAATTCGTTTTATTAAATTATTAATCTCGTTTTAAGAATTAATCTTGATGTCTATGCTTTGATCTTCTCATTTTCCTCCATGTTTAGTCATCTTAGTTAATTAGTCTTTGATTTGCTTGATTAGCTTGTTATTTTCTTAATTATGGTTCTAGTTCATTTTGTTTGGAACTAAATGTGAGATTCTGGTACTTTTTTAGCATTTTGGAGTTGCAGGCGAAGTGATGAAGTCGAAGCTGGATTTACACGAAGGGTGTCGATCGACACTACCCTTGGTGTCGATCGACACCAAACGAGACCGCCAAGTTTTGCCGATTCCATCAGAAAAAGGAAATTGTCTCAAGTTTGAAGAAATTACAAGATTGCCCCTGACGAAAATCCTCATCTATAAATAGTTTTCAGGCATTGTTTAGCCAATTAGCTTATCATTATTTTATGTTTTTGAGACTTAGAGAGAGATTGATCAAACATGCAACCGGCATGGCTAGGAAAGGTCTTCCCAACAGGAGAGTTTCCTTGACATCTTGGTCCATTTCTATCACTAGGAAGTCGCTTGGCAGTAGCACGTTCCCAATCATGAGAGGTAGGTCCAGCAGCTTCCCGACAGTCTTACTTTTACTCCCATCGGCCAGTGATAACGGCTTCTTGCAGTCGGTATAAGTGTTGTAGCCGAGACGCTTAGCCGTGGCTAGACTCATCACGTTGATGCTTGCCCCGAGATCACACAAACAATTATCAAAGGTGATTCCTCCGAGTGTGCATGGCAGAGTGAACGACCCTGGATCTTCGATCTTCTTCACTACTAAGGCTTCTTCCTTAGGTTTCTCTTCACGAACTGCTGCATTCCTCCCTATTGTTGCCATTGCATCAGCATAGAGCTTGTCCTTCAAAGCTACTAGGAAATCTGGAATGGGCTTCGTCTCGTCGGCATTGTTGAAGAGATCTTCAACTTTCTTCAATGTTTCGATTAATTCGGCCTCTTGTTCCTCTATGAGACGCTTCTTATGCATCTGGGGGTATGGCATTGGCGGTTTGTAGACTCGCAGGAATGGTGCTTTCTCTTCAGGGATAGCCAAATTTTTAGAACTCCCTACCCTTCTTAGGATGTAGATGTCCGCATCGACTTGAGCCCATTTTGGAGAAGTGATTTCGGGAAGATCCCGTTTTTCCTCGTCGAAAGTGGTGATCATTTGGCAATACTCCTTTGGATTCATGACGGATTTTCCAGGAAGGTTGCTTGTTTGGCTTGTAGATGCAATGCCTTTGTTTTTTTCAAGTGTCTTGACACGATCGGTCAAAGCTTCAATCTTCCCGGATAGTTTCGTGTGGACACCATCAATCTTATTATGTACTTCAACAAAACGTTTGTGTATATCCGCCTGGATATGTGTTTGACCTTGGAGAAGTTGCTTTAGAGTGCCTTCCAAGTCGAAACCAACTTGAGCAGGTGGGTTGCCTTGTTGTTGTTGGAAGCCAGGAGGTGCACCGGCTTGTTGTCGTGGCAGGTAGCCGTTTTGATTCTGGATACGCGGTACAAAGTCTTGTTGATTCGTGTATGGCACGAATTGTTTTGCTCCTCCTCCTTGTTGCTGAGGGTAGGTCTGGTCCTGTGGGTTTGCGACGTTCGTGCTTCGGTAGGAAAGGTTGTTGTTGGGTCACCAAATGTTATACCCTCCTTGAGCGTTGATGTAGTTAACATCTTCATACTGAACGTCCTCCCCTTCTTGTACTTGAGTGAGTTCTTCCACGAAATGGACTTCCTTTTGAGTTTGGACAAGTAGTAACTTGTCAAGCTTCTCATTTAGTTCTTTGATCACTTTCCGGCTTCCATCCACTTCTTCTTTGGAGCCACGGTTGGATCTGTCATAGTCTTCATGGTAAGAGGAGTCACTCTGAGCTAAGTTTTCAACTAACTCGAGACCGTCTTCAACGTCTTTCGCTAGGAAATTTCCATTGCTCGCTGTATCGAGCAGCATCCGAATCTTGGGAATTACACCTCGATATAGTGTACTGAGGAGTGATTCTTGGTTGAATCCATGGTGAGGGCACTGAGTGGTGTAACCCTTGAATCGTTTCCATGCTTCACCAAAAGTCTCGTTGGATTTCTGAGTGAAACCACTGATTTCGTTTCTCAATCGGGTTGTCCTCGATGTGGAGAAGAACTTTGTCAGGTAAGCCTTCTTGCAATCTGCCCACGAGGTAATGGATCCGTGGGGCATAGTCTTTTCCCATGCGTGTGCTTTGTCGCCCTGTGAGAAGGGAAAAAAACGCAGCTTGAATCCATCTTCGCTTACTCCGTTGATCTTGGTCATGGCTCACACACAATCGAACTGGTCGAGATGGTCAAGTGGGTCTTCCAAGGGCAGACCGAAGAATCGGTTGTCTGCACCATGGAGATGAGACCACTTTTGATCTCGAAGTTGTTGTTCTGCACTGGTGGCGGCTGAATACCGTGGGGGCTTGCAGTCGATATCAGTGCATCTCCTGCACCGATTTGCCTCACAACTCTTGGAGCAACAGCAACACCAGGCTGTCCTTGTACGCTTTGTGGTCCTTGTAGACCTTGTGGTCCCTGGTTGCCTTGATGTCCTTGTGCACCAGCTGCGCCCGCAGCTCCTTGAGCACCTTGTTGGTTGTCCATCGTCACATGGTTAACTGTTTCAGCTTGTTCCCGATTTCGTCTAGCTGATCTTTCGAGAAGGTGAATATCGTCTATTGGGGGAACAAGGTTTGTTGTACCTGTGTGAACGTAGGTTCATGTACATGTTTCAACACCGAGATATACGAGTAAAAATGTTAAATGACTGGAAAAATTGAAACTTGTCCTTATAACGACCTAGTACCGAAATGACTAAACTTTCTCCCAAACGGCAACGGCGCCAATTGACAAATAGGATTTTTGCTCCTTTTTAGCAATGTCCCAGCACTATCAACCGAAAGCAGTACAGTGTATGGGGTATCAAACCATTTTGGGAGCGTTAGTAAACAGATCGGTCATATCGGTGTCATAAGTCAAGCTCCAAATAGATAAAGGTTGAGACTTTACTACTAAAAACCACGAAAAGATAGATCTTGTGTCACTCAAGACCCTAAATAAGAGAACTTTAAAGATGCTAAGCAGGAAATAGATATTTAAACGGTAAAAAGATAAGCTTTCAAGATAAAAGAAAGATCTTGATGAGTATCATGAACTCGGTGACTCTCGGTTTGTCTTATCAAGCTAAAGATTTTGGATCACATCAAGACTTGGTCATTTGATGGTGATTCTTAGGTAAAGGGATCCTCAAATCGTTTAGCCCATGGCATTTGGGTCTAAACTCTTTGAATCTCTATCACCATAGACTAGCTCTCGCATAGTGGTACAATAGAAGAAACAAGCATCTACAACATCCCTATTGAATCGTAAGACTCTTAGACAGATGGTTAGTCTTAGTCGAAGAAATCAAACTCTTGTTCATGGATCCGGCTAAGCAAGCACGTGGCGTTCGTGTCAAGCCACCTGTGGACTTCAGGCTAGATGGCCAGACTAGACTAAGCTTTGGAAATGATAAACAAGAAAGAATCTAACTTTATGTTTTAGCTAAGCAAGAAATATAAACCCGAGAGTCCCTTGGTCCTTTCAACCCATCAAAATCCTAAAAAGACTACTCACAAGCCATTTGAGAAACCTCAAGATCCATAAGGATAAGAAGGTTAATCATGGATTGCAAGATATTCGAAAATAAGAAAAGGAAGAAACCTTCTTGAAATATACTAAGCAATAATGCTTAAAACTTCAAGATTGGATAAAAATCAAAGCTTTGAACAAGCTTCAATGGTGGAAAATACAAAAGTGGTTCTCGGTTTGAAAGAGAAGACATAAAATAAAAGTAGAAAACGTGATAAAAGGATAAGAGTGGGGGAGAAGTATTTATACACAAAAGAGGAAAAATATAAAACATTGTGACCACTTTCTTGAAATGGTACTATTTTGGACTTTAGCGTTTCGGGCTCAAGTCGTTGTGAGCAAGCCGATATGCTAACTCTTCTGATTCTTCGGGCAGTCTCCATATCGGGCAAGTGTTTCGGGATCATGTCGGTTACTCGAATAGGGTACTTCCCGTTGCCTTGCTCTGATATTCGTCTTCATGGCATCCTCTTGCTGGGTCTCGCTCCGAGGTTTTCCTTCTGGGACTAAGTCACTACTACTCGTCGTGCGCTTGTCTAAATCGGCATCGGAGTCGTGATCCATGCTCGATATTACCGGCTTGTCCTCCATTTGTGATCTCCCTCCTTGGTTTCTTCTTCGGACCATTCTAAGCACCTGAGAACATACTCCAAACATGCAAGACTATGCAGAAACCTAACCTAATGCATCTAATCCTAACATGAGTGAATATGTGATGAAAACTAAGATGAAAGTGCAAGAATGAAGTCCTAACTAGCATGAAATATGTGTTAAAAACATGCAATTTACAGAGATATCAAAGACTCACCTGCAGCAGAGATCGAGAAGGATGAGTGTGTCTACAGGAACATCAGTGAGTCCTGGGACGACTATGACACGTTGTTTTACAACGCGTGGCTCAAGGTGGTGGTCACACCGACTCGGGTTGCATGTGAGAAGACGATGCACGAGCTAGGCATCAAGGACGATATCCTACAATTGCTGAGCACAGTAGGGTTGGGGACTATGGCCACAAGACAGTACGATCTCTATCATGACCTCGTCCGTCAGTTTATGGCCACCGTTCGAGTGTAGTACAGGAATAAAGTGGTGAAGAGCGCTTTGGAAGGAACATTGACATTCCTTATTCGAGGGGTTCGATACAGGCTTTCGCTTCCAGAGATCTGCGAGATCTATGGGTTTGTGAACCCGCATGCTACAGGTGTCTACCTTCCTCAGCAGTTTCCCGATAGCCAGGACTTTGGGGCACATTTTGGGAATGGGAGGTATGACTCTAGGACCTCTTCTCAGACAGACATTCGACACCATACTCTTCGCTACCTTGTTCGTCTGTTCGCTACTACACTTTTGTGTAAGCATGAGCCCGGGAAGATGCGTGTCTCTGAGTTGGTGCTGATGTATTACGACATCTGGTAATATGATCTCCCTAGGATGCGCCAGTCTTGAGTTAAAAGGGTGTGGATGTTGCTGTGAAAGAACTGTAAAAGAGCAAGAGTAACAATGGATTGAAGGGATTTACTTCAAAGGCTGCGGATTTGCCTCAAGTAAGCCAGGTGAATTCTCTGATATTACACACAAAGAAATTCGAGTTTTGCTTGCTAAATATGACACATTAACAAACAGAGAGTTTAAGACAAAATAACTTTGATAAAGGATAATTGATGTCTCTGCCCAAGAGGTTCAAAGACAATATAAAGGGAAAGGCTTAGCTTGCCAAACAGAAAACAACAAAACATTAACTAAAACAGTTGGGGAAAAGCATTAATTAAACAGTTGGGAGGCGCCAGCTTCTTCTTGTTGACTTTGGGTGCAAATTCTTCTAGAAGGCTGGTTTCTTATTTAACAAATGGACCTTGGTACAGTATTGGGTATACCTCATTAAAAACCTTGTCAAGAAAACCCAGTGGGACAAAACTTGACAAGGGAAAAAGAGTATAAACCCAACACTTATCCATTGTTAAAATCATATGGCTTGAATCAAAACAGAAACGTTTTGACAAGCTTCCTTGATGTTTTGATCTTCAGGTTTGTTGGTTTGATTGAGAAGTCCTCCAATAGCTTGATTGAATAGCTTAGTCTTTGATCTAGTCATTGGACCAGTAGGCACGATCAAGGCTTCTTCTCCTCCTAGCTCAGGTTCGAGCTGTTCCTCAGGTTCTAGCTTTGCTTCCAGCTGCTCCATAGACTCTTTTTGTGACACCCCGACCTAGCGAAGCTGGAAAAGTCGGCGGCATCATGACACCTGTCTCGAGCCACGCGGGCCCAGACAGCATGTCTTTTACCAGAGTAGGATCCCAGGATAATCTTTGACCAAAAACCCACCAACATGATCCGAACCTGCAAAACAAAACGAAGAAACAGAAAAAGGGAAAAGGAGGGGTGAGCAAAACGACAACAGCTCAGTGAGAGAAGCTACGATCAATCACCGTCAAACAACACACATCACAACAAAAATACCTAGCTAGAACATCCAGTAAAGCATAAGCAATCAACAGAGATTGTGGCTACCACGTGACCCGCGCCACCTCAATCGGTCACCGCGCGTTCACGCCCCTATACCCCACAAGGTCTACCGTGATCCGCGCCACCCTCATGGTGTACCAACGCGCTCACGCGTGACCTGTGCCACCCCATTCGGTACCCGCATGTTCACGCCCCTATACAGATATCAGTGTCCGCACCACTATCTTTGGGCTCGCTGCTTGCCCCCTCCAGCGATGGATCCACGCCACCTCAATCGGTACCCGCGTAATCCAGCAAGAAAGACGATGCAACCCTGCTAGGGGATCCTCCATCCTAACAGGCCTTACACCGACGCATACACAGGCCTCAAGCCTCATCCTAAACTCGTACTCCCCAACCCGCAAAAGACATATCCCCACGAAATGCACACACCCGCAAACAATCCGCAAACATCATACAACCGTATTGGTTCTCAGCAACCTAAGCATATTTCTAGGTGAATCACACATCAACCATCAGTATAATATATATATAGATATAGCTTTACGTACGTATATAGATCACGACAACTACATGTATGCTTATAGATACACATAGGTATGAATGACTACCTAGACACTTCTATCATGATACGCGGTGTAAGAGGAATTGATCGGAACCACCTCACCTTGGCAAAGTGCAGATATCGGTGGATCAGAACTCCGAATGGTCAAACGGACATCAGAAATGGAACCAGCACGGAAAATCGTGTGGAAACGGCCTTCGAACGGCGGAAAACGGATAATGGGTCAAACCGATCAAAGTCAACGGTCAACACTGGTCAAATCCGGTTAACCTGGTCAAATCCGGTTAACCTGGTCAAATCCGGTTAACCCTGACCAAACCAAACCGGACCCGACCAACAACCCGACCGAGAACCCGACCCTCTAACCCGACCGGCAACCCGAACCAACCAAAACCGGCCTAACCGAACCGAATCGGATTGAACCGGCCGGTTAACAGATCACCGGCGACGATCACCGGCGACGAGGAAAAGCGGCGGTTTCCGGCGACGGCGACGGCGGCTCCGGCGACGGTGGACGGCGTCTCCGGCGATCGATGGTGACAGTTCTGGCGGTGGTTGACGGCGGCTCCGGCGGTTGCTCCGGTTGACGGCGGCGGCGGCTCCGGCGACGATGGCGGCAACGGCCGGCAACTCCGGCGACGGCGACGACGGCGCGTGGCTGAGGACGGCGGTGATGCGGCGGCGCGTGTGGTTCACGCGCCATCTTTGGTCGGCGAGTGAGGGCGCGTCCGGCTTCGGAATTCGACGATTTTGGCGGCCGCGGCTTCGTCTCGACGTCTAGAATCCGATGGTAGCCTCGGAGTTGCGGAACTCAGATCGCACGAAGCTTAAAACAAGAAGAAGAAGATTTGAAAGGTTTTTAGAAGAGAAGAAGAGTTGTTGGTGAGAGCTTATGATGATGATAAGGGTGTTTAAATAGGAGAGTTTTAGAGGGGGAAAAACGTGGGCAATGATGGTTTGGTGGGAATGACAATTAGGTGAGGTTAGTAGGTGAGAAAGGTGGGGGAAAGGTGGGGAGAGAGAGAGGAATTGAAATTGGGGTCGTTACACTTTTCCATGCTCCAAGTTCCATGACTTGTCCAATATCATATCATCCTCTCCCAGTTGAAAAGGATTTGACCTCAAATCCGTTTCATCTGCATTATAAGGAACAAGATCAGAAACATTAAATCTAGAGCTTACATTATACTTACCTTGGAGATCCAGCTGATAAGCATTGTCGCTTATTCTCCTTGTGACTGTGAAAGGACCATCGATTCTTGGCATTAGCTTAGACTTCCTTTCAGCAGGGAATCATTCCTTCCTTAAATGAACCCATACTTGGTCGCCAACTTCAAAGATCATTCCACGCCTGCCTTTGTTGGCTTGTTTGACATACTTCTTAGTCTTCTCTTCTATGTTCTTCTTGGCTTTCTCATGAATCTGTTTAATCAGCTCAGCTTTCTTTTTTCCATCTATACTAGCTCTTTCACTCAAAGGTAAAGGCATTAGATCCAAAGGTGATAATGGGTTAAAGCCATAAACAATCTGAAATGGAGAAAACTTAGAAGCAGAATACATAGCATGATTATATGCAAATTCTATATGAGGCAAACAATCTTCCCAAGTTTTCAGATTCTTTTTAATCAAAGCACGCAATAGAGTTCCTAGAGTGCGATTAACAACTTCTGTTTACCCATCAGTTTGGGGATGACATGTGGTTGGGAATAACAGCTTAGTTTCTAGCTTAGACCACAAGGTTTTCCAAAAATAGCTAAGGAACTTGGTATCTCTATCAGAAACAATGGTTCTAGGCATGCCATGTAAACGAATGATTTCCTTAAAGAACAAGTCTGCTACATGAGATGCATCATCTGTTTTATGTCAAACAATGAAATGTGCCATTTTAGAGAACCTATCAACCACCACGAAAATGGAGTCTTTTCCAGTCCTAGTTCTAGGCAATCCAAGCACAAAGTCCATAGAGATACCAGTCCAGGGATGAGAAGGAATATGCAGAGGAGTATACAAACCGTGAGGCTGAACCTTAGACTTAGCTTGTTTGCATGTTGTGCATCTGCCACAAATTATTTCTACATCTCTTTTCATGTGAGGCCAATGGAAGTGATCCTGCATCACTTTCAGGGTTTTAGCAATACCAAAGTGACCCATCAAGCCTCCACCGTGAGCTTCCCTTATAAAAAAGTCTCTAACAGAAAAGTTAGGCACACACAAGCGATTATCAAAGAAAAGAAAACCATCTTGCCTAAAGTAAGGTCCTGAAGCAAACTTCTCACAAGACTTATAAACTTTTTTAAAATCAGAATCAGTTTCATATAAATGCTTAAGTTGTTCAAAACCCAACAGTTTGGCGTCAAGAGTAGAAATTAAAACATACCTGCGAGACAATGCATCTGCAACTACATTGTCCTTACCTTGTTTGTACTTGATGACATAGGGAAAGGTTTCTATGAATTCGACCCAGATAGTGCTGCCACGTTTGTAATACTCTCACCAAAGCATACAGCTCTTTGTCATAAGTAGGATAGTTTAGCATTGCTCCTCCAAGCTTCTCACTGAAAAATGCTATGGGTTTCTTATCCTGCATCAAAACAGCTCCAATGTCTATACCAGAAGCATCACACTCTATCTCAAAAGTTTTAAGAAAATCTGGTAATGTTAAAACAGGGGCATGAGTGAGCTTCTCTTTAAGGGATTGGAATGCATCTTCCTGTGCTTGTTCCCCCTTAAAACCCATGTCCTTCTTTATAACCTCAGTGAGTGATATAAGATTTGGCTTACACCTCCTCTTATATGATCTCCAATCTCAAGCTTAGGCAATCTGGAACAGGTATGGATCTGTATAACCGAGAAACTCGAGGCTATACTTCAGGGAACACGTCCTCATACTCTGGCAAAAGAGAGATCATCTCACTCGGCAGCACCGGTGCAAGGTTAGTTAAGCTCATAAGAGCTTCTTTATAAACAAACAGCAGCATTGGTTTCTTTGCAAATAAGGCTTTCTTAACAACATTAGCCTTGACAAATAAATTAGAATGTTTTGATACCTGCTCTTCCTTGCGTTTGAGATCTATTTGATCAGCATAAACCTCACTTGGCGTCATAGGCAGCAGTATGGTCTTCCTGCCCTTAAACTCAAAAGAATGAAGATTAGTATAACCATCATAAGTCACTTTTCGATCAAATTGCCAAGGTCTACCAAGAAGAATATGTCCTGCCTTCATAGGCAAAACGTCACACAAGACCTCATCCTCATATTTGCCAATAGCTAGGGAAACCATCACTTGACTATTAACTTTCATTTACCAACTGTCATTGAGCCATTGAAGCTTGTAGGGCTTTGGATGCTTCCTGACTTTTAATCCCAGCTTCTTGACCATCACGTCACTTGCTACATTAGTGCAGCTGCCCCCATCAATGATCAAACTGCAGACTTTACCCTGGACTTTGCAACGAGTATGAAACAGATTCTCTCTCTGTTCTTGCTCCTCTTGACTAGTTTGCAAACTCAAAGACCTTATGGCTACAAGTAACTCTCCTTTGACAGGTTCTTCTTTATACTCATCTGAAACTAATTCAGCTTCTGATTTCTCTTCTTCGGATTCGAATTCCCCATTGTCAAGCAGAATCATAACCTTTCTGTTAATGCATTCATTTGCATAATGCCCTCTGCCTTGACACTTGAAACACTTCACATCACGAGTTCTGGATGCATCTGCTACAGCTTTGCCTTTGATATCTTGTCCAGCGTTATGTGGCTTGTTTCCTTCCCTGAGATTCAAAGTGGGCTTGATTTCTCTTGAATTGCTTGGTTTTCCTTCTCTGTGAAAATTGGGTCTTGTAGTAGCTACTCCAGCTCCAAAGGTTGGCCTTGAAGATCCTCTTCTCTTGAGCTGCTGTTCCACCAGGATAGCTTTATGAAGTAATTCTTCCAATTCTACATAATGCTGCATCTCCAATCTGTCTTGAATGTCTCTATTCAGCCCTCCCATGAATCTAGACATGGTTGCTTCTCTGTCTTCATAGATATCAGCACGCAACATCAGAATTTCCATCTCTTGAAAGTAGTCTTTCACACTCCTGCTTCCTTGAACAAGTTGTCTCAGCTTCTGATGCAATTCTCTATGGTAATGACTTGGGACAAACCGTTTTCTCATTATAGTCTTCATCTCTGTCCATGTTTCCACAAGATACTCATGATTGCGCCTTCTTGAAGTGACTATCTGATCCCACCAGCTGAGAGCATAGTCATAAAACTCAGTAGCTGCAACTCTCACTCTACTGATTTCTGTATAGTGTTGACAGTTAAACACAAGCTCAATCTTCTTCTCCCACTCCAAGTAGACATCTGGATCATTTTTACCATGGAATGGTAGTATTCTGAGCTTAAGACCACCAAAATTATCTTGTTGACGATCTCTGTCTTCTCTAACTCTTCTATGTCTCCTCTGGCTGCGATGAGAGGAACCACTGTAATGACTATAGTAATCATCTGTTGCTTAATCTCTTAGATGTCTGCGTGGTTCTCTTTCTCTTTCTGGAGACCTCTCTTGTCTCCTTCTAGGCTCATCACGCCTCTGCTCCTGATTTGTGTTCTGTCGAAATTCTTCTCTAAGAGCTTCCATTCCAGCTGCCATCATCTTTTTCATCTCAGCAGTAAGAGCTTCAAGAAGCAGTTTATTGTTCTGATTGTTGCTAGGTTCTTCATCATCTTCTGATCTAGGCATGTTTCCTGCCACTAAGAACACAAAAACCAGTAAAGAGTTCTACAGAAACAAGGTTCTCATAAAAATTAACTAGTACAAATATAATAGAACTTTCACAGTTTCATATAGAATAGAACTTCCACAATACATATAGAATAGAACATGGTTTCATATAAAATAGAACTTGCACAGTGCTTAGCAAAACAAACCCAGAAATTGCAGAGAATAGATCTAAGTAACCTGAGACTCGAAATGAGCAGTTCTACAACTCTTAGCAACTTAAATGATAAAATAGATTGCTGAAAGTGCATAGACAATTAAAAAAAAAAATGTCAAAGTAGATCTGCAACCTATGGTTCCCAAAAAGAGCAGTTCTACACAAATAGATGACAAACAGAGGAAGAACAAGGTAGAACACTTAACTTGCAGACTGTATAGCTCTGATACCACTTAATATGATCTCCCTAGGATGCGCCAGTCTTGAGTTAAAAGGGTGTGGATGTTGCTGTGAAAGAACTGTAAAAGAGCAAGAGTAACAATGGATTGAATGGCTTTACTTCAAAGGCTGCGGATTTGCCTCAAGTAAGCCAGGTGAATTCTTTGATATTACACACAAAGAAATTCGAGTTTTGCTTGCTAAATATGACACATTAACAAACAGAGAGTTTAAGACAAAAGAACTTTGATAAAGGATAATTGATGTCTCTGCCCAAGAGGTTCAAAGACAATATAAAGGGAAAGGCTTAGCTTGCCAAACAGAAAACAACAAAACATTAACTAAAACAGTTGGGGAAAAGCATTAATTAAACTTGGGAGGCGCCAGCTTCTTCTTGTTGACTTTGGGTGCAAATTCTTCTAGAAGGCTAGTTCCTTATTTAACAAATGGACCTTGGTACAGTATTGGGTATACCTCATTAAAAACCTTGTCAAGAAAACCCAGTGGGACAAAACTTGACAAGGGAAAAAGAGTATAAACCCAACACTTATCCATTGTTAAAATCATATGGCTTGAATCAAAACGGAAACGTTATGACAAGCTTACTTGATGTCTTGATCTTCAGGTTTGTTGGTTTGATTGAGAAGTCCTCCAATAGCTTGATTGAATAGCTTAGTCTTTGATCTAGTCATTGGACCAGTAGGCACGATCAAGGCTTCTTCTCCTCCTAGCTCAGGTTCGAGCTGTTCCTCAGGTTCTAGCTTTGCTTCCAGCTGCTCCATAGACTCTTTTCCATGCTCCAAGTTCCATGACTTGTCCAATATCATATCATCTGGTCTGTGATTTATGAGGAGTCATGGTTGACAGAGAACGTCAACTTGGGCGCGGTGTTTGCCCATCACTTGCTCTCATTGAAGACGAAGCCTTTTGCTGGATCCAAGATCAAGCCTGAGACCATTGGTAGCCTACTCATTCCTATCTCTCAGCACTTCAGGATTGACACTTCCACATGCTCCATTGTGACTGCGCGTGCCTTGGTTAATATGGAGTACTTGAAGAGGACTCATTGGGTGAAGCCGGATAGGTTATGGGTTTTTACTGACGCGCAGAGGACGCAGCTTATGGTGCAGTTACCTGACAGAGACCTCACTCACATCACCACTGATCAAGGCCACCTTGCCTTTCAGCCCAGTCCGAATAAGCTGAGGACTGCTCCCGTCGCCAGACGCAGAGGCGCCTCATCCCGAGCTGCAGCTTCACACACAGAGGATGGACCAGCTGAGGATCCTTCACGAGCTTCATCTTCGAGGCACAGCAGCGTTCCGGAGCCTATTGGTCGTCATCACCTTCCAGTTGCTCCTGAGATTCCTATGAAGCCAGATGTTTTCCAGGGCTACGTGGTTAAGAGCTTCCAGTCCATTTGGAACGCTATGACAGTTGTGTCCAACTGTGGCTGCGTCCGCCCACCTACACCACCACGTTCTGATGATGACGAGTAGCAACTCCATTCCTGGTTTCGTTTTTCTTTTCCTTTGAGTCAGTTTTTCATTTTTCTTGAGTCTATTTTTGTTTCCATTTGCTTCTGTACTTTGATTTGAAACTTGTTGCAACCTTTGAGTTTATTGGAATATCTTGTACTTTCAACCGTGTGTTTGAGTTTTCTAACAGCTTGGATGACTCTAACAACAATCTAACTTTGCAACATTCATGTTCGAGTAATGAGTTTCTGATTACGGACAGAGTGTCGATCGACACTCCTTGGTGTCGATCGACACCATCATCACACAACAACGATCAACACCCAACCAGGTGTCGATCGACGCTGCACGCAAGGTCAGGTAATCCGTTTTCTCTTTGTTCTCTAACAGTTTCACACTACTTTTTTCTAACCAAACTCATTCTTAATAATACTGGGGACAGTGTTGTTCAAGTTTAGGGGAGGTAGTTGCTAACATTGTGTTTTGTTTTGAGAAGTCATTTGAGAGTCTGTCTTGAGTCAAAAAATTTGAAAAATTTTGTTCTATTGAGTCAAAATCAGTTGGAACTTTCAGTTTTTCTAGGAACTAATCGCATGAAGTTGACACTTATAAGAACCATTGATATACTAGTTGACTACAGGTCTTACTAAGTAGAAAGTTGCAAGTGGAATCAGTCTAACAGGGCGAGTTCAGATCCCCTTATAAGAACTAGGTATGCGCAAAACTTGATTCCTCTTTCAGTCTGAACAGATAAGCAATTATAGTCTCTCCTTGATCTTCCCTTGAGAAAAGAAAAGAAAGAAAAAGAGTTTAAGTCTGGGAATAGTGCAAAGAACCTCATGAGCATGTCTCCTCACAAGGAACAATATTAGTGAGTGCTCTTGAACACGTCTCCTCACAAGGAACACAAGTAGAGAGTAGCACTATTTCCCGAGACTTCAAAAGAATAAGAAGAGTCAATGAAAAGATCTTAGAACACCCTGAAAATGGGCAGAAGTTGACTAAGGGAAGAGAAAATAGGAGAGCTATATGAAGAATGACTTTTCCAGGCACTAAGGAAGGGAAAAGAATCTGAAAAGTTATGTGGCAATACCACTGTTAGATTTCGAAATTTTACCAAGGAAAGGATCTGGATTCAATCTGGGAGATTGTTAAGCTTGTGGTAAGTACACTGAAACATTACCTAAGATTGGCTCTATAACATGTGGATTCAAGAGGGTTAACTAATGTGGCGTTTTGAAGAGATACTTGGAAGTTTCTGTTTTCAAACTTCTACTTCATTCTAAGTTTATGTTTTGCTTGAGGGCAAGCAAAAGCTAAGTCTGGGGGAGTTGATATATCATGGTTTTTACTGGTTTTTGGGCCATGATATGTCTTTTTATAGAGTCTTTTGTTAGTTTTAGAGTCCTATTAGAGTCTTTACAGGATGGAGAGCATTTGGAGCTAAATGGGAGATTCTGGTACTTTTTGGAGCATTTTGGAGTTGCAGCCGAAGTGATGAAGTCGAATCTTGATTTACACGAAGGGTGTCGATCGGAACTACCCTTGGTGTCGATCGACACCAAACAAGACCGCCAAGTTTTGCCGACTTCCATCAGAAAAAAGGAAATTGTCTCAAGTTTGAAGAAATTACAAGATTGCCCCTGACGAAAATCCTCATCTATAAATAGTTTTCAGGCATTGTTTAGCCAATTACCTTATCATTATTTTCTGTTTTTGAGCCTTAGAGAGAGATTGATCTTGAGCTTTTGGGGAGACAATTCTAACTCATTCGAGCCAGATTTCGAACCCCAGTATCATTATCTTTTCATTATTTATGCAATTTATTTCAGCCATGATTTGTGTTTTCATAATTATGTCTGAGTAGTTTGCTAGTTAGGTTAAGGTGATTTAGGGTTGATGAAGAGTTTGTAGAATCATTAGAAATTTTAGGGAAATCAATTGGATCTTCACCTTGATTTGTGCTTAACTTGATATTTTGAATTGATCACTTAGAAATCAAACCTTAGGTTATTTAATAGATGCGAGAGCATTATTAGTAACTTGAACTAATCATAGGTGAGCAAAATATCTATTCGCAAAGAGATTTGGTTTAGGTATTTTGTGAACAAATCGAACATGTTCTTATTGCTTGCCTTAGTTGTTTGAATTTGCAAAGAGATTTGGAATTCTGGAATTTAGGCATATATAACTTCTGCAACGAGAGTTGATTGGTTTTAACTTAGAGTTTCGAGTTCAAGACGTTTCTTAATAAATCCCTAATAAACTTAGATTCTGCATTCTTGGATTCAACCTGATAATTATCATTGCCTAGCGTCTTCGTCTCCTGAACTTACACCGCATTAATCTCGTTTACTTATTTCGCCTAGCTGCTTAGTTTACTTTTACATTATTCGACCTAGCATAATCTGAATTTAGAAGCCTTAGAGTAGCATCTACTTCCCTTGGGATTCGATACCCATTATACCACAATTGCATTTGTTGTGCACTTGCAGTAGTTTTATTTGGGTAAAACCTGAGCCCTATCAACACCTCTCTCTTGGATTTTTCATGTTTGTTTGCTTGAGGGCAAGCAAAAGGTAAGTTTGGGGAGTTGATAGACTTATAATTTAGCATGTTTTAGCACTCATTTAGGATAGTTTTACATCCACTTGTGCATTCATTTAGTCACTTTTGGTCTCATCTGCATTCATATTATGGTTTAGTTAGTCTTAGCCTACCTTGTTGCATACTTGTACATTTGGAGTCTTTATTAGGTGTTTTGGAGGCTAGAAGGACCACATGGAGTTCATGGATGACCAAGAGGATGAAGAGAAGCAGCTAGATGAGAAGCAACAATCTTTTAGCAGCATATCGAGCAGTGTATCGAGCTACCTAGCTCGATACAGACCAACAGAGAAGATGAAGGCTGCGTATCGAGCTTTTGTATCGAGCTGCATAGCTCGATACAGGCCTGCCAGATATTTTTGAGGATGCATATCAGGCAAACGTATCGAGCTACCTAGCTCCATACGTTTGTCCGATCCAATGTGAAAACCGGGTCAACATTCGGTTTGTTCCGGGTTGATCCGGGTCGACAACTGTTCACTATAAATACCTTTTACCTAATTTTTCTTATGTATCTTTGTTCTTGCTTAGAAAACCTTTCCCTTTTTATTTCTAAGTGATTATGTAAGATCTTTTCAAGAGTTTTTGCAATTTTAGAGTTTATCTTTATTAATCCTTCATCTTTCTAATCATGTTTATCAACTTTTCTTTCATGAGATTACGGGATTTAATCATGATTAGTGAGTAGTTCCTTTAAGATCCAGGGATGGGTTAGATTTAGGGTGTTTTAGGAATTAATCTTTATGACTATGCTTTGATCTTCTCATTTCTCTCCTGACACAAGATTGGGAATCACTCCACAAATCATGAACAACCATAGATCAAAGTGGCAAAGCTTGTGCGGAAATGGTGAATGTTGATAGAGATGGCGTTCGAACTTTGATTGACTCTCTCAATCTGTGGGTTTGATTGACTATCTCAATCTATGGAGAACTAGTATTGTTTGAATCACAAAAACAATCCCAATCCTATAATCTCAAGTATCAAATGAATCTTTCAAATAAAACTTAAAGATAACAATTTTAGACAAAGAAACTCTTTGAATAAAAAGAAGGACAAACTTTATATTTCTTAGATTATTGAAAGGTGGTTTACAATGAGAACGAAATGAGCTTTATATAGAGCTTTATATAGAGCTCTTAAAAGAATAAAATAAGAAAGAAATCAAGGCATTGATTAAGAACTAGCTGTTGGACCATAATGAGAAAATCAGCCAAATAATGTGGAAAGAGATAGCTCCTTGTATCTGGACAGTTTGAGGGGATAGGTGAGCTTCTCTGGGATGTTCTGGTGTTCATATTAGTTGCCTAAAACGCAGCAGCTTAGGCAAAAGAGCCATTAGGCAAAAGAGCCAAGTAAGGAAACTTGAAGTGGGGGAGGATCCGCCTGCCTCTGGGTGATGGTGCAGTTAAGGACGTCTCTTACATCTTCTAGATGGTTTTCATTAACTCCTGGCCGCCAAAGATACGTTTGAAGCCTCCTAAACCCGGAAGGTTCCATATAAGGTAAGCCGAGGATCCTCTGTCTTATAACTTCAATAACTTTCACGTCAAAACCGGGTTTGGCATTATTCCAATTCAACAAGCTCCCTGGTTGAGTCAAGATTCCATGCCAAGTCGGTTTGTACCTTAATTCCTTTTGGTTCGGTCGGAATCCTCCAATAAGTGCTCCTATGTCCAAATCGGGAAAGCTCCAGTTCACCCAACTTTTATAATTAATAACTTCTAAACCAAAATGAATTTGGTATTGATTCAAGCTCTCCGTAGACCTCTGATGAGTTGAGAATCCAAAATAATTGGGTCCATTGGAGTTATGCCAGATTTTTTCATCAATAACTTTGTCATATGTGCTCGGTTTGAGCTGATTCAACTTCGGCATGATTCTTTGACTCTGGGTGATTACTTGTTTCCTCCTTGGCTTCTAATAGCTTCTGGATGGGTTTCTAAACATGTGAACCAATTTACCTCATTAAAACATTTCCTTGAAAACTCATTGGGATAAAACCAAGGATAAGGAAAAAGAGTACAAATGGTCACTGCCCATTTATAAGCTTTGGCCTCACGTTCGGATACAACCTCAGCAACAGGTTATAGCATTTCTTCCATTTGATAAACTTCAGTGATGGCCATGACCATACTCTCCTCCATGGTTGATGATGTCCATGATCTTGTATCATACTCTCCTTCTTCGAAAAGTTTTGTCCTCAAAACTTGTTTATCTGCACATAGATAACTCAAGTTAGTTTCATGAATTATATGAAAGTTTAGAAACTTACCATGGATACAATTATGGTTGGTGCTCATGTGGGGTTGTTGTTGTTGAGCATCTGGGGGTCTTCCTTTGAGCAAGTTGGATAGAGTCACTGCTCTGCTATGGTCTTGGACGTGCCTCCTCTGCTTTGTAGCCTTTACTCATTTGATAACCTCTGATTTGGGTGGTGATATATGTTGGTTATGAGCTTGTGTTAACAACAAGTTCTTCTCTGGTGGAACGTCTTTATGCTTTATCTCCTGCGTACCTGAGATAATCTCAACACTTTGGAAAAGAAACAAGTGCATTATGGGTTCTTTATAAAATAAATTTGTTAAAATTATTCTCTTCATGCTTACAGTAACAAATCTTTGTTCTACTTGCAGTTCTAAACAAAGTTTTGATTCCTCAAGTTCTTTTAAGCTTAATAAGTTCATTAACTCAGAGACTGAACTATCAAGGACAATCTGGTTTAGAGAAACACTTACCTGAATAACACTGTTAGTGTTTCGTTTTGGCTGAGAGATTATAGTAAGAGGACTTGATGTTGGGTCTGGTGGTTTCTCCTTGATATGTTTTGTACCTGAAACAGCTCTCAAGAACAAGTGCATCATATCTTTGTTTAAAATTATAGATATATGCCTTGAAATATTTAAACTCACAGTGATGGTGTTAGCTAGTTGTAGCATCAATTGCTCCTTGTTTTCTTGAACTCCACTGTTTCTGGTTTCTTTTAGTCTAAAGATGACTAAGGTCTCTACATGACTGGTTTCTTTTAGTCTAAAGATGACTAAGGTCTCTACATGACTCTCACCATTTCGTGCAGGATCTTGAGCTAATAACTGATGTGAATCCACAGTAGTTAGCTCCTCTTCTTCTTTCTCATTCTCCATTGGACAAACCAATTGCAGAATGTGCTCTCCTTGTAGTTTTCCATCTCTGCTTGTTTCCCTTTCTTCTTGTCTTATTCCTGTATCAAAACTCTTTGACAAAGATAAGTGCATGAGTCTAGAACTGAGATTTAAAAGATCAGAATAAAGTAGGCTATCACTTGTGTTAATTAATTCCAATTTCATTTCTTGTGATGCAGACTTTAACAATTTGCTAGATAGACAAGTAGTAGCACAATCAGGAATTAAAAACTCAGAATGAGATAAACTATCACTATTTCTAGAATTTTTTGTTTTCTCATCTAGTGAAGTTTCTTTCAACAGTTTCTTAATGGGACAAGTTACAGCAAAGTGTCCTCTCTTATGACATCTATAACATGTGGGCTCTTTGAAATTCACAAAACTAGAATACTTACCTTGACTTGCTTTGGTAGTATTCTGTGGTTCTCCTTTGCTCATAGAGATAACTTTAGGATTTTGCTTCAGCTCTGTCTTCTCTTCCTTGCCATTGTTCTTGTTGTGATGGCGTAAATATGAAGTAGTCTTTCTTTGCTTGAGTAGTCTTCTAATCCTTCTTTGCTTGAGTAGTCTTCTAATCCCCTATGTTGTAGTCTTTCTTGAACTGCTGCCACCATTCAAGTGTGGTGATTGCTTTCTGCTGAACCTCTTTTGCTGGAAAGGCCTTCTTAGCCTCTGTTTGACTTGGTGAAGTCTTTGCAGACACTTTCTTGGCCTCAGAATAATAAGCACTCTTATGCTTATGAGTAGACTTCGGTTCTGATGTGGATTGTACTCTCCCGGTTGTTGTCCTTTTAGGCGTTGTCTTGGTGGAGCTGGTATTTGCTATGAAACAACTCCATAGCTGATTGGCTTCTCTACTCTCTTGGGAGGGTTGTATTCCTCATATGAGTCCTCCTCTGAATCTTCTTCACACCATGACGTGTTGGAGCAGCTTCTATAACAGTATGGTGGTTCTGGCTCCATTTCCTCTTCATATGTTTCTTCTTCAGACTCAGAACTTGAGTAGTCTTCCTCTGTCCATGGTTCTTCCTCTTCTTGAGATGACTCCATTATTGTTGCTGGTTGCTTGTACCTTGCAACAAAAAGTTAACAACTAATCAGTATTAAGTTCAAACTATGCAATGAAAGGACAATAACGATTAAAGAGATGCTAATCTTCTTGTTTTTTTTTTTTTTTGAATGCAGACACAAATATGGAATCTAAATGCACGCTTCTTCTACTCAGTGCAAATTAAAATGGACCTATGTGTTAATGAGAGAAATGAACAATGCAATTCTAATGTAACGTGACTCTTAAATAAACAAGACTTATATGACAACTATATGATAAAAAACCGTGGACTCTAATGTATGAATAAAATGTGACAGTAAATAATTGAAACAAATGGAAACAGTTTGAAATGGGTCGTATGGATTTGGAAAGGAGTTAATGCAATGATATGATTCTTTTTGTAAAAATGGAACAAAAGATGACCGTTGCCTTTACAAGCTCAACTCAAATGATTTTTTGAAGAAAATGCAACAAACGATAGCTAGATACAATGATTAAATGGAAATGAAATGGAATAGCAAACGCAATGCAAAATGAAACTTCTTATGGTTTTTCTTTTTCTTGAATGCAACGAAACAATTAAAATAGAAGCAGAAACACAATTTTTTTTAATGGATTTTTGGTTTTTATAAATAACAAAAACTAAAAAAATAAGATGAACATAAGAGAATCAATGAAACAAAAAATCAAAGTAAAACATAAACGAATTTTTATGAATTTTTGTTTTAAGATAAATGAAATAACAAAGCATAAAATAAAAAGACAGAGGTTCAAAAGATACAACCCGATGGATATGAGCTTTTGAAGCTCTGATACCATATGACACAAGATTGGGAATCACTCCACAAATCCTATGAACAACCAGAGATCAAAGTGGCAATCTTTGGGTTTGATTGACTCTCTCAATCTATGGAGAACTAGTATTTTTTGAATCACACAAACAATCATAATCCTATAATCTCAAGTATCAAATGAATCTCTCAAATGAAACTTAAAGATAACAATTTTAGACAAAGAAACTCTTTGAATAAAAAGAAGAACAAACTTTATATTTCTTAGATGATTGAAAAGAGGTTTACAATGAGAACGAAATGAGCTTTATATAGACCTCTTACAAGACATACCTAATGTTCTAAAAGAATAAAACAAGAAAGAAATCAAGGCATTGAATAAAAACTAGCTGTTAGACCATAATGTGGAAAGAGAGAGCTCCTTGTATCTGGACGGTTTGAGGGGATAGATGAGCTTCTCTGGGATGTTCTGGTCTTCATATAAGTTGCCTAAAACGCAGCAGCTTAGTCAAAAGAGCCGTTGGTGAGTTATGACTCCAAGTTTGAATGTGTTGAATGCTCTTGAGTCCAAGTAAGGAAACTTGAAGTGGGGGAGGATCCGCCTGATCCTCTGGGTGATGGTGCAGCTAAGGATCCTCTGGGGAAGATCCGCCTGATCTTCTAGATGGTTTTCATTAACGCCTGGACCCCAAAGATACTTTTGAAGCCTCCTAAACCCGGAAGGTTCCATATAAGATAAGCCGAGGATCCTCTGTCTTACAACATCAATAACTTTCACGTCAGAACCAGGTTTGGTATAAATTCAATTCGACAATCTCCCTGGTTGAGTCAAAATTCCTTGCCAAGTCGGTTTATACCTTAATTCCTTCTGGTTCGGTCGGAAGCCTCCAATTAGTGCTCCTATGTCCAAATCGGGAAAGCTCCGGTTCACCTAACTTGTAAAATTAATAACTCCTAAACCAAAATGAATTTGGTCTTGATTCCAACTCTTTGTAGACCTCTGATGAGTTGAGAATCCAAAAAAATATATTTGTTGCTTGGTTCATCTTGGTTTGGCCGGAATGACTCGAAGAGTGATCGTTGGTCTCCATCGGGTCCATTGGAGATCTGCCAGATTACTTCTTCAATAACTTTGTCATATGAGCTCGGCTTGAGCTGATTCAACTTCGGCATGATTATTTGAGGAGTTGAGTTTCTAAAACAAGTTGGTATAATACTTGTTTCCTCCTTGACTTCTAATAGCTTCTGGATGGGTTTAAAACATGTGAACCAATTTGCCTCAGTAAAACCTTTCCTGAAAAACCTATTGGGATAAAACCAAGATAATAAAAAAGAGTACAAATGGTCACTGCCCATTTATAAGCTTTGGCCTCACGTTCGGATACAACCTCGGCAACAGGTTCTAGCATTGCTTCCATTTGATAAACTTCAGTGATGGCCATGATCATACTCTGCTCCATGGTTGATGATGTCCATGATCTTGTATCACCTCCATGTTTAGTGATCCTAACACTAGTTTAGCCATGATCAAGATAAAACTAGACCTTATGGAATTTCTCACTCACAAGGTGTTTGATGAAATTCCCCAATCAACTAAATAAGGGATTTACATTCCTACCTCATGATAGTGATTGTCTAGGGTGTTTATTATCAATAAAAATTGTTCCATAATCCTTGTTAGCTTCTTTTTTACAAATGAAAGTTTGATCTTGATTAGGATGTTTAATGATGTTATTAGTGTCATGAAAGTGTACTAGTCTTGCTTTTGAGTTCTAAGCTTAGGGATTAGCATTTATGGTGATTGTTTGACATCATGGATTGGTTCTTGTAACACCTTACAATTATAATCCCATCCTTGGATTCGTTTTAGTAAATTGTTAATCTCGTTTGGTAGTTAATTAGTTTTTAAGTTCTAAGCTTAGGGATTAGCATTTATGGTGATTGTTTGACATCATGGATTGGTTCTCTGAACACCTTAGAAATATAATCCCGTATTTGGATTCATTTTAGTAAATTGTTAATCTTGTTTAATAGATAACTAGGTGATAACCTGCGCCCTGCGCAGGATGAAAAATCAATGTTTTAATAAAAATGATTTTGCCATTGTTTAAAATAAACTTAACTTAATGAGTTATATATATATATATATATATATGTATGGATGTCTATTATATTAAACTTCTTATTTTTACAGTTTTTTAATCATTTATGTTATTTTATAATGATTTTTGATCTATCTACACATTCTCATTTTCAATGTGGGACATTTTAAAACATACTCATATTTATTAATCATTTGAGTAATTTATATAAATGATAAAAATTCGAATTATAACACATGTATAAAAAATTCTATATATTTTTTTATTATAAATATGTTGTGAAGATTTTTTTTTTTTACAAAGCTAAGTTTAAATAAAAATAACAGAAGAAATAGGGTGTTTTAAAAAATAATTAGTATGATATATTTTTGGTAAGAAATAGAAAGAAAGACAATATCTTCATAAATTAAATGATGTTTTCTTCATAAAGAAAGAAAATATTTATAATATTATTTGTTTTTAACATATTAAATTATTTTTAATATTTTGACTTTTTGATATAATATTTTAACTTGTTGTAGAGTTTAAATATTTATATTATTTGGTTAATTTATATGGTTCTATTAACAAACTATAATAAACCAAAAAATATTTATAAATATGGATGGCTATTAAATCAATTTTCTTACTTTTCCAGTTTTTTTTATCATTTATATTTTTTATAATGATTTTTCGACCATCTACATATTCTCATTTGCAATGTGATACTTTTTAATCATTTGAGTAATTTATATTCATTTTAAAAAAATTCATTTTATAACACTTGTATAAAAAAAATCTATATATTTTACTATACGGATGTTATGATGATTTTTTTTCTTACAAAACTAAGTTTAAAAAAAAATATGAGAAGAAATATAGTGTTTTAAAAAATATTTAATATGATATATATTTGGTAAAACAATAGAAAGAAAAACATTATCTTCATAAATTAAATGATGTTTTCTTCGTAAAGAAAGAAAATATTTATAATATTATTTGTTTTTAGCATATTAAACTATTTTAATATTTTACTTTTTGATATAATATTTTTAACTTGTTATCAAGTTTAAAAATTTATTTTATTTGGTTAATTTATATGGTTCTGTTAACAAACCTTATTAAAGCAAAAACATATTTATAAATATCGATGACTATTAAATCAAGCTTCTTGCTTTTACAGTTTTTTATCATTTATGTTCTTTTTATAATATTTTTTGAACCATCTACACATCCTCATTTCCAATGTGGGACTTTTTAAACAGATATTTATTAATCATTTGAGTTATTTATATTCATTTTACAAAATTCGAATTATAAAACATGTATAAAATTTTTTTTTTTTTTATTATATGGACGTTGTGATGATTTATTTTTTACAAACCTAAATTTAAACAAAAATAAGAGAACAAATATAGTATTTAAAAAATAATTAGTATGACATATTTTTGTTAGAAATAGAAAGAAAGAGAATATCTTCATAAATTAAATGTTAAATTATGTATAAATAAATGATATAAGGAAATTAGTCATAAAATATATCTTCATAAATTAAATATTAAAGTAAAAAATGGTTAAAAGCATATAATGTAATTAGTCTAATCAAAAAAAAGGAAATTTGTATTAAAATAATGAGAGAATAAATGTGGTGGTGACACATCAGCAAAATGGCACCAATTTAAATAGTTCAAAAACTTCTCAATTAATATATAGGGGATTATGCTTTGATTTGCTATATTAAGTAGTTTTATGCATTCCTACTGTCACAATCTTCCCCAATTGGATTGATCCTCAAATACAAACAAATGACATGAGTGGGATTGAGTAATTGATTAGTAAAAATCCTACTATCAGTTTAGGGTTTAGGGTTTAGGGTTTTGGGTTTAAAAATCATCTTCCTTTAGTTTAAAGTTTCAATCTTTTAGCTTAAAACCATCTAGTTGCTTATTTCATTAAGTTGTGTTCTTGGTCTTGTTAGTATTTTAGAAATTCCCTAATATCATATTTCGCACCCTGATAGAAGTTAGGAGTCAGTAGATTTTTATTTCTAGCTTTTAAAATTTGTCCCAAGTAGCTAGTAATTCCCAGTTTTGTCTGTCTTTAGACCATCTCGTGTAAGACCATCTTCATGTCCTCGATTCCTTGAACTATAGATTCGTGTGTCCACTGAAAAATGTGATTATTATCCTGCAATATAACTGTTAAAAGGTAATAGTCAGAATTTTTAGAGAAAAAATGAAAATGAAAAATCGAACCCCTTCCTTGGCGATACGTCACCGATGGAAGAGTCTTCCCGATTTTTGACAGTTTCAGATCTTCTAATCACCGTGGGTTGTCCACACCAGCATTTTTTTGGAAAACCCCTTCCGATATCACCGAACCGGTGTCTACAATCCGCTGCGTGCCAAAAAACTCATATGTGAATGTTGATGCGTAATTAAAGAGTAGGAACCAGTAAATCACATATATTACTTACCCGTAACCTCCAACGCCCCTTGGTTCGATGAGGAGGACATCCTTGACTGGTGAGAATATGTAGGGGAGGTTCCGATGAGCGGCTGTGGTATAAAGATAGTTAGGAAAAGTATAAAGACATTTAAGAGAAGCTGTAGAGTAAGATGGGTTTGGTGAATAGAAAGTAGATGTCCAATAATCATGTAAATTGTGTGTGATGGATGTGTACGGGTATATATGAAGCGCGATAAAAAAACTTAATATTTTGATAACAACAACTAAATGTCGTCCGCAAGGGATCGAAAAGTAGAAACTGAGTTTGGGTTCACGGTGTTAAATAAGAAGCCAGCCAAAAGACAAGATAAAGTACAAACACAAACAACATGGGTTTAAAGATTCTTCTATTCCAATTCAATCTCTCCACACCGATGCTCGAACATCTCGACGACAAGCATTTCTGCACGCGGATGGATATGTTCCTCCTGGACGGCGTAAGCTTTGGCCAATCCTCCAGTAGCGTGAGCCTCTAAAATCAGCAACGTCAAGATGCCGGTCATGTTTCGGCCGGATGCTTGGGCTACTGCGGTGTCTCTCCTGATACTGAGCTTGTTGAGACTGTATTCCTTCATCCCTGCGTTAACCGCCGTTTTACGAATGAGGTACGGAAACATCTCGCAAACACTGTAAGGAATCCACTAAGAAGATCCACCATTACCCCAACCCATCTGTTCTTGTCAACCACGAAAGGGAAGTAAATAAAATCAATATCCCTAACTCATTCCTTATGAGCTTATTTAGTCTTCTCGGATACCATGGTGGTTAGAAACTCATCAAACTCAAACATCTCCTTCCGAGTAATCTTCTTAAACTTGCTAAACATTTTTGTTATCCCAAGACCCCAACTGCTCGTAAGTATGTCAGCGCTAGGGTCAGTCATTGGATTAAAGTCGTTCAGAAACGCTGTCCGCATAGTCATTATGCACGCATTCATAACCTATAAGCATGTAAGTGGATCTGTAACAAGGCTGGAACCAACATATAGCAAATGAATGATCTGGTGCTTACCTGAGGACGTGATGCAGGAATCGAGAAGCGTATGTCTAGAAGATCCTTCTCTTTAATAACCAAACCTTCACCGAAATCTATATCCCTATAAGAAAAAATAAAGACGAACTTGTCAAAATGGAGTGCAAACTATTGTTGTAAATACAAACATTTAAGTTTGGTTGAGCATACTATGATGTACCTTGAGGGGCTCATGTTCTTTTCTATAAATGCAAACTTTGGGTTCCCGGAACTGATTGGTTCTTCCTCCACGACATTGTTTTCTTCTGTCTGAGTCGTACCATCGTCGCCTTCCATTTTGGAGCCCGTCGTAGGGGTTTTCAGAAGTGATGTCACAGACAACATCACGGATCGCAGCGTTAGCCCCCCTCCCTTTTAGAATGTTTTTAACCATACTCTCAACGTCAGTTTTGATTTTCTTAAATAGCATGCTTTCCATTACCAACATTGAGCTTGCCAATGTTTCCGACATAGCAACCTGTGCCACCATTAAAGTTGACTTAATCTGCTCGGAGATAAGATCCATCGTCCTTGAAGACCCGACATCATCATCGCCTTTTAGTGATTTCTTCGGACGCTTAGATTTTTTAAATAGCGAGCTGCTACAACTTGAACTCTCCTTTGCTACAGCCTTGCCTTTCCTTTTACGTTGTGGCTGGACTACCGGCTCTAGCGGAGAAGTAAAACCCCCTGCCCGCCAACAAACATCTCCCTAGTAAATACGACGCCCTCTGAAACAAGCATTTCCATGTGCGCAACCCTTGGATCTTCATTGTCGTCTTGCCAGATTAATTGTCCATCCTCTATTCCCTCGGCTTCTTCTTCTAATATTTAATTGACTAGATCCTGAATTAATACAAAAAATTTTAAAAACATGGATATATGCAATCATATATGCCTACACATTTGGTGAATATAGATGTTTATCAGTGTAGTTGGACTCCTCTACCATCAATTAACAATAACAATGAGCGGTTGCAGTTTGGAATCATTAGAATTACCTCTCCGGACCGGTCGAGTTCCCAAATTTTATCTAGTTTCAGGGTGATAACTGATGCACATTCTTCTTCTCCGGACTCTTGGTATGTCTCCTCTGCTACCGTCTCTAGGGCAGCAGGGACTTCTTCCAAGAACACCAGTTGTAGGGCATGTATAAACCCTTTGACATCAATCGTTGCCTGAGACAGCTGGTTGGCTGTCCTAGATTTGATGCACTTCACCGTCATGACGAAACACTGACGCCCCCATGGAAAGTTAAGAAAGTAATTGAGATTGCGGATCATCTACGCATGTTCCTTTTTGATCTTCATATTGAACGATTTGCGACATAGTAAACCATCAACCAGGAGCAGGCATGCATACTTAATCCTCAAATTGCTGGTAAAGTTTTTTGACCCGCAGCCACAACTCCAAATTTTCTCCAGTTACGTTTTCACCCACACCAAAAAACGTGAACCAGTAAGGGACTTCGCCGCGCTTGCATTGTGTGGTTTCACGTGGTGGAGGAGATATTGGTTTGCACTTGAGCCCAGTGACAATAGCGAACACTCTTATTGAAAATTTGATTGGCTTGCCCCCAAAAATCACCCAAATCTCGTGTATTTTGCTGACATTAAGCTGCCGAGTGAGTAGGAAGTGTGATAGTTTCCCCGAGTGGGCAGGTTTGTCGAAAATGTCAACCAGCTTGCCAAAAGACGGGCGGATGAGATCGAGCTCCGCCAGGGAAAGAGCTTTAAGAACCACACATATAGTGTTTAGTTTGAAGTATGAGTTCACTCTGTCTCCGGCAGGCTCTTCTCCATCAAGAAAAATCCGTTCAGGCAGTTCATTGTTCTCCATGGATCTGATAATTACAACAGATTTAGAAGTACTTTGACCAACAATAACCTAGATTCGCGCCCTTTCCCTACAAGGGTATCCTATATTTGTGACAATACATCTACCAAGACGACATGCAATTCGAATTCGGATTGTGAACATAAGAGTTTACCAAAATAGGTGTTGTGACGGTGATGAAGGCTTCGAATTGAAAGCTGATTCTGAGGATCTTCGACCGAGTGATGGTGACAGGGACATTTCGAAAACTTTGGACCTTGTTCAGGTCAAGGCGAGAAGAAATGATGGTGCCAAATCCGGCGCCTTCCTCTGAATTGGGGTTTGAGCGAGAAGAAGCGTCAAACATTTTGAGTTCTAAGGTAGTGTAAAAGGCGGGATGTGATATGTAGACATGGGATGCGAAGCGTGTGCAATAGATATTATAGTTTACACTTTCTTTTTTAGTCAATTTAATACTCAACCGTCTATCGTTGTCAATGACTGCTGTCCAAGGAGGCGGTTCGAAATCAAATGGGCGCGTGATGTTAAAAGGGTCTACAAATGTGGCAAAATATTTTCCTGTTTGTGCCTTGATAGCAATGTATTGTTTGGCAAATTAGAGTTTATTTTTGGGTTGTATACCCAATTGTCTCTTAATTTTATATTGTATAAATTGTTGTTTTATCTAGATGGAAACAATAAATTGCAATTTATATAATTATGTTTATGAGTTGCTTTAGTATGAATGGCTTCAAAATCCAGTTTAGTCAATAGTTAAATTCTTCAAAATATAATGATGACAACTCAATAGTCAAGTTTTCTAATTGAATCTTATTTGTTACATCATATGCAAACTAACTTTCAATCATATATAATGAAAACCACGAAAATAGATAAGATCTAAACATAATATTTCTTGATTTAAAAAATACTCCCTCCGTTTCACAAAGAGTGTCATTTTGACTCTTGATTTTTGTTTCACAAAGAGTGTCACTTTATGTTTTCAATGCAATTTTTTAAACTAAATCTCAGTTTTATCCCTATTATTTTAACCTATTAATTAGAGAGAGAAACTGATTTAGTGTATTAATAAATGGTATAAAAGAGATTTACAAATTTTTCTTAATTTGTGTGAAAAATGTCAAAATGACACTCTTTGTGAAACAGAGGGTGTATAAAATAATAACATAATCCGCACGTAGCGCGGAACAAAACCTAGTCTAATTAAAAGGCAATCTTGACTAATTTTGACCAATTTTAATAATATTTGGAAAAATGTTTTAATAAATTTACTTAAATTTTAAATAGTAACAAAGAAATCTAGCAAAATATGATAAATTTGTTAACTATCGATATAACTAAATTTTTGTCGAGTTGAATAGCCAATTGTAACATAATAAATAAATAAAATTTTGAAAGAATAACAAAAATTATTTGAATGTCAAACTACTTAATAAATAAATAATAAAATAAATTATCTAAAAATTATTTTTCCCATAAAAAGAAACTCCTTGGTTTTTATTACTGTTAAAACAAATCTAATTTCTATCATTATCAACCTGACTTTCTTATTATAAAAGAAGAACATAAAAAAGCTCATAACCAACAAAAAAAAAGGGATCACTAATGAGTTTATCACATTGTCGATGTGTCTCATTTCTTTTCTTTATTCCAATTTCACTCAGCCATCCTGTCATCAACTTCTTCTTCTTTTTTTGGCTTTTCCTCATGCTATGAAACTTTTCACTGGTTATATAATCTCTTAACCAAGAAAAATGTAATCAAAACGAAGGATATTAATTAATCTAAATCGAAACTTTCTCCTTCTTCTTTTAATCTTTCTGAACCAATTTTCTCCAACTTTATTTTTTTAATCGTCGTCATACGTCTCCGCTTAAAATGTCATTGTAGTTTGGCTTAGACGGTGTAGTGTTGGTTAAGATTGTCAATGTCAAGGCCTTTGAGCTTTACAACTGATTCAACGTGGCCTTTAAGAGTGTGCACTTCTCGTAGCCTGCATGCATCACAAGCCAACCACGACTCTCACCAATCAACTTAAAAAAATGTTTACAGGTGGATCTTTATTGGAGTGATCATTTTCATACCTAGCAACTTCTGCACGTTTTTTAGCTTGTTCAGCGATCTCAGAGAGCTCAGTGTAGGTTGCCGTGTCTTCGAACATTGACTCGGGCGGTTTAAGTCCATGGAGTGTACGTTGAGCCAGAGCCCACTGGGCCTCTCTTTCTCCTCTGCCATAGTCCTTCTTGGTTGTGAATGCGGTCTTAGAATAAAAAGGGGCAATAATGTCAATATGGTGTAGATAGATAATGTAGTTCAAGAATCAAGATTAAAACTCATACATACCCTATTTTCAATCATGTTATTCCAAGCTTTGCCACTAAGTGTGTAACGGGTGATAAACTTGAGGATGTCAAGAGGAATGTATGTGATGAGACTGTAAATCCAGACGACTCCACACCATCCCCATCCGCACCCTTTGATTCTCGCAAATTCCCAATGTGCTAAAGCAGCTATTAACGTTGCAACCTGTTTTTTTTAAAGGATTTACAGCCAAAAAAAAGTAAGATATATATATATATATATAGAACTATATAAAACACATATATGGATCCAAATGTATGTCTTTAACATATATACATAAATTTTAATGTAAGGATCCAAATCACATACCATTTGGGCAACGACGAAAGCAATAAGAAGAAGATATCCAGGACGTTCCACGAAAGACCAACTCCTTGAACGTGTGACAAATATGAGAGCTTGACTAATTATACTGACTTGCAAATACAAAACCGCTATTAACTCCTCGTTTTTGCCTTGTAATGATCTTACACCAAATTTAGCCTACACACATCAACACCAAGATGATTAAAAATTATATATGGTTTTCTCATAGAGCGATCACATACCTAATCCATACTAATCCCTAGATCTTATTGAGCGTTGAGGATTATTGCCATTCAAAACCTCTATAATGGCTAATCATGACTAAAATCAGAGTGGGATGAATTAAATAATTATATGTTAAGTAGTTGTAATATGTATAGTACCGGAAAGAAGTCAGTGTCATGAGCTAGCCAGAAGAAGACAACAGTAATTAGAGCCATGTACGTTCCAAGAACAACTCCAGTAGCAAAGATCTCTTTAAGCTTCCATGAATCAGGGATTGGCGAAGGTTTGACTCTGTCTTTTGAAATGGTCATGATGGTCCCATCGTTTAGGATTGCAATAATAAGGACCATAAAGGGAGAAAAGTCAAACTCCCAAATGAGAGCCACAAGCATGAACCCTAGGACTATACGGATAGTGATGGAAACAGCATAGATTGTGTAGTTTTTCATTCGTTGAAAGATAGCTCGGCTGGTGAGCACCGCACTGATTATGACACTAAGACCTGGCTCGGTCAAGACTATATCTGAAGCGCTTCTTGCCGCATCAGTAGCATCATCCACTGCTATACCGATGTCTGCCTTTTTTAGCGCTGGAGCATCGTTCACACCATCCCCAGTCATACCAACGATATGTTTCTTGTCTTGGAGTCTCTTTACAATCTCGTACTTGTGCTCTACAAAAGATCATACAACTTTAGAATCTGATTGCTGAGAAAGAAAGGTAAACAAAGTGGATCGGAGGGTTAATTACCAGGAAAGACACCAGCAAATCCGTCAGCCTTCTCAATGAGCTCATCGACAGGAACTCCACCGGTGGTGTCATCTTTGTTTTCGAGTAAAGAAGAGGAAGGATACATGTTAGTTCCCATTCCGAGCCTGCGACCAGTTTCTTTGCCAATGGCCAATTGGTCTCCGGTGATCATCTTAACATTCACACCAAGATCAAGGGCTCGTCTAATGGTCTCTGCACTATCATGTCTTGGAGGGTCAAAGAGAGGCAAAAGACCAACAAACTCCCATGGCGTTCCTGCGCCTTCTTTGTCCTTCTCAGGAACCTTCTGGCGTGCAACCCCGAGTGAACGAAGGCCACGTTCAGCAAACTTGTCAATGATGTCATCTGCTCGTCTCTTCGTCTCTCCTTTGAGTTCACAGAGAGTAATAATTTGTTCAGGAGCACCTTTGCTGCTTCTATGCCATTCTCCATTGCTATCAATGTATGTGATCGCGGTTCGTTTTTCTACTGGATTGAATGGCAAGAAATGCACTTCAGTTATTCCAGCTCTTGCTTCTTTTGGATCACCCAACATATTAACAATGCAAGCATCAATAGCATCTTGATTCTCTGTTCTTGAAGCCCTAGCTGAAAGTAGTATCACAGTATCCTTGTCTACGTTTTTAGGGAAAACCTGATTAAAAAAAGTTTTTAAAATTTTTGAATATACAAAAACAAAAGTAATGAAATTAATAAAATTTTCATCAAACCTCAATCAAGTTCTTGTCAACCGTAAGTTTGTTGAGCGTTAGAGTTCCAGTTTTGTCGCTGCAAAGAACATCCATGCCCGCCATTTCTTCAATGGCAGTCATTCTTTTTGTAATGGCACCTTGCTCAGACAACCTATGGGATCCAATAGCCATTGTCACAGACAACACAGTGGGCATCGCAATTGGGATTCCTCCAATGAGAAGCACAAGAAGGTTGTCGATTCCATCTCTATACTTCCTATGCTGGATCGGATACATTACAATTATCTCAATCAACATTCCTATTCCGATTGAGCATATACAGAAATTACCAATCGCAGTTAGGACCTGAAACAAAGATAACATTTTAGAATTAGTTCAAAGTATTGTTTGCAACGCAAGCAAAACATTAAGAAGAAGTCATACCTTTTGGAAATGGCCAACGTTGTTAGTGCTGTCAACAAGGTGAGCTGCTTTGCCAAAGAAAGTATGCACACCAGTGGCAATGACAACAGCCTCGATCTCACCTTGTTTACAAGTCGAACCAGAGAATACCTCGTCTCCGGGATATTTAGTGGCGGGAAGAGATTCACCAGTAAGAGCAGATTGGTCGATCTTAAGAGGATCACCTTCTAGAAGACGAGCGTCCGCAGGGACAATATCACCTAGCTTGATGCTAATTAAATCACCTGGAACCAGAATTGCAGCTTCTTGCTCTCCCCACTTTCCATCTCTTAACACCTTTGTTTTAGGGGCAAGATTGGCCATGAGAGCAGCGGCTGCATTACCGGCGTTGTTCTCCTCAAAGAAACTGATAGTCGAGTTTATTATAAGTAAGCACGTGATTCCAACAAAGTCTTGCCAATCTGGTGGTCTTCCATCACCGTTTGCCAAGACAATCGCCATGATTGCTGCCGCTTCCATGACCCATGATAGAGGGTTCCACATAAACCCTAAAAACTTTAAGAATTTGTTTTCTTCTTTCTCTTCGAGTTTGTTTGCCCCAAATATTTGCAGCCTATTTCTTCCTTCCTCTGATGATAGACCTTCCCTAGAACATTTTAGCTGTTGAAACACTTCTTCCACTGGAATCTTTTCCTGTAATACATAAATTCATGTTTAAAATTTAAAATAATATTCGGGTAAATGGTATTTGTTGAAAATCAAAAAAAAAAAAAAAAAACAAACAAAGACTAACAAGATCAACATTCTCCTTTTTTATTTCTTCCCATGAAATATCAGCAGCCATAGTGACTCAATATTTTTTTTATCACCACACTCAATTTCTTTAAACCAAGAGAACAATAATAAAATAAAATATAACTCTCTTTATTCTCTTTTGAGCTGTTCTGAAGAACTAGAAAGAGTAAAAAAACACAAGAGAATGCTTTTTTTCTTTAGTTTTGTTATGCTGTGTTAAAATAGAGAAGTGGTATATATACACTTCCATAGGTGGTTTGTGTGTTTTTCTTGTTTGGGGGTTGTGTGGCCATCCTTATTCTGAGGTGTTTTGACAGTGCGTGTGTCCATTTTGAACTGTTTTCATGCCTTTTCTTTTGCATTCCTTTGTTTTTTTAAATTTTTACCGAAAAAGAAGTGGAAAAAATAGATTCAGTTGTCTTTCCACAAATAGAAAACTAACATTTATTAATCATAATTCGTAACATATTAAAAAAATTATTGTAAATTTCTACTTTAGTAAGTTATTTTGTAAGATTATTCAGCCATCTAGCCATATTGGGCCACACTCATGAGAATTTGACAATATTTATGATGTATCAAATTCAATTGCCAAAACAATGTCTTTCACTTATACAGTTTGTGTATTGTTCTGTTTTGTTTATAGTAATATATGTTTGTCCCAATTGATTTTGTTTACTTTGTTAATCTCAAATTAATAACAAATTAAATCTTTAAATACCACTAAAAATATAGATTTTATTTTACGGCTTCCATAGTTTAAATTTTAAAAACCGGACAAGAATTTTTTAAAAGGCAAGTAATGTCACAAATAAAGAAAACATTGTTCTACATAAATACACATATAATAAAATAACATGTTAAACTATATTATATGAGTGCACAACTGTATAGACCTAAAAACTAAAAACAAACTCTATTTCTATAATAGAGTATCTGAACTACAACGTAAAGTTTGCAATAAATTAAATAACTTTATACATACAAATAGTTCAAACTCAATCACAAAACATATGCATGAAGGAAAATAATGATAAAGTGGAATAATGTGGTTAATACATCGAACTTAACATTATTAACGATAAGCAGTTTTTTGGTGTGACTTAACAATTACTCAAGCTACTACTCATGTCATTGTAATATTTGAGGATCAATCCATATGGAAATGGTTAAGACACTAGGAATGCATACAACTTCTTAATCAAAGGTAGCAATAAAGTTTTGGGATTTAACTAACAATCTAAGTGATCAACCAAACTAAATTAAAGCTAATTAACTACTAATCAAGATTATAAAAAGACTAAAACGAATCCAAGAATGGGGTTATCAATCTAAGGTGTTTCAAGAATCAATCTTTGATGCCAATCAATAACATAACATGCTAATCCCTAAGCTTAGAACTCAATAGCTAGACTAATCCAGTTTCATGGTACTAATCCCTTCATTAATCATCCTAATCAAGATCAAACTTTTATTTGTGAAAAGGAAGCTAATAAGCATAATGAAACAGTTCTAAATTGCTAATAAACAACCTAGACAATCACTTCCATGAGCTAGGAATGTAAATCCCTTGTTTAGTTGGTTAGGGAATTTCATCAAACACCTTGTGGTTGTGAAATTCCCTAAGGCCTAGTTTTAGCTTGATCATGGTTAAACTAGCATTTAGACCACAAAAAAGGAGGGAAATGAGAAGATCTAATCCTAGGAATCAAGATTAACCCTTAAAAGACCCTAGATCTAACCCATCCTTAGATCCTAATGAAACTACTCCCTAATCATGGTTAAACCCTCAAATCCTATGAAAGAAATAGAGTTAAACATGATTAGAGAGATAGAGAATGAAAGATTAATAAAGACAAGTACTAAATTGCATAAACTTTAAAGAAATATATTACAAATTACTTAGAAAACAAAAAGGGAAGGTTTTCTAAGCAAGAACAAGAGATTAAAAGATGCTTAGGAAAAATTAGGTTTTTTCCTATTTATAGTGAACAGTAGATGACCCGGGTCAACCCGGAACAAATCGGGTAATGATCCGGTTTAAGTCTGAAAATCGGGCAGCGTATCAAGCTTGCTAGGTCGATACGCAGCTCGATACACTGCTAAAACTTCCTTCAAGGAGTATGTCGAGCTTAGTAGCTCGACAAAGATGCCCGATACGCCGTCTTCGAACTTCGGATGAAATGTGTGTCAACCTTAGTAGTCCGATACGAATGCCAGATACGCCATGTTCCAAAACTCCGGGTGGCCTGTGTATCGAGCTTAGTAGCTCGATACAATCGTCCGATACGCGCACTCCGTCTACCCTGCTGAGCTATATCGACCTTGATAGGTCGATGCCAAGGTCGACACACTTCTAAAACTTTTCTGCTTCATGTTTGGCTCCCTTCTCTTCTTCCTCCTTGTCACCAACTCTCCATAGAGGTCCTCAAAGCCTCCACAGTACCTACTTAAGACTCAATATTAACAATATGCAACAATCTAAGCTAAAACTTTCTAAACTCTAATATGGATGCAATTTGCACTAAAAGTAACTAAATGAATGCATAAATGAATGCAAAGCTATCTAAAATGGATGCTAAAATATTCTAATTTATGAGTATATCAACTCCCCCAAACTTGCATTTTTCTTGCCCTCAAGCAAACAAACATGAGCTAAGGAGAGAGGTTTGAAGGTGGGAGCTCAAATCCAAAAGTGTCAAACAAATGAATCAACTCAAAGGTCCTAGTTCTTAATTCTAGGATGCTCTTAATGCAAACTCTACTCCAAAAGGTCTAGCCATACCCATACTCATTCAAGTGAACCCAAGCCTCAACCTATACAAGCATTCATTTTCACCAACTCTTTAACATTCATTAAGTAGTAACCATGGATCATGAATCATGCAATGCTAGTGAACTTGTTTGGTTTTGGGTAAGGTCTTGAGAGGAAAATGATCTCAACTTTATGGGGTTCCAATGCTATGGGATCTCTCAATGAACAAGTGAACTTTGGCAAAATGCTAAGAGTAAAAAGAAACCTATGCATACTTCCATCTACCATTTGTAACACAAATGTTTTCACTCTCATTTTCTTTAAGCTCACTCACCAAGTCCAACCTAGGCTACCCATTACAAGGCATTGCGCCATACCCACAAGAAGCTAGAACACTTTTCTTTTTCCTTTATGCACTTAGGGAAAACAACTTCTACAACCACAAGTGTTGGCACACTTTCACTTTAAGCTCTTTTCTTTTACACTTTGCTATCCTCTTTCTTTTCTTAACTTAGGCATATTTTTTTTTTCTTGGCTCCTTTACCTTTTTATTTCTAGAGGATTTTCTTTTGAACACTTAGAGCATAATATACTTGGCCAAAACTTGTCACAAAATTTTTGTTTTCCCCTTCTCACCACCACAACTTCGCGAACCCAATTTTTTATATTGAATGTCAAGCTACAAACCCCACCCAAGAAGCCTAACCTATCACCTAGCTCATTGTTTCGAGCTAGCTACATGGAAGCCCATCCTTGTCGCTCTAAACTCAACACTTTTTTCTAAGTTCACAAGAAGAAAAAGGCCTAATTCACTCAATAAGGTAGATGTCTCAAAGAAAGCTTAGCTAGGGTGCTTGATCTCAACCGCTCTAAAGATGAGAGTCGGCTGTTTGGGTTAACAAGAGTGGTAAAAGGAAGGAAGATAACCCAAATATGTATATGATATCCACAAGTTCTCTAACAATGCATGACCATGATAATTGTTCATTCAAATTAAGTCCAAGTTCAAGAGAGTTGGTTTCTATTCAAAGCTTGCTTCAATTTAGACTTGAGTTTCAAATGGCGAGGTCCAACTAGGGTTCAACTTTTACTTTCAAAGATTGCACATCAAGCATCAAAGAACTACTAACTAGGGCCTTGAGCTAATTCATTAGCTTAACACCTTACAAGGAAGATCTATCACTGCCCCCTATGCAAGAATGCAACCTTATATGAAAGCTAGACTCAATCCTACTTATGTGACAAATGCAAATGCAACTACATGCTATTTTGTTTTAAATTTTCGAAATTTTCTCTTTTTTTTTTGGTTTTTCTATGCCTTAGATGAGTACATGAGACTCAAAATGCATAAAAAAGAAAATAAGACTCACAAAACAAAATGTCAAATCTCTCAACCTCTCCCCCAAACTTAAATTACACAGTCCCTTGTGTAATAAAAGACTAGAGGAGACCTCAATCAATATGACAATAGACACAAAAAAATAAAAAACTAAAAGAGATATTTACAAGGGAGGTAATGGTACCTCAATCCTCGGAGGAGCCAGAGGAGGAGGAGAATGAAGATGAGCTTCCTAAAGGCATGTAGCACTCCTCTTCGGATGGAAGAAATTTCATGCTTTCAAGGCTACCCATTAGCTCCACATTCGGGTTTGGGAATATACAGTCCCTTTGCATATTCTCTTTATCGGTGAAGTGATGGGCGTATGTGTTCGGGGTGAGAGGAGGTCCGCAAAAACCCATGGCTCCCATGAAGTTGTGGTCCATGTAAGCCTGATCCATGCACTCCTGAAACGATGACAAGTCGACCCCGACGTTGATGAAAAGTGGGGTGAGAAAACCGTCTATGTAGATCGAGCACGGTCGATACATCAACGCACAAGCCTTGTACTTCATTAGTTAAGAAGCCAAAACGCACCCGTAATTCACGTCTTCTCCAAAGTTATCATCAACCGGGCCTTCTAAGTCTCCCGTTAACCAACCCTCATCTCACATGGTTTCCTTCACTCCTTGAAAAAGGAAGCAAAGCTCGTTCTCTGACACGGTACCGGATGTTGTCCTTCCCGTGAGTGTGTTGGTAAGTATCTGGAGGGTGTATCTAAACAAGGGATTCATCACGCTCGTGGTATTGACTTTTTTGTTCCTAAAGTTCCCTTCGCCTATTAGATTCCAAAGGGTCCGAACTGACTCGAATTGAGGGAAGTCCACGAGGTGTGCCTCATCATTGAAGTTGTAAGCTTGGCAAAGTTCTTGCACAGATAGGTTGAAGGTGGTTCCGCAAATCTTCTAGCTCTAACTCTCAAGGCACTCTACCTGGTAAGCCCGAAGCCAACCCAAAAGAGTATTGCAATGCTATCTTCACTATTGATGAGGATGAGTATGAGCTTGTTGTGCACTCGGCTCTTCACTCGGCTATCCCTTCTCGAATAGGATTTCTGTGATTCGGGATCAAGTGTCAATGTGATGTCCTTTGAAATGTTTGAGAGCCTTGAGATTACAAATCTAAAGAAGTATCACTCACCTATTACCTTTGTTGATGCTTCCTCAAGACAACCTATAGGCCTTGTTGAAGATTATCCATTGAAGATTAGTGAGTGTCTAGTCCCAACTGACTTCATAGTCATGGACATGGTTTAAGCAGCAAAGCTACCTTTTCTCCTAGGAACTCCCTTCCTCAATACAGTTGGCGCGAGCATTGATTTCACCAACAAGAGGGTGATTCTCAAGAGTGTGAATGATAAGGTCTTCTATCCTATGAAGCCTTCTACCTTTGATTTTTGTGGCACAATCACATGTGCTACTATGGAAATTGATGAAAAACCACCATATACAAAGGAGCAGCTGATGGGATTCACTTGTGTGACGCTGAAGGATAATGATACCTTGGACAACATTGAGTATGATGGGTCAAGCTTCGATGGTGTGAGTCTTCTTGCTATGTTTGATGGAATCAATGTGAGGGAACATATAGCTGAGCCACCAAAGAGGGCAAGAAGGAGGTCTAAGAAGAAGAAGAAGGTGTTAAACATTGGAGCAAACACCATGTTCATCGAAGGGAGGAGGAACTTCATATCCACTCCATGACCATCCCACTCTTGCCTAAAAAGGTTTGAAAAGTCGAGCTAATGACGTTAAACAAGCGCTCTTGGGAGGCATTATCATGGTTATCCTTGTATATATTCTTGGTTTAATTCTATTATCATGTTTCTTTAAGTTCTTGAAAGTATTAGGTAAAGTATGGGGGGCTTTGACTTGATGTAAAGGTGGGGAAGAAATGTTTAAAGATGGTTTGAGCAAATGGATCGACGAGCTGCGTCGAACCACTTTTCCAGGGGTTCAGTTCGAGCAAGTGGGTCGACCAGCACGTCGATCCAAACCCAAAAACAGGCTTGCTTGACTTTTCTTCCTTCCTTTTACCGGTTTAATGATCAAGCAACCCATCATACTCCATGGACTCTTACTCTTCCTCCTCCATTAGCTTTTGATCAAGGTACAACTCCAAACCATTGTAAATACCATTTAGATTTTTTATTTTGTGTTTTGAAATCTTCTCCAAGCTTGGATTACACAAGGGACTGTGTAATTTAAGTTTGGGGGAGTATATATGCTGTATTTGATTTTGTGTTTTGTGATCTTATTTTCCTTTTTCATGCATTTTTGAGTCTCATGCATTCATCTATGGCATAGAAAAAAAACCAAAAAAATTGGAAATATTTCAAAAATTTCAAAAAAATAGCATGTAGTTGCATTTGCATTTGTCACATAAGTAGGATTGAGTCTAGCTTTCATATAGGATTGCATTCTTGCATAGGGGACAATGATAGACTTTCCTTGTAAGGTGTTAAGCTCATGAATTGGTTCAAGACCCTAGTTAGTAATCCTTTGATGCTTTGTGCAAACTTTGAAAGTAAGTTTTAACCATACTTGGATCATTAGTTTTAATTTTCTTGGCTTAAAGTTGAAAAGAGCATGAATTGAATCCTTTCCTATCAAGTGAAACCTTAATATGGATTTTGAATTATCATACTTGTGCATTTGGAAAAGGATACATGGATTACAAAAAATATTTAGGCTTTCTTATTCCCTTCACCACTCTCTTGTAAGCCTAAATAGAACACCACACCTTAACCCTTACCCTCCTTTCAAGCCAAAACTCTTGTGTGATTGCAATTTGTGATGCCTTATTTTTGATTGAACTTGGCATAAAGTATTAGGTTTAGGGCGACATGTCTAGGCTCTCATATTGATGCTAGCTTTGCATATTGAAGCTAGTTTTAGGCTGGATTTGGGGTTTGGTTCATGGGTGTTGTAACTGAAAATCGGAATTTTGATTAGGCTTTGAGAAGAAGCTGGTATAAGAAGTGAATGAAAGGGGTACATAGTTTTAAGTGGTTGACCTTGAATTGTTTTGTGTAAAGCTCAAGTAAAAAGAAAAAAGAAAAAAATGATAGCTCTCTTGCAAAATAAAAAGAAATGAGCCAAAAGGCCAAATGCAAAAAAAAAAAAAAAATACATATGAGGAGAGAACTATCCATTGAAAAGAGAAGAGTTATTTTTGTATGGTCAAACCACTAGCTATAAGAAAGGTTGAAGAAGTATCCCTAAGGCAAATGTGATTGGTAAAGTTTTTGTGGGTTTGTACTTGGAGTTTTATTGCTTGACTATGGGTATCTCTAGAGGGTGAGTGAGCTAAAAAAAAAAAATGAATGAGAGGGGAATTAGGTTCATTGTTAATTTATATGGGTAGATGAGAGTCTAGTCATTGCCTTTTACTTTTAGCATTATGCATAAGTTCAATCCTTTTGAGATAAACCATAGCTTGGAGTACCCACATGAATGACATCATTTTTATCTCATAACCTTGTCCCTAGCCAAATGTATTCGGTTTTAAATGCACAAGTGTGATCCACGGTTTGAGCTTTAATGAATGTTAAAGGTTAGGATTCTTGGATTGTTTAGAATAGACAAGTCTTGATTTGAGATTCAATGTGTGATGAGTATGGCTAAGTTCTTTGGAGTAGAGTTTGTGTACTCCATCCTAGGATTAAGAACAAGGACCATTGAATTGATTTATTTGCTTGACACCTTTGGATTTGAGTCCCCGCTTTCAAACCTGTCTCCTTAGCTTGTGTTTCATCTGCTTGAGGACAAGAAAAAGGCAATCTTGGGGGAGTTGATATGTCTATATTTTGCATCATATTTCCCTCCATTTAGTGTAAGTTTCACCTCATTTAGAAACTTATTTAGGAATCTTTGCACCACATTTCATTCATCTAGTAGTCTAGGATGTCCTTGAATAGTCTTTGCATATTTTGGCACTTTTGGAGTCTTTATCAGGTAATATGGATGCTATGGAGGCATGCTTGAAGTTGGATAAGGATGGCATGATCAAGAGGAGGAAGAGAAGCAGCCGAATGATAAGCAAAAGTCTTTTAGAAGCATATCGAGCATTTGGAGGCGCGAAATGTATGTGTCCGTAAGAAGGCCTTGCGCTTAGATTCAGACTCCGAAACCTTCTTACGAGTTGTAGAGGATCCAGAGGGCTTTATAGTGCCGTTGGAATAAAGTCATTCGGACCAGTGGTTAGAAAGTTACATCAATTTTAGTTTGGATCGACGACACGGATCGACGAGCTGCTCGAACAAAAAGTCCAGGGGTTGGGATCGAGCAAGTGGGTCGACCAGCATCTCGAACCACATTTCCAGGGGTTCAGTTCGACCAGTAGGATCGACGAGGCTGGTCGAACTGAACACTGACGTATCCTATTTTGCCATTTTTTGGTTCCCCTGCAGCCTTGTAATTTTGGACCCTTGATTTTTTAATAAAATTGGCAGTTCTTCTAAACCTTAAGATTTCTGTCACTGAACAAGGTCCAACATGATCACCACACTCAGTGAATGTAACTTCAACCTTTTCTTCAGGATTTTCAGCCACCTTACGCATCTTTGTTGGTCCTCTTCTCTTTTTTTCTTTCACTACATCATCAGTGTTAACATTGCTAACTCCATCTTGTTCCATATTGACAGCTTCTTCTTCATTTTCATTATGTTCCTATCCAGGATCCAAACCATCTTCTGCTTCTTTCTCAGAAACTTCTATCTCAGGAGCTTGATGATTAGACTCTTGTTCCTCTAAAACTGCTTTCTCAGGAATATCTTTCTTATAAACTTCATCTTCGGACTCCTCATTATCATCATCTTCCCCATTGGAAGTTGACAAGCTAATAGGTGTAGCATCTTCTACCTCATCATCTTCACATGCCACTTTCTTTTTTCTACCATTTCTTTTCTTAGCACCAATTTTTCCTTTCTTCGCCTTTAGTGTTGTTGCAGGTGTGGCCTCCAAGCCTTGATTAAGTCGACTACGACGGGAACCAACTTGTGCTCCTCCTCTTATCTTTGCCATTTCTGAAACTGATGAATACACGAAATGAAACTCAAACTCAATCTGAACTAAATAATCAAAAAATCCAACATGCATATTCACAGAAACTCAGATTGAAAACCCAAATATTCAAAATCTTGGCCTTAATAGATATACCATTCGAAATCAAACTAGTTTTTCGACATAAACCAACATGCATTCTAAAAGATAAAAATCGATGAACCCCCAAATCATAAGAGTGAATCGAGTGAGAACAAACCTTTTTTCATTTGATCGACAATGAAGCTTCGATTCGATTCGATGGATTGATTCGACTCGCCAAAGGAATACAGAGAGAGAAAGGAAGACAGAGAGAGAGAGAGTTACGGATTGTCTGAGAAACAATGAAAAAATAATCACTTAAGTTATTTGGGGATGACGGAAAAAAAAACTTATTTAGTTTGGAGATATTTTAGACATCAAATAGCGTTTATTTTTTGATCTGCAATGGTAAGGTGTCCGCACTTAACAAATTTACGCGGCTAATAGTTTTTATTTTCCCGCGATAATAATTATAGCGTTTTATAAAAACAAACGCTATGACAAAAACCCGTCTCCGTATACAATAGCAGAACTGTAATAAACACTATCTTCTGATGCTATTAATACCCACATTTCTTGTAGTGCTGGTAAAATATGTTCTTCTCTAGCAAAGTTGAGACCAGCACCTCCTTAGCTTGAGATTTCGTGTTGTATCACAAGTATTCCATAACTTGTGTGGTGCACATCGATCCCCCTGGTTCCATTCAAACAGATCCATCCTCCATTGATTCAAAGGCTTCGAGTTTCTCAGCCATTGTTTCACCCATCATCCATCCTCAACAGTTCTGTCTAGTTAAGGTTTGAGTTTCTCAGCTTTACTAAATCAAACTTGGCGCTAGATCCCTAAGTTTGACTCTGGAGATCTTATAAGAGAAGGTGGAAGCCAAATCTTATATCATTTTTGGTATCAGAGCTGAAGTTCCTTCAGCCAGGTTGTTTCTATCCATCACTATCTCTATTTCATTTCATTGCATCTTTTATTTACAGATCTGTTTCTGTTGCATTTATAAATATATATATATATATATATATATATATACAAACTTTGTTCAATCTGCTGCATCTAGTCTCGATCTGCATCAGTTAGTATCTGTTTCATCATCTACTTTAAAAAAAAATAGAAATCATTTCTGGAATTTCTTGTTCATCATCTTGTTCATCTTTTATTCAAGCTTTTCATTAGTTTTGATTCGAGTTTTTCTTGTTTCTTTTGGTTTATTCAGTTGTTGCAATTATAAAAAAAAAATATAAACAGAAAGTTGTGTTTGAATCGTTTCCATACATAGCAAAACGCGTTTTGGACATTCCTTTCTTGTTCTCTTTGGCGTTTGAATTTGCTCTTAATACTAGTCAGCTTGCCATTTCTGTTATAAAACCCCACATTAACTACTTCTTCTTCATTGTTTAACAAAACCAGAGACATCACCATGGGAGAAGAAGCTAATTCTCAAGATCCAGCGAGCCTCATGATGGCAATGATGAGGGAAGAATTTCGACTCTTCAGGGAAGAAATGAATGGGAGACTAGACCGAGTGGAGCAAAAGCCCCTAGAGCCCCATTCCAGGCTGTTAGAGGAGTTGGATGATTGGGAACTAACATTGCCTCAGCATCAAATCCTTTCACTAGGAACACAACCAGACACAATGGAGTCCACATCAATGAGCCTACTGCCCCCAACAAAAGAGATGCTGACTTGCATCAAGTGGAGGATCCTGACCCTCCATACCGTCAAAACAGAGAGCAGAGGAGACGCCAACCACCACCAGACTATGGAGATACTGAAGATGAAGCCTATGCACCTCTTGATGATCCCCCAAACCGACAATACAGAGAGCAGTGAGGGTGAAGAAGAAGACTATGCGCCCCCTGCTAGACAACACCAACATCATATCAAGCTGAATACACCCAGCTTTGCTGGAAAAGTTGATCCAGAAGCTTATATTGATTGGGAGAAGCGAATGGATCATATCTTTGATTATTACAACCACCCTGGACCCAAGAGAGTAGCACTTGCAGTAGCTCAACTCACTGATAATGCACTCATATGGTGGGACAGAGTCATATCAGACAGAAAGAGGAATTGCTTGAGAGCTATAGAGTCTTGGCTAGACATGAAAGATATGATGAGGCAGAGATATATTTCTCCCCATTTCCACAGAGATTTGCAGCGCAAGTTCAGAACCCTGAAACAAGGAACAAGGACAGTAGAGGAATATTATGAAGAGTTTGAGAGGCTGAGAAACCGATTGGAGCTCAATAATGATGAAGAAGCTCTCATGGCACAATTCATTGATGGATTACAAGAGAGGATCAGCCGCAAGGTGGAAAGACAAGTGTATCAAGACTTCAAAGATCTCTTTCGCCTATCCATACAAGCTGAGCAACACATTAAAAGGAAGTCTCTCAACACCAGAAGCAAGCCTCAAACTCCCTGGACGCCAAATGCAAGCAAACCTCTAAACAAAGGCAAGGGTATTGAGATAGAATCACGATACAAAGGCAAGACTACAGAACCGAGCAAAGACACCAGAGCTGAACCCAACAAGTCTGCTATGCCTCAACGTGCCAGAGACATCACATGCTTCAAGTGCAGAGGCAGAGGGCATATGGCTAGGGAATGTCAAAACCAGAGGGTAATGCTTATAACAGAATCAGGCGATTATGAGTCTCAAGATGAAGGAGAAGATGAGCCTCTAGGAGAGTATGGAGACATAAAGTATCCTGACTCTGGAGAAATCCTTGTTACTAGACGAGTATTATGTGCCATGGTGGAGCCTGCCGAGCTTATACAGAGAGAACATCTTCCATACCCGCTGCACCATAAAAGGGAAGGTATGTAATCTCATCATTGATGGTGGGTCTTGTACCAATGTTGTTAGTGCTTATATGGTTGACAAGTTAGGACTTGAAAGAACTAAACATCCTCGGCCATATAGACTAAGATGGTTAGATGACAAAGTTGAGTTTAAATCAGTGATCAAGTAACCATACCATTTAGTGTAGGTAAATATCAAGATGAGATAATTTGTGATGTAGTACCTATGCAAGCTGGGCATTTGCTATTAGGTAGACCTTTGCAGTTTGATAAAGAAACTAAGCATGATGGTAGGACTAATATGTATACATTTATGCATGATAAGCGCGAGATTAGCTTAGCACCATTGTCACCATCTCAAGTGCATGATTTACATATGCAAATGGCTAAAGAGAAAGAAATTAGTTCTAAGTCTAATTTTCTTATTCAGCCTAGTCATGTCAGGAAAGCTTATGCTTCTAAACACACAATGCTACTAATGATCTTTAAAGAGGTTTTGAGCGCAGGATTTTCAGCATTAGACTTGCCACCAGAGATCATTAAGCTACTTGAAGTATTCAAAGATGTGTTTCCAGAAGAGTTACCTGAGGGATTACCACCATTGAGGGGAATAGAGCATCAAATAGATTTCATACCAGGAGCTGCTCTACCCAACAAACCTGCATACAGAATGAGTCCAGAAGAATCAAAAGAGTTAGAAAAGCAAGTAAAGGAGCTACTAGACAGAGGATACGTGAGGGAAAGCCTCAGTCCCTGTGCAGTTCCAGTACTACTTGTACCAAAGAAGGATGTTACTTGGAGGATGTCTGTAGATTGTAGAGCAATCAACAACATCACCATCAAATACAGACATCCAATACCCAGGTTAGATGATATGCTTGATGAGCTAAGTGGAGCTAATCTGTTTTCTAAGATAGATTTGAAGAGTGGATATCATCAAGTGAGGATGAAAGAAGGGGATGAATGGAAGACTGCTTTCAAAACCAAGCAGGGACTCTATGAATGGATGCTAATGCCATTCGGCCTTACCAATGCCCCCAGCACTTTTATGCGCCTAATGAATCAAGTTCTTAGGGCATACATCAGTAAGTTTGTTGTTGTGTACTTTGATGATATTTTAATTTACAGCAAATGTTTATCTAATCATATCACACATCTTGAGCTTGTTTTATAGTCACTTTGCCAAGAAGGACTTTATGCAAACTTAAAGAAGTGTGCATTATCTGAGGGCTACCATTATGCACTGATAAGTTGGTTTTCCTAGGTTTTATTGTGAGTTCGCATGGCTTACATGTTGATGAAGAGAAAGTTAAGGCTATCACGGAATGGCCAGGGCAACTAATATCAGTCAAGTGAGAAGTTTCCACGGTTTAGCTAGCTTCTACAGAAGGTTTGTGAAAGATTTTAGTAGTATATCAGCACCCCTTACATCAGTAATGAAGAAAAGTGTAGGATTCACTTGGGGAGAAGCTCAGCAGAACGCATTTGATCTGCTCAAGGAAAGATTAACTAATGCGCCTGTTCTGGTCTTGCCTGATTTCAACAGGACATTTGAAGTAGAGTGTGATGCTTCTGGCATTGGTATAGGGGCAGTACTAACTCAATAGAAGAAGCCAGTAGCATATTTCAGTGAGAAGTTGGGAGGAGCAACACTCAACTACCCAACTTATGACAAGGAGCTGTACTCACTTGTTAGAGCATTGGAGACTTGGCAGCACTACTTGATGTCTAGGGAATTCGTAGTGCATACTGATCATGAGACATTGAAGCATCTCAGAGGAAAGACACATCTCAAGAGAAGACAAGCAAGATGGATGGAGTAAATAGAGACCTTTCCCTACATTATCAAGTACAAGAAAGGGAAAGAGAACATTGTAGCAAATACATTATCAAGAAGGCACACGCTTATTACAACTATGGAGAGAAAGGTTATGGGATTTGAATACATTAAGGACTTGTATTCTGAAGATGCAGATTTAAAAGAAGCCTACAGTGAGAGCAGCAAAGGAGCTTATGGAAAATTAAATATCCATGAAGATTTTATGTTTAGAGAGAAGAGAATATGCATTCCTCAATGCTCTTTGAGGGATCTTATAGTAAGAGAAGCTCATGGAGGAGGGCTTATGGGACACTTTGGAGTAGACAAGATGATGGCAGTGGTTAAAGAACAATTCTATTGGCCACACTTGAAGAAGACAGTAGAAGCTCATTGCGCCAGATGCATTGTATGCAAGAAAGCTAAGTCTAGAGTTCATCCACACGGTCTGTACTTGCCTCTACCGATTCCTACAGCACCTTAGGTAGACATTTCCATGGAATTTGTGATTGGATTACCCAAAATCCATCACAAAGACTCCATCTTTGTTGTAGTGGACAAATTCTCCAAGATGGTGCATTTCATTCCTTGTGAAAAGGTGAATGATGCTTCTCAAACAGCAAACCTATTCTTTAAAGAAGTGATGCGTTTACATGGGATTCCAAGAACAATAGTGTATGATCGAGACAGCAAGTTCTTAAGTCACTTATGGAGAACTTTGTGGAAGAAGCTGGGCACCAAACTCTTGTTTTCTACAACTTGTCATCCTCAAACAGATGGGCAGACAGAGGTAGTTAACAGAACACTATCATCATTACTGAGGGCTACCATTGGGAAGAACCTGAAGAATTGGCTGGAATGTTTACCATTCATTGAGTTTGCATACAACAGAGCACAACATTCAGCTACAAAGATGTCTCCATTCGAGATTGTGTATGGATTCAATCCAGCAACCCCCATCGACCTCACTCCTCTGTCACCAGCTGAAGCCGTGAGCTTAAATGGAGAAAAGAAAGCTGAATTCATCAAGAAACTTCACCAGAAAGCAAGAGAGAACTTAGATAAGAAGACCGAGCAGTATGTGAAACAAGCTAACAAGGGGCGCAAATAAGTCATCTTTGAACCAGGAGATTGGGTTTGGCTACATATGAGACAAGAAAGGTTTCCAAACCAGAGGAGTTCCAAGCTCAAAACACGTGGAGATGGCCCTTTCAGAGTACTAGAGAAGATCAACAACAATGCCTACAAACTGGAGCTGCCAGGTGAGTTTAATGTTTCTTCTACTTTTAATGTTTCTGATCTTGCTCCTTATTATGCAGATGATCCAGTTTTAAGGTCAAAACCTATTCAAGAAGGAGGGAATGATGTGGACATCCTAACCGAGCCAGACTTGACTGAACCACAACTCCAAGATACACAAGAAGTGGAGCTGCCAACCACAAATGATGGAGTTATAACCAGACAGCGAGCTAGAGCCTTACAATACAAGTATGATCAAGCCATTGCCAAAGTCATTCTAGAAGCTGATCAAGAAAAGCCAGAAGAGACTCATTGGGCCGGACTTTGTGAAGCAATACAAGGAACCAAGACACCAAGTCCAAAGAAGCTGAGCGAATGGCCCATGATACCAAGACAAGCCCAAGCTAATCTCTTCACGGTTTCAATACAAGAACCAGGAGCTTAAACATAGTCTACATTCATCCAGCTATGAGTCAAAACCGTGCCTAGTATCTAAGGTAAGTTTTTAATTAATTTCAATATGGTCTTGACTAATGATTTTTATGGTTTCTTTCTTTGTTTCATTTCTGCACGAGAATAGCTTTTCTTTTAATGCACTTTTGTATTTTTATTTTGCACTTTTGTATTTTTATTTTGCATTTTACCTAAGGGGAAGAACCATATATAAGGTTCCCCTGCAGCCTTGTAATTTTGGACCCTTGATTTTTAATAAAATTGGCAGTTCTTCTAAACCTTAAGATTTCTGGTAAAATCTGTTCTTCTCTAGCAAAGTTGAGACCAGAACCTCCTTAGCTTGAGATTTCGTGTTGTATCACAAGTATTCCATAACTTGTGTGGTGCACATCGATCCCCCTGGTTCCATTCAAACAGATCCATCCTCCATTGATTCAAAGGCTTCGAGTTTCTCAGCCATTGTTTCACCCATCATCCATCCTCATCAGTTCTGTCTAGTTAAGCTTTGAGTTTCTCAGCTTTACTAGATCAAACTTGGCGCTAGATCCCTAAGTCTGACTCTGGAGATCTTATAAGAGACGGTGGAAGCCAAATCTTATATCAGGTGATTAGTGAAGGGATTAGTGCCACACGTCATAGATTAGTCTTTATTAAGTGTTCTAGACATAGAGATGGCTTGATTAGTTGCTTAAAGGATTGTAAGGTTGTCCATTTAGATGCCCAAATCAATGATTCCATCCCTAGGTTTCGTTTTTAGTACTTTGATAATCTTGTTTAGTAGTTAATCGCTTAATTAGTGCTTGATTAGTGTTGATTAAGGTTTTAAGTCATATTCTCACTACAAAAAGGGGTAGATTGTATCACTTAAATTGTATCATAAAATTAAGTGATACTATTTTCAATTAGTTATTTATAAATGAAACAAATATACATGGCTTAACATCAATTATGATAATTGATGTTATAATTAACTAGTTTGACATCAATTCAATAAAAGTGATACAAATTTTATTAGTTTGTATTACTTTAAAAAATTGATATTAAAATATAATGTTATATCAATTAGGTGATCGATGTATTTATTAATTTTTATTAACATCACTTCTAACAATGATGCAAAATTAGCATCAATAAAAACTGATTCTAATAAAAATTACACTAATAATATATACATAATTATGTGAATTAGCTTCAATTATTAAAAATGATGTAACTGTTTTGTTCTTTAGCATCATTATAACAAAATCGATACAAAATTATAAATTTACATCAGCTAAATAATCGATGTAACTAATGATTTTGGTTAACATCATTTAGAAAAATGATATAAAATTTATATCAGTTAAAAGNATACAAAATTATAAATTTACATCAGCTAAATAATCGATGTAACTAATGATTTTGGTTAACATCATTTAGAAAAATGATATAAAATTTATATCAGTTAAAAGTGATGTAACTAACATTTTTTACTTTATCCCACATTGCTAATAGATGAAGAAGTTAAAGAGAAACCATCTATATATATACTGAAACTTAAATATCTAATATTCATAGTTATTGGTGAATAAAATTAATTTTTTTATTTGGTTTTAACCAATAAGATTAATTTTCTTTTTGGTTTTAACCAATTAAATTAATTATATAAAAATAAATAACATAATTATTACAATCAATTATGATATCCCACATAAATTTAACATCAATTATATACAAGTGATAGTAATATTTTAAATCATATATTTTAAATGATACAAATATTAAGTCAGTTATTATAAATGATACAACTATTAAAATCACTTATTAAAATTGACGCTAATTTTAACATCAATTATTATAATCGTCACAAATACTAACAACACTTTTAAAAATTGATGTAAAAGATAACATCAGTTTTTTGTAATTGACACATATTGAAATCAATTATAACAATCGATGCAAAAATAAAATATATTTGCATCGGTTGATAACTAACTGATGTTAATTATTTGCATCACCACAAACAGAGTCACTTTTCTAAGTGATATAAGATTCATTTGCATCAATTATAAGTAATGCAAAAATATATAATAAATTATATAATCCACCTCTTTTTTTGTAGTGTCTTAGTCTTGTAGTAGTTCCTTTAGCAAGTAACTTGCTTTTAATTGTTCCTTGTCACTTGACTTTTTAATTTGGCTTAACTTAGACCAAACTTTGTATTCCTTTTGCATCAAACTCGCAAGATGGATGGATTGATATCTCAAGTATTGCAATGATATGAGCAATGATATAAGCAATTGAGAAATTGCTTACAAGAGCAAAAACTTATCATATTTCAAACTCATTCATAAAACAGTTTCACGAAACAACTTTGCAAGAGAGTAAAATATAATTGTTATTACATAAAATTCAACATTATATATAGAACGACATAAAATGGAATGATATTATGTTCAAAATAGAACGACACATTTATAGTTAAAGCAAATTCATTGAGAGAAGATATGTTAATGAACCAGCCCGTTGAAAAGATTGAACAAAATGATAGTTAATACTACATATAATTCAAACAGTAAATTACAAATTTATTTTCATAAACTATAACTTTCATATTACATTAAAAGAATACATAATTCAGCATTCTGTAAAGAGTCTGCATATATATGTGCTATTTAATATATATATATATATAATAGAACTAGACGTTCTTAGTAAGAAAAAATTATATATTTCTAGAGAACTTCATGTACATTTAACAAAATTAAAATCAAGGCATATGTGAAAAAGATATATATTTTTCCAACAAAATCACATGGTTGAATATTTTTTGTTGAAATGACCAAGCAAATGAAATGAGAGAAGGTGAAAATAATGTAAAAAGGTTAAGAATGAGGATTTCCTGCCTATCACCCATGTCGGTTCTATTGCCATACCGGCTATCTCAGGTACATTGTTTCTTCGTGATGTGCTTGTTTGTCCTGAAATTACGAAATCGTTGCTCTCTGTCTCCAAGGTTACAAATTACTATTCCTGTGAATTCACCTTTGATTCCGAAACCGTGTGTGTTAAGGGCAAAAATACAAAACAACTTCTCAGTCAGGAAAGCAAGCGTGAAGGCCTTTATCGTTTGGAGAATCTTCAGTTTATGGCCTTCTACTCATCAAGACAACATAGTGCAAGTGTTGAGCTTACAAAAGCGTTTTTGTCATAAAGTTTTGTCATGAAAGACATGGGGGAGGCAGATGTGATTCTTGGAATTCGAATCAAACGTGAAAGTAAAGAACTATCTTTGAAAAAAACTCATTACATTGAAAAAATGCTTAAGAGTTTCAATTGTGAGAATTGTTCTCTAATTAGCACTCCCATGGATGCGAGTGTGAATCTTATGTCTAACATGGGACAAGCATTTTCACAATTCAAATATTTTCAAGTAATTGGCTGCTTAAAGTATGTCATGATGAGCACCAGGTCAGATATAGCTTATGATGCAGGGAGATTGAGTAGACATACTAGTAATCTTACTATTCAACATTAGCAAGATTTAAGACAAGTGCTCAAGTACTTGAAAGGAACCAAAAATTATGGTTTGTCTTATGTCAGATTTTCTTGGTCTTAGAAGGGTGGTTAGATGTGAGTTGGATCGCCAACGTGAAAGATCATTATTCTACAAGTGGTTGGGTGTTATTGCTTTGGGAGAGGTGCCATTTTATGGGTTTCTAAAAAACAAACTTGTATTAAAAATTCGACTATGGAATCAGAATTTGTAGCATTAGCGGCTGCCGGTAAAGAGGCGGAATGGTTAAGAAAACTAGTCTACGAGATTCTATTGTGCCTGAGACCAATATCATCGATATCTATACATTGTGATAGACAAGCTACCTTGACTAAGGCTTATTGTGATGACCCAACCCGGATATTTCTATTCCGGCCAGACCGTCCCGAGTTAACCTCTCGGCCATATATTATACTTAGTCAAATTTTTAGATTTTTCCCAGTTATTTTTAAGACATTTCGATTCATTTTTAAGACAGTTCATTTCATTACATAAATCTTACTTAAGTTCGAGGTTCTAGCAATGGTAAGTTCGCTATAAGCTATTACATCATTTTAACTAGACCGTTATTCAATAAAAACCCAAACCCGATTCATCTCCTTTCCTTCACTGCCTTCGTCCCACCACATAACAATCAGTCACTGATAATCTCTTTACCTGCATACATAAAATGAGGCATAAGCAAACGAATTGCTTAGTGGTACGGTCATCCCGTCTCACTAGGCTACAGTCTAGTCACGCAATCATACTACAATTATATACAGTCATTATTTACTTAACAGAAATACACCCACAGTTCGACTATTTAGCCCAACTATCGGACAATCCCTTCTTAAGACTCGGACATGCTTCAGCGAGATAATCACATCTCCTAAGCAATGGATCCGATCCGGATTTTCGACCAGTTGGCTAATTAGCCACAAAATACAGCAGAACATTGAATATATCAAGCAAACAGTCGGATATCACCCAAACAATCAACAAAAATACAGAACCTAGCAATCAAACGATCCTAGAACAGTAGCCACGGTCACGCACTGACCTTAGAGACAAAAGCAAACGTTTCAGTCGGATGAAACTCGGTGATTACTCGGTCAGAAACAGAGATAGTCAGACGCACTTGCGTTCTCTCGTCTAAACTCGCGAGATCTTATCTCATCTCGGATAACTTCCTATCCGATCACTTTTCCTCGAACAAGAGTCTGAATCCCCTCGGAAACAGCACAAAATAGGCATATTAACTCGACGTTACTCGGCATAAACTTAATAAAACTCTTGATATCCCATCACTTACCGAAATCTCTAGGACGGATTCTCTTTCGCTCGGATAACTCTCGATCCGATCGAACAACTCTCAGATAGCTCTCGTATTCCTCGGCTAACACACCCCTGCAGTCAGATATCTCGATTATCTCTCGGTGAAAACCGATCAGAACAGAAATCTCACGGTGATAGTTGACTTACGTCGACTATCTCTCGGATATCAGATCAATCGCTCGGCTAAACCACGACCCGATCGGAATTTCTCGGCACAGCCGATCCTTCTCTCGGTAAATCGACCACTCTAAGTCGATTATCCCGAACAGAATTTGCAGACACGGCACGGTTCACACGATATCTCGACTGCAGTCAGCTACTCACGGATATTGCTCAGCTACGGTCGGATTCTCTCGGACAGCTTTCGGATTAAGTCGAACGTCTCTCGAACATTCTCGACTACGGACAGCTACTCTCGGCTATAATCGAAACCGCTCGACTATCACTCAGAAACTCTCGACTGTCTCTGCAGTTTTCTCGAAAAGCCAAGGATAAAGCGTCGGCAATGGCTTAATCCTTCTTAAATATGCCCGACCATTCGAGTTAAAACGCCCCCTTTCATGGCCTAAGAGTCATGCCTCTCCTTTTTAACAAAAGGCCAAGGAAATGACGGCAAAACACTTACCCAGTTAACCCTGCCGACAGTTTTGAGTTAAAAACTCGGTTTCTACGGCCTCAGTCACGCCCAATCGATTTTGTTCGACGAAAACCAGGCTTTTGACGGTCTAAATCCAATTCGTTCGACCATGGCCGGTCCAAATTAAGTTTTTCCGGCTTAAGCTAGTTAACGCTTGATTTCGGATTTCCCTTGCCTTGAACTGTTTCCTTTCCAGACAGAACACTTAGCCATTTTCCCACAAACTTATTCCTCCTTGCCTCGGCCAAAACTGCATCCTTCCGAGCCAAACTCATTTCTCTCAATCATAGCCACGTCCCGCACGGACATTTCAGAATTTTCTCGACTATTTCTCATTTTCTCTCGAACATTTGTGTGTTCCTTAGCCAAACTCTACATTTCTCTGGATAACTCGGCTCTTCACTCGGCTATCCCTTCTCGAATAGGATTTCTGGTCACAGATGCTACAACTCTCCCCCACTCGGATTGGATTTGTGGCGACCAACCCGATAATCTTAACCAGGCCGGCCGTCCCGAGTCTAACTCTAACCAGATTCCATACATAGCATATTTTTCAGATTTTTCTTAAACTTAAACAACTGATACGATTCATAAAACATTCATTCTTATTGCACAATTATTCCAAATCCAGACAAAAACCGAGGTTCTTAAAACAGAAACTAACTTAGCCAAATTCGACCTAAGTTATAAAACAGTAAAACCAAGGCCAGATAATCCGAAAAAGTCTTAATAAAACAAAACCCCAAACCCAGTCATAATCCGCTTCTTTCTTCACTGCCTTCAAGTCCGCCTTCAAGACTAAACGTCCCGGATAACATCTTTACATGCACACTCCACACATAAGAGAGGCATAAGCATTATCATAAATGCTTAGTGAGTACGGTCATCCCGTACCACCAGCCAATACCCGAAAACGCAATCAAGCAACAGTTATACAATTTACATTATCACTTAGCAAGCAAGCACAGAATCACGGTTCTATGATCGTCTCAAGAACTTGTGAATTTCCTCACGGCATCAGTTTTACTCCAAGCGAGAATCACACATCCCCTTGAGCTAGCAACTCGATCCGGACATTCACACAGCTAGTTAGACACCACGTATAACCACGATATCCAATACCAATCACAATCACAGAAACACATTGATCTTGCTAAGCATAAACACTAACTTACACAAGCAATCAATGAAAACCAGATAACCTAGCAATCCTACGATTCCAGATACCAGCTACACTCACGCACTCACCTTAGACACAAAGGCAAACGTTTCAGTCGGAAGAAACTCGGCGATTTCTCGGTCAGAAACAAAGTTAGTCGAGCACAGCCGTGAATCCTCTGATATCGCTTTGACCAGATTCGCGAGATCCAATCTCCTCTCGGCTATCTCACAAACCGCTCACTTTTCCTCTAGCAATAATCTGTATTCCCTCGGAAACAGGCCAAAACATGAGGATTAACTCGACATTACTCGACAGAAACTCAACCAGAAACGAATTAGCCGAACACTTACCGAAATCTCTCGGACGGTTCGAAGTATTCTCGACTAACTCACGATCCAAGCAGATTTCTTCGGCTAATCTCTCGGATTTCTCGGCTAACACTCGCCTACAATCAGATTATACGATTATCTCTCGGTGATAATCGCATCACAACAGAAGTTTCTCGGCGATAATCGGCTTACCTCGATTATCTCTCGGACTCTCGCGATCCGGTCGAGAAAACCTTCGGCTGAACGAACTTCTCTCGGCAAATAGACCCCTCCTGATCGATTCTCTCGGACAGAAATCTCAGAAACTCGACGGACAACGAAAACTCCCGAACGTCTCGGATTTTATCTCGGCGAAGTCACTTTTCTCTCGGGTGAAAATCGCCTCTCGGGTTTCTCTCGGGAAAAAATATCGATTATGTCACGCGGCCGCGAGAGAAAGAGGTATTTATAGAGAGAAAACCCCAAAAACCCTAGCCTGACCATCCCAAACCAGCTTATCCCAAGCCGTTTACTTTTTCTCTCGGTCCAATTTAAGTTTTCTCGGCAAACCGGCCAACTTTTCTTTTTCTCTCGGCCAAACCTCACTCCGTTCGGCAATCATCGAGATAAATCCTTTTTCCACTAAGGATAAACCGATTTCCCTCGAGAAATCTCTCGGCCCACGGCCTAGCAGCCTTGTCTACCACGACAATTTCCACACAATTTTTACACGGTCCAACCACGGTACGGTACTTAACCTCACAGACGCAGACGCGGTACGGTCCTTGATCTCACAGACGTAACACTGTACATACTTATTTACAGAAACAGACGAACCTCAATCATATCAGAACATATATACGACGACCATCCCATGACCCGCACGACCATACTTAGGATTTTTGGTCGCGGATGCTACAATTCTCCCCGACTCAGTTTGGATTCGTCCTCGAATCCGGTCCTTCCTCAGGAAGTTTCTCAAACTATTTCGGGATCTTTGTACTCATCCTTGACTCTTTTTCCCAAGTCGTTTGCTCGTCGCCATTACAGTCCCACAGAACATTGATCATCTTGACCACCTTACCACGCTTAACTTTTTCTTTCCGGCCAACCACACGGATCGGTCTACCTTCCACGGTCAGATCCTCTTGTAGTTCCGGAGGCGGTTCAGATATCACATTCTCACGTTCGGTTATGTGCTTTCTCAGCTGCGACACGTGTAACACATTGTGGTAAGCACTCATTTCCGGCGGTAAGTCCAACTTATACGCCACTGCCCCAATCCTTTCTAGAATCCGGTACGGCACCATGTACCTCGGACTCAACTTAGCATCAAACATTGCTCGGCTTTTCCCCTTGTAGGTCATAGCCTTCAGATAAACCAGATCGCCCCCACAGACTGATAACACGTTTTTAGTGTGTTTGTCAAACCCTTAAGCTTGATCATGTCATTGCAGTACTTAAGGGTCAATCCAACTTGGGAAGGTTGAAGGATACTAAGAATACAAGACCTTTTGGTAAAGCTAAGCAGATTCGGATTAAATGAGTGAATAAGCCGAAATAAAATACTTAGGATGATCTACTGAACCTAAAAACTATTTTAAAATCCCGACCAAGGGGTTAAACAACTAGAAAGTTACTTCTAAGGAATTGAAAAGCACGACTACTGATTTTAGAAAATGCAAAACTAAAGACTGACAAAACAGGAATTTGCCTAAGACTTGGGACGAATTTTAAGAACTAGAAATATAAATCTACTGACTCTTAAACTCTTCCAGGGTCTTAGATCGACCGTACGTCTCGATTTAAGACCCTTCGTGGTTGTGGCTACACTCCTTAGAACAGGCTCTTTGGTCGATCGTGAGGGCGTCCTAGCCGGGATCGAGTAAGTGGATCGATCGTCTCATCGATCTCTGGATAGAGATCGAGAAATCTGATCGATCTGCCACTTGATCTATTGTCGCTGGCTCCCCTTCTCTTGCCCTTGGTGAATCCAAGAGCAAGATTTCTGGTCTTAAACTCCTTGTACCTACACACTTAAACTAAAAAGCATAAAACAGAAATAGTAAAAAAAAAATATGTACAATGATAGTCATGGGAATGCCTCCCAAGTGCGCTTGTTTAACGTCATGAGCTCGACTTTACTTGGTTAGGCTAGTGGGGGATCTTGGAGAAGCAGTGTGGTGCTCTCCTTGCCGCAGTCATTCGCCACGTAGGGCTTGACTCTGTGCCCATTTACCGTGAAGCTCTCTCC
>JAHZTW010000001.1:390901210-390935607 GCA_020283515.1 Alliaria petiolata
AGCACCAAAAAGGCTTGAAAACAAAGAAGAAAAAGGCGATTCCAAAAGAAAGCGAAAGAAGGCCAATCAACAAAGTCTAAATCCGGCCAGCAACACCAAAGGTGAAACGCAAGGAACGCAACAAAGAAGCCAGAAAGCTGAAACCGATCTCCAACAAAGAAGAAGTCCCCAGAAATGACCAAGAAAGGTAATATCGAAGAGTAATATCGGGTATAAGACGAAATGCCAAAACAAAGGGTAGCTTAGGAGGGAGCAGTTTAGATTAGGGTAGGAAACGAAATAGATGTTCTGGGTAGATGGAAATCTAGCCTTGTATGCATCCATTGGTTTTTACCCTTAGCATTTTGCATTAAGAAGGTTCCTTCCATGAGTTCATATTTAGCATACACCTTGGCATAATGGCCTGCCTCTTAGCCGGTGGCGCCAGTACATCTCCTGCACGTTTAGGCTGAGTGGCCGCCTGCCCAACTGCTCCGGACCTCAGACAATCACGCTTGTAATGTCCCGGCTCTCCGCAACCGAAACACACAACGGACATGTTACCTCCATCCGACACTCTCACCAACCTCGAGTCTGGCTCAAGACAGTCTCGACCCTATGCTCCAAGTTACCACAACGATGACAAGCTCCAGATGCACGCCTACACTCGCCAACATGCACCTTTCCGCAAGACCCACACACGCTGCGGTTCCCACTCGACTTAGCCGGAACATTCTTCCCAAACTTGCGATTCTGTCCTCCAGACACTAGATCACTCCTGGCCACGGTACCAGCCTTGGACAAGGCCTCCTCGGCTTGACCAATCTCCAACAAAGCCGCTTTCTCAACAAGCTCCGTGACCGTCGCATAGTCACGCACGAGACAACCATTACGCAGCTCGACCCTTAGTCCGCTCATGAACCTTCGGATCAGCTTCTCTTCAGTATCGTGGTCACGTCCCACATACTTGCGTAACAGGTTAAACTCGGTCTCATACTGCCGAACCGTCTTGGTCCCTTGGTGCAGATACAGAAACTCAGCCTCCAGCTTATTGTAAGCTTCTTCCGGGAAGTACTTACTTTGGAACATCGCAGAAAATATTTCATACGAACAGTTCGGATTCACCAACCGTCTCGTGGTCCCTTTCCACCAGGTATGCGCAGTACCCTCCAAGTAATGCACAGCTACGTCCCTATTGTACTCCTCAGGACATCGAATAGACTCGAAGTTCCTCTCAAGCCTTATCCTCCACTCATCATCCTCAATCGGCGCAGTTCCTACAGCAAAGAACTTGGTTCCCAACCTCATCATATGATCCAGAACCTTGAGGTAAGACGGGATCGCCACGACCAGACCCGCTTCCTCCACAGCCATGTCCTCAACATTCGGTTCCACCACTTGTGGTGCCACGGCCGGTACTACTCATGGTACAGGCGCAACCACTTGTGGTGCCACTCCCGGTACAGGCTCCAACACTTGAGCTAGCAATCCCAGCACAGCCTCCAGGTAATGCACAACTACGTCCCTCTTGTACTCCTCAGGACATCGAATAGACTCGAAGTTCCTCTCAAGCCTCATCCTCCACTCATCATCCTCAATCGGCGCAGTTCCTCCAGCAAAGAACTTGGTTCCCAACTTCATCATATGATCCAGAACCTTGAGGTAAGACGGGATCGCCACGACCAGACCCGCTTCCTCCACAGCCACGTCCTCAACATTCGGTTCCACCACTTGTGGTGCCACGGCCGGTACTACTCCTGGTACAGGAGCAACCACTTGTGGTGCAACCACCGGTAAACGCTCCAACACTTGAGCTAGCAATCCCAGCACAGCCTCCAGCCTGTCTGGAACAGCACCCGCAGCATTCCCAGCCACGTTTCCAGCTCCAACCGCAGCCACATTCGCAGCATCCGCGTTTGCAGTCGCATCATTCGCAGCCGCAGCATTCACAGCCGCAGCATTCGCAAACGCAGCCGCAACCTCGGCCGACATAGCCTCAATCTCATGCTGGTTCCCAACCGCATTCCCAGTTCCAGAACTCCCCAAGTTCACAACACCATTCAACCTTGCATTCCTTGTCCTTCTCGGAGGCATCTGCAAGTCAAAACAGAACATGTTAGCCCGAAGCTAACACCAGACAAGAGTTCCAAACTCCACAGAAACAACAGACCGCGAGACTCGGCAATGAAAGGTGGATATTTCTAACCCCAACTATGCAAATGAACTATCCTAGAATCGACCATGCTCTTATACCACTTGTGACGACTCAACCCGATAATTTTAACCAGGCCGGCCGTCCCGAGTCTAACTATAACCAGATTCCATACATAGCATATTTTCAGATTTTTCTTAAACTTAAACAACAGATACGATTCATAAAACATTCCTTCTTATTGCATAATTATTCCAAATCCAGACATAAACCGAGGTTCTTAAAACAGAAACTAACTTAGCCAAATTTGACCTAAGTTATAAAACAGTAAAACCAAAGCCAGATAATCCGAACAAGTCTTAATAAAACAAAACCCCAAACCCAGTCCTAATCCACTTCTTTCTTCACTGCCTTCAAGTCCACATTTAAGACTAAACGTCCCGGATAACATCTTTACCTGCACACTCCACACACAAGAGAGGCATAAGCATTATCATAAAAGCTTAGTAAGTACAATCATCCCGTACCACCAGCCAATACCAGAAAACGCAAGTAATCACAGAATCACTGTTCTATGATCGTCTCAACCACTTGTGAATTTCCTCACGGCATAAGTTCTACTCCAAGGGAGAATCACACATCCCCTTGAGCTAGCAACTCGATCCGGACATTCACACAGCTAGTTAGACACCACGTATAACCACGGTATCCAATACCAATCACAATCACAGAAACAAATTGATCTTGCTAAGCATAAACACTAACTTACACAAGCAATCAATGAAAACCAGATAACCTAGCAATCATACGGTTCCAGATACCAGCTACAGTCACGTACTCACCTTAGACACAAAGACAAACGTTTCAGTCGGAAGAAACTCGGTGATTTTTCGGTCAGAAACAGAGTTAGTCGAGCACAGCCGTGAATCCTCGGCTATCGCTATGACCATACTCGCGAGATCCAATCTCCTCTCGGCTATCTCACAAACCGCTCACTTTTCCTCGAGCAATAATATGTATTCCCTCGGAAACAGGCCAAAACATGAGGATTAACTCGACATTACTCGGCAGAAACTCAACCATAAACGAATTAGCCGAACACTTAACGAAATCCCTCGGACGATTCGAAGTGTTCTCGGCTAACTCACGATCCAAGCAGATTTCCTCGGCTAATCTCTCGGATTTCTCGGCTAACACTCGCCTACAATCAGATTACACGATTATCTCTCGGTGATAATCGCATCAGAACAGAAGTTTCTCGGCGAGAATCTGCTTACCTCGATTATCTCTCGGACTCTCACGATCCAATCGAGAAAACCTTCGGCCGAGCGAACTTCTCTCGGCAAATCGACCCCTCTCGATCGATTCTCTCAAAATCTCAAAAACTCGACGGACAGCGAAAACTCTCGAACGGCTCGGATTTTCTCTCGGCGTAGTCACTTTTCTCTCTGGTCAAAATCGCCTCTCGGGTTTCTCTCGAGAAAAAATATCGATTCTGTCACGCGGCCGTGAGAGAAAGAGGTATTTACAGAGAGAAAACCCCAAATGCCCTAGCCTGACTATCCCAAACCAGCTTATCCCAAGCGGTTTACTTTTTCTCTCGGTCCAATTTAAGTTTTCTTGGCAAACCGCTCAACTTTCCTTTTTCTCTCGGCCAAACCTCACACTGTTCGGCCATCATCGAGATAAATCCTTTTTCCACTAAGGATAAACCGATTTTCCTCGAGAAATCTCTCGGCCCACGGCCTAGCAGCCTTGTCTACCAAACACTTAGACAATTTCCACACAATTTTTACACGGTCCAACCACGGTACGGTACTTAACCTCACAGACGCAGATACGGTACGGTCCTTGACCTCACACACGTACCACTGTACATACTTATTTACAGAAACGGACGAACCTCAATCATACAAGAACATATATACGACGGCCATCCCATGACCCGCACGATCATACTTAGGATTTGTGGTCGCGCATGCTACAGGATTCGTCCTCGAATCCTAGGTAGTAATCGCTTTTTCCTCGAGTCCTAGGTCAATCTGTCTATAATTACCCATATTGCGTCATGCTTTTTCCTTGAGTTAGGCAATCCCATCACGAAATCCATGGTGATCATGTCCCATTTCCACTCAGGCATGGGTAACGTTTGTAACAACCCACTCGGATACTGATTTTCTACCTTAACCATCTGACAAGTCTGACAACCGGCTACCCACTTAGCCACATCACCTTTCATTCCAACCCAATGATAATACCTTTTTAAGTCTTGGTACATCTTAGTCATTCTCGGGTGAACAGAAAACCTTGAGTGATGTGCTTCCTTGAGAATTTCTTCCCTTAACTCATTCACGTTAGGAACACACACTCCGCCATTTACTACAATCGTCCCATTGTTTGAAGTTTGATACTCACTCTGGTCGTTCTGTGATACCTTCATCAGATTCTCATCCTTTTCTTGAGCCAGTCGAATTCTTGTTAACAAGTCAGCTTGATCTGCGGCTCCCAAACACAACGGTTTCAGTTCCTCAGTCAGAACATTCAGTCTTAACGTCCTAAGGAGATTCACAACTCCTTCTACATCTTTAACAGATGCTACACTAGCCCTTCTCCGGCTTAATGCATCAGCAACAAGATTAGCTTTTTCGGATGATAAGCTATCTCCAGATCGTAGTCAGCGACTAATTCCATCCATCTACGTTGCCTCAGATTCAACTCGGGTTGAGTGAAGATGTACTTCAAACTCTTATGATCGGTAAACACTTGAACTTTCCCATCATACATGTAAGATCGCCATATCTTTAACGCAAAGACTACAGCCACCATCTCTAAGTCATGCGTAGGGTAATTCGTCTCATGTTTCCTTAGCTGCCTTGACGCATATGCAATCACATTCCCGTGCTGTATTAGGACACAACCTAGTCCCTTACCTGACGCGTCAGTATACACCGCATATGGTTCATCCGGCTCAGGTAGAGCCAACACTGGTGCACTTGTAAGCATTCCTTTCAACTTCGAGAAACACTCCTCACACTCGGCTGTCCATACGAACTCAATGTCCTTCCCGGTCAAGCGTGTCATCGGTTGAGCCATACTTGCAAAGCCTTTAACAAACCGCTTGTAGTAACCAGCCAACCCCAGAAAACTTCTTATCTCCGTCCCATTCTCAGGTCTCGGCCAATCCGCAATGGCCTTGTCCGAAACAACGTGACCCAAGGACCCGATGTGCCGTTGCCAGAAACTACACTTGCTCAACTTGGCAAACAACTTCTGCTCTCGCAACTTCTCTAGAACATTCCTCAAATGCTTCTCATGATCTTCTGGATTCTTCGAGTACACTGAGATGTCGTCTATTAAAATAATTACAAACTCGTCCAAGTATTCTCTGAACACGCCATTCATCAACTTCATGAATGTAGCTGGCACATTAGTCAAACAAAACGGCATGACCACAAACTCGTAATGACCATACCTAGTCCGGAAGGCAGTCTTCCGAACGTCCGGTTCGTCTATCGGTATCTGATGGTACCCAGAAGCCAAATCAATCTTTGAGAACCAAGTAGCACCCCTAAGCTGGTCCAACAACTAGTCTATCCTTGGAAGTGGATACTTGTTCTTCAACGTAACGCGGTTCAACCCTCGGTAGTCGATGTAAAGTCGGAAGCTTCCATCTTTTTTCTTTACAAACCGAACCGGTGCACCCCACGGTGAACTGCTTGTTCTCACAAAACCCTTATCCAACAGATCCTTCAGTTGCTTCTTTAGTTCAACCATCTCGGTCGGAGCCATACGGTACGGTGCTTCGGATATTGGAGCCGTCCCTGGTTCAAGTTCAATCGTGAACGAGTCTGAACGAGTCGGTGGCATCCCGGATAAAGTTTGGAACACGTCCTCAAACAATTTTGCAACAGGAATGTCCCCTAACTCCACGTCTGGTCCAACCTCAATTGAAGATATTGATAGGGCTCAGGTTTTACCCAAATAATCAACTACTGCAAGTGCACATCAATGCAGTTGAAGTATAAGGGGTATCGAATCCCAAGGGAAGTGAAAGCTACACTAAGGTTTCTAAGCTCGAATTATGCTAGGTCGGATTATATGAAATTAAAATTAAGCAATTAAACAAGTAAATAATCGGATTTTAGATGGATTAAAGTTCAGGAGACTAAAGCGCTAGGCAATGGTAATTATCAGGTTGAATCCAAGAATGCATAATCTAAGTTTATTAGGGATTTATTAAGAACCGTCTAGAACTCGAAACTCTAAGTTAAAAACAATCAACTCTCGTTGCAGAAGTTAACTATGCCTAAATCTCTAAATCCCAAATCTCTTTGCGAAATTAAATAATTAAGACAAGCAATAAGAACAGGTTCGATTTGTTCACAAAATACCTAAACCAAATCTCTTTGCGAATAGATATTTTGCTCACCTATGATTAGTTCAAGTTACTAATAATGCTCTCACATCTATTAAATAACCTAAGGTTTGATTTCTAAGTGATCAATTCAGAGAATCAAGTTACGCACAAACCAAGGTGAAGATCCAATTGATTTCCCTAAAAGTTCTAAGGATTCTACAAACTCTTCATCAAACCCTAAATCACCCTAACCTAATTAGCAAACTACTCAAACATAATTATGCAAACACAAATCAAGGCTGAAATAAATTGCGGAAAAGAATAGAGAATGATACAGGGGTTCGATATCTGGCTCAGATGAGTTAGAATTGTCTCCCAAAAAGCACAGGATCAATCTCTCTCTAAGTCTCAAAAACATAAAATAATGATAAGGTATATGGCTAAACAATGCCTGAAAACTATTTATAGAAGGGAAGTTTTCGTCCAGGGGCAGACTTGTAATTTCTTCAAACTTGCTCTCTTTCCTTTTTCTGATGGAAACCGTGAAAGTTGGCCGACCTTGATTGGTGTTGATCGACACAAGTGGTGTCGATCGACACCTTGCTCGTAAATTCACCCTCTTGACTTCATCACTTCAGCTGCTTCTCCAAAATGCTCCAAAAGGTTCCAGATTCTTCCATTTAGCTCCAAATGCTCTCCATCCGGTAAAGACTCTAATAGGACTCTAAAACTAACAAAAGACTCTATAAAAACACTTATATAATGGTCCAAAAATGGGTAAAAACCATGATATATCAACTCCCACATATTTAGCTTTTGCTTGCCCTCAAGCAAAACAGAAACTTAGAATGAAGTAGAAGTTTGAAAACAAAAACTTTGGAGTACCTCTTCAGAACGCCACATTGATTAACACTTCTTGAATCCACATGCTATAGAGCCAACCTTGTAAAGTTCAGTGTACTTACCACAAGCTTAGTAATCTCCCAGTTCGAATCCAGATCCTTTCCTTGGTAATATTTCGAACTCTAACCGTTGTATTTCCACAGAACTTTTAGAGATTCTTTTCCCTTCCTTAGTGCCTGAACAAGACATTCTCATACAGCTCCCCTATTTTCTCTTCCCTTAGTCAACTTCTGCCCATTTTCAGGGTGTTCTAAGATCTTTTCATTGACTCTTCTTTTTTTTATGAAATCTCTGGAAATAGTGCTACTCTCTACTTGTGTTCCTTGTGAGGAGACGTGTTCAAGAGCATCACTAATATTGTTCCTTGTGAGGAGACAGGCTCATGACAAAGGCACTATTCCCAGACTTAAACTCTTTTTCTTTCTTTTCTTTTTCTTTTCTCAAGGGAAGATCAAGGAGAGACTGCAATTGCCTATCTGTTCGGACTGAAAGAGGAATCAAGTTCTGCGCATACCTAGGGGACCTGAACTCGCCCTGATAGACTGATTCCACTTGCAGCTTTCTACTTAGTAAGACCTGCAGCCAACTACTATAGCAATGGTTCTTTCAAGTGTCAACTTCATGTGGTTAGTTCCTAGAAAAACTGAAAATTCCAACTGATTTTTGACTCTCAAAACAAAACACAATGTTAGCAACCACCTCCCCCAGACTTGAATAACATTGTCCCAGTGTTACAAAGAATGAGTTTGGATAGATAAAAGTTATGCTGAACTGTTACAGAACAAAGAGAAAATCAGATTACCTGACTTCTGCGCGCAGCGTCGATCGACACCATCTGTGTATGTTGCTGTGTATGATGATGGTGTCGATCCGTGTCGATCGACATTCTGTTCGTAGACAGAGTTAGCCACTCGCACATGATTGTTGTTAAATCAGATTGTTGTTAGAATTTATCCTAGCTGTTAGAAAAACTCAAACAAACGTTAAAAGCACAAGATAATCCAATAAACTCAATAAGTGAAACAAGTTGGAAACAAAGTACTGAAACATATGAAGCAAAATGCAGACTCAAGAGGAAAAACTGACTCAAAGTACCAAAAAGGAATGGAGGAGTCACTCATCATCATCTGAATGTGGTGGAGAAGATCGTGGTGGTGTGGGAGGTCGGATGGCCTGGAAGCTCTGATACATTAGCAATGGCGTTCCAGATGGCCTGGAAGCTCTGAACCACATATCTCTGAAATGCAGCTTACTCCATATGAATATGGGGAGCGTCTGGAAGGTGATGAGGTCCAATAGTCTCCAAAGGGGCCTGTGCTCTGCGTCTGGAATATGAAGAGCGTGTCGGATCCTCAGCTGGTCGAGAGGAGGTGCATCTGCGTCTGGCAACGCGAGCAGTGCTAAGATTGTTCGGACTAGGGTGAAATGCGAGGCGGTCTGGATCGGTGGTAATGTTAGTGAGGTCTCTGTCAGGCAACTGCACCAAACGCGGCACTCTCTGCTCGTCGCTGAAGGCCCACATCCTCTCTGCCTTCACCCAATGACCTCTCTTTAAGTACTCCATATCAACCAAGGCACGCGATGTATCAATGGTGCAGCTGGAAGTATCTATCCCGCGGTGCTGGAAGATCAGAGTGAGAAGACTTTCTATAGTCTCGGTCTTGGTCATCGTCCCGATGAAAGGCTTCGTCTTCAAGGAAGCCAAGTGATGAGCAAATACCGCGCCACGGTTCGCTCTATCTGGCGCGTCTGAATCCTCATAAATCTCAGACCAAAGACCGCGATATAGCAGTACCAACTCAGACACGCGCATCTTCCCTGGCTCATGCCTACACATAAGTGTAGTAGAGAATAGGCGGACCAAGTAGCGTAGGGTGGGATGGCGAATGTCTGTCTGAGTGGAGGTCTTAGAGTCATACCTCCAATTCCCGAAGTGTGACCAGAAATCCTGGTTGTCTGGAAGCTGCGTCTGAAGAGAGACCCCAGTAGCATGCTCATCTGCGAATCCATAGATCGCGCAAAGGTCTGGAGTGAAATGCGGTAGCGGATCCCGCAGATAAGGAAGGTCAGTGTGCCTTCCAAAGCATTCCAGACTATCTCGTTCCGGTAGTATACTTGAGCTGTGGTGACGAACTGGCGGACTAGATCGGAATACAGATCGTACTGATGCGTCGCAATAGTGGCCATCCCAATTCTGTTCATCAGCTGCAAGATGTCATCTTTGATTCCTAGCTCCCTCATCGTCTTCTCACAAGCAAATCGAGTAGGGGTGATCTCCACCTTCAGCCACGCATTGTAGAATAGCGTGTCGTAGTCATCCCATGTCTCGTTGACACCTCTGTAAAGGCATTCGTCCTTAGCAACCTCCTTTGCTGGTGAATCCTCCCAATTCCGCGTAACCCGAATCTTTGCATTTTCACGCTTTGGACGAGGAGGAAGATAGGGAATTCCCTCATCATTAGCAGTCCCTGAAGCGGATGCTTCAGTTTCCCATGGTCTCTTAGTCCTAGGAGGCGTCTGCAATGAAAAACAAAACCAAAATCAGTATCCAAAGTCTTCAAATCAAGTGACCAAGTAAAATCAGGACAGGGTGTCGATCGACACCAGGTACGAAGCTTCAAATTTCAGAAAGATCATGAGTCCAAACCCAAATTATGCAGCAATGATCAGTTCAAACTATTTCAGTATCATGAATCAATCAATTGAAAGCCATAAAACCTAAGAAAAATCCTTAAATTCGCAACATGCATCATTAATTTCCAAAATTCGAAAATTTCAATTGTATGCAAATTAAAGGGTGAAAATCAGTTGGGTAATGATCCTAAGCATGATACACAACCTAAATAAACATCATTCAACCAAGAAATCAATCTAAATAGGTCGAATTTGAGATTTTTCACCTTAGGGTCGAATGAAATTGGGAGATTTGAAGAACATACCTTGGTAGATCGAAAGAATTGACAATGGATTATGAGAGAGGGTTGAAATCAGCACGGATTAGAGTAAAGAATCACTCAATTTGGTTAAGAAATGAGAAAGTTGGGATTTGGGGGAAAATTCTCTTAGAGCGTTGGTTTGAAAAAAAATGAGAGAATGAAGAAGAAGTGTTGGATTTTGAAGACTTACCTGCGTCCCCGAGTGGTTTCGATCGACACTGGCTGTGATCGTTCCTCCTCCTTCTTTTTTTTTTTTTTTTTATGTAAAAGCCAAAATAATTAGTAAAACCAAAAGGCAAAATGAAAAATAAAATAAGTACCTATCAGTGGGTTGCCTCCCACTAAGCGCTCGTTTAACGCCAATAGCTTGACTGTTCTCGCGTTTAGGCAGTTGGTGCATCATCCAGAGACACAATGTTTCCTTCTGGAATCTCGGCTTGAGCCCAATAGTGTTTCACTCTCTGCCCGTTCACAGTGAACTCCTCTCCTTTGGAGTTTGTCAGCACAATTGCTCCATATGGTCGAACCTCCTTGATGGTGAAAGGACCTGACCAACGTGAATGCAAGTTACCAAGAAACAATTGCAAACGAGAGTTATACATAAGTACCTGATCATTTGGTTCGAAATGGCTGGAGACAATCTCTTTGTCCTTCCCTTGTAGAGCTTCGAGTTCTCATATGCGTGATGGCGCAATTCGTCGAGCTCATTCAGCTATATTAGGCGCCTTTCTGCAGCTGGCTTCAAGTCAAAATTCATCTTCTTGATAGCCCAATGCGCCATGTGTTCCAACTCCACTGGAAGATGGCAATCTTTGCCATATAGTAGCTGGAAAGGTGTAGTCCCAATTGGCGTTTTGTAGGCAGTCTTGTAAGCTCAAACTGCATCATCCAACTTCGCAGCCCAATCCTTCCTTGTCTTGCCCACTGTCTTCTCTAGGATTTGCTTGATTTGTATGTTGGAGACTTCAACTTGTCCACTCGTTTGGGGGTGATAAGGAGTAGCCACACGATGTTGAACACCATGCTTCTTCAGTAGCTTGTTGAAAACCTTGTTGATATAGTGAGAACCACCATCACTTATAACAATCCGAGGCACTCCGAATCTTGAAAATATGATGGTTCGAAACATATTAAGAACCACAGCAGAATCATTGGTCTTAGAAGCAATTGCTTCCACCCACTTAGAGATGTCATCCACAGCTACCAAGATGTACTGCTTCCCAAAGGATGAAGGGAAATGTCCCATTTAGTCAATACCCCAATAATCAAAGATCTCCACTTCGAGGATGAAGTTCTGTGGCATTTCGTGTCTCTTGCTGATCTTCCCTCTCTTTTGACAAACATCACATTGCGTGATGAACAGCTGAGCATCCTTGAACATAGTAGGCCACCAAAAGCCTGCTTGAAGAACCTTGAACACTGTTTTGAAAGTAGCAAAGTGTCCAGCATACTCAGAACCATGACAATGGAATAGTACATCACGAACCTCACTCTCTGCAATGCATCTTCTGTAAAAATTGTCTGAACAATGCTTGTACAATTGTGGTTCATCCCAATAGTACCTCCTATGTTCCCTCATGAACTTCTTCTTCTCACAGTCCTTGAGATGTGTAGGCTCAATGTCAGCAGCAAGGAAGTTCACAATGTCAGCATACCATGGTCGATTTGCATTATTAATGGCAAAGATTGGCTGTCGAAACACTTCGTCTAAGATCATGCGAAGTGAAGTTTGCGTTGGGTTTCGATCGACACTCGGGCACATGAGTTGGCAATCTTCGATTTTTCGGACGGAGTGTCGATCGACACTACCCCAGTGTCGATCGACACTAGGCTCATCTGCTCAGAACTCACAGCGTGGAAACTACTATAAACGAAGTAGACATTCTCTTCAAGCAGAAAATCATCAATTGGCATGTCATCTTCGATCTTGATCCTTGAGAGATGATCAGCTACTCCATTCTCAACTCATTTCTTGTCCTTAACTTCAATGTCAAACCCTTGATGAAGAAGAATCCATCTCAACAACCTTGGCTTGGCATCCTTCTTTTGCATCTAGTACTTAAGTGCAGAACGATCAGCGTGAACAATCACCTTCGAGCCAACAAGATACTGGTGAAATTTCTCAAAGGCAAAGACCACAGCTAGCAATTCCTTCTCTGTTGTTGCATCATTCTTCTGCGCATCATCCAACGTCCTGCTGGCATAATAAATGACGTGAAGCTTCTTGTCCTTCTTTTGTCCCAGAACTGCTCCTACTGCGAAGTCACTGGCGTCACACATCACCTCGAAAGGCAAATCACAGTCTGGAGGTTGAACTATTGGAGCACTCACTAAGGCTTGCTTGATCTGTTCAAAGGCTGAAAGACATTCTGCAGTGAACTCGAAATTCACATCTTTGCAGAGAAGAGCAGTGAGTGGTCTTGCAATCTTGATGAAGTCCTTGATGAATCTTCTGTAGAACCCAGCATGACCCAGAAAACTCCTCACTGATTTCACAGAATCAGGTGCTTGCAAAGTCGTCATCACTTCAATCTTGGCGCGATCCACTGCAATCCCTTCTGCTGAAACCTTTGTGTCCAAGCACAATCCCATCTGTGACCATGAAATGACACTTTTCCCAGTTCAGGACCAAGTGCTTCTCTTCACACCGCTGCAACACCGCACATAAGTTGTCCAAACAGTCTTTGAAAGAAGACCCATAAAAAGAAAAGTCATCCATAAAGACCTCCATAAACTTCTCAATCATGTCTGTGAAGATGGACATCATGCATCGCTGAAAGGTCGCAGGAGAATTACAAAGTCCAAATGGCATTCTGCGATATGCAAATGTACCATAAGGACATGTAAACGTGGTCTTCTCCTGATCATCTGGATGGATATGAATCTGGAAGAACCCTTAATAGCCATTAAAGAAACAGTAGTAGGGATGATTCGCCAATCTTTCTAGCATCTGGTCGCGGCATTCAGCTTCCTGTAGTTTATGCACATCCTGTGTCCAGTCACAGTACTTGTAGGAATCAGCTCATTCTTCTCGTTCTTCACCACTGTGACTCCTCCTTTCTTAGGAACCACGTGAACCGGACTGACCCAAGCACTGTCTGAAATGGGATAGATAATCCCAGCTTCTAAGAGCTTAATGATCTCCTTCTTTACTACTTCCTTCAGGTTCGGATTCAGCCTTCTTTGATGTTCAATTGATGACTTCTCATCCTCAAGGTGAATCCGATGCATGCACAAGTCTGGTGCGATACCTGAAATATCATCAAGAGAATAGCTAAGAGCTTTGCGATACTTGCGCATCTTGCTTAGCAATAAAGTGAGCTCTGCGTTGTTTAAGGAAGCATTCACAATGACAAGATAAGTTGAATTAGGACCAAGAAATGCGTACCTTAGCCCGGCATGGAGCTGTTTAAGCTCAACTTTAGTCGCTTTGGCCTCACTCCAATTGGCATGTGTGACTGTTGTCGTTGTGCTTGCATGACTTGCTCACTTGCGTCCATCAACTTCGCGTATCCAGCAGCTGCATCGTCCAAGCTCTCAATGTCCTTCGTAGAAGTGGTCAATGCTCGCTCCAAAGGGTCTGTAGGATGATCTTCTTTGAAAATCTCCTCAGCAAGGTTGGTGAGTGAATCGACATAGAAGGTATGTCCATCAATTGTTAGTCTCTTCATCAGCTTCTCCATGTCGAAATTCATCACCAAGTCACCAATGTTCAGCGCGATCCTGCCCTTCCTTACTCCAGCTGTAGCCAATAATGGTCTACCAAGTATGAGAGGGTTTTTGAGTTCCTCATCATATGCTAATACCACAAAGTCTGTGGGAACCAAACAATCTCCCACTTTGATAGGAACATCCTCCAAGACACCTTCAGTGATTCTGACAGAACGATCAGCAAGGACTAGGGAGATTCTTGTGGCCTTGAAGTCTGTCATATCCAGCCTAAGAGCAACTGAAAGAGGCATCAAGTTGACACTTGAGCCTAAATCGCATAGAGATCTCCCAAACTTGTCTGAAAAGATGGAGCAATCTAGAACAAAGCTTCCCGGATCGGAGAGTTTCTCTGGAAGCCTGTTCTGAATGACAGCACTAACTTGCTCTGATATCATCATCACTCCTTCCTCCATATCCATGTTCTTTGTCATCATCCACTTCAAGTATCTCTTTATCACTGGAGTAGTTCTAATGGCATCCATCAAAGGGATTTCAACCACTAGTCTATCCATGATAGCCTTGCATCTAGCGTCAAGCAGCTCCTTCTTAGACTTCTTTGGTATCAAGGGGAAAGGGATCTTCGGTTTGTAGATCCTTTCTTCAGTAACGATCTTGGTCTTGGCTGCATCTAGTGTTGTGCGTGGTGGGCGTCGATCGACACCCTCCTGGTGTCGATCGACACTCTTCATTGAAGTTGTGTCTTTCGCGTCTGGTTCGTCTGATTTGTCATTCATCTCCATGGGTGTCGATCGACACACAGTAGTGTCGATCAGCACTGGCTCCGCAGCATCTTCAACATCTTCAAGCTCTTCGAATTCTTCAACACTAAGCCCTCTCTTATGCACAGGCTGAAGGTTCTTTCCACTCCTCAATGTGACAGCGTTCACATGGCGTTTGGGATTGGTATCAGTCTTCCCTGGAAGGAAACCTTCTTGCCTGTTAACAGCTTCTACAGTTTGAGCAACTTGAACATCCAGCTTCTTCATGTGAGAGCTTATGCTCTCAATCTTTCCATTCAGTTCCTGGTACAGTGAATCAATCTTCCCATTGAAATTCATTGTCATCTTCTGCTGTCCTTCCAATATCTGCTCTAGCATAGCCTCCATTTTGTTGTCTTGAGCTGGAGGTTTCTGGTAAGAAAAGTTTCCATAGCTCCTTGTGTAATTGCTGTTGCTGTTCTGGAATGGGAGCTTTTGAGTATAACCAGAAGAGTTTTGATTTCCTGTGAAGGAGCTATTTTGATAATTCCCATTAAAGCTCCTATTCCTTTGCTGGTTTCCAAACCTTTGGCCTTGAAAACCTCCTCCGTTGATGTAGTTGACATCCTCTTCTTCACATTCTTCACTAGGCTCGAGTGTCTCCACTTCATTAGCAAAGTGAACTTGCTTCTTCCCAACCAAGAGATTGTGTACGTTGTCCAGCTTCCTGTTGACCTCAGCAATTTGGCTTCCTCCATTTGCACCAGCTTGTTGTCTCCTTTCAAAATCTGCGTTCTTGGTGCTGTTACAAGAGGCCAAATTCTCTATAAGCACCATCGCGTCAGCTGGGTATCTGGTGTTGAAGTTGCCATTGCTTGCAGCGTCTAAAGCCATCTGGTATCTCCAATCGATCCCTCGGTAAAAGATACCGATAAGCTGCGGCTTGCTGAAACCGTGGTGTGGGCAATCTCTCTGGTAAGCCTTGAATCGCACCCAAGAAGCCTTGAATGCTTCAGTAGGTCCTTGGGAGAAAGTGGTGATCTTCATCCTCAGCTTCTCTGATCTCGCATCATCAAAGAAATTGCATAAGAATGCATTCTTTGTGTCTTCCCAAGTTGTCAAGGATCCTGGATCCAACTGCTTCAGCCAGTATGATGCATCTCCAGCAAGGGAGTAAGGGAACAGCTTGCACAAAAGATAATCATAGGACACTCCATTAGCCTTGATGCTTGATGCGAGGTCCTCAAATCTCTCTATGTGGTCCATCGGATGCTCATTAGGAAGACCATGGAAAGGATGATGAGCCACCAGTGTGAAGTAGAAAGGCTTCAGCTCGAAGTCGTTCCTCTGAAACGCAGGAGGACGGATCGCAGCTCTATTAGCATAGAACTGATCTGCGCGGTTGTACTCGCCTAACGTTTTTCCACGTCCATCTTCTGCGGGGGCGATTCATATCGCTGGTTCGACGATGATGGCGCCAACCTCATCAAGTCTCTGTCCTTGGGCATTCCTTCTATTGCCTTGTAGGTCGAATAAGTTGCCATCTGCGTCGCGTACCACAACCACAGCTTCAGCCATTGTCGTCTGCGCATGGTGTCAATCGATGCTATTGGTGTCGATCGACACTCGTGCAGATCGACGGTTCGTACGTTCCAAACGGCCATGCTTATGGTTTAGTGCGACAAGTTCCTTCTCTTTGTTGCTTATGGTACTGGGCATGCACCTGAAACCAAAGGTAAGAAACTAAATTAGTAACAAAAATAAAAAATAAAACCTAGTCAAAATACTAGTACTAGATTCCATAGGCAACTATTACTTCCCCGGCAACGGCGCCAAAAACTTGATAGGGCTCAGGTTTTACACAAATAATCAACTACTGCAAGTGCATAATAATCAGGGGTATCGAATCCCAAGGGAAGTGAAAGCTACACTAAGGTTTTTAAGATCGAATTATGCTAGGTCGGATTATATGAAATTAAAACTAAGCAATTAAACAAGTAAATAATCGTATTTTAGATTGATTAAAGTTCAAGAGACTAAGGCGCTAGACAAGGGTAAATATCAGGTTGAATCCAAGAATGCAGAATCTAAGTTTATTAGGGATTTATTAAGAACTGTCTAGAACTCGAAACTCTAAGTTAAAACCAATCAACTCTCGTTGCAGAAGTTATCTATGGCTAAATCCCTAAATCCCAAATCTCTTTGCGAATTTAAACAATTAAGACAAGCAATAAGAACAGGTTTGATTTGTTCACAAAATACCTAAACCAAATCTCTTTGCGAATATATATTTTGCTCACCTATGATTAGTTCAAGTTACTAATAATGCTCTCGCATCTATTAAATAACCTAAGGTTTGATTTCTAAGTGATCAATTCAGAGAATCAAGTTACGCACAAACCAAGGTGAAGATCCAATTGATTTCCCTAAAAGTTCTAAGGATTCTACAAACTCTTCATCAAACCCTAAATCACCCTAACCTAATTAGAAAACTACTCAGACATAATTATGCAAACACAAATCAAGGCTGAAATAAATTGCATAAAAGAATAGAGAATGATATAGGGGTTCGATATCTGGCTCAGATGAGTTAGAATTGTCCCCCCAAAAGCACAGGATCAATCTCTCTCTAAGTCTCAAAAACAGAAAATAATGATAAGGTATATGGCTAAACAATGCCTGAAAACTATTTGTAGAAGGGGATTTTTCATCCAGGGGCAGACTTGTAATTTCCTCAAACTTGCTCTCTTTCCTTTTTCTGATGGAAACCGTGAAAGTTGGCCGACCTTGATTGGTGTTGATCGACACCTTGCTCGTAAATTCACCCTCTTGACTTCATCACTTCGGCTGCTTCTCCAAAATGCTCCAAAAGGTTCCAGATTCTTCCATTTAGCTCCAAATGCTCTTCATCCGGCAAAGACTCTAATAGGACTCTAAAACTAACAAAAGACTCTATAAAAACACTTATGTCATGGTCCAAAAACGAGTAAAAACCATGATATATCAGATATCGTCGCCAGATATGCTTCACAACCTTTCTTTAACATTTTCTCCGCTTGAATTGCCGACACAACCAAGCTACCAGAAGTTGGTCTCACTCCTTGGTAAACCAGAACTTGGCCATCTCTCTCGAACTCCACCCTGCCTCGGTGACAATCCAGATGCGCCTTGTGCTTGCCGAGCCAATCCATTCTGAGGATGACATCGTAAGACTTAACTTCGCAGATCACTAAGTCCGATGGCATATCGACTTCACCAATCCGGACTCAAATGTGGTGAACGGTCCCTAGTGAGAACATCACTTGGCCTCCAGCCGCCCTCACTAGTCCGAACTCTTCTCCGGGTTCCTTCTGAAATCCTCCTTTCTCAATCATCCCTGGGTTAACAAAACAATGACTCGCTCCGGAGTCGAACAGAACATGGGTTCCCACCTCACCCATCAATAAGGTCCCTACACATTCATTCATAGAATGCTAAGTCTCTTACAGACCACGCAAGCAACAATTCCCGAAAAATGTAAGTAATAAAACTCACCAGTGATCGGACGAGAGGTGCTTGGCTTCGCGGTTTCCTCCATGGTCGTCGAGTAAACCCTTGGCATTATGGCTTGTCTCTTAGCCGGCAGTGCAAGTACTTCTCCTGCCCGCTTCAGCTGCGACGGCATTTGGTTTGCAGCACTCAACTTAGGACACTCTCTCTTGAAATGCCACGGCTCCGCACAACCATAACACACCCTAGCCACACTCTCACTTCCTGAAACCTTGACCATCCTTTGGTCCTCTTGCGGACAGTCACGCACCTTATGTCCGAGACTCCCACATCGGTGACAAGCTCCGGATGCACGTCTACACTCTCCAACATGCATACGTCCGCAAGTCCCACATGTGCTGCGACCCATGGTAGACTTAGTCGGAACGTTCCTTCCAAACTTCTGGTTCTGGCCGCCACTAGCAGATTGTCCTTGCCTAGCCACGGCCACCATAGTTCCAGCCTTCAGCAAGGCTTCTTCCTCTTTTCCCGACTCCAACAATGCTGCTTTCTCCACAAGATCAGCAACCGTTGCATAATCACGCACCAGACAACCGTTGCGAAGCTCAACTTGCAGTCCGCTCATGAACCTGCAGATTAGCTTCTCCTCCGAATCATACTCATGCCCTACATACTTCTTTAGTTGGTTAAACTTTGTCTCATACTGTCTTACCGTCATCGACCCTTGACGCAAGTACAAGAACGTTGTCTCGAGCTTGTTGTAAGCTTCCTGCGGAAAGTACTTAATCCAGAACATCGCCGAAAACGTCTCATTAGAACAATCCGGATTCACCAGACGCCCTGCGCCACCTCACTCGATACCCACGCGTTCATGCCCCTACACGGAACAATCCGGGCTCGCTGCTTGCCCCCTCCAGCGATGGATCCAACGCCACCTCACTCGGTAACCGCATGACCCAACAAGAAAGACGATGCAACCCTGCTAGGAAATCGCCATCCTAACAGGCCTTACACCGACCTCACACAGAGGCCTCAAGGCTCATCCTAAAACTGATACTTCCCAACCCGCACATGGTATATCGCCACAAAATACACACACCCACAAACAATCCTCAAACATCACATAACCATATTCGTTCTCAGCAACCTAAGCATAGATCTAGGTTTATCACACATAAACCATCAAGATAGTATATATGTATTTATATATATTACGTATGTATATAGATCACGACACCTACATGTATGCTTATAGATACACATAGATATGAATGAACTCCTTAGACACTTCTACCATGATATACACTGTAAAAGGAATTGATCGGAACCACCCTCACCGTAGCAAAATCATGATAACTGCAGATCTGAATTCCAGATGCTTAAACGGACGTCAAATCTGAGATCAGCACGGAAAATCGAGTGAGAACAGCCTTTGAACGACGGAAAACGGTTTACGGGTTGAACCGGTCAAAGTCAAAGGTCAAAGTCAAAGTCAACGGTTTAAACCGGTTAAACCTGGTTAACTGATAAGTAGGTTTTTTTTCCTGTTTAACAATGTCCCAACACTGTCAACCGAAATGAGTATAGTGTATGGGGTATCAAACCATTTTGAGAGCGTTAGTAAACAGATCGGTCATATCAGTGTCATAAGTCAAGTTCGAAATAGATAAAGATTGAGACTTTACTACTAAAAACGACTAAAGGATAGATCTTGTGTCACTCAAGACCATAAAAAGATAAGCTTTCAAGGTAAAAGAAGGATCAAGACAGGTTTTATGAACTAGGTGACTCTCGTTTTTGTTTTATCAAGCTAAAGTTTTTTGATCACATCAAGACTTGGTCTTTTGATGGTAATTCTTAGGTAAAAGGATCCTCAAATCGTTTGGCCCATGACCTTTGGGTCTAAACTTTTTGAATCTCTATCACCATAGACTAGCTCTCGCATAGCGGTACAATAGAAGAAACAAGCATCTACAATGTCCCTATTGAACCGTAAGACTCTTAGACATATTGTTAGTCTTAGCCTAAGAAATCAAACTCTGTTCATGGATCCGGCTAAGCAAGCACGTGGCGTTCGTGTCAAGCCGCCTGTGGACTTTAGGCTAGATGGCCAGACTACACTAAGCTTTGGGAATAATAAACAAGAAAGAATCTAACTTTATGTTTTAGCTAAGCATGAAATATAAACCCGAGAGTCCCTTGGTCCTTTCAACCCATCAAAATCCTAAAAAGACTACTCACGCGCCATTTGAGAAACCTCAAGATCCATAGGGATAAGAAAAGGAAAGGAGCTTTTTTCAAATACACTAAGCAATAATACTTAAAACTTCAAGATTGCATAAAAATCAAAGCTTTGAAACAAGCTTCAATGGTGAAAATACAAAGTAGTTCTTGGTTTTGTTTTTGAAAGAGAAGACAGAAAATAAAACTAGAAAGCGTGATAAAAAGATAAGAGTGGAGGACAAAGTATTTATACATGAAAGAGGAAAAACCTAAAACGTTTGGACCACTTTCCCGAAATGGTACTATTTTTGACTTTAGTGTTTCGGGCTCAAGTCGTGGTGAGCAAGCCGATATGCTAACTCTTCTGATTCTTCGGGGAGTCTCCATGTCGGTCAAGTGTTTCAGGATCATGTCGTGAAGGCTCGCCTTCCTTGTTACTCGAATCGGGTACTTCCCGTTGCCTTGCTCTGATATCCGCCTTCATGGAATTCTCTTGCTGGATCCGCTCCGAGGTGTTACTTTCGGGACTAAGTCGCTGCTACTCGTCGAGGTTCATCGTGCGCTTGTCTATATCGGCTACGGGATCATGATCCATGCTCGATATCACCTGCTCATCCTCCATTTGTGATCTCCCTTCTTGGTTTCTTCTTCGCACCATCCTAAGCACCTGAGGAAACACTCCAAACATGCAAGACTATGCAGAAACCTAACCTAATGCATCTAATCCTATCATGGGTGAAGATGTGATGAAAACTAAGATGAAAGTGCAAGAATGAAGTCCTAACTAGCATGAAATATGTGTTAAAAACATGTAATTTACAGAGATATCAACACCCCCAAACTTGCCTTTTTGCTTGTCCTCAAGAAAAAGCCAACCGGAGGGGTGAGGTTTTTAAAGAGAAGGTGTAAGTTTGAATCCAAAACGCCATTTAAAAGAAATCAACTCAATGTCTAAGTTCGGGTTTCTAGGATGCAAGTCGAATTCTACCTATCCAAAAAGCCTTAGCCACATTCATCACAATATCAAGCAAAATCAACCCTAACTTAGATGCACATTCATTAAGAAATTTAAAACGTGGATCTCATTCATTCCTGTCAATTAACTCACTTGGTTCAGGATAAGGTAACGAGCTAAGTATGAACTCGTAGCGCGAACGGGTTAAGTGTTTAGTGTGATCACTCTTGAAATGAACCTTCTTAATGCAAAATGCTAAGGGTAAAAACCAATGGATGCATACAAGGCTAGACTCCCATCTACCCTGAACGTCTATTTCGTTTCCTACCACAGTCTAAACTGCTCCCTCCTAAGCTACCCTTTCTTTTGGCATTTCACCTTATTCTCGTTATTACTCCTCGATATTACCGTTCCTGGTCATTTCGGGGGACTTCTTCTTTATTGGAGATCGGTTTCGGCTTTCTAGCCTTTTTTGTTGCGTTCCTTGCGTTTCACATTTGGTGTTGTTGGACGGATTTAGACTTTGTTGATTGGCCTTCTTTTGCTTTCTTTTGGAGTCGCCTTTTCCTTCTTTTGTTTTCAAGCTTTTTGGTGCCGCCATCTCCTTTATATGTGTCCCCGTCTGACTCCTTGGTATCTTTCCTTTCCCTTTCTGTTAATGTATAATCAATCGAAATACACCCACCCTTTTCCTAGTCTAACAAGCAATATCGGCCTCAAATTTCGGTATCAAGCCGTTTCAGTATCTACACCACCTAAGCTAGTGTTGACTCAAGATGTGAGCCAACGTCTAAATGGAAATCTAACGTTGTCGGCCTAAACCCAACACTTTTTGCCTAAGAAGATTCGAAAATGGTGCAAAGGCCTCACATGCTCTCACAAAAGTGTTTATGGCTTAAAACAAAGGTTTAGGCTTTGGGTGTGGTCTGGTACTTGGACTAGCAGAAGAGTGGTCAAAAGGGAAAGAAATTCCAAGTGAAATCTATGAGTTGATCGACAAATAAGAAGGAGATAATTAAATTTTCATTTTAACGGTTCAAGTTCATTAGGAAAATGGTTCAAGTCACAATGCATCAAGTGAAAACCGAATCTCACAAGACGAATTCCAAATGTGGTGCTGTCTTAAGCTCAGTCTAATTCAAAATGCATCAAACAAACAAGAACTAAGGCATTGAATTCATGACTTTAAAATGGCTATTTACAAGCATTCATCATTCTTAACACCCTATGCGAATGCTTATGAATCCTAAATGAATGCATCTAGACTCAATCTTAACATGGAAATGCAACTACATGAATCTTTTTGTGGGATAAATTTTCAAAATTTTCAAACTTTTGTGTGTTTTTCTATGTAAATTTGATGAATGCATGATGTCTAATCTAAGTGAATGCATGTACTACATACTCCCCCAAACTTAAATCACACAGTCCTTGTGTCATAGAAGAGAGGAAGAATACGGTCCTAGGAGAATGCAAAAATTCAAGCAAAAGGCAAAAAAAAAGAAAAAGAAAATGGTAACGATCCGCTCCGTAGAGAGGGAAACCATACTCGTCTGTAGGGTCCTCATAGTCGTCTTCATCTCCTCCTTCCTCTTCAGCGACCATATCGCCTTCCTCCTCATATTCTTCCTCGTTGTCTCCATAGAAGTCAGATCCATAAGGGAAGAGATGCTCGTCCTGCGGCTCGAAATTCAGATGCTGAGGTTCCCTTACCGTGGTCAGGTATGGGTTGGGCAGGAAGATTACGGCTGCTCTGTCTGAAGGAAGGGTGAACTGATATCGGTGTCCATGCCGATATGGCTTCCCGAGAAATTGGCACTTCTTCAAATAATCAATGTGTATCCAGCGAATTCCGTGTGTTGGCTCCTCAAGATCGGCACCAGCTCCCTTCAAGATGGCAGATACGACTCCTCCACAGCCTACTTAAGGCGTTTCGCTTGGTGTGGAGATCATCCACGACTTGTAGTGGAGGAGCTCTTTGAGCAAAATTGTGATTAGCCCGGTGCTCCGTCTGCTTCACTTCAACTTCCACCCATTTCGGGTCTCTTGAATGATCTCTACCAGACCGTCATCCATTATTTTCAGCTCCTTGGTCAGGACAGCTCCGCATTCCTTCCTTGAAAAGAATGTATGTGTAATGGATCTTTGCACATACTTTAAGGCTGGGTGCCTTATCCTTGTGCTCTTGTTCACTCACGGCTTGTAAGTGCCCACCCCAATGTGCCCCCACAGTGCCTCCAGCTCCTCTTTTTCGATGTTGAGGGTCATCTCTCGCATATCGCCTTGGCTGAATCTGAATATCGACTCGAGATCACGAAATGACATTTGGTGTGTCTCACTTCCATATTTGAAACGGATGTAGCCGTCACCATCTTCCCCTGGAGTCTCCTCTCCAAAGGCATAGAAGGTCACTTCCAGTGTTGCCAGGAACTGGAAGGTTGCCTCGTCGTGAAACGCATAGGCGTTCTCCATGAATCTCCTCAGACCCATCGCATTGAAAAGGATCGGGCAGTCTTCATAGATGCCCAGCTCGGCCATTGTTTCCTCATGGGGGAAGCGTGTGGCTTTGAACTCCATTCGCCTGAATGCTGCACGTATATCGGCCAGTGTGGGTCGGGAACCAGCACTTCTTCTTCCCGATGCGCGTGTGGGTGAGCGGATTGTGACAGCTCGGTTGGAACTCCTCACTGGTCTCTTTCCGTCTCTCTTCTTAGTTTGGTAATCCCTTGATCTTCCAAGAACAGCCCCGCTTCTTGTTGCTCCCACCATTGTACATATCAAACAAAAACACTCGCAAGCGTGTAAGTACAAGGAAAAACATCAAGAGCAAAAGCTATCTTGCATGCATGTTTAAACTTTAAGGCTACTCTATTCATGACTAAAGAGACCCAAGCAAACATATTCGAATTATTACTATATTGGGACAAATCCTAAATCGTGAAGGATAAAGAATTTTCCTTATAAGTTGTTCCTCACAGATTCAGATTTTAGACAAGCATGTGTTAATCAAAAGGTGGGAAAGGGGATCTCCAGAGTCTCAACATTTCAAAAGAGTTTAGCCGTGAAGCTTATCCTCTCAAATAGATATACCGAAATTCCAGAAAATCCTACAAAAAACCTAAGCGATTATGCAAAATTGTCTTCCAAATGTTCCTCCATCAACTCTCAAAACCCTAATGCAGCGAATCTAAATAATCCTAAGCAATACTCAATCATATCATTCTATAGCGGATATTTACCTTAGCACCATATTTGCAAAAATTCTTGGAAGGAAGCACAGATTCGAGTTGAAAAATTAAAAGGTAAAGACAATTTTCTAGGGTTGAGAGTGATGGGGAATGAAAACGAGAGAGGTGATAGCTTTTATAAAGAGGAGATATGGGGAGGAAAGGGTTTGACTAGGGTTTCTTGGTTTGGGGAATAGTTGTCGGTTAACCCCAACCAAGTATTCTTGCCTTATCAGGAAAAGTGGGCCATAAATTTGAGCGCTTTTCTCTGATTGGCTAAGTCTAAATACCATGCTACCTGGACGGCCATATCGGGTTGACTCCGATATGGTATGATTGACGTTTCGGATATCGGCTGGTTCCCGATATGTTACCCCAGTGAAGGTTGCCTAGCTTGGGCTTCGTTCTATATCGGCTACACACCGTTGTGCCTGATCGACAGAGAATACCCAGGGATAATATCGTGGTGTTAACCTGATATTACATCCCGTTGCTGTGCTAGACAACTTCTCATAGGTTTTAGCTCCTCTTATGTGCAAGTGACCCCACCCTATCTTTCATGGGATCCTGAAATCAATAAACTAAAGTAGAAAAAGCATTAATATGTACATGGATAAGCTTGGGGTGCCTCCCAAGAGCGCTTTCTTTTGAGTCACTTAGCTTGACTTTCCTTGATTTTTTTTCAGTCTGAAAGGGGGAAATGAGCACCCCTCGATCCTGTGGGAGGATCCTTACTTTCCTTGATCATCGAGATGAAATCAGCCAGAGATACATTGGAGGTTCCCTCTTTGCTTGCCTTAGAACCCTTTTGATCGGTCAAATCGGTGTCTTTTATCAGCTTAAGGTAAGCAAAGGGTCTAACATTTCCCTTGCATTTCAGCTTGTATCTCATCTCACCACCGGCAGAAAGAACAGGTTTTAGAGTCATACCTTCCAGAAGATCACCGAGGGTTGGTCCTTGCACATAGGATTTCTTGCAAGTTATCACTTCTTTTGGTTCTTCTCGGGCTTCTTCTGGTTGTCCCTCGAATATTGCATTGAGACAGACCCCATCAAAGCTAGCTCCATCGTAGCATATTTCCAGGGATGGGTCTTCGGTCTTCTCAGTCGTCTTTTTGAGCACAAGAGAGTATGCATGTTCCTTCTCATTGACCTTTTTCCCTTTGGTGTCAAAGTGCATTACTAATATGGGTCAAATTTACCCTAAAGCAACTCTCTCAAATTAAGAGATCAGTTGTAGTACTTAGGGATCGAATCCACAGAGAAGGGATAGTCACACAGCGAATTTCTAATTTCGAATTAGGCTAAGTGAGAATGTAAAACTAGAAACAGAAAGCAATTTAAAACTTAGTAAATTCAGGAGACGAAACGCTAGGTTCAGGGAAATTCTCAGGTGATCTAAATTGCAGGTCTAGACAGAATGTTAGGAATTATTAAGATCTGTTCTCGAACTCGAATCACTAATGTAAAATCAACCAACTCTCGCTGCGAAGATTATCTATGTCTAAACCCTAGAATTCCAAATCTCTTTGCAAATTCTAACAATTCAAACAAGCATTAAAGTTCAGGTTCAATTGTTCACAAAACCCTAAACCAAATCTCTTTGCGAATAGGTATTTTGCTCATCTAACATTAGTTCAGGCAATCAATAATACTCTCGCATCTATTAATTAACCTAAGATCAGATTCTAGGTCGCGAAGCTAGAATAAGCATTAAACACAAATCCAGATGAAGAACTCTAATGATTTTATCCTAACAATTTAATTCGACCTAACAATTCATTAATCACCTTTGAAAAACCCTAAACCTAACAAGCAAACTACTCAGACATGGTGAATAAAGAAAACATCATGAATAAAATAGTTTGCATAAAAGAAATCAATAGAAACAAAGGAGTTCCAAATTTGCTCTGAAGGAGACAAATTCTTCTCTCTAAAATCTCTCTAAAAATCTCTCTCTAAAATTATTGTGTATTATAAAAGTGGTTGCCTAAACAATGGCTGAAAAACTATATTTATAGGCTCAGGTACGAGTCTTCAATTCCCAAAAGGATTAGGAAAAGTCTTGGAGATTTCCTTTTCTTCAAAAAATGGAAACTTCTCGATTCTGGAAATTGGAAAACCTGGTGTCGATCGACACTACATGGTGTCGATCGACACCTTGCGTGTAATTCCAGTCTTGACTTCATCACTTCGTGACTTCATTCCACTAAGCTCCAAAATGTATCCAAATCTCCAATTTATCTCCAATTGTACCTGAACCTGTAAAGACTCTATATAGACTCGAAAATAGCCAAAAGACTCTATAAAAACACTTATATCATGGTCTAAAAATGGGTAAAAACCATGATATTTCAACTCCCCCAGACTTAGCTTTTGCTTGCCCTCAAGCAAAACAGAAACTTAGAATGAAGTAGAAGTTTAAAAACAGAAACTTCCAGTATCTTTTCAGAACGCCACATTGATTAACACTTCTGGAATCCACATGTTATAGAGCCAACCTTAGGAAATGTTCAGTGTACTTACCACAAGTTTAGCAATCTCCCATTTTGAATTCAGATCCTTTCCTTGGTGAAAATTTTGAACTCTAACAATGGTATTGCCACATAACTTTACAGATTCTTTGCCCTTCCTTAGTGCCTGAACAAGACATTCTCTCATGCAGCTCCCCTATTTTCTCTTCCCTTAGTCAACTTCTCCCCATTTTCAGGGTGTTCTAAGATCTTTTCATTGACTCTTCTTATTCTTTTGGGATCTCTGGAAATAGTGCTGCTCTCTACTTGTGTTCCTTGTGAGGAGACGTGTTCAAGAGCATCACTAATATTGTTCCTTGTGAGGAGACAGGCTCATGACAAGGCACTATTCCCAGACTCCTTTTCTTTCTTTTCTCAAGGGAAGATCAAGGAGAGACTGCAATTGCCTATCTGTTCGGACTGAAAGAGGAATCAAGTTCTGCGCATACCTAGTTCTTATAAGGGGATCTGAACTTGCCCTGTTAGACTGATTCCACTTGCAGCTTTCTACTTAGTAAGACCTGCAGCCAATTACTATAGCAATGGTTCTTTCAAGTGTTAACTTCCTGCGGTTAGTTCCTAGAAAACTGAAAGTTCCAACTGATTTTGACTCAATAAAACAAAATTTTTGAAAACTTTTTGACTCTCAAAACAAAACACAAAGTCAGTAATCACCTCCCCCAGACTTAAACAACACTGTCCCCAGTGTTATCAAGCTCGAAGTTGGCTAAAAGAAAGATTAGAAACAACTGAAAAGACCAGATAGAAGACTTACCTTCGTCTGCGCGTGGTGTCGATCGACACAGAGGGTGTCGATCGACACTGGCCTGAGTCGAGTCCAATGTCGCCTTTTTCAACTAACTGAAACTAAGACTTAATTAAAACCAAAACAAAACAAATAAAGAAAAACGTACCTAACAGTGGGTTGCCTCCCACTCAGCGCTCATTTTCAGTCATTAGCTTGACTGTGTCGGGGTTCAGACGTCTGGTGGATCAGAGGGTGGCATTGAATGCTTCCCAGACGAATGTCTTCTCATCCAAGGTGGTGTATAAGCAGTAGGTGCATGAGAGCGACCAAGGAAATGAGGAACAACAGCAGGGTGGGCTTTGAGTTCGGGTGGTACACTTCGTTTTACTGCAGCATAATCAAAAGAAACAGCAAGCCCTCTACGAGAATCTCGTGACTTGCATAAGTGTGAAACAGCTTTTGAACCTTTGGTATTTTTATTGATAAAATCAGGGGGTTTGGAATTGATTCCAGGGAATGCGTACCTTTGTTCCTTCGAGGTTTATGGCATGTAGGATGTGGAAGCATCTGTTTGACCACTTGTGATGGAATTGCAGCATTGGAAGTGACTTCTGGTGTGATCCGCGAAGGGTGTCGATCGACACAGGTGGTGTCGATCGACACCAAGCTTGCAGATCGAGTCTCTGTAATTTTTCTCCAATTTAGCTCTGCTATCCTTGCCTCCATCACAAAGTCGTCTTCCTCCATCAACTTAGCACTGATTAGACTTTCACTTTCGCTCAATGTCCTGAAGGTATGATTGTTTCCACTCCAATCTTCAAGCTCCACAACTTCTTTAGAATACCCATCCAATGATTCTTGAACATCCTCCTTGCTCACTTGCTCCTTAGAATCCAGCTCTTCTCCAGTGATCACAGCAATACATGAGATGGGCGTGGAAGTTCCAGTAGTAGGAATAGCTATGTAGAACACTTCTTTGTCAACAATAGAGAAAGACATTCTCTTATTGGGCATGTCTACGACAGCTCCTACTGTAGCCATGAATGGTCTTCCAAGGATGAATGGTATGAAAGAAGCTTTGCTTACTTACACAACCTGAAAATCAGTAGGAACCAGGCAATTCCCAACCTTGACAAGTAGGTTTGGAATTGTACCATATGAGACTGCGGTAGAAGAATTGGCAAATTCAAGAGTCATGCTTGAAGGAAAAATGTCAGCAATCCCCAGCTTCTCTGCAATGTCTATTGTCATGACGTTCACGCTAGCTCCTGAATCACAGAAGGATTGTTAAAACTCAACTCCACCAATGGAGCATGGAACAATAAACATCCCAGGATCTTCAACCTTAAGCAACTGCTTCATTGGTAGTGGTGTTTCCCTTGCCTTGTGAAAAAGTTCTACCATCTCTTCAAAGATTTCTCTGTTATTCTGGAAGAAGGCACATAAGGGATACCTCTCATAAGCTTCATCAAAGGAGAGCTCATTGGGAATCATCTCCACCTTCTTGTTGAAAGAAACTAGTTTCTCTGCACTAATGGGCGGCCTTAGATGTATGGGTAGAGGAAGATTTGGAACCTTGGCCTTGTAAACACTTACCAATGCAACTTGTGAAGCTTAAGGAGAATATGTACAAGTAAAGGAAGGGTGTCGATCGACACCCAGCTGGTGTCGATCGACACTAAGCGTTTGTGTCGAGGATGTTGCGTCGACCGAGCTTGAATCGTCTGCTTTCTCCTTGGGTGTCGATCGACACACAATAGTGTCGATCGACATAGACTCCACAACATATTCTACATCTTCAAACTTCTCGATTTCTTCATTACTTAACCATCTTTTCTGCGCAGGCTGAAAGTTCCCTTCATTCTGGATCTTGATGGCATTCACATGGTGTCTGGGATTCACATATCTCTTTCCAGGAAGACATCCTTCTTGTCCCTTCAAAGCTCCAGCAGTTTGTGCTACTTGAACATCCAATTGTCTAACATGAGTGCCTAGAGACTCAATTTTTCCATTCAGATCCGTGTACAAGGCATCAATCTTCCCATTGAAGTCCACTGTCATCTTTTGTTGGCCCTCCAAGATCTTCTCTAGCATAGACTCCATCTTATTGTCTGGTGCAGGAGGCTTCTGGTAAGAAGAAGAACCATAAGTTCTTTGGAAGTTGTTGCTCTGAAAAGGCTTCTGGTAAGAAGAACCATAGCCTTGCTGATTGTTGAACCTCTATCCTTGAAAACCAGCACCATTGATGTAGTTGACCTCTTCTTGCTCTCGCTCAAAGGTTTCTACTTCATTAGCAAAATGGACTTGTTTCTTTCCCATCAAGATGTCCAGCTTCTTGTTGACTTCAGCAATTCGGTTTCCTCCAGCTACTCCTGCGTTTTGTCTTCTCTCGAAGTCTGCGTTCTTGGTGCTGTTACTAGAGGCCAAATTCTCTATAAGCTCTAACGCACCTTCTGGGAATCTTGTGTTGAAGTTGTCATTGCTCTCAGCGTCTAAGGCCATCTGGTATCTCCAATCAATTTCACGGTAGAATATTCCGATAAGTTGCGGCTCGCTGAATTCATGATGTGGGCAGTCTCTCTGGTAAGATCTGAACCTCATCCAGGAAGCCTTGAATGCTTCAGTGGGTCCTTGAGAGCATGTAGTTATCTTCATCCTCAGCTCCTCGGATCTCGCGTCATCAAAGAAATTGCACAAGAATGTGTTCTTTGTATCTTCCCATGTAGTTAAGGATCCTGGTGGCAACTGCCTCAGCCAGTATGATGCATCTCCAGCAAGCGAGTAAGGGAAAAGCTTGCAGAAGAGATAATCATATGTAACTTCATTAGCCTTTATGCTTGAGGCTAAGTCCTCGAATCTCTCAACGTGGTCCATGGGATGCTCATTAGGAAGACCATGGAAGGGATGCTGAGCCACCAATGTGTAGTAAGCAGGCTTCAGCTAGAAGTCATTCCTCTGAAATGCAGGAGGACGGATAGCAGCTCTATTGGCATAGAACTTGTCTGGGCGGTTGTACTCGCCAAGTGTTCTCATACGTCCAACTTCTGCAGGGGGGTCTTGTATCGCTGGTTCGACTATGACGGCGCCAGCCTCATCAAGTCTTTGTCCTTGGGCGTTTCTTCTATTGCCCTGAAGGTCAAACAGGTTGCCTTCTGCGTCGCGTACTAGAACCACAATGTCTGCCATCTCGTGCTGCGTACGGTGTCGATCGATGCTGAGGGTTGGTGTCGATCGATACTAGTTGTGTCGATCGACGCTCGGGCAGATGCTCGGTTCTCACGTTCCAAACGACCTATCTCCTGATTCAGTGCGACTAGTTCTTCTTCCTTGTTGCTTCTGGTACTGGGCATGCACCCGAAACCAAAGATGAGAAACTAAATCAGTAACAAAAACAAAAATAAAAACTTAGACAAAATTATAATACTAGAAATCTGTAGGCAACTAATCTCCTTCTCCGGCAACGGCGCCAAAATTTGATATGGGTCAAATTTACCCTAAAGCAACTCTCTCAAATTAAGAGATCAGTTGTAGTACTTAGGGATCGAATCCACAGAGAAGGGATAGTCACACAGCAGTTTTCTAAATTCGAATTAAGCTAGGAAGAAAGATGGAATTTAAAACACAGAAAGCAATTAAAAACGGTGTAAGTTCAGGAGACGAAACGCTAGGTTCAGGGAAATTCTCAGGTGATCTAAATTGCAGGTCTAGACAGGATGTTAGGAAATATTAAGATCTGTTCTCGAACTCGAATCACTAATGTAAAATCAACCAACTCTCGCTGCGAAGATTATCTATGTCTAAACCCTAGAATTCCAAATCTCTTTGCAAATTCTAACAATTCAAACAAGCATTAAAGTTCAGGTTCAATTGTTCACAAAACCCTAAACCAAATCTCTTTGCGAATAGGTATTTTGCTCATCTAACATTAGTTCAGGCAATCAATAATACTCTCGCATCTATTAATTAACCTAAGATCAGATTCTAGGTCGCGAAGCTAGAATAAGCATTAAACACAAATCCAGATGAAGAACTCTAATGATTTTATCCTAACAATTTAATTCGACCTAACAATTCATTAATCACCTTTGAAAAACCCTAAACCTAACAAGCAAACTACTCAGACATGGTGAATAAAGAAAACATCATGAATAAAATAGTTTGCATAAAAGAAATCAATAGAAACAAAGGAGTTCCAAATTTGCTCTGAAGGAGACAAATTCTTCTCTCTAAAATCTCTCTAAAAATCTCTCTCTAAAATTATTGTGTATTATAAAAGTGGTTGCCTAAACAATGGCTGAAAAACTATATTTATAGGCTCAGGTACGAGTCTTCAATTCCCAAAAGGATTAGGAAAAGTCTTGGAGATTTCCTTTTCTTCAAAAACTGGAAACTTCTCGATTCTGGAAATTGGAAAACCTGGTGTCGATCGACACTACATGGTGTCGATCGACACCTTGCGTGTAATTCCAGTCTTGACTTCATCACTTCGTGACTTCATTCCATTAAGCTCCAAAATGCATCCAAATCTCCAATTTATCTTCAATTGTACCTGAACCTGCAAAGACTCTATATAGACTCGAAAATAGCCAAAAGACTCTATAAAAACACTTATATCATGGTCTAAAAATGGGTAAAAACCATGATATTTCAACTCCCCCAGACTTAGCTTTTGCTTCAATCTTCCCGGATAGTTCCGTGTTGACACCATCAATCTTGTTATGCACTTCAGCAAAACGTTTGTGTATATCGGCTTGGATATGTGTTTGACCTTTGAGAAGTTGCTTTAGAGTGCCTTCCAAGTAAAAACCAGCTTGAGCAGGTGGGTTTCCTTGTTGTTGTTGGAAGCCAGGAGGTGCACCGGCTTGTTGTCGTGGCGGGTAGCCGTTTTGATTCTGGAACCTTGGTACAAAGCCTTGTTGGTTCGTGTAGGTCACGAATTGTTTTGCTCCCCCTGCCTGCTGCTGAGGGTAGGTCTGGTGCTGTGGGTTTGCGACGTTCGTGCTCCGGTAAGACAGATTATTGTTTGGTCTCCAAGTGTTATACCCTCCTTGAGCGTTAATGTAGTTAACATCTTCATACTGAAGGTCCTCCCCTTCTTGGACTTGAGTGAGTTCTTCCACGAAATGGACAAGTAGTAAATTGTCAAGCTTCTCATTGAGCTCTTTGATCACCTTCCGGCTTCCATCCACTTCTTCTTTGGAACCACGGTTGGATCTGTCATAGTCTTCGTGGTAAGAGGAGTCACTCTGAGCTAAGTTTTCAACCAACTCGAGACCGTCTTCAACGTCTTTTGCTAGGAAATTTCCATTGCTCGCCGTATCGAGCAGCATCCAAATCTTGGGAATGACACCTCGGTATAGTGTATTGAGGAGTGATTCTTGGCTGAATCCATGGTGAGGGCACTGAGTGGTGTAACCCTTGAATCGCTCCCAGGCTTCACCAAAGGTCTCGTTGGATTTCCCTAGTGAGAAGGGAAACAAACGCAGCTTGAATCCATCTTCGCTTACTCCATTGATCTTGGTCATGGCGCAGACACGGCCGAACTGGTCGAGATGGTCAAGTGGGTCTTCCAAGGGCAGACCGAAGAATCGGTTGTTCTGCACCATGGAGATGAGATGACTTTTGATCTCGAAGTTGTTGTTCTGCACTGGTGGTGGCTGGATGCCGTGTCGGCTTGCAGTCGATATCGGTGCATCTCCCGCACCGATTTGCCTCACAGCTCTTGGAGCAGCTGCAACACCAGGCTGTCCTTGAACGCCTTGTACGCCTTGTGGACCTTGTGGTCCCTGGTGGCCTTGTTGGCCTTGTGCACCAGCTGCGCCTGCAGCTCCTTGAGCACCTTGTTGGTTTTCCATCCTCACACGGTCTACTGTTTCGTCTTGTTCCCGATTTTGTCTAGCTGATCTTTCGAGCAGGTGAATATCGTCTATTGGGGGAAAAAGGTTTGTTGTACCGTGTGAACGTAGGTTCATGTACATGTTTCAACACAGAGATATACGAGTAAAAGTGTTAAATGACTGGAAAAATTGAAACTTGTCCTTATAACGACCTAGTACCGAAATGACTAAACTTTCTCCGAAACGGCAACGGCGCCAATTGGTAAGTAGGGTTTTTTCCTGTTTAACAATGTCCCAACACTGTCAACCGAAAGGAGCATAGTGTATGGGGTATCAAACCATTTTGGGAGCGTTAGTAAACAGATCGGTCATATCGGTGTCATAAGTCAAGTTCGAAATAGATAAAGATTGAGACTTTACTACTAAAAACGACTAAAGGATAGATCTTGTGTCACTCAAGACCATAAATAAGAGAACTTTAAGGATATTAAGCAGGAAATAGATATTTAAACGGTAAAAAGATAAGCTTTCAAGGTAAAAGAAGGATCAAGACGGGTTTTATGAACTAGGTGACTCTCGGTTTTTCTTTATCAAGCTAGAGCTTTTGGATCACATCAAGACTTGGTCTTTTGATGGTGATTCTTAGGTAAAAGGATCCTCAAATCGTTT
>JAHZTW010000001.1:390936285-390969615 GCA_020283515.1 Alliaria petiolata
AACCGAAAGCAGTATAGTGTATGGGGTATCAAACCATTTTGGGAGCGTTAGTAAACAGATCGGTCATATCGGTGTCATAAGTCAAGTTCGAAATAGATAAAGATTGAGACTTTACTACTAAAAACGACTAAAGGATAGATCTTGTGTCACTCAAGACCATAAATAAGAGAACTTTAAGGATATTAAGCAGGAAATAGATATTTAAACGGTAAAAAGATAAGCTTTCAAGGTAAAAGAAGTATCAAGACGGGTTTTATGAACTAGTTGACTCTCGGTTTTATTTTATCAAGCTCAAGCTTTTGGATCACATCAAGACTTGGTTTTTTGATGGTGATTCTTAGGTAAAAGGATCCTCAAATCGTTAGGCCCATGACGTTTGGGTCTAAACTTTTTGAATCTCTATCACCATAGACTAGCTCTCGCATAGCGGTACAATAGAAGAAACAAGCATCTACAACGTCCCTATTGAACCGTAAGACTCTTAGACAGATGGTTAGTCTTAGCCTAAGAAATCAAACTCTTGTTCATGGATCCGGCTAAGCAAGCATGTGGCGTTCGTGTCAAGCCGCCTGTGGACTTTAGGCTAGATGGCCAGACTAGACTAAGATTTGGGAATGATAAACAAGAAAGAATCTAACTTTATGTTTTAGCTAAGCAAGAAATATAAACCCGAGAGTCCCTTGGTCCTTCCAACCCATCAAAATCCTAAAGACACTACTCACGCGCCATTTGAGAAACCTCAAGATCCATAAGGATAAGAAGGTTACTCATGGGTTGCAAGATAGTCGAAAATAAGAAAAAGAAGAAGCTTTCTTGAAATACACTAAGCGATAATACTTAAAACTTCAAGATAGCATAAAAATCAAAGCTTTGAAACAAGCTTCAATGGTGAAAATACAAAGTAGTTCTTGGTTTTTTTTTTTGAAAGAGAAGAAGAAAATAAAACTAGAAAGCGTGATAAAAAGATAAGAGTGGAGGACAAAGTATTTATACATGAAAGAGGAAAAACCTAAAATGTTGGGACCACTTTCACGAAATGGTACGATTTTGGACTTTAGTGTTTCGGACTCAAGTCGTGGTGAGCAAGCCGATATGCTAACTCTTCTGATTCTTCGGGCAGTCTCCATGTCGGGCAAGTGTTTCGGGATCATGTTGTGAAGGCTCGCCTTACTTGTTACTCGAATCGGGTACTTCCCGTTGCCTTGCTCCGATATCCGTCTTCATGGAATCCTCTTGCTGGATCCGTTCCGAGATGTTCCTTTCGGGACTAAGTCGCTGCTACTCATCGAGGTTCATCGTGCGCTTGTTTATATCGGCTACGGGGTCGTGATCCATGCTCGATATCACCTGCTCATCCTCCATTTGTGATCTCCCTTCTTGGTTTCTTTTTTGGACCATCCTAAGCACCTAAGGAAACACTCCAAACATGCAGGACTATGCAGAAACCTAACCTAATGCATCTAATCCTATCATGGGTGAAGATGTGATGAAAACTAAGATGAAAGTGCAAGAATGAAATCCTAACTAGCATGAAATATGTGTTAAAAACATGTAATTTACAGAGATATCATTAACCCAGACCCAAACCAAACCGGATCCGACCCGATAACTCGACTCGATAACCTGACCCGACTCGACCCGGTAACCCGATTACCCAAACCGGACCCGAACCGAATCAAACCGGCCTAAACCGAATCGAACCGGTCACCGGCGATTATGGCGGCTCTGGCGATGGCGAAGGCGGCTCCGGCGGCGGCGGAAGGCGGCTCTGGCGGCGGTCGGCGGCGGTCGGGAGCTACGACGGCGGTCGGCGGCTCCGGCGGCTGCGGACGGAGGCGGCGGGCGACGGACGGCGGCGGCAGTCGACGGACGACGGCGGCGGTCGACGGACGGCGGCGGTGCGTGGCTCCGACGCGCCAACTTCGGAGGGCGCGTGCGAGCTCGTTCTTCGTCGGAATTTAACGATTTTGGTGGCTACGGCTTCGTCTCAACGTTTAGAAGGTGATAGTGGCCTCAGACTTGCAAGATTCAAAGCGAGAAAAGCTATAGAGAGAAGAACACATTTTGGTGGTGTTTTAAGAAGAGGAGAAGGAGATTTTTGGGGTGAGGAAATGAGATGAAGAGCTCCTCCTTTTATAGGTGAATGGGAGGTGAGGGGTTTGTGTTTAAGTGGAGGTGAGTGGGTAGTTTAGTGGTGGGGTTTGATGGTGAGAGTGGGAGATTAGGTAAGGTGAGAGGTGGAAAGGGGGGAAGAAGAGAATGGGGTTGTTACAATAATAGGGATATGATTTTTTCTCACAAAATATACCTTGATCTCGTTGGCCATCTCGCTTGGGATGTTTATTTCTTAATTTATCCCTGATCTTCCTGCATCCATTGTTGAGGAATCAAAAAGTTTAAAAGCTTCGTCTAAGTCGTATTGTGTGGCCTCGTGTGACCAAGGAGACTCACTCAGTCTTATAATAGCTTCCAGTTGTATCTGTGATAGGTATTGATAGATTTCGTGGCAAATCACCGAGCCAAACATCTACGGATTGTTCGGAGAATGACGAGCAGCATGTACCGGAGCAGGTCATGGACGATACAAAAGAGGTTCATCGAGGAGAGACCAGCATTGGCCGCGAACGTGTTCAGTCCGACACCGCCGCGTTCTGCTTTGATCCAATACTGTCCGGAAATAATCTACGAAGGGAACTCTGTCCGGATGATCGAGTCTTTCGACCAACTCCTGTCCACTCTAGAAATCAGATTCTCCGAACCAAGCATCCGATCACCGAGCCAAGTTCATACGATATGTATTTTCCCGACCCATTCGACTTTTTCCGGTCAAAAGCTTTCTACTCGAGCTAAAGGATTAAAGGAAGAGATCGAACGTGAGATAACTCGGTTTGGCCAAGTTGACTGCATTATGGCCGAGCATTCTTATGTTTGCTCCATTCGGTACGATGCATGATCGAGTGCAGCAGACTTCTGAAATGTGCAGCAGAACTCTGAAATGTACAACATACTTCTGGATGGAAGTGCATCACGCAGCCGAGGGGTCATTTCAAGCAAGCCGCGTGAATTCAAGGGTCTTTGACCAAGGAATTAATTCTAGTCTTCTATTTTCATTTTCTATGCATTAAAAATTCACAAAACTTTATTTCTCTTTTCTTTATTCCTTGTTGCGAATTCTATAACTATTTGTAAGATTCATTCTAATAAGACATCCAAATTTTTATCATCTTCTTTTGAGAGAAATCTCTTTGTTCATCTTGAACATTTCGTTGAGTTTGGCTAGGGTTACTTCCAAACGCAGCAAACCTCCTATGATCCGTGGTTAAGGGTTTTTTCCTCGGTTCCGTGGAGTTGAGAATACCAAGAGACTTCTGCATCTCTTGATGGACTCATCTATCCAATCTATCCAACGCACCAACAAAGAGCATAATCCATCTAAGGGTTCCATTACGTGGTATCCGAGCCACTCTTTTTTGGTAAAAGCTGTTCATCTTCTTTTCTTTTCAATCAAAATATATATATTTTTGTGGAAGAGAAATCATGCTGGCTGAAGAGAAATCCAGTCAAGAGGTGGCTAAACGGATTTCCCTTCGAAATTTCTGTATTTTCTTTCTCCTTTGTTGCGTGGGAGTATTTGCTGGATTTGGCTTGAATTGTTTGATAAGAACATCGAGAAAATAACTAAGTGTGATAACCATAAACCCCATGAGCAAAACACGTGTGTGGGTGAGGCAATAAACACTTGAGAGAAAGAGAGTTTTTCTTAATCGTTTGTTAAGTAATATTCAGGAAAAACAATGGGTGATAGTGGAGAAGAAGGAAATAACAATCCTGGATCCGGATTGTCTGATTTACAAAGCACTAACTGAATATTTCATGAGATCTATGAACACAGGTCTTAAAGAGATTCATGTTCGGCTTGACAAAATCCAGGAGGATCAATAAGGCCAAGCGCAGCCAACCCAAAGGAAGAACCGGGAAAGGAGACATAGCCGATCCATTGACGATCATGAAGAAGAAGAACAATTCGATGACAGCCGTTCTAACCTCAGGACAAGGAGATTTCGTAGAAACTGAGATGAAGAGAACTCATTCTCTAGAAGGTCAGATGACGGACTTGGTGGTCTCAAACTCAAAATCCCATCCTTTGCTGGTAAGAATGAACCTGATACGTATTTGGAAAGGGAAAGAAAAGCTGAGTTGGTTTTTGATTGTCAAAATCTCTCAGAACTTAAGAAAGTTAGTGGCGCAGCATACGAATTGGATAATCAGCTCAATCTAGGGATTTGATGAATCTCTAGAGAACCGCTTCGCTCAATCAAGGGATTCAAAGAATCGCTTGAGACCGGCTTCCTGTTTTGATTAATTTGATGAATTTAATCGAATCAAGAACAAGGTATACAAGAAATCTCTCTGTTTATTAAGTATCAAAAGCTGCCTTCTAGCGTAAAACTCACGGTTACATATATAGTGAATAAGAAACCAAAACCCTAGCGTAAAAATAAGTTATAAAGACCAAACATAAATAATAAGTCCATAAAAATAATAAAAACGTGTGATAAACGGAAGATGCGCTGCATCAGGTCCCTCCAGGTTTGAAAGATTCGACCTCGAATCGGAATGATACTTTCTTCTATCGAACCTGTAGTAGAAGCTCCTCTTTGTTTTCTTGTCCTGCTCGTCCAAACTACCCAAACTTGTATCTTTCTCTTTAAACTCCCAACGCGTAGTGTGTTTTACTTGACTACAAAGAAAATCATCTTTTTCCAAGTAAGTAATCCATGTTATATATCTTGAAGAGATTCCAAAAACTCATCATAAAGTCCACATCGTATAGCACATTAACTGCAAATAACTGATGGTTGTGATACTCTAAAAACACTGCCTTACCAATTTTCCTTGAACACAGTGACGTATATCCATGGAAAGACAATATGTTTATAACCAAAACAACACACATGGGTTTGCTTGACTCGCAAGTAACATTGCTCCAACAAATTAATGTCGTGGATGTGTAATTGGAATCCATCCTTAAAGTAAAAACTCCACGATGCAATACAATTTGACAAAAAAAGGTGGGGAAGATCAATACCCATATGGTTGGTGACGTTGGAAGATGAATCATAGAGACTCCCATTGAAAGCGTTGTTTTTTATGTCCTTTTTCATCGAAAGGAAAGAACATGAAGTCACCATAAAGAGCCAAAACAAGAAACACCCATATCAGATTGACATGTAGCAGACATGGAAGATGGTAAGCATGAATACAAACACGTTCCAACACTGCTCCATAATCAACTGAGTGCAAATTCCGCTGTTCAATATTTGGAAAACACAGCATTGGGTCCAAAATCAACTCGCATGGCTCCAAAACAGTCACACAACACCAAAAAACAACCAATAAAAGCCTTGGCTGGACACAAATACATCCCTTGTTGAAGACATACAAGGCAGATTCTACACTTAAAAAACACCACGATGAGACTCAAATGGGACCAACAATATGGTAAGAAACAACACCAGAGTGGCTGTGAGTGTATGCGTAAGAAGCTCAAAGTGATAGTGATGCCTCCGTAAGAAGCTTAAAAACTGTGATTCCTCCATACCAAGGACTGTTGTAACGTTGTAAGAGAATCCCACCGGTGAGACACGTACGTCTCTCTTTCTCCATGGATGAAACCACTCTGTAGCCATGTAAACCATGACATATTTCGATTGAGACACATGATGTGGAGAGGAGGTGGCAAAATAATGAGAACTTCGGACTACCCGAAGCTTCAAGTCTAAAACCTCTATCAACAAGGAAGCATGAGAATCCACAGCTAGGTAAATCAAATCCCCCTCAACGCCATACATGTATATCGCTATCTTCTCAAATAATATTTTGCGAGTGCACAAATCAAGGAATTGGCGGCGGCTGAATTGCAGAANAAGGCGGCTCTGGCGGCGGTCGGCGGCGGTCGGGAGCTACGACGGCGGTCGGCGGCTCCGGCGGCTGCGGACGGAGGCGGCGGGCGACGGACGGCGGCGGCAGTCGACGGACGACGGCGGCGGTCGACGGACGGCGGCGGTGCGTGGCTCCGACGCGCCAACTTCGGAGGGCGCGTGCGAGCTCGTTCTTCGTCGGAATTTAACGATTTTGGTGGCTACGGCTTCGTCTCAACGTTTAGAAGGTGATAGTGGCCTCAGACTTGCAAGATTCAAAGCGAGAAAAGCTATAGAGAGAAGAACACATTTTGGTGGTGTTTTAAGAAGAGGAGAAGGAGATTTTTGGGGTGAGGAAATGAGATGAAGAGCTCCTCCTTTTATAGGTGAATGGGAGGTGAGGGGTTTGTGTTTAAGTGGAGGTGAGTGGGTAGTTTAGTGGTGGGGTTTGATGGTGAGAGTGGGAGATTAGGTAAGGTGAGAGGTGGAAAGGGGGGAAGAAGAGAATGGGGTTGTTACAATAATAGGGATATGATTTTTTCTCACAAAATATACCTTGATCTCGTTGGCCATCTCGCTTGGGATGTTTATTTCTTAATTTATCCCTGATCTTCCTGCATCCATTGTTGAGGAATCAAAAAGTTTAAAAGCTTCGTCTAAGTCGTATTGTGTGGCCTCGTGTGACCAAGGAGACTCACTCAGTCTTATAATAGCTTCCAGTTGTATCTGTGATAGGTATTGATAGATTTCGTGGCAAATCACCGAGCCAAACATCTACGGATTGTTCGGAGAATGACGAGCAGCATGTACCGGAGCAGGTCATGGACGATACAAAAGAGGTTCATCGAGGAGAGACCAGCATTGGCCGCGAACGTGTTCAGTCCGACACCGCCGCGTTCTGCTTTGATCCAATACTGTCCGGAAATAATCTACGAAGGGAACTCTGTCCGGATGATCGAGTCTTTCGACCAACTCCTGTCCACTCTAGAAATCAGATTCTCCGAACCAAGCATCCGATCACCGAGCCAAGTTCATACGATATGTATTTTCCCGACCCATTCGACTTTTTCCGGTCAAAAGCTTTCTACTCGAGCTAAAGGATTAAAGGAAGAGATCGAACGTGAGATAACTCGGTTTGGCCAAGTTGACTGCATTATGGCCGAGCATTCTTATGTTTGCTCCATTCGGTACGATGCATGATCGAGTGCAGCAGACTTCTGAAATGTGCAGCAGAACTCTGAAATGTACAACATACTTCTGGATGGAAGTGCATCACGCAGCCGAGGGGTCATTTCAAGCAAGCCGCGTGAATTCAAGGGTCTTTGACCAAGGAATTAATTCTAGTCTTCTATTTTCATTTTCTATGCATTAAAAATTCACAAAACTTTATTTCTCTTTTCTTTATTCCTTGTTGCGAATTCTATAACTATTTGTAAGATTCATTCTAATAAGACATCCAAATTTTTATCATCTTTCTTTGAGAGAAATCTCTTTGTTCATCTTGAACATTTCGTTGAGTTTGGCTAGGGTTACTTCCAAACGCAGCAAACCTCCTATGATCCGTGGTTAAGGGTTTTTTCCTCGGTTCCGTGGAGTTGAGAATACCAAGAGACTTCTGCATCTCTTGATGGACTCATCTATCCAATCTATCCAACGCACCAACAAAGAGCATAATCCATCTAAGGGTTCCATTACGTGGTATCCGAGCCACTCTTTTTTGGTAAAAGCTGTTCATCTTCTTTTCTTTTCAATCAAAATATATATATTTTTGTGGAAGAGAAATCATGCTGGCTGAAGAGAAATCCAGTCAAGAGGTGGCTAAACGGATTTCCCTTCGAAATTTCTGTATTTTCTTTCTCCTTTGTTGCGTGGGAGTATTTGCTGGATTTGGCTTGAATTGTTTGATAAGAACATCGAGAAAATAACTAAGTGTGATAACCATAAACCCCATGAGCAAAACACGTGTGTGGGTGAGGCAATAAACACTTGAGAGAAAGAGAGTTTTTCTTAATCGTTTGTTAAGTAATATTCAGGAAAAACAATGGGTGATAGTGGAGAAGAAGGAAATAACAATCCTGGATCCGGATTGTCTGATTTACAAAGCACTAACTGAATATTTCATGAGATCTATGAACACAGGTCTTAAAGAGATTCATGTTCGGCTTGACAAAATCCAGGAGGATCAATAAGGCCAAGCGCAGCCAACCCAAAGGAAGAACCGGGAAAGGAGACATAGCCGATCCATTGACGATCATGAAGAAGAAGAACAATTCGATGACAGCCGTTCTAACCTCAGGACAAGGAGATTTCGTAGAAACTGAGATGAAGAGAACTCATTCTCTAGAAGGTCAGATGACGGACTTGGTGGTCTCAAACTCAAAATCCCATCCTTTGCTGGTAAGAATGAACCTGATACGTATTTGGAAAGGGAAAGAAAAGCTGAGTTGGTTTTTGATTGTCAAAATCTCTCAGAACTTAAGAAAGTTAGTGGCGCAGCATACGAATTGGATAATCAGCTCAATCTAGGGATTTGATGAATCTCTAGAGAACCGCTTCGCTCAATCAAGGGATTCAAAGAATCGCTTGAGACCGGCTTCCTGTTTTGATTAATTTGATGAATTTAATCGAATCAAGAACAAGGTATACAAGAAATCTCTCTGTTTATTAAGTATCAAAAGCTGCCTTCTAGCGTAAAACTCACGGTTACATATATAGTGAATAAGAAACCAAAACCCTAGCGTAAAAATAAGTTATAAAGACCAAACATAAATAATAAGTCCATAAAAATAATAAAAACGTGTGATAAACGGAAGATGCGCTGCATCAGGTCCCTCCAGGTTTGAAAGATTCGACCTCGAATCGGAATGATACTTTCTTCTATCGAACCTGTAGTAGAAGCTCCTCTTTGTTTTCTTGTCCTGCTCGTCCAAACTACCCAAACTTGTATCTTTCTCTTTAAACTCCCAACGCGTAGTGTGTTTTACTTGACTACACAGAAAATCATCTTTTTCCAAGTAAGTAATCCATGTTATATATCTTGTAGAGATTCCAAACTCTCATCATAAAGTCCACATCGTATAGCACATTAACTGCAAATAACTGATGGTTGTGATACTCTAAAAACACTGCCTTACCAATTTTCCTTGAACACAGTGACGTATATCCATGGAAAGACAATGTGTTTATAACCAAAACAACACGCATGGGTTTGCTTGACTCGCAAGTAACATTGCTCCAACAAATTAATGTCGTGGATGTGTACTTGGAATCCATCCTTAAGGTAAGAACTCCACGATGCAATACAATTTGACACAAAAAGGTGGGGAAGATCAATACCCATATGGTTGGTGACGTTGGAAGATGAATCATAGAGACTCCCATTGAAAGCGTTGTTTTTTATGTCCTTTTTCATCGAAGGGAAAGAACATGAAGTCACCATAAAGAGCCAAAACAAGAAACACCCATATCAGATTGGCATGTAGCAGACATGGAAGATGGTAAGCATGAATACAAACACGTTCCAACACTGCTCCATAATCAACTGAGCGCAAATTCCGCTGTTCAATATTTGGAAAACACAGCATTGGGTCCAAAATCAAATCGCATGGCTCCAAAACAGTCACACAACACCAAAAAACAACCAATAAAGGACTTGGCTGGACACAAATACATCCCTTGTGGAAGATATACAAGGCTGATTCTACACTTAAACACACCACGATGAGACTCAAATGGGACCAATAATATGGTAAGAAACAACACCAGAGTGGCTGTGAGTGTATGCGTTAGAAGCTCAAAGTGATAGTGATGCCTCCGTAGAAGCTTAAAAACTGTGATTCCTCCATACCAAGGACTGTTGTAACGTTGTAAGAGAATCCCACCGGTGAGACACGTACGTCTCTCTTTCTCCATGGATGAAACCACTCTGTAGCCATGTAAACCATGACATATTTCGATTGAGACACATGATGTGGAGAGGAGGTGGCAAAATAATGAGAACTTCGGACTACCCGAAGCTTCAAGTCTAAAACCTCTATCAACAGGGAAGCATGAGAATCCACAGCTAGGTAAATCAAATCCCCCTCAACGCCATACATGTATATCGCTATCTTCTCAAATAATATTTTGCGAGTGCACAAATCAAGGAATTGGCGGCGGCTGAATTGCAGAATGACAAATAAGGTTTTTAGCCTTTTTAGCAATGTCCCAACAGCTATCAACCGGAGTAGTATAGTATATGGGGTATCAAACCATTTTGGGAGCGTTAGTGAACATAACAGTCATATCGGTGTTATCAGTCATGTTCAAATCGGGTAAATATTAAGACTTTACTATTAAAATCGACTAAAGGATTGATCTTGTGTCACTCAAGACCATAAATAAGAGAACTTTAAGGACGCTAGGCAAGAAATAGCTATTTAAACGGTAAAAAGATAAACTTTCAAGAAAAGGAAGGATCTTGATGAGTATCATGAACTAGGTAACTCTCGGTTCGATTTATCAAGCTAAAGCTTTTTTGGATCAAATCAAGACTTGGTCTTTTGATGGTGATTCTTAGGTAAAGGGATCCTCAAATCGTTTAGCCCATGATGTTTGGGTCTAAACTCTTTGAATCTCTATCACCATAGACTAGCTCTCGCATAGTGGTACAATAGAAGAAACAAGCATCTGCAACGTCCCTATTGAACCGTAAGATCCTTATACAGATGGTTAGTCTTAGCCTAAGAGATCAAACTCTTGTTCATAGATCCGGCTAAGCAAGCACGTGATGTTCGTGTCAAGCCGCCTTTGGACTTTAGACTAGATGGCCAAACTAGACTAAGCTTTGGGAATGATAAACAAGAAAGAATCTAAATTTATGTTTTAACTAAGCAAGAAATATAAATCCGAGAGTCCCTTGGTCCTTTAACCCATCAAGGTCCTAAAAAGACTACTCACAAGCAATTTGAGAAACCTCAAAATCCATAAGGATGAGAGAGTAACTCATAGGCTGCAAGATAATCAAAAACAACAAAAGGGATGAAGCTTTAAGAAAATAAGACTAAGCTATATGACTTAAAACTTCAAGATTGCATAAAAATTAAAGCTTTGAAACAAGTTTCAATGGCGAAAATACAAAGTTTCGGTTCGAAAGAGAAGACAGAAAATAAAATGGAAAACGTGATGAAGAGATAAGAGTGAGGGAGTAGGTATTTATACACAAAAAGGGAAAAACATAAACTTTGGGACCACTTTCCCGAAATGGTACTTTTTTGGCTTTTAGCGTTTCGGGCTTCGTCGTTATGAACGAGCCGAAACGCTAACTCTTATGATTCTTCTGGCAGGATCCATATCGGGCAAGGATTTCGTGAAGGCTTGCCTTCCTTGGTACTTGAATCGGCCAGTTCCCGTTGCCTTGCTCCGATATCCGTCCTTCGGGCATCCTCTTGCTGGATCTTCACACCGAGGTTCTCAATTCGGGATTAAGCCGCTGCTACTCGTCCAAATTGCCCTTGTGTCGTGATCTATCCTCGATATCGCCGGCTCATTCTCCATTTGTGACCTCTCTCCTTGGTCTCTTCTTTGGATCATCCTAAGCACCCGAGAACACACTCCAAACATGCAAGACTATGCAAAAACCTAACCTAATGCTTCTAATCCTAACATGAAAGAAAATGTGATGCAAACTAAGATAAAAGTGCAAGAATGAAATCCTAACTAGCATGAAATGTGTGCCAAAAACATGCAATTTACAGAGATATCAACACCCCCAAACTTGCCTTTTTGCTTGTCCTCAAGCAAAAGCCAACCGGAGGGGTGAGGTTTTATAGGAAAATGTGTAAGTTTGAATCCAAAACGCCATTTAAAGGAAATCAACTCAATGTCTAAGTTCAGGTTTCTAGGATGCAAGTCGAATTCTACTTATCCAAAAAGCCTTAGCCACATTCATCACAATGATCAAGCGAAAACAATCCCAACTTAGATGCACATTCAAATTCCCAAATCCCTTTCACATTCATTATGAAATTTAAAACGTGGATCTCATTCATGCCTGTCAACTAACTCATTTGGCTCAGGGTATGGTCACAAGCTAAATATGAACCCGTAGCGCGAACGGGTTAAGTGTTTAGATGGTATCAGTCATGAAAGGAACCTTCTTAATGCAAAATGCTAAGGGTAAAAACCAATGGATGCATACAAGGCTAGACTACCATCTACCCAGAACATCTATTTCGTTTCCTACCCTAGTCTAAACTGCTCCCTCTTAAGCTACCCTTTCTCTCGGCATTTCGCCGTTATCCCGATATCATTCCTCGATATTATCTTTCCGGGTCATCTTCGGGGGACTTCTTCTTTGTTGGAGATCGGTTTCGGCTTTCTGGCTCCTTTGTTGCGTTCCTTGTGTTTCACCTTTGGTGTTGTTGGCCGGATTTATGCTTTGTTGTTTGGCCTTCTTTTGCTTTTTCTTGGAATCGCCTTTTTCTTCTTTTGGTTTCGAGCTTCATTTGTTGCCGCCATCTCTTTTATTAGTGTCCCCGTCTGACTCCTTGGTTTCCTTTCTTTTCCTTCTGTCAACGCATGACCAAGTTGGAATATAACCCCTTTTTCCTAGTCTACCCAGCAATATCGGCCTCCGATTTCGGTGTTAAACCGTTTCAGTAACCAACCCTTAACCTAGTGTTGACCCGAGATGTGAGACAACGTCTACATGGAAATCTAATCTTGTCGATCTAAACCCAACACTTTTTGCCTAAGAAGATTCGAAAATGGTGCAAAGGCCTCACATGCTCTCACAAAAGTGTTTATTGGTTTAAAAACAATGGTTTCGGTTTAGGGTGGGGTCTGGTACTTGGACTAGCGAGAGGGTGGTAAAAAGGAAAAAGAAAGTCCAAGTGAAATCATTGAGCTATTTGACAGATACGAACGAGATAATTAGATTTTCAAATTAACGGTTCAAGTTTATTAGGGAAATGGTTCAAATCGCAATGCAACAAGTCAAAACTGAATTTCACAGGACAAATTCAAAACGTGATGCTGCCTTAAGCTCCGTCTAATTCGAAATGCATCAGACAAACAAGAACTAAGACATTGAGTTCATGACTTAAAAATGGCTATTTACAAGGATTCGTAATACCTAACACCTTACACAAATGCTTATGAATCCTATATGAATGCATCTAGACTCAATCCTAACATGGAAATGCAACTACATGAGTTCTTTTTGTGGGATAAATTTTCAAAAAATTTCAATTTTTTTTTTTTGTGTTTTTCTATGCAATTTTATGAATGCATGTACTAAATACTCCCCCAAACTAAAATCACACAGTCTCTGTGTGATAAAAGAAAGGAAGAATATGATCTTATGATTATGCAAAAATTCAAGCAAAATGAAAAATAATAGAAAAATGCTTATGTACAAAGGTTTGGAGTGGTACCTTACTGCTCAGTGTGATGTGAGGACGTGGTGTCCTCACTGGTGGAGAAGGATGGGTTGTCTGATTCCGGTATCGGGGATTGGCTCGCACGTCTCTTCCTCGACATGCTGTCCTCTTGGCAGGAATGCCTTCCTGGATCATTCAGCTCGCGCTCCCTTAGTTCGAACGAGAAGGAATGCCTCCTTTGAAGCATTTGGTTGACTGCTTCATCGGACTCCTCTTCTTCATTTCCTTCGGCTTACTCCAGAGACATATCGGCTTCATACCGTGGCGATGGTGTCGATCCCTTCAGTTTTGAGGTGAGCGACTTGATTTACCCCTTCAGGCCTTTCACGTGACCCTTGATTCCCTTCACCGTGGAGACTAGCTTTCTGATCGAACGGTCTTGCCACTTGCAATACCGTTGGAGCACATTGATCCTATCATGCGCCGCCTTGAGAGTTCGGTGTGGTCCACTGGTGATTGGATCAAAATGGTAGCGATCCGCCTCATAGAGAGGAAATCCAAACTCGTCAGTAGGGTCATCATAGGCGTCTTCATCCTCATCTTCTTCTTCAGCAGCTGTATCGACTTCTTCCCGATATTCTTCCTCGTAACCCTCATCGAAGTCAGCTCCATATGGGAAGAGATGCTCATCTTGGGGGTCGAAATCCAAATTCCTTGGCTCCCTTATCGTGGTGAGCCACGGGTTTGGCAGGAACACTACTGCAGCTTGTCATGATGCTCGGGTGAACTGATATCGGTGTCCATGCCGATATGGCTTCCCGAGAAACTGGCACTTCTTTAGATATGCAATGTCTATCCACCGGATTCCGTGAGTTGGCTCCTCGAGATCAATGCCAGCCCCTTTCAATATAGCAGAAACAACTCCTCCACAGCCTATCTGAGGCCTGTTGCTTGGCGTGGATATCATCCACGATTTGTAGTGGAGAAGCTCCTTCATCAATAACGTGATCAACCCGGTGCTCCTTCTGCTTCCCCTCAGTTCATACTCAGTCCGCGTCTCTTGAATGATTTCCACCAGGCCATCGTCCATTATCTCCAGCTCCTCTGTCAGGACAGCTCCGCATTCCTTCCTTGCAAAGAAAGTATGTGCAATAGCTCTTTGCAAATACCTTAAAGCTGGGTGCCTTATCCTGGTGCTCTTGTTCACTCCTGGCTTGTACGTCCCTACTCCAATGTGCATCCACAGTGCCTCCAGCTCCTCCATTTCTATATTCAGGGACATTTCGCGCATATCGCCTTGGCTGAACCCGAATATCGACTCCAGCTCCCGAAATGTCATTCGGTGAGTATCGTTTCCATACTTGAAACGAATGTGCCCATCTCCGACATCCTCCTGAGTGATCTCTCCAAACGCGTAGAACGTTACTTCCAGTGTTGCAAGGAACTGGAAGGTCGCTTCGTCATGGGACGCATAAGCGTTTTCCATGAATTTCTTCAGGCCCATTGCGTTTAAGAGGATCTGGCAGTCCTCATAGATGCCTAGCTCGGCCATTGTCTCCTCGTGGGGATAGCGCGTGGCCTAGAACTCCATTCGCCTGAATGCTGCACGCATTTCGGCAGGGTATGTCGGGATCCTGTACTTCTTCTTCCCGATGCACGCGTGGGTGAACGTACAATCGCCGCTCGGCTGGATTCTCCAACTGGTCTCTTTCCTTCTCTCTTTTCCGTTTGGTATTCCCTTGATCTCCCCAGAACTGCTCCGCTTCTTGTTGCTCCTACCATTGTACCTATCAATCAAAAACACTCGGAAGTGTGTAAATACAAAGAAAAGCTCTAAGGACAGAGACTGTCTTGCATGTATGTTTAAATCATAGGCAACTCTATTCATGACTAAAGAGACCCAAGCAAACAAATTGGAGTATTAGCAGATCGGGGAAGAGTCTAAATCGTGAAGAATAAATAGTGTTGTTCTTCACAAATCCAGATTTTAGACAAGCTTGCGTTTAAACAAAAAGGTGAAAAAGGGTCTTCTAGAATCTCGACACTTCAAAAGAGATTAGCCATGAAGCTATTCTCACAAATAGATGTGCCGAAATTCAACAAAACAAAAAACCTAAGCTTTTACGCGAAATCTGCCTACCAAAACGATTCTCCATCTACTCTCAATCCTTAATGCAGCGAATCTGAACAATCCTAAGAGATTATCAATCGTATCGCTATGTACTTGCATTTTACCTTAGATCGATATGCGAAAATCCTCGGATGAAAGCTCAAACTCGACTTTGCGAAATAAAAACTCAAAAGCAATTTTCTAGGATTGAGAGTGATGGGGAATGAAAACGAGAGAGGCGAGGGTTTTTATAAAGAAAAAGGAGACAAAGGGGAAAGGAAAGGTTGACTAGGGTTTCTTGGTTTGGGGAATAATTGTCGGTTAACCCCAACCAAGTAATCTTGCCTTATCCAAAAAAGTGGGCCATAATTTGAGCGCTTTTTCGGATTGGGCAAGCCTAGCCACCCTTTTACCTGGACGGACATATCGGGTTGACTCCGATATGATGTGATTAACGTTACGGATATCGGCTTGTTCCCGATATTTGATCACCGTGATGGTTGTCTAGCTTGGGCTTCGTCCCATATCGGCTACACGCCGTTGTGCCTGCCCGACGAAGAATACCTAGGGAGAATATAATGGAGTTAGCCCGATATTACATCCCGTTATTGAGCCAGACAGTTTCTCTTTTGGTTTTAGCTCCTCATACGTGTAAGTCTCCTCACCTTATCCTTCGTGGGATCCTGAAATCATTAAACTAAACTAGGAAAAACATTAATATGTACATGGATAAGCTTGGGGTGCCTCCCAAGAGCGCTTTGTTTTGAGTCACTTAGCTTGACTTTTCTTGGTCATCTTTTAGTGCGAAAGGGGGAAATGAACACCCCTCGATCCTGTGGGAGGATCCTTACTTTCCTTGATCATTGTGATGAAATCAGCCAGAGACACATTGGAAGTTTCCTCCTTGCTTGCCTTAAAACCCTTTTGATTGGTCAAATCGGTGTCTTTTATCACCTTATGGGTAAGCAAAGGGTCTAACTTTTCTCTTGCATCTCAGCTTATATCTCATCTCACCACCAGCAGAGAGAACAGGTTTGAGAGTCATACCTTCCAGAAGATCTCCGAGAGTCGGCCCTTTCACGTAGGACTTCTTGCAAGTGATCATCTCTTTTGTTTCTTCTTGGATTTCTCATAGATGCCCTTCGAATATTGCATTGAGACAGACCCCATCAAAGCTAGCTCCATCGTAGCATATTTCCAAGGATGGATCTTTGGTCTTCTCAATTGTCTTCTTGAGCACAAGGGAGTATGCGTGTTCCTTCTCATAGATTTTCTTCCATTTGGTGTCAAAGTGCATTACCAAGCTTTCAGTTAGTCTCAGCTCTACCTTGCCACTTTTGCAATCAAACATGCAACCGGCAGAGGCTAGGAAAGGTCTTCCCAACAGGAGAGTTTCCTTGACATCTTGGTCCATTTCTATCACCAGGAAGTCGCTTGGCAGTAGCACGTTCCCAATCATGAGGGGTAGGTCCAACAGCTTCCCAACAGTTTTCCTTTCACTTCCATCGGCCAGTGATAACGGCTTCTTGCAGTCGGTATAGGTGTCATACCCGAGACGCTTAGCTGTGGCGAGACTCATCACGTTGATGCTTGCTCCGAGGTCACACACACAGTTTTCAAAGGTAATTCCTCCAAGTGTGCATGGTAGAGTGAATGATCCTAGATCTTCGAGTTTCTTGACTACTAAGGGTTCCTCCTTATGTTTCTCCTCACGAGCTACTGAATTCCTTCCTATTGTTGCCATTGCATCAGCATAGAGCTTATCCTTCAAAGCTACTAGGAAATCTGGAATACGCTTGATTTCGTCAGTATTGTTGAAGAGATCTTCAACTTTCTTCAATGTTTCAATTAGTTCGGCCTCTTGTTCCTCTATGAGGCATTTCTTATGCTTCTGGGGGTATGGCATTGGTGGTTTATAGACTCGCAAGAATGGTGCTTTTGGGGGATCAGTGGGTTCTTTTTCCTCAGAAGCTTCCGAATTTTTCAAGCTCCCTCCCCTTCTTAGAATGTCGATGTCCGCATCGACTTGAGCCCGTTTCCTCAGAAGATCCCGTTTTTCCTCGTCAAAAGTGGTGATCATTTGGCAATACTCCTTTGGATTCATGACGGATTTTCCGGGAAGGTTGATTGCTTGGCTTGTAGACGCAATGCCTTTGTTGTTTTCAAGTGTATTAACACGAGCGGTCAAGTCTTCAATCTTCCCGGATAGTTCCGTGTGGACACCATCAATCTTGTTATGCACTTCAGCAAAACGTTTGTGCATATCCGCCTGGATATGCGTTTGACCTTGTAGAAGTTGCTTCAGTGTTCCTTCCAAGTCAAATCCAGCATAAGCATTTGGGTTTCCTTGTTGTTGTTGTGAGAAGCCAGGAGGTGCACCGGCTTGATGTCGTGGCAGATAGTCGTTATGGTTCTGGACCCGCGGTACAAAGCCTTGTTGATTCGTGTAGGTCACAAATTGTTTTGCTCCTCCTCCTGGTTGTTGAGGGTAGGTCTGGTCCTGAGGATTTGTGACGTTCGTGCTTCTGTAGGAAAGGTTGTTGTTCGGTTTCCAGTTGTTATACCCTCCTTGAGCGTTGATGTAGTTGACATCTTCATACTGAATGTCCTCCCCTTCTTGGACTTGAGTGAGTTCTTCCACGAAATGGACCTCCTTTTGAGTTTGGACAAGTAGTAACTTGTCAAGCTTCTCATTGAGTTCTTTGACCACCTTCCGGCTTCCTTCCACTTCTTCTTTGGAACCACGGTTGGATCTGTCATAGTCTTCGTGGTAAGAAGAGTCACTCTGAGCTAAGTTTTCAACTAACTCAAGATCGTCTTCAACTTCTTTAGCTAGGAAATTTCCATTGCTAGCCGTATCGAGGAGCATCCGAATCTTGGGAATTACACCCCGATATAGTGTACTGAGGAGTGATTCTTGGCTGAATCCATGGTGAGGGTACTGAGTGGTGTAGCCTTTGAATCTCTCCCATGCTTCACCAAAATTCTCGTTGGATTTTTGAGTGAAACCGCTGATTTCGTTCCGCAATCGGGCTGTCCTCGATGTGGAAAAGAACTTTGTCAGGAATGCCTTCTTGCAGTTTGCCCACGAGGTATTGGATCCGTGTGGCAGTGTCTTTTCCCATGCGTGTGCTTTGTCTCCCAGTGAGAAGGGACACAAACGCAGCTTGAATCCATCTTCGCTTACTCCATTGATTTTGGTCAAGGCGCACATACGATCGAACTGGTCGAGATGGTCAAGTGGGTCTTCCAAGGGCAGACCGAAGAACCGGTTATTCTGCACCATGGAGATGAGACCACTTTTGATCTCGAAGTTGTTGTTCTGCACTGGTGGTGGCTGGATTCCGTGTCGGCTTGCAGTCGATATCGGTGCATCTCTGACACCGATTTGCCTCACGGCTCTTGGAGCAGCTGCAACACCAGGCTGTCCTCGAACGCCTTGTACGCCTTTTGGACCTTGTGGTCCCTGGTTGCCTTGTTGTCCTTGAGCACCAACTGCGCCCGCAGCTCCTTGAGCACCTTGTTGGTTTTCCATCGTCACACGGTTAACCGTTTCGGTCTGTTCCCGATTTCGTCTAGCTGATCTTTCGAGCAGGTGGATATCGTCTATTGGTGGAACAAGGTTCGTTGTACCATGTGAACGTAAGCTCATAAAACAAGACTTTTTTATCTTGCAAGCAATTCCTCAATTGCTCATATCATTGCAATATATTGAGATATCAATCCTTCTTGGGAGATGATGCAATAAGAATACAAAGTTAAGCTTAAGCTAAGCTAAAATAGCAAATGCAAGTCACAAACAAGTATTTAAAGCTAAAGACAAACTTAATTAGATACTATTAGAGCAATAACTATGAAATTGAGCCTTAATCACTACTAATCAAGATACTAAACAAGGATTAACTACTAAGCAAGATTAACAATTTAACTAAAACGAAACCTAGGGATGGAATCATTGATTTGGGAAACTAAATGGACAATCTTGCAATCAATTAAGCAACTAATCAAGCTAACTCTATGTCAAGAACACTTAAACAAGATTAAACCATGATGTGTGGCCTTAATCCCTTTCTTAATCACCCTAATGAACTAATGATGTTTTAGCATTAAGATAATCAAGAAGCATTAATTTCAAGTCTATAAGGCATGATAAACACTCTAAACATCTAATGTCTTAGGCTAGAAATGTAAATCTCTTATTAAGTTGGTTCAAGCATTTCATCAAACACTTGGTGGGTGTATGAAATTCCTATGATCCAAGATAGCAAAGATTAGCTATTTGGCATTAAGAACTATTTAATAAGAAGAGAAATGGAAGAATCTATCCTAGATTGCAAGATTGAACCATTAGAAATCCCTAAATCTAACCCATCCCTAAGTTTCTAGATTACTACTCACTAATCATCATTAAGCCCATCAAATCAAGTATGAAAGATAAGCTAAACATGATTAGGGAAAGATAAAACAAGAGATTCAAAAGAGATATTGCATTAAACTCAAAAGATCCAAGCTTAAACAAAGTATTGCCCAAAGTGGCTAAAAGTTTAGGCTAAGAACAAGAGAATAAAAGTTAACATAAAAAATTAGGTCTAAAGAGTATTTATAGGAGGGACCCATAAAGAAGACAAAAAGAGTTTTTCTGGGAGAATTTCGACCAAGCTCGTCGAAATAAGTCGTCGAAACTTCATCCTGGAGGAAAGTTTCGACGTGGTCTCGTCGAACCGAGTCATCGAACGGGTCTTCAAGCTTTGATCCATCTTCACGCGTTTAAAGAAGTTTCGATGTACTTCGTCGAACGCCTTGGTCGAACGGTCGTCCTGGAGAAATGTTTCGACCAAGCTCATCGAACGCAGTCGTCGAACGGTCGTCCTGGAGAAATGTTTCGACCAAGCTCATCGAACGCAGTCGTCGAACGGTCGTCCTGGAGAAATGTTTCGACCAAGCTCATCGAACGCAGTCGTCGAACGGTCGTCCTGGAGAAATGTTTCGGCCAGCCTCGGTCGAACGAAGTCGTCGAACGGTCGTCCTGGAGAGAAGTTTCGGCCAGCCTCGTCGAAACTTCTCGCCGAAACTTCTTCAGGATTCTTCTTCTCCATCTTCTTGCTCTTCTAAGTGATGTGCCATTCCTCTCCAACTCCATTGTTGCCTCCACAGCATCCATGTTACCTGATCAAGACTCCAAATGCACCAAAACATGCAAGGACTATGCAAAGACACTCTAGGACTCTAAATGATACAATGCAACACAATGATGCTATATTAGACCCCTAAATGATGAGAAACTTATACTAAATGGATGCTAAAATGATGCAAAATATAGACATATCAACTCCCCCAAACTTGCCTTTTGCTTGTCCCCAAGCAAATGAAACACAAGCTAAGGAGAGAGGTTTGAAAGTGGGGACTCAAATCCAAAGGTGCCAAGCAAATGAATCAATTCAATGGTCCTAGTTAGTAGTTCTAGGATGCTCTTTATGCAAATTTCTACTCCAAAAGGTCTAGCCATACCCATACTCATTCAAGTGAACCCAAGCCTTAACCTACACAAGCATTCATTTTCACCAACTCTTTAACATTCATTAAGTAGTAACCATGGATCATGAATCATACAATGCTAGAAAACTTATTTGGTTTTTGGGTAAGGTTTTGAGATAAAAATGATCTCAACTTCATGGGGTTCCAATGCAAGGGATCTCTCAATGAACAAGTGAACTTTGGCAAAATGCTAAGAGTAAAAAGCAACCTATGCATACAAGGACAAACTTCCATCTACCCTTTGTAACACAATTGTCTTCACTCTCATTTTCTTTTAAGCTCACTCACCAAGTCCAACCTAAGCTACCCATTGCAAGGCAATTCGCCAAACCCTTAAGCTCAAACCATTTCTTCTTTTTCTCTTTTAAGTACTTGGGGAAAACTCCTTCTACAACCACAAGTGTTGGCACACTTTCACTTCGAGCTCTTTCTCTTTTCATTCACAATTTGCTATCCCCTTTCTTAAAACAACTTAGCCATATTTTTTTCTTTTTCTTGGCTCTTTACTTTTCTTTTCTAGAGGATTTCTTTTCTTTTCTTAACACTTAGAGTATAATATATAATGCCAACACTTGTTCCAGATATTTTCGTTTCCCCCCTTTCACCATCTCAACTTCGCCCAAATTACTTGTTCCACATCAAATGTCAAGCCAAAATCCCCACCCAAGAATCCTATCCTATCACCTAGCTCATTGTTTTCGAGCTAGCTACATGGAAGCCTATCCTTGTCGCTCTAAACTCAACACTTTTTGCTAAGTTCACAAGAAGAAAAAGGCCTAATGCACTCAATAAGGAAGAGGTTTCAAAGGAAGCTTAGTTAGGGAGTTCGTTTTCAACCGCTCTAAAGATGAGAGTCGGCTATTTGGGTTAACAAGAGTGGTAAAAGGAAAGAAGATAACCCAAATATGTATATGGTATCCACAAGTTCTCTAGCAATGCATAACCATGATAATTACTTGTTCAAATTAGGTTCAAGTTCAAGAGAGTTGGTTTCTATTCAAAGCTTGCTTCAATTAAAACTTGAATTTCAAATGGTGAGGTCCAAGTAGGGTTCAACTTTAACTTTCAAAATTTGCACACCAAGCATCAAACAACTATTAACTAGGGCCTTGGACTAATTCATGAGTTTAACACCTTACAAGGAAAAATCATCATTGTCCCCTATGCATGAATGCAATCCTATATGAAAGTTAGACTCAATCCTACTTATATAACAAATGCAAATGCAACTACATGCTATTTTGTTTTTGAAATTTTCGAAATTTTTCCAATTTTTTGGTTTTTTTCTATGCCATAGATGAATGCATGAGACTCAAGAATGCATGAGAAAGAAAAATAAGATCACAAAACACAAGATCAAATAAACCATACTCCCCCAAACTTAAATTACACAGTCTCTTGTGTAATCCAAGCTTGGAGAAGATTTCAACATGTAAAAATAAAAGACTTAATGGTATCTACAATGTATGGAGTGGTACCTTGATCAAAATCGCATGGAGGAGGATGAGTAGGAGCCCATGGAGTAGGACGGATTACTTGATTGGGGAGTGGGAGACCTCATCACACGCTTTCCACGCCGACGTGTTTCATAGGAGGAGGGGCGTGGTTCATCTTCCGCTTCCATTGTACTTGGCGTTCCTTGGAAGGAATGGCGCCTTTCTTCCATGTGACTATCCCCCTCTTGATCCTCTTGCTGCTCTTGTTGATGCCTTGAGGATGAGACTCCTTCACTCTTGGCCGTGAGGAATTTGATTTGCTTTCCCATTTCCTTGACAGTTTTTACAAGCTTCCTTATGGTTTTGTCTTGCCATTTGTTCCACCTTTTAAGGAGCTTGATGTGTTCATGGGCTTTCCTTGAAGTCTCTCCTTGGTTGGTTGTTTCATAAGGTACAAAGTAGTACCTCTCACTGCCATAGACCGAGGGAGCTTGGTAAGGCTGGTGGGAAGTGTCCCATGAACCCATAGGAAGTGTAATTATGTCATCAAGCTCTTCGTCGGATGGAGTGAAGGTGGCGTTTGACCTCTCCCTTAGGCTAGTGAGGTGAATGCAAGGCAATCAGATTGTAGCCTCCTTGAGCTTCTCCACATTGAACTTGTACCGGTAGCCGCTTCCTTTCTTAACCAAGAAATGACCCTTAAGGAGGTAGGAGGAGTCTATAAACTCTCTCTCGGTTGATGGCTCGCCTAAGGTGATGCCCACTTCCTCAAGGATCGGCGTGATCATACCTCCAATGGCTATTGGGATTGAGCGGTCCTTCTTGCTAAATGCATGAGCATGGTAAGTCGCTGCATGAGCCAACCAAAGCTGTATCATCCCATTCCCCGTGGTATCCCCATATGGTAGGATATTGTCATGACAGTAGCGGATGATGTCCTTAAGCTCAGCAGCAAGCATCTCCCACTCTTCAGAAGTCACAACCACGGTTTACTTCTTGGCCAAGAAGGTGTTAGCTAACACCTTGTGAGCATAGCGAATAGAAGGATGTCGAATCATCTTGTTCCTCACTCTCCCGGCCTTGAAATCCCCATGGGGAACAAACTTCCATAGCTTTTCCAACTTGCTCTTCCTAACATTCAAGCGGGATCCCGGCCCGGTGCCCTCATCAAACCCAAGTACTTCGCTTAGCTTCTTGAAACCCATCTTGTAGGACTTGTTGCGAACCCGAAACTTGATGAAACCGAAACCATTTATTCGCTTATCAATCCCAGCCGAGCTTGAAGTTTCCACCACCAAAGTAGAGAGGAATTGGCAAGTCTCCTCTTGGTAACTCGGGTGTTAGTTGTTGAACCATCTTGCGCATCCCAAGTTCCGAAAGATCCTTGTTACATCATCCAAGAGACCTAGCTCTTCTAGCAGCTCATGATCCGGGTACTTAGTTCCCCTAAAAGGTTTCTCCATAAGAGCCTTGTATACTTCCGGGGATGTTGGAGGAGTAGCTGCGGCTTTCTCAGCCTTCCTCACTCTTGCTTTCTCCCTACTAATGTCCCTCTTTTGGGATAACTTCCTTATGACCGGTGGACTTTGCTCGGGATCCTCTTCTTCCACTTCCACGGGCCTCTTGCCTTGTCTCTTGCTAGCTTCACTCCTTGTTCTCCCCATTAGTACCTATATAAGCAAAAATCTTGGAGAAGAGTGAGTATGTGATGAATTTTAAATTTTGAAAACCACAATCATGCAATTATAAAATTCCATGGAGGTTTGCAAGAATTAAAACTCAATGGCAATTAATGATAAAGCAAGAAATAATCCCAATTTAATGAAAATTTCTCTTAGCATTCAAAGATTTTAACAAGGAATTATTCAAATTAAGCACTCTCTAAGTGAATATGAATTAAAATTCAAGAGGTTTCTAGCTTAATTACCTATATAACATGGGAAAACAAGCTCAAAGAAACCAAATTCCAAAATTTTGAACATTAATTAGGCTAAAACATGAATTTTCGCAACTCTTCAAAATCCTAAAATAAAAATGTTCAAAAATCAAAATTTTCCCATGTTATTCCTTGAAAAACCTCAGCAATCATCACCCATAACAACAATCTACTATACCCAGCTCAAACAACTCATTCAAAGACCTTCTATCAATCCTAAATTCCAATTCATTCTCAAGGAGAATTCAAAGATAAAGAGAGAGGATGAGAAGGCAAACCTTGGTTCCACGCAAAGGTATGGTCGAAATTCACTAAGGAATCAAGAATGACCAACAATTTCGGAATTAATGCACTTGGAATCAAAGAATTTGATGAAGAATTGAGAGAGAAAAGAGAAAAACAAGTTCTTATCCTTATGTAAATGGGAAAAATCGTGGTGAATGAGAGATATGGGGAAGAAGGGGTTTTAAATCCTCAAAAATCGGTCCAATATAAGTGTGAGAAGTCAACATTAAACCGGTCAAAGGAAGGAAGAAAAGTCAAGCAAACCTGATTTTTAGGAAAATTTCGACGAGATACACCGAAACTCCTCGTCGAAACTGTGGTTCGGCGTGTCTCGTCGAAACTTTTGGCCGAACCGTCACCCTGGAAGAAAATTTCGACGTGCCCTCATCGAAATTGTTCACCGAAATTTCACCCTGGAAAAGAATTTCGACGAGTTACGCCGAAAATGTTCGCCGAAATTTCTTTAAAAATTTCCTCCACACCTTTTTCTTCAAGTCTAAGTCCTCCATACTCAACCTAAAACTTTCAAAAACTCATAGAAACATAATCATAGTACTAAATCAAGAATATATATACAAGGATAACCATGGGAATGCCTCCCAAGTGCGCTTGTTTAACGTCATTAGCTCGACTTTTCAAACCTTTTAGGCTAGAGGGGGGTTTTGAAGAGGGATTGAGCTTGCCTCCTCCTTTGACTCATGCACCAAGAATGGCTTGACCCTATGACCGTTAACTGTGAAGTCCTCACCATTCTTCCCTATCAAGGTGATGGCTCCATATGGCAACACTTCTCTAATCTCAAAAGGGCCTCCCCACCTTGACTTGAGCTTACCCGGGAACAACTTCAATCTTGAATTGTAGAGAAGAACCTTGTCACCAGCACTTAGCTCCTTCCTTACAATCCTCTTGTCATGGAAAGCTTTGGTCCTCTCCTTGTAGATTCTTGAGCTTTCATAAGACTCAAGCCTAATCTCCTCAAGCTCTTGGAGTTGGATTAACCTCTTCTCTTGGGCAGTTTTTATGTTGTAGTTGAGAAGCTTCACAGCCCACAAAGCCTTGTGCTCAATCTCAACTGGTAAATGACAAGCTTTCCCATACACAAGATTGAAGGGAGACCTTCCAATTGGTGTCTTGAAGGCTGTCCTATAGGCCCACAAAGCATCATCAAGCTTGATTGACCAATCTTTCCTTGTTAGACCCACAGTTTTCTCCAAAATAGCTTTGATCTCACGGTTTGAGACTTCCACTTGACCACTAGTTTGAGGGTGGTAAGGGGTAGCTACCTTATGCTTGACACCATGCTTGTTCAATAACCCTTCAAAAACCTTGTTGATGAAGTGGCTTCCTCCATCACTAATCACCACTTTTGGTACACCAAACCTTGGGAAGATTATGCTCTTGAACAATTTGACCACAACCTTGGAGTCATTAGTGGGACTTGCAATGGCTTCAACCCACTTTGACACATAATCAACAGCCACTAGGATGTATTGGTTACCAAAAGAAGAAGGGAAAGGTCCCATGAAGTCTATTCCCCAAACATCAAATAATTCTACTTCCAAGATAGGGTTTTGGGGCATCTCATCTCTTTTGCTAATGTTCCCCTTCCTTTGACAAGGCTCACATCTCTTGATATACTCATGAGTGTCCTTGAACAATGTAGGCCACCAAAACCCACTTTGAAGCACCTTTGTAGCTGTTTTGAATGTGGCAAAATGCCCTCCATATTTAGATCCATGGCAATGAAAGATCACACTCTCAACCTCTTCTTGTGCTAAGCATCTCCTATATATTCCATCAGCACATCTCTTGTAGAGGTAGGGCTCATCCCAATAGAAGTGTGACACATCTCTCAAAAACTTCTTCTTGTGATAAGTGTTTAGATGAGTGGGCTCTTCATTGCATACCAAGTAGTTAACAAAATCAGCATACCAAGGTTCACTCTTTGCTTCCATGCCTTGAATCTCTTCAAGCTTCCTTCCAATTCCATGCACACTAGCAATGCTCTTGATCATCATAATTTGTTCCTCCGGTAAAGAATCATTGATTGGCAAAGCATCTTCAATCCTCATCCTTGACAAATTATCAGCCACACCATTTTCTACACTCTTCTTGTCCACTATTTCCATGTCAAACTCTTGTAGAAGCAGAATCCATCTAAGGAGCCTTGGGTTGGTCTCCTTCTTGGCATAAATGTGGTGCAATGCAGCATGATCGGTATACACTATGACCTTTGATCCCACCAAGTAAGATCTAAACTTCTCAAAAGCAAACACAACTGCCAAGAGTTCCTTTTCTGTTGTAGCATACTTTGTTTGAGCATCATCAAGTGTTCTACTAGCATAGTAAATCACATGAAGCTTCTTGTCTTTCCTTTGTCCAAGCACAGCTTCAACGGCATAGTCACTAGCATCAGCCATGATCTCAAAAGGTAGACTCCAATCCGGTGCTTGCACAATGGGGGCACTCACAAGTGCCTTCTTGATGGTCTCAAAAGCTTGCAAGCATTCTTCATCAAACTGAAAATCCACCTCCTTTCAAAGGAGTCTTGTCAAGGGTCTAGCAATCTTAGAGAAATCCTTGATGAATCTCCTATAGAAACCGGCATGCCCAAAGAAACTCCTTATGCCCTTCACATTGATTGGAGGCGCCATCTTGACCATGACATCTATCTTGGCTCTATCCACTTCTATACCATCTTCAGAGATCTTATGACCCAACACAATGCCTTGGTTGACCATGAAGTGACACTTTTCCCAATTGAACACCAAGTGAGACTCCTCACATCTTTGTAGAACCCTGCAAAGATTAGAAAGACAAGCAGAAAAAGAGGCACCATACACAGAAAAGTCATCCATAAACACTTCTACCATTTCCTCAATAAGATCGGAGAAGATACTCATCATGCACCTTTGAAAGGTGGTTGGAGCATTACATAACCCATATGGCATCCTTCGATATGCAAAGGTACCATGAGGGCATGTGAAAGTAGTCTTCTCTTGATCATTAGGATGAATGGGTATTTGGAAGAACCCACTATATCCATCAAGGAAACAATAGAAGGGATGGTTAGCCAATCTCTCAAGCATTTTATCAATGAAAGGAAGAGGGAAATGATCTTTTCTAGTAGAAGCATTAAGTTTTCGATAATCAATACACATCCTATGGCCGGTTATGGTTCTAGTTGGTATTAACTCATCTTTATCATTCTTAATCACAGTGATTCCACCTTTCTTAGGGACAACATGCACGGGAGATACCCAAGTGCTGTCACTAATAGGATAGATCACATTAGCTTCCAAAAGTTTTAAGATTTCCTTCTTAACCACTTCCTTAAGGTTTGGGTTCAATCTTCTTTGATGTTCAATTGAGGAAGCATTCTCATTTTCAAGGTGAATCCTATGAGTACAAAGTATAGGAGATATGCCCTTGATATCACTTAGTGAGTAACCAATTGCTCTCCTATACTTTCTCAACTCATTCAAGAGAGAGTTGAGCTCATCATCACTCAATTGTTCATTGACAATAATAGGGTAGGTGGAGTTAGGGCCTAAGAAAGCATACCTTAATCCAATGGGAAGTGGTTTGAGGTCCAACTTTGGGGCCTTAAGTTCGCTCCAATCCTCATCAAGGTCCTTGGCCAATTCGCCATCCTCAAGCTCCTCTAGCTTTTCCTCTTGTCCTTGACTTAAAACCTCAACTTACATGGACCTCTTGTCTTGGTCACATTCCAATTCACCCTCACATGAAGCTACCAATCTTGTAAAGCCTTCCTCCCCATCAAGAGCCTTGCGCGAATCAAGCATTTGCATGTATGCTTGTGTTTCCTCATCCAAGTACCCTTTCTCTCCATGTGGTTTGGTGAGAGCAACACCAAGATGGTCCTCTTGAGCTAGTTCCTCTAGCAACTCATCGGCTAGCTCATCCATAGTCTCAATGTAGAATAGTTGACCATCAATGGTGGGTTTCCTCAAAGTCTTCTTTATGTCAAACTTCAACTCAATCCCTTTTCCAAGATGTAAGCCAATCTTTCCATGCTTAACATCTATAATAGCACCAGCTGTAGCTAGGAAGGGTCTTCCCAAAATCAAAGGATCCTTTGGCTCTTCATCCATCTTGAGCACCATGAAATCCGTGGGGATGATGAAGTTACTAACCTTGATAGGCAAATCTTCAAGAACTCCAATAGGTAACCTCACACTTCTATCCGCAAGTATCAAGGAGATTCCACACTCTTTGTACTTGGTGAAACCAAGCTTCTTTGCAATTGAATAGGGCATAAGGTTGATGCTAGCTCCAAGATCACACAAGCAATTTTCAAAACTAAGAGGACCTAGGGCGCATGGTATTGTGAAAGATCCGGGGTCTCCTAGCTTCTTTGGTATCACATTGCTTTGGATTATGGCACTACACTCTTGAGAAACTAGCATAACTCCTTGGATATCCCTTGCTCTTTGTGCCACGGTATCCTTCAAGAACTTAGCATATTGTGGAATCATCATAAAGGCATCCACCAAAGGCATCTTGAGCTCAATGTCTTTGATTTGCTTGTCAAACATAGCCTTGTATTTCTCCACCAATTGTTTCTTAAACCTCCCGGGAAAAGGAAGCTTAGGCTTGTAGGGTGGAGGAACAAATCTTGACTCCTTCTTGTGCAAATCCTCCTTTGGCTTCTCCTTTACCACTTCCTTACTCTTCTTTGCAATATATACATCATCAAAAGTTATAGCATCTTGAGCTTTTTCAAAGCTATCCTCCCCATCTTGAATTTCAATGTCCTCATTGATCAAAGGACTTGACCTTGGAGGCAACTCCTTTCCACTTCTCAAAGTAATGGCATTGATGTACTCCTTGGGATTTGCTTCACACTTTCCCGGTAGAGTACCTTGAGAGTTGGAGCTAGAAGCCTTGCCTTTCTCTAGCTGCTTGAACTTTTGTTGAAGACCCCCAATTTGAGTAGCAAGCTCATTGAGTGAGGAGTCCATCCTTGTGTTGATTTCAGCAATCTTCTTTCCCATATTAGCATCACTATTGGCTTGACCTTGTAGGATTTGTTGAAGCATAAGCTGAACATTGTCTTGTGGTGGACCTTGTGAAGCTTGATTAAAACCCGGTGGAGCATTGCCTTGGTTGAACCTTTGCCCACCAAAGTTGCCTTGGTTTCCTCCTTGGTAGTTAGACCTTGGTGCATAACCTTTTTGTTGATTGTTGTAGGGCACAAAAGGCTTTCCTTGAGTAGCTTGTGGAGGGTAAACTTGGTCTTGGGGGTTAGCCACATTAGTACTCCTATAAGAGAGGTTGTTGTTCCCCTTATAGTTGTTGTTATAGTTGTTGTTGTATCCTCCTTGGCCTCCCACGAAATTTACCTCCTCTTGACCCTCTTGGTATTCAACTTGATCATCACAATCCTCCACATTATCTTCAACAAAATGTACATGCCTTTGGTTTGAGGACATGAGCTTGTCCATCTTGTCATGTAGAGACTTCATTTCCCTCTTGTGAGCATCAAAATCACCTCCCCTTGGAGCTCTATCATAGTCTTCATTGTAATTACCATCACTCAAGGCAAGATTCTCTACAAGCTCCAAACCATCTTCAACATCTTTGCCCAAGAAATTCCCATTGCTTGCGGTATCAAGAAGCATTCTTATCTTTGGTAGAACACCTCTATAGATTGTGCTTAGTAGAGACTCTTGTGTGAAGCCATGATGAGGACATTGCATTGTGTAGCCCTTGAATCTTTCCCATGCTTCATTGAAGGATTCATTGCTCTTTTGAGTGAAGCTAGAGATCTCATTCCTCAACTTGGCGGTCCTAGAGTTGGAGAAGAACTTAGATAGGAAAGCTTTCTTGCACTCATCCCATGTAGTGATAGTACCTTGAGGCAAAGTTTTCTCCCATTGCCTTGCTCTATCCCCAAGAGAGAAGGGAAATAGTCTTAGCTTGAAGGCATCTTCACTCACACCATTCATCTTGAATAAGCCACAAACTCTATCAAAGTTGTCCAAGTGATCTAGAGGATCCTCCATTGGCAACCCATGGAACTTGTCTTGTTGAACCATAGAGATGAAAGCTGGCTTCACTTCAAAGGTATTGTTTTGAACCGGTGGAGGATTGATACTATAGCGATTTTGGTGTGTATTTGGAGCATCTCCAGCCCCAATAGTCCTCCCTAAGCGTGGCGCATGCAAGGGGTTTCCATTGCCCCTTTGTGCTTGCGCCATGTGTGGTGGAGGTTGATCTCTTTGTTGCTCTTCCATTCTCAACCTCTCTAACCTTGCAGCTTCCCTTCTTGCAATCCTTGCAACCTTTTCCAATTGATCAATGTCTTGAAAGCCTTGCAAGTTGTTGTCTCCTTGTGATCTCAAATGCATTCAAGGAAAAACTGAAATCTAGAAAAGTAGATGGTCAATAAGCAAAAAGATCACTTAATCTCAAACCAAACTCAAATCTTAATGATCAATCAATCACAATATGGCAACGGCGCCAAATTGAAACAAGACTTTTTTATATTGCAAGCAATTCCTCAATTGCTCACATCATTGCAATATATTGAGGTATCAATCCATCTTGGGAGATGATGCAATAAGAATACAAAGTTAAGCTTAAGCTAAGCTAAAATAGCAAATGCAAGTCACATACAAGTATTGAAAACTAAAGACAAACTTAATAAGATACTACTAGAGCAATAACTATGAAATTGAGCCTTAATCACTACTAATCAAGATACTAAACAAGGATTAACTACTAAGCAAGATTAACAATTTAACTAAAACGAAACCTAGGGATGGAATCATTGATTTGGGAAACTAAATGGACAATCTTGCAATCAATTAAGCAACTAATCAAGCTAACTCTATGACAAGAACACTTAAACAAGATTAAACCATGATGTGTGGCCTTAATCCCTTTCTTAATCACCCTAATGAACTAATGATGTTTTAGCATTAAGATAATCAAGAAGCATTAATTTCAAGTCTATAAGGCATGATAAACACTCTAAACATCTAATGTCTTAGGCTAGAAATGTAAATCTCTTATTAAGTTCGTTCAAGCATTTCATCAAACACTTGGTGGGTGTATGAAATGCCTATGATCCAAGATAGCAAAGATTAGCTATTTGGCATTAAGAACTACTTAATAAGAAGAGAAATGGAAGATTCTATCCTAGATTGTAAGATTGAACCATTAGAAATCCCTAAATCTAACCCATCCCTAAGTTTCTAGAGAACTACTCACTAATCATCATTAAGCCCATCAAATCAAGGATGAAAGATAAGCTAAACATGATTAGGGAAAGATAAAACAAGAGATTCAAAAGAGATATTGCATTAAACTCAAAAGATCCAAGCTTAAACAAAGTATTGCCCAAAGTGGCTAAAAGTTTAGGCTAAAAACAAGAGAATAAAAGTTAACATAAAAAAATTAGGTCTAAAGAGTATTTATAGGAGGGACCCATAAAGAAGACAAAAAGAGTTTTTCTGGGAGAATTTCGACCAAGCACGTCGAACATACTCGTCGAAACTTCACCCTGGAGGAAAGTTTCAACGAGCCTTCGTCGAACCAAGTCATCGAACGGGTCTTCGATCATCAATCCGTCTTCAAGCGTTTAGGAGAATTTCGACGAGCCTTCGTCGAACGCAGTCGTCGAACGGTCGCCCTGGAGAAATTTTTCGGCCAGTCTCGTCGAACGCCTTCGTCGAACGGGCGTCCTGGAGAAGAATTTCGACGAGCTTCGTCGAACCTGCTCGTCGAAACTTCTTCAGGATTCTTCTTCTCCATCTTTTTGGCAACTTCTTGCTCTTCCAAGTGATGTGCCATTCCTTTCCAACTCCATTGTTTCTTCCATAGCATCCATGTTACCTGATCAAGACTCCAAATGCACCAAAACATGCAAGGACTATGCAAAAACACTCTAGGACTCTAAATGATACAATGCAACACAATGATGCTATAATAGACTCCTAAATGATGAGGAACCTATACTAAATGGATGCTGAAATCATGCAAAATATATACATATCAGTTCATATACCTGTCAAGACAGAGATATGCGAGTAAAAGTGTTAAATGACTGGAAAATATAAACTTGTTCTTATAACGACCTAATACCGAAATGACTAAACTATCTCCCAAATCGGCAACGGCGCCAATTGACAAATAAGGTTTTTAGCCTTTTTAGCAATGTCCCAACAGCTATCTACCGGAGTAGTATAATGTATGGGGTATCAAACCATTTTGGGAGCGTTAGTGAACATAATGGTCATATCGGTGTTATAAGTCAAGTTCAAATCGGGTAAAGATTAAGACTTTACTATTAAAATCGACTAAAGAATTGATCTTGTGTCACTCAAGACCATAAATAAGAGAACTTTAAGGACGCTAGGCAAGAAATAGCTATTTAAACGGTAAAAAGATAAACTTTCAAGATAAAGGAAGGATCTTGATGAGTATCATGAACTAGGTAACTCTCGGTTCGATTTATCAAGTTAAAGCTTTTGGATCACATCAAGACTTTGTCTTTTGATGGTGATTCTTAGGTAAAGGGATCCTCAAATCGTTTATCCCATGATGTTTGGGTCTAAACTCTTTGAATCTCTATCACCATAGACTAGCTCTCGCATAGTGGTACAATAGAAGAAACAAGCATCTGCAACGTCCCTATTGAACCGTAAGATCCTTATACAGATGGTTAGTCTTAGCCTAAGAGATCAAACTCTTGTTCATAGATCCGGCTAAGCAAGCA
>JAHZTW010000001.1:390972248-390988409 GCA_020283515.1 Alliaria petiolata
TGAACAGAAAACAAATCTCTCGTTGCCAACACAGTAATCTTTGCATGCCATGTGTCTTGAAAAGCAATAACTTCCTTCACTAAAATCCATGTGATTATAGATAATCCATTGCATGGTGGCAGAAGAAAAAATGAGATGCTATAATTATCATGGAAAACAGAGCTATCGTAAAAGAAGAGCTTGTTTGATTCATAAACAACTGCACGCCATTGGATAAATGCATTTGATGTCTCTTGGAATACCCATGTTGTGCTATGCACAATCTCCCTTTTCCACTTGGAATCCTCATATTGCAATCCAAATAGTTTTGCAACGACCGGAAAGAACAACATAGGTGCGATTGTAAACGTGAAAGGAAGAAACACAAAAACCTTTTGTGTTGCCTGTGTGCAAATAAGAGCGTTGTTCATCATATAACTTGCGAAAAGTTTTACTCTAGTTGACGATGGTGGTAGCGGTAACTGTAACCGCGACACTGACATGATTCTACTATAATCAAAAGTAGCCAAACCAAGAGTAGTTTTCTTCCTTTTCTTATCACTGTCCGTACCATAATCTGTGTTAACGTCTTCCTCAACATCAACCTCAGCGCAGGCCTTCAAATCCTCTAATACAACTCTTTCGTATTGTTCAACACACTTACCACGAAAAAACACAGTTCGTAAACTAGATGTATCTCCTTGATAACCAAGACCAGTCATTGTCATGTAGGTTGTTCCCATGCTTAAAATCTTGTCTAAAGTTGCAGAGCCCTTGTTTAGCATACATATCTTCTTATGTGTCTCATTCACTTCACACTCCAAAATCTTGTTTTTCTCTTGCTCTAAACAAAGTGCATCGTGTAGTTTATTTATTTTACCTTCCAATATATGTTTCTCGGCAAGGAACATCACACCTAAATAATCCCCATGGTGCTGCTCCAATTGCAGAATACAATCCTTAGATTCCAACAACTTTGTATCCTCGTGAGCACAATCTAAGCCACAACTTGCTTGAACAAAAAATTTGTGATTTATAATAGAATCGATAGATTTATGTTCTTTGTTTCGATCACGATCCGGTGGCTTGCGATTGATTTGTCAATGACAATCCTTTCTCCATAAACCAAAATTCAGATGTAGCTGCTTTAAGTCCATATATGTATCATTGTCTCGCATGTCGATGCCATGAAAGACTCGAACTTGTTCTGCTGATCCAAACCGCATGCCGTTGATGAAAGTTTGCTTTTCTGTGGACATACAACTCAACCCAAAAAAAATTACTCTACCGCCGATTGTTGCAGAAAACATACACTCATGAGAATGTTTGTCTATGAGTTTCAAGTTCCACGCAACACCATTACTTGTTCCAAAATCTTTACGTGAACATATGGATTCGTTCAAATCTGATTTTAGAGAAAGCATTGATGTTTCTTCATCATAAATTGGGTCATTGTAGAATACTTGTACATCATCAACTCTACCAACCATGGCTAGCTCCGCATCATCTGTATCAAACTTATCATATATTGGACCACCAAACTCCTTCGTGAAGAAATCCTCATCGTCTTCGTCTTCTGTCTCATAATCATCATCATCAGCCTTTTCTGCATCAAAATCATCGTCGCATATATCGATATCATCTTCATCATCATTCATAGTTGGAGAAGCAGCTTGCCGCAACACCGAAACATGAATAAACGATGTGAGTTGTTTCATCTGCTCTGTGAGATTCGCCATCGTCTGGCACAAAATCTCGTTCTCCGTTAACGGAGGGTTACGTCGTCGCTGTTTAGCCATCGAGAAGGAACGTCGCTCGGCTCTGATACCAACCTGGCGCAGCATACGAATTGGATAATCAGCTCAATCTAGGGATTTGATGAATCTCTAGAGAACCGCTTCGCTCAATCAAGGGATTCGAAGAATCGCTTGAGACCGGCTTCCTGTTTTGATGAATTTGATGAATTTAATCGAATCAAGAACAAGGTATACGAGAAATCTCTCTGTTTATTAGGTATCAAAAGCTGCCTTCTAGCGTAAAACTCACGGTTACATATATAGTGAATAAGAAACCAAAACCCTAGCGTAAAAATAAGTTATAAAGCCCAAACATAAATAATAAGCCCATAAAAATAATAAAAACGTGCGGTAAACGGAAGATGCGCTGCATCAGTTAGTGATATATCATGGTTTTTACTCATTTTTGAACCATGATATAAGTCTTTTGATAGAGTCTTTTGGTATTTTTAGAGTCCTATTAGAATCTTTGAACGTTGATCTACATTTGGAGCATAATTAGAGATTATGAAACTTTTTGGAGCATTTTGGAGAAGCATCCGAAGTGATGAAGTCATGTGGTGTCCATCGACACCAATGAAAACCGCCAAAGAAATCGGATTTCCATCAGAAAAAGGAATTCAGCTGAAGTTTCCATTATTTACAAGATTGCCCCTGACGCGAGTTTGCCTATAAATATAGTTTTTCAGCCATTGTTTAGGCTACACAATAATTTTAGAGAGAGGGATTTTAGAGAGCTTTTGGGGAGATAAATCCTATACTCTGTTTTTGAGAGATTTTGAACCCCTTTATTTCTTCTATTGATTTATTTCATGCTTTCTATTTAAATTATGATTTCTGTTTCATTAATCATGTCTGAGTAGTTTGCTAGTTAGGTTTAGGGTTTTTCAAAGGTGATTGATGAATTGTTAGGCCGAATTAAATTGTTAGGATAAAATCATTAGAGTTCTTCATCTGGATTTGTGTTTAATGCTTATTCTAGCTTCATGACCTAGAATCTGATCTTAGGTTAATTAATAGATGCGAGAGTATTATTGATTGCCTGAACTAATGTTAGATGAGCAAAATACCTATTCGCAAAGAGATTTGGTTTAGGGTTTTGTGAACAATTGAACCTGATATTTAATGCTTGTTTAAATCAATAGAATTTGCAAAGAGATTTGGAATTCTAGGGTTTAGACATAGAAAGTCTTCGCAGCGAGAGTTGGTTGATTTTATTGTTGTGTTTCGAGTTCAAGAACGGATCTTCATTATTCCTTACATTTTGGCTAGACTTGCAATTTAGATCACCTGAGAATTTCCCTGAACCTAGCGTTTCGTCTCCTGATTTAAAAAACCCTAATTCGTGATTACTAGTTTATTTCTTGCTTTAGTTTACTTTCTTATTATTCGACCTAACATAATCTGAATTTAGAAACCTTAGTGTAGTATCTACTTCCCTTGGGATTTCGATACCCCTTATACTACGATTGCATTTGTTGTGCACTTGCAGTAGTTTTATTAGGGTAAAATCTGAGCCCTATCAAGTTTTTGGCGCCGTTGCCGGGGAAGTAATAGCTGCCTACGGAATCTAGTACTAGGATTTTGAATAGGTTTTGTTTTTTATTTTGGTACTAATTTAGTTTCCTATCTTTTGTTTCAGGTGCATGCCCAGTACCAGAAGCAACAAGGAAGAGGAACTAATCGCGTTAAACTAAGAACTAGATCGTCTCGAACGCAAGAACCCAGCATCTACCCGAGTGTCGATCGACACCATTGGCATCGATCGACACCAGTCGCACAACGCGATGCCATATCTTATGCTTCTAACCCGAGACGAGGTTGGTCACTTGGTTGATGCGGAAGGGCACACAAGGAACAACCAAGGACAGCGACTTGATGAGACTGGTGCCGTCATCGTCGAACAAGTCATACAAATCGCCCCTGCAGACGTTGGACGTGTAAGAACACTTGGCGAGTAAAACCACCCAGACCAGTTCTATGCTAATAGAGCTGCGATTCGTCCTCCTGCATTTCAGAGGAACGACTTTGAGCTGAAGCCAGCTTACTTCACGCTGGTGGGTCAGCATCCTTTCCATGGACTTCCTAATGAGCATCTGATGGATCACATTGAGAGTTTTGAGGACCTCACGTCAAGCATCAAGACTAATGGAGTGTCCTATGATTATCTTTTCTGCAAGATGTTCCCTCACTCGCTTGCTGGAGATGCATCATATTGGCTCAAGCAGCTTGATCCAGGATCCATAACCACTTGGGAAGACACAAAGAATGCATTCTTATGCAACTTCTTTGATGACGCAAGGTCCGAAGAGTTGAGGACAAAGATCACCACATTTTCTCAAGGACCCACTGAAGCATTCAAAGCTTCTTGGGTAAGATTCAGATCGTACCAGAGGGATTGTGAAAAGCCCTAACCCGAAAATTGTGTACCGCGGTACAGTTTGGCTCAGCTACTTCTTGGCCGGCCTCGGGTAATTTTTAACTTTTTCCATACTTAGTCAAAATTCAGCGTGTTTTTCCAAGACTTAGAGATTTTTAGCGATTCAGACAAGTTCTTAACATAATTAACTTAGATAGAAAACTGAGGTTCGAGTCATACAATGAGAGTTCGCTAATAAGCTATTACATTGCATAAAAACGACCTATTCTACCCAAGTATAATCCATCCCTTCCTTCCTGCCATCATCATGCCGCGGCTCAAAAGATCAGTTTCCTTCACGAACTTCTTTACCTGCATCCACAAAGGAGGCATAAGCAAACGAATTGCTTAGTGAGGCGGTCATCCCGACCCACTTAGCCACATATATAAAAATCGCATCCAAGCAATCAATCCAATCAATCAATCACGCTTATTCAATCAAATCGGCTCACGAGCCTAACCATGGCCATCGAGCCTTACTTGGCTTCCGAGCCTTATACCATGGCTTGCGAGCCTTTACCATTTCCGCAGAAATATGAATCAAACAGTAAAAACTCACGGATTAAATCAAGCAATCAAGACTATCGAATCTATGCATGAAAACGACCTTAGACATGAAGCCCGCGGTCACGCACTCACCTTAGTCAATCGGCTGTAGAAAGATCTTGAATTTAGTCGACGGTTTCTCGATGATCTCTCGATCCGAACACGCTTCTCTCGGACTTTTCTCGAACTCTCTCGGCGACAGTCGAAATCACTCGGCTATCTCTCGATCGGATCCGAAAATCACGAACAATCTCTCTGCAAATCTCTTTCTCTCGGACGAATTCTCTCTCAGACTTTCTCTGAAACTTTCTCTCGAGTCTTTCTGTGTTTTCTCGAAGAAATGCTGCAGAAACAATACTTAGACGGATTTTTGGTGAGAACTGCTCCCAAAACCGTTCATTAATCCATCCGCAGCGTTTTGCTCGAGCGTCCAAGTGCCAGTAACCGTTCCCGCACTTTTACTCGGCCAAACTCGTTCAGTAAGCCAATTAACCGTTCCCGCTTACTTTAGCCGCGCACTTAACATTTCTCTCGGCCATAACCGTTCCCGCTCGGCTATCCGAATAACTTAGCAGATATTTCTGTTTCCATCCGAATAATCCACTAAGACTCTCGGATATTCCAGCTCAACTCAGACCATGATAACCGTCCTGTCCGAAATCCGACCAAGTGTTCCGAAAAACACGGACTGTCCGAAATTCACTTGTCCGAGCCGCTCTTGCCCAGCTCAAGTAAAGCTCCCATCCGACCACTCTCCGATTTTTGCGGCCAGTTCCGATTTTCACGGACAGCTTCATTTTTCTTTCGGTTGTTCTGATTTTTGCTCGGCAAACGTGCCCAATCACTCGGCTAATCTTCTAGCCAGCTCAAACACTCGGATTCTCAGCTAACCCCCTGATTTTTCTTAATTCCTGCCTTAATAATCTGATTCCCAATCGAACCGCGCATCCGTACCGCGACTCGTACCGCGGCCATACCAAGACTCGTACCGCATCCGTACCAAGACTCGTACCGCGGCCGTACCGCTTGATCCGAAGATCGCGGATGTTACACCTCTCCCCCACTTAACTTAGACTCGTCCTCGAGTCTTCTTCGGTCCACTTAACTCCGGATTTTCCTTAAGTTTATCGAACCACTTAGGAAATTCAGCCTTCATTCTTTCTTCCGGTTCCCAAGTCACTTCCTCTTCACCATCACAGTCCCAAACGACTTGAATCATCTGAACTTTCTTCCTGCGTTCAGCCTTAACTTTCCTTCCCACAACCCGAACTGGTCTTCCCTCAATAGTCATGTTTTCCCTTAAGTCCGAAGGTGGTTCGGGAATCACATTGTCCCTATCACTTATGCATTTCCTTAGCATAGAAACGTGGAACACCTTATGGAATTGTTCCATGGATGGCGGCAATTCCAACCGGTAAGCCACTGGACCAATCCTTTCCAAAATCCTAAACGGCCCCATATACCGCGGACTTAACTTAGCATTTTGAGTTGCTCGATCTTTACCCTTGTACGTGACTGTCTTAAGATAAACCATGTCGCCCACAGCAAATTCCAACTCTTTCCTGCGCTTATCGGCATAACTCTTCTGTCTATCCTGAGCTGCCTTCATGTTTAACTTAAGCACCCTGATCCTCTCAGTCGTTTCCTCCACAAAGTCACGGCCAAAGATACTTCGCTCCCCCACTTGCGTCCAACACAAGGGAGTTCTGCAAGGCCGTCCATACAAAGCCTCGTAAGGTGACATCCCGATGCTAGCTTGAAAGCTATTGTTGTAAGAGAACTCGGCCAAGTGCAGGTAATGTTCCCACTTTCCGCCCCAATCCAAAACACAAGCTCGCAGCAAGTCCTCAAGTGTCCGGATAGTCCTTTCCGACTGGCCATCTGTTTGAGGATGATAGGCCGTGCTCATATGTAACTTAGTCCCCATCGCCTTATGCAAGGCTCTCCAAAACGCCGAAGTAAACTTGGAGTCTCGGTCAGACACGATACTTGCCGGTACTCCATGCAATCGGACTATCTCTTCCACGTACCGCTTGGCCAAAACCGTAGCATTATCCATCTTATTGATGGCCAAGAAGTGTGCGGACTTAGTCAATCTATCCACGATCACCCAGACCGCGTCTTTCTTATCCACTGCAGGCAATCCAGTCACGAAGTCCATCGTGATCATGTCCCACTTCCACTCGGGAATCGGTAAGCTTTGCAGTAAACCACTCGGCACTTGATGCTCGGCCTTTACCATCTGACAAGTCGAACATCCGGCTATCCACTTAGCCACGTCTCTCTTCATTCCGACCCAGTGATAATACCGTTTAAGGTCACGGTACATCTTAGTCGTTCCCGGATGAATGGAGAATCTAGACTGGTGTGCTTCCTTGAGAATTTCTTCCCGAAGGTTCTGATCGTTCGGAACGCACACACGGCCATTCACCACGATCGTCCCATTATTCGAAGTCTGGTACTCCGTCTGATCATTCTTAGCCATCTTGATCAAATTCTCATCCAACTCCTGAGCCAACCGAACCCTAGTCAGCAAATCCGCTTGATCAGCCGCACCAAGACCCAATGGTTCCAAATCGTCAGTCAAAGCAGCCAACCGCAATGTTCCAACCATTCCGACTAACTCTTCCAAGTCCCTTTCCGAATCCACAACCACTCTCTTCCGGCTTAAGGCATCCGCGACCAGATTAGCCTTTCCCGGATGGTAAGCTATATCCAAGTCAAAATCCGCGACTGTTTCCATCCAACGTCTCTGTCTCATGTTCAACTCTGGCTGCGTGAAGATATACTTCAAGCTCTTATGGTCCGTGAAAATCTGCACCTTCTCACCGTACAAGTAAGCCCGCCAGATTTTCAAAGCAAACACTACCGCAGCCATCTCTAGGTCATGCGTCGGATAGTTCTGCTCGTGCTTCCTTAACTGTCTGGACGCGTAGGCAATTACACTCCCTTGCTGCATCAAAACACAACCCAGCCCAGTCTTTGATGCATCTGTGTAAACCACAAACTGCTCATTGGGTTTCGGTAGAGCCAACACTGGAGTACTCGTAAGCATGTCCTTAAGCTTAGAGAAACTTTTCTCACAATCAGCCGACCATTCGTACTGAATATCCTTCCCGGTCAGTCGAGTCATTGGCTGCGCCATACTCGCAAATCCCTTAACAAATCTTCGGTAGTAACCAGCCAAGCCGAGAAAGCTTCTTATCTCGGTTGCATTTTTAGGCCTTGGCCATTCTGCAATAGCTGTGATCTTCTCTGGATCCACAGACACTCCCTTGTCCGAAACAACATGGCCCAAGAAACCGATCTCCCTTTGCCAGAAACTGCACTTACTGAGCTTAGCAAATAACTTATGCTCACGCAGTCTAGCCATCACCGTAGCCAAGTGTCTCGTGTGCTCTTCCGAGTTCTTTGAGTAAACCAGGATGTCATCTATGAAGATGATCACAAACTCATCCAGGCAGTCTCTGAACACGCTGTTCATCAACTTCATGAACGCGGCCGGTGCATTAGTCAAGCCGAAGGGCATCACCACGAACTCATAGTGCCCATACCTTGTCCGAAAGGCGGTCTTCCGAACATCCGACTCGGCTATAGGAATCTGATGATAACCCGAAGCCAAATCGATCTTAGAGAACACAGTAGCACCTTGGAGTTGGTCCAACAACTCGTCTATCCTTGGAAGAGGGTACTTGTTCTTCACCGTCACTCTGTTTAACCCACGGTAGTCTATGCAGAGTCTGAAGCTACCGTCCTTCTTCTTAACGAACAATACTGGTGCGCCCCAAGGTGAACTACTTGGCCGCACAAAACCTTTTTCCATCAAATCGTCCAGCTGCTTCTTTAACTCGGCCATCTCGGCAGGGGCCATCCGATAAGGTGCCTTAGAGATTGGAGCTGTACCAGGTTCCAGCTCGATCGTGAACGGATCGGACCTTCCCGGAGGTAACCCACTCAACGACTGAAACACATCCCCGAACTCACTCACAACCGGGATGTTACTTATCTCAGCATCCGGACCAGCTTCCACAGTATTGATCGCGGCCAGGTAAGCTTCACAGCCCTTCTCAATCATCTTCTCAGCTTGAATAGCCGGGACTATCAAACTTCCATCCGTAGACCGAATTCCTTGATACACCAATCTTCCCTTATCCGACTCGAATAGGACACGGCCACGATGACAGTCTAGATGTGCCTTGTACTTCCCGAGCCAATCCATGCCAAGGATCACATCATAGGACTTCACCGGGCAGATTACCAAGTCGGCTGGCATGTTCACCTCGCCGATCATCACAGAGACATCACGGACGTTGCCCCAGGTAAACATGATTTGGCCTCCAGCCGCTTGAACCATTCCATAGTGTTCACCGGGTTCTTTTATGAACTCGCCGGTCCCAACCAAGTCTGGGTTAACAAAGCAATGCGATGCCCCAGAATCAAACAAGACATGGGTCGCCACACCACCCATAGTCAAGGTCCCTACACATTCATCCGAATGCTAAGAGCCTAGACTAACCATCGACAAACATTTCCACCCAAAAAAAAAAAAACTAAGGTAAGGGATAGGGCTTACCAGTGATCGGGCGCGAAGTGCTTGCCTCGGCAGCTTCCTCACCGATGGTGTAAATCCGCGGCATCACGGCCTGTCTCTTTGCCTGCGGGTTCGCACCATCACTCGCACGTTTTCCAGTCTGCTGTTCCAGCTTCGGACACTGGTTCTTGTAGTGCCCAACTTCACCACAATTGTAACAAACTCTCTGAACTGCGGCCTGCCCCGCATTCTTAGCCCTCATATCCGGTTCAGGACAATCGCGGATCATGTGACCCAGTCTTCCACAACGGTGGCATGCACCCGAAGCCCTTCTGCACTGACCTTCGTGCATCTTTCCACAAGTCACACACGCACGGCGTCCACTAGACGGCTTTCCCAAAGGAGCCCCCTTTCCAAACTTCTGATTCTTCCCAGCAACACTCACGGTTTTAACCGGTATCACTGGACCAAGAAGCCTTGCTTCCTCGGCCATGCCAGCTTCCTGCTCGGCAGCCTTCTCCACCAGTTCGGCCAAAGTACCATACTCACGAATCTTGCAGCGAGTGCTGATCTCAACACGCAACCCGCGCATGAACCGACGAACCTGGTTCTCATCATCTTCCAAGTCACGCCCACCGTACCTCTTGAGTCGGTTAAACTCAGCTTCATATTCCCTCACTGTCATTGATCCTTGCTGAAGGTCTATGAACGCACTTTCCAGCCGAATGAAAGCTTCCCGTGGAAAGTACTTCTTCCTGAATTCGGCACAGAAGGTCCCCCAGCCAATAACCAGACCATTCCTGCGAGTCATCACACTCTTCCACCAAGTATGCGCGTCCCCTTCCAGGTAGTGAACCGCGATATCCGTCTTGTATCCATCAGGACAGCGGATTGAGTCAAAGTTCCTCTCAAGCCGGTTAACCCAGTCATCTGCCTCCATCGGCTGTGTTCCACCGATGAAGAATCGGGTCCCCAACTTCTGCATGTGTTCCATCACTTTCAGATACGATGGAGCCCTTGCCCCAGCTGGCACTGGTTCCACTTCCACAACCGGATCAACAACTCGCGGCTGTTCCACTTGGACAGGTGCAGCAGCTGGCAATCTTTGCAACACCTGAGCCAGCATGCCCAACACTGCCTCTAATCCGACTGGAGCTGCAGCAGCCGCAGCAGCAGCCGCAGCATTAGCCGCCACATTCCCAATCCCAGCCGCATTCACTTCAGCATTCACGTGGTGATTCTCAGCAACATTCTCACCATCTCGGTTAATCGAGTTTTCCCCAGTCTCTCTCGCGTTTCTCCTAGCAGCACGGTTACTCCTAGCCATCTGCAAGGTTCCGAACAGTTAACTAAGCTTGCCACATCAACTTAGTTTTCACAGAAACAATACTTACCGCGGCACATCAGGCTTGGAAGGATGGATACCCACTAACCCATTTATGCTAAAGACTGTCCTAGAACCGACTACGCTCTGATACCAAATTGAAAAGCCCTAACCCGAAAATTATGTACCGCGGTACAGTTTGGCTCGGCTACTTCTCGGCCGGCCTCGGGTAATTTTTAACTTTTTCCATACTTAGTCAAAATTCAGCGTGTATTTCCAAGACTTAGAGATTTTGAGCGAATCAGACAAGTTCTTAGCATAATTAACTTAGATAGAAAACTGAGGTTCGAGTCATACAATGAGAGTTCGCTAATAAGCTATTACATTGCATAAAAACGACCTATTCTAACCAAGTACAATCCATCCCTTCCTTCCTGCCATCATCATGCCGCGGCTCAAAGGATCAGTTCCCTTCACGAACTTCTTTACCTGCATCCACAAAGGAGGCATAAGCAAACGAATTGCTTAGTGAGGCGGTCATCCCGACCCACTTAGCCACATATATAAAAATCGCATCCAAGCAATCAATCCAATCAATCAATCATGCTTATTCAATCAATTCGGCTCACGAGCCTAACCATGGCCATCGAGCCTTACTTGGCTTCCGAGCCTTATACCATGGCTTGCGAGCCTTTACCATTTCCGCAGAAATATGAATCAAACAGTAAAAACTCACGGATTAAATCAAGCAATCAAGACTATCGAATCTATGCATGAAAACGACCTTAGACATGAAGCCCGCGGTCACGCACTCACCTTAGTCAATCGGCTGTAGTAAGATCTTGAATTTAGCCGACGGTTTCTCGATGATCTCTCGATCTGAACACGCTTCTCTCGGACTTTTCTCGAACTCTCTCGGCGACAGTCGAAATCACTCGGCTATCTCTCGATCGGATACGAAACTCTCGAACAATCTCTCGGCAATTCTCTTTCTCTCGGACGAATTCTCTCTCAGACTTTCTCTGAATTTTTCTCTAGAGTCTTTCTGTGTTTTCTCGAAGAAATGCTGCAGAAATGATACTTAGACGGATTTTTGGTGAGAAACTGCTCCCAAAACCGTTCATTAATCAATCCGCAGCGTTTTGCTCGAGCGTCCAAGTGCCAGTAACCGTTCCCGCACTTTTACTCGGCCAAACTCGTTCAGTAAGCCAATTAACCGTTCCCGCTTACTTTAGCCGCGCACTTAACGTTTCTCTCGGCCATAACTGTTCCCGCTCGGCTATCCGAATAACTTAGCGGATATTTCTGTTTCCATCCGAATAATCCACTAAGACTCTCGGATATTCCAGCTCAACTCAGACCATGATAACCGTCCTGTCCGAATTCCGACCAAGTGTTCCGAAAAACACGGACTGTCCGAAATTCACTTGTCCGAGCCGCTCTCGCCCAGCTCAAGTCAAGCTCCCATCCGACCACGCTCCGATTTTTGCGGCCAGTTCCGATTTTCACGGACAGCTTCATTTTTCTTTCGGTTGTTCTGATTTTTGCTCGGCAACTTGCCCAATCACTCGGCTAATCTTCTAGCCAGCTCAAACACTCGGATTCTCAGCTAACCCCCTGATTTTTCTTAATTCCTGCCTTAATAATCTGATTCCCAATCGAACCGCGCATCCGTACCGCGACTCGTACCGCGGCCGTACCAAGGCTTGTACCGCATCCGTACCAAGACTCGTACCGCATCCGTACCAAGACTCGTACCGCGGCCGTACCGCTTGATCCGGAGATCGCGGATGTTACAGATTGCCCACATCATGGTTTCAGCGAACCACACCTTATCAGAATCTTTTATCGTGGGATCGATTGGAGATACCAGATGGCTTTGGATGCTGTGAGCAATGGAAACTTCAACACCATATACCCAGCTGACGCAGTGGTGCTTATAGAGAATTTGCCCTCTTGTAACAACACAAAAAATGCAGATTTTGAGAGAAGACAAAACGCAGGAGTAACTGGAGGAAGCCAAATTGTTGAGGTCAACATGAAGCTGGACAACGTACACAATCTTTTGGTGGGGAAGAATCAAGTCCACTTTGCGAATGAGGTGGAGACATTTGAGCCTGTGGCAGAAGAGGTTAACTATATCAATGGAGGTGGATTTCAAGGACAGGGATTCAACAATTAGCAAGGCTATGGTTCTTCTTACCAGAAGCCTTTTCAGAACAACAACTTCCAGAGAAGCTATGGTTCTTCTTCTTACCAGAAGCCTCCTGCACAAGACAATAAGATGGAGTCTATGATAGAGCAGATTATGGAAGGACAGCAGAAGATGACAGTGGATTTCAATGGGAAGATTGATGCTTTGTACACGGATCTTAATGGAAAAATTGAGTCTCTAGGTACTCTAGGTACTCATATGAAGCAATTGGATGTTCAAGTTGCTCAAACTGCAGGAGCTTTGAAGAGACAAGAGGGATTTCTTCCTGGAAAGACGGACACGAATCTGAGGCATCATGTGAATGCCATCACGATCCAGAGTGAAAGAAGCTTTCAACCAGTGCTGAAAAGGGATCTAAATGCTGAGGAAATCGTGGAGTTTCAGGCTGAAGAGCAAGTGTCGATCGACACCACAAAGTGTCGATCGACACAACTAGTAAAACTCGAGACATCAAGCTCTAACGGACCAAAATCGAGCAGTGTCGATCGACACCAGCTGAGTGTCGATCGACACCCTGCCCAGACTTCGCCAAGCACGCCTGAAGCTTCAAATATTGTAGAGGAAAGAGTGTACAAGCCCAAAATACCTTATCCCAGGCCTCCTAGAAAGTCTAAATAGGAGATAGAAGAAGCAAGATGCAAGGAAATGATGGATAAGCTGATGGTTGAGCTACCCCTCGTTGATGCAGTCAGACTTTCACCTGCATTAAGAAGATATGTCAAGAGAATGGTTGTCAATGGTATGAGTCCTGAGGAAGGAGCATTGCTTACCAGAGACATGAATGCAATTCTCTTGAACATAGTTCCAAGGAAGAAGAAGAAGGTGTGGGTTTCTGAACAAGTCAGTGATGTGATTCAGAGGAGGATTCCAGAGAAGTTACCTGATCCAGAAAACTTTGTGCTAGATTGCTCAATCTCAACAGGAAGGTTTCCTCGTTCTCTCTGCGATCTAGGTTCAAGTATCAACTTGATACCATATTCAGTTGCTGTTAGACTTGGAATGACTGATTTCAAGCCAACCAGAATCTCCCTTGTCCTAGCTGATCGATCAAAGAGAATTCCAGAAAGTGTCTTAGAAGATGTTCCCCTGAAGATTGAAGGCTGCATTATTCCCACGGACTTTGTGGTTTTGAAGTATGATGAAGAACCTACAGATCCTCTTATTTTTGGAAGATCATTTTTGGCTTCAGCTGGTGCCATTATTGATGTGAGGAAAGGGAAAATAGAGCTTGACTTGGGTGATGTTTTCATGAATTTTGACATGGACAAGTTAAGGGGACCTTCCACCATCGATTGTCAATCGTTTTCAGTAGAGTCGCCCATGGATCAAGACCCAATCATGGAGCATTCAGTCGACACTAATGCTGGGAATGTCAAGGAGCTGGATTCTAAAGAGCAAGTGAACAAACTGGTTGTTCAAGAGGCATTAGCTGAGAATTTTGAGAAAGTTGTTGAGGTAGAGGATTGGAGTGGAAACAATCATCTCTTCAGGATTTTGGGCGAAGATGAAGCCCTAATCAATGCCAAGTTTATGGAGGAAGACGTTTCCATCATGGAGACAAGGATTGCGGAGCTGAATTGCAGAAAAAGATCAGAGATTCGAGCTGCAGGGTTGGTATCGATTGACACTAAGAGTGTCGATCGACAACCTTCGCGGATCACACCAGAAGTTGTTTCAAATGCTGCAATTCCATCACATGTTGTCAAACAGACGACTCCACATCCTTCTGCCCATAAACATCGAAGAAAGCAAAGGTACGCACTCCCAGGAACCAATTCCTAACCCCCTGATCTTGTCAATAAGAATATCAAAGGTTCAAAAGGTGTTTTACGCTTATGCAAGCCACGAGATTCTCGTAGAGGGCTAGGTGTTTCTTTTGATGAATCTGCAGGAAAAAGAAGTGTCCCACCCGAACTCAAGGCCCACCCTGCTGCTGTTCCTCATTTCCTTGGTCGCTCTCATGCACCTACTGCCTATATACCGCCATGGATGAGAAGACATTCGTCTGGGAAGCATTCGATGCCACCCTCTGATCCACCAGACGTCTGAACTCCGACACAATCAAGCTAATGACTGAAAACGAGGGTTGAGTGGGAGGCAATCCACTTTTAGGTACGTTTTTCTTTTTATTTTTGTGACACCCCGACCCAGCGAAGCTGAAAAAGTCGGTAGCATCAGGATACCTGTCTCTAGCCACACGGGCCCAGACAGCATGTCTTTTACCATAGTAGGATCCCAGGATAATCTTTGACCAAAAACCCACCAACATGATCTGAACCTGCAAAACAAAACGAAAAAAAGAAAAAGGAGAAAAGGAGGGGTGAGCATAACGACAACAGCTCAGTGAGTGCAAATCCTAGGGACCCACGATATACCTCTCGCATATGCATAACCATTCTAGACGAAAGTTCTAAGATAATACGCACAGCAATCACGTCCGAAGACACTCGTATATCAAGAAATGACAGCCTAGACCTAACCGGTGTCTCCACACTCAATACCAGCGCACACCCGTGGCATATAGCGGCACACACGCTGTCCGTCCCCAGGACGCTTGGCTCGTCAAGCCACAGACGATGGAATATGGTGCCCCGAACACGCCAAACCATATCCAGCACACATACATAGTAAGAGAATCCCACATTAATTACTATGTCGTCACACAGGCCAAACCGCCTCAATAGCCTACAGCTAATCCCACCCGCACAAGTGATTTCCCGCACACAATACAAACACTCGCAAACACTATTCACAAATCAATCAACCATTTTCCGTTTAACATTCTATTTTACTAAGTCCAACAATCAACAACAGCAATACAACAATTATTATTATAGTGTTAATAACGCGTCTACTAGTCCGGTTTAGACAACAATCAAATACGTGTATTTATATAGATACAGCGCAGGTATGCGCGCATTAACAAAGGACTACTCAATCTAAAACGAGTACGAATATACGAGAGATAAATCACCACGGGTCCTCACCTTGGCAAAATCTCGATAACTGCGGATCTGAACTCCGGATGCTCAAACGGACGTCAAATCTGAGATCGGCACGGAAATTCGAGTGGAAACGCCCTTCGAAAGACGAAAAACGGATAACGGATCAAACTGGTCAAAGTCAACTGTAAAAGTCAACGGTCAACGGTCAACCCGGTTAACTCAGATCCGAACCAAACCGGACCAGACCCGACCCGATCCGACAACTCGACCCGATAATCTGACCCGACAACCCGACCCGATAACCCGAACCGAACCGAACCGGACCGGACCGGTCACGGCGGATTTCCGGCGGCGGCGGGCGGCGGCTCCGGCATCGGCGGGCGGGCGGCTCCGGCAGCTGCGGGCG
>JAHZTW010000001.1:390988647-391009500 GCA_020283515.1 Alliaria petiolata
CGGCGGCGGCTCTGGCAGCTGCGGGCGGCGGCTCCGGTAGGGGCGGGCGGCGGAGGATGGCTGTTCCGGTGGGGGCTCCGGAGGCGGCGGTCGGCGGACGACGGCGGCGATCGGCGGGCGGCGGCGGCGCGTGGCTCGGATGCGCCAACTTCGGAGGTCGCGTACGGGCACGTCTGACGTCGGAATTGGACGATTTTGGTGTCTACGGCTTCGTCTCGACGTGTAGAATCAGATGGTGGCCTCAGAGTTGTAAGATTTGAAGCGAGAAAAGCTATAGAGAGAAGAACACGTTTTGATGGTGTTTAAGAAGAGGAGAAGGATGTTTTTGGTGTGAGAAATGATGATGGTGAAGATGTGTTTATAAAGGAGAGTTTTAAGGGGAAAAACGTGGGTAATTGATGGTTTTATTGGTGAGAGTGATAGTTAGGTGATGGTGGAGACATGTGGGGAGAGGGAGAGAATGAGGAGTTGGGGTTGTTACAATTTTTTTTTGATTTTACTTAAGTCCTAGTTTCAGTCAGTTGAAAAGGCGACATTGGACTCAACACAGACCAGTGTCGATCGACACCACGCGCAGACGAAAGTAAGTCTTCTATCTAGTCTTTTAAGTTGTTTCTAATCTTTCTTTTAGCCAACTTCAGGCTTGATAACTGATACGATCCTCCCAAGAATCGGCACTCTTCGGTTGGATTTCGGATAGATAGATAGATGAATAGGCCTTAGGTCTTATAAGAAACGAATCCTCAAAGAAACATGGAAAGATGGAATGAATATATTACACAGAAGTTGTGGAAAGACTTCTGATATTTCCCAACTTGAATCCCTTAGATATGACATACTAAGACGATTTCAAGGTCGATTGAATGGATATGACGCACCAAACAATCTACTTAATCCCTTGGATATGACGCACCAAGACGGACTAAGGTTTGATCAATGGATATTACACACCGAAGATCGGAAATGTTCACGAAGAACAAAAGAGAATCACTCTCAAAATAAATAAAAAAGAAGGTTGTTTTTCTCCTAAGAGATTACAAGAGTATTTATAGGAAATACTTTGTAGAAAACTAGACTAAATATGTTAAAAACAATGTAACATTAACTAAGCAAAGAGCAAAGACCAAAGTAAATGAGTTGAGTGACTCTTGGCTTTAGCACATGACCCTTGAGATCATTTAGCTTCCCATTTTAGTCTTCTGGTCGAAATAGACTCTTCAACTGCATTTCCTTCCTTTGGCAGAATCTTGACTATATAGATGACGAATGTAGCTGGACTATGTAGTTCGACTATATAGCTGACGAATGTAGTTCGACTATATAGCTTGACTATATAGTTAACGAATGTAGCTCGTCTATATAGCTTCTGAATGGGTTTAGAACATGTGAACCAATTTGCCTCATCAAAACTTTTTCTGGAAAACCCATTGGGATAAAACAAAGGATAAGGAAAAAGAGTACAAATGGTAACAGCCCATTTGTAAGCTTTGCCTTCACGTTCAATAACTTGTTTTAGCTTTGCGTCATGTCCATTTTCATTCGTGCTATCCATAATTGCATTGACATCCCCTGGTTCAAGCTCAGTTTCCTCAGGTTCGAGCATAGCTTCCTCTGGTTCAAGCTTAACTCCCATTTGATCATCTTGGTTGCTTCTCATGATCGTATCATACCCCTCCTCTTGAAAAAGATTTGTCCTCAAATCTTGTTTATCTGCAACAAAAGAAAGTAAGTCGGAAACATAGAAATTTGAACTCACGTTATACTTACCTTGCAAGTCATTCTGATTGGCATTGTCACTGATTTTCTCCAAGACTTTGAATGGACCATTGATCCTTGGCATCAATTTTATTTTTTTTTGGTCTAGAACACGATCCTTCCTCATTTGAACTAAAACCAAATCACCAGGTTGAAAGATCAATCGGCAACGCTTTTTACTTGATTGCTTTTGGTATTGCTTGTCTCCTCTAGGCTCCAGCGACTCATAGTTATGGTGAATAACAAAATCCATTAACCACAAGTGTAGCCACGTTTTTGGTGTAGGAACTTTCATGTCTTCAGCTTGTATACCCTGTGCACTCACAACAAAGACTAGAAACACAAAATTATATGTGCAACAGGTAGTCCCTTTCAAAACAAACAACTTTCCTTCACTTAGAACATCTAAAACAAGTTTCAAATGTTCAGCATGTTCATCTAAGTGTTTGCTATAGACCAGAATGTCATTCATATAGTCAACAACAACAATTCCAGTGAATGGACTCAAAACATGATTCAAAAACCTCATCAATTTACTAGGAACATTATCTAAGCCAAACGACATCACTAACCATTCAAGTAAACCATGTTTTGTTTTAAAAACAGTTTTCCATTCAGCACTCTTTTTCATTCGAGCCTTATGCTAACTACTCCAGAAATCAATCTTAGAAATCACACATGAACTATGCAACTTATCAAGAATATCATCAAACATAAAACAATTTGGCACAAAAAAATTTTCAGGTTTAAACTTTTCACAAGATTGGATTATGCTATCAAAAACTTGTTTTGAAACACAGATCTCTTTCATATTTTTCAAACCAAATCGTTTTTCATCTTGAGAAGAAACAAGAACAAACAAACTAGGCTCTGTCCTAACCAAATCAATTTCCTTACATTGCTTTGGATAGTCATAAGAGAATGACTTAGGAATTGGTTCTGGCACAAAGATGGTTTGTTGCTCCACGTCACTAATCAATCTCACATTCCTTTGTGCTTCTTTTTGTGAGTTCTCTTCCTGTGAAACAAAAACATCGCTACTCGGTTTCACCGGTTCTAAACATGTAAGTCTGCCACAAGTATTTTTCTTTTCAAGCACAAAATCAGTTTGAGAAAAGGAAAGAGAACCCCTGGCTTTCAAGGATCTTTTGAGAAAGGTGTGTTGCTTCTTGATGGATCTGCAATCTTTGTACACCTCCCAAGTTCCATCATTCTCAAGAACTAGCAAAATAAGATCAACACATGGGTTCATGCTCTCTTTGATGTACCTTTTATCCACTAGCTCACTAACTTGCCTCTCTAACTCTTTTGTTTCCTCTGGAAAGACTTCATCAAAATCCTGCAAAAGAAAAGTAACTTTACTCGGCAGCACCGGTTCAAGATTAGTTAAACTCATAAGAGCTTCCTTGAAATCAAATAAAATCAGAAGCTGTTTCGAGAAAAGAACTCTCTTATCCTCACAAGATCTCACAAAGAAATTAGGATCTCTCACGGGTTTACTCTCAAAGGCCTTTTTCTGGGTTTTCCTCAAACTCTCACTCTCCTTTTGGTGATAAGTGTTTGGGGGTTCACTCAAAGCTTCTTGTATCTCCTTTTGTTTCAGTAGAAACTGATCTTGATAAACCTCATGTGGTTTCAAAGGAGCAAGAGTAATGCTTCTGCCTTTGTATCCAAACGTATGCTTACTGCAAAAATCATCATGTTGCACTCTGCAACTGAATCTCCAAAGCCTCCCCAACAGTATATGACCAATCTGCATTGGTACTATATCGCACATCACCTTATCTTCATATTTTTCCATGCAAAACGAAATATGGGCCTGCCTTGTATCCTTCACTTCACCATAAACATTTAACCATTGCAGTTTGTATGATTTTGGATGCTTCTCAGGTTGCAAACTCAATTTCTCCTCCAAAGTAGTGCTTGCCACGCTTGCACAGCTCTCTCCATCAATGATCAGACTACACTCCTTATTCTGATCATTGCATATTGTAAGAAACAGATTCTCACACTGCACAGTTTCTTCTTCTTGTAAACTCAATGATCTCCTTGCAACCAACAAATCTTCTTTGGCATCAAACTCCATACAATCTGATAGCTTAGAATCAGAAACTACTTCCTTTTCCTCAGTGTTGTTCTTAGCTTTATCCTCAAGCACCATGGACACTTCATTTGCGATTTGCTTCCCGCCATGACACATAAAGGATTCACTAGCACAATAATCTGAAGTAGAAGTTTTACCTTTGGTTCATTGGCTGATGGATAATGGTTTGTCAGCTTTTGGCTTTGGAATCGTCTGCTCCTCCTTAGAACGAGTCTGCTTCATGGCAAATGACCTTGATTCACAAGTCTGCTGTGTATTTTCAGAAGTCTGCTGCATGTTTTCAGAAGTCTGCTGCATATTTTCAGAAGTCTGCTGCATATTTTCAGAAGTCTGGTCTTGACTTGTTGTATCATCTCCTAAGGATGGGAGTGTGGTTGTGCTCTTTCCATAGTTATTCCAAACAGCCATCATTGCCTTTTTCCACCGCTCTTCCATATCATCGAGACGCTTTTCTCTACTAAACCGCTCTTGATCCAATCTAGCTTGCCTAGAACTTCTTTGATCATCATGGTTGTAGTAGTCACGATCTGCATCATCTCTGACTGGTTTAGGTCGTTCTCTACTTCTCCCTTTTGGATATGCTTCTGGATCTCCTTTCCTTTGCAAAGAGGAACTCTTCAACTTAAAATCACCTAAGTTGTCATCAGGTTGATCCCTGCCTTCTCTAACATGTTGTGATCTCCTAGGACTCGCTCTTAATGATTGACTATTACGACTGTAATATTCAACATCTTCAATAGCTCTTGCGTGTCTAGATCGGCCTTCTTCTCTCCTAATAGGCAATTTTCGTGGTTGCTGTTGTGGTGCCTCTGCTCGCCTTTGATCAAGCCTCTCATTGCCTCTTTTTATCTCAGTTCTCATCATATGTTGCATTTTTCCCAACCACGTTTGCATCTGTGAATTTATCACAATTGGTTCTCCTCCTTTGTTGTGAATTTCTCCAACCTTAGACATGATTTTTCCTGCAAAACTAACAAACAGATTAGTAGCAAAAGCTTCTCACAAGTGTTTCTCTCAAGGTGTTTCACTCAAGTGTTTCACTCAATCTGATTTCCCTCAGTGATTTCTCAAGAGTTCTAATAGAACAAATTCAATACAACTCAATGGTAATCCCCAAAGTAACCAAACAGGACAATTCAAATGAATTCAAAGATAGATGAGATAAGAACTTGATGAAGAACAGAAAATTCCCAAGAAATATAGGAATCAAATCCAAAAAAATAAACTGAATAATTTTCTTCTATTTTTTTTTCTTTTTTTTTTGATTTTCGTTTTTCTTCCTTTCTTTTTTTTTTAAATAAACTGAATACAAAAATAAGAACAGAAAATAGAAGAAGATGAACAGGTAGAAGGTGAAAAGATAGAAGATGAAAAGAAATTTAGATGATAGATAAGAAGGTGAAGAGATAAGAAGATGATAGATGAGAAGGTGAAAAGATGAGAAGATGATAGATGATACCGAACTGAAGAGTGTGCTCTGATACCACTTGATACGATCCTCCCAAGAATCGGTACTCTTCGGTTGGATTTCAGATAGATGGATAGATGGATAGGCCTTAGATCTTATGAGAAACGAATCCTCAAAGAACAAGGTAAGATGGATCGAAAATATCACAAAGAAGTTGCGGAAAGACTTCTGATATTTCCCAACTTGAATCCCTTAGATATGACACACTAAGACGAATTCAAGGTCGATTGAATGGATATGACACACCAAACAATCTACTTAATCCCTTGGATATGACGCACCAAGACGGACTAATGTTTGATCAATGGATATTACATACCAAGGATCGGAAATGTTCACGAAGAACAAAAGAGAATCACTCTCAAAATAAATAAAAAAGAAGGTTGTTTTTCTCCTAAGAGATTAAAAGAGTATTTATAGGAAATACTTTGTAGAAAACTAGACTAAATGTGTTAAAAACAATGTAACATTAACTAAGCAAAGACCAAAGACCAAAGTAAATGAGTTGACTGACTCTTGACTTCAGCACATGACCCTTAAGATCATTTAGCTTCCCATTTTAGTCTTCTGGTCGAAATAGACTCTTCAACTGCATTTCATTCCTTTGGCAGAATCTTGACTATATAGATGACGAATGTAGCTGGACTATGTAGTTCGACTATATAGCTGACGAATGTAGCTCGACTATATAGCTTGACTACATAGTTGACGAATGTAGCTCGTCTATATAGCTTCTGAATGGGTTTAGAACATGTGAACCAATTTGCCTCATCAAAACCTTTCCTGGAAAACCCATTGGGATAAAACCAAGGATAAAGAAAAAGAGTACAAATGGGCTGTTGTAAGCTTTGCCTTCACGTTCAGTAACCTTTTTTAGCTTGGCGTCATGTCCATTTTCATTTGTGCTGTCCATGATTGCATTGGCATCCCCTGGTTCAAGCTCAGTTTCCTCAGGTTCGAGCATAGCTTCCTCAGGTTCAAGCTTAACTCCCATTTGATCATCTTGGTTGCTTCTCATGATCGTTTCAATAACACTGGGGACAGTGTTGTTTAAGTATGGGGGAGGTGATTACTTACTTTGTGTTTTGTTTTGAGAGTTTGCCTTGAGTCAAAAACTTTTGTTTTAGTGAGTCAAATTCAGTTGGAACTTTCAGTTTTTCTAGGAACTAACCGCCGGAAGTTGACACTTGTAAGAACCATTGCTATACTAGTTGACTACAGGTCTTACTAAGTAGAAAGCTGCAAGTGGAATCAGTCTAACAGGGCGAGTTCAGATCCCCTTATAAGAACTAGGTATGCGCACAACTTGATTCCTCTTTTAGTCTGAACAGATAAGCCATTACAGTCTCTCCTTGATCTTCCCTTGAGAAAAGAAAAGAAAGAAAAAGAGTCTAAGTCTGGGAATAGTGCAAAGAACCTCATGAGCATGTCTCCTAACAAGGAACAATATTAGTGAGTGCTCTTGACCCCGTCTCCTCACAAGGAACACAAGTAGAGAGTAGCACTATTTCCCAAGACTTCAAAAGAATAAGAAGAGTCAATGAAAAGATCTTATAACACCCTGAAAATGGGCAACAGTTGACTAAGGGAAGATAAAATAGGAGAGCTGTATGAAGAATGTCTTGTTCAGGCACTAAGGAAGGGCAAAGAATATGTAAAGTTCTGTGGCAATACCACTGTTAGAGTTCGAAATATTACCAAGGAAAGGATCTGGATTCAAACTGGGAGATTGCTTAGCTTGTGGTAAGTACGCTGAACTTTCCTAAGGTTGGCTCTATAACATGTGGATTCAAGAAGTGTTAATCAATGTGGCGTTCTGAAGAGGTACTCGAAAGTTTCTGTTTTCAAACTTCTACTTCATTCTAAGTTTCTGTTTTGCTTGAGGGCAAGCAAAAGCTAAGTCTAGGGGAGTTGATATATCATGGTTTTTACCCATTTTTGAACCATGATATAAGTCTTTTTATAAAGTCTTTTGGTATTTTTAGAGTCCTATTAGAGTCTTTGCAGGTTGATCTACGTTTGGAGCATAATTAGAGATTATGGAACTTTTTGGAGCATTTTGGAGAAGCAAAGTGATGAAGTCATGTGGTGTCGATTGCGATCGACACCAATGAAGACCGCCAAAGAAATCGGATTTCCATTAGAAAAAGGAAATCAGCTGAAGTTTCCATTATTTACAAGATTGCCCCTGACGCGAGTTTGCCTATAAATATAGTTTTTCAGCCATTGTTTAGGCTACACAATAATTTTAGAGAGAGAGATTTTAGAGAGCTTTTGGGGAGATAAATCCTATACTCTGTTCTTGAGAGATTTTGAACCCCTTTATTTCTTCTATTGATTTCTTTCATGCTTTCTATTCAAATTATGATTTTTGTTTCATTAATCATGTCTGAGTAGTTTGCTAGTTAGGTTTAGGGTTTTTCAAAGGTGATTGATGAATTGTTAGGTCGAATTAAATTGTTAGGATAAAATCATTAGAGTTCTTCATCTGGATTTGTGTATAATGCTTATTCTAGCTTCGCGACCTAGAATCTGATCTTAGGTTAATTAATAGATGCGAGAGTATTATTGATTGCCTGAACTAATGTTAGATGAGCAAAATACCTTTTCGCAAAGAGATTTTGTTTAAGGATTTTGTGAACAATCGAACCTGAACTTTAATGCTTGTTTGAATTGTTAGAATTTGCAGAGAGATTTGGGATTCTAGGGTTTAGACATAGAAAGTCTTCGCAGCGAGAGTTGGTTGATTTTATTGTTGTGTTTCGAGTTCAAAAACGGATCTTCATTATTCCTAACATTCTGTTTAGACCTGCAATTTAGATCACCTGAGAAATCCCTGAACCTAGCGTTTCGTCTCCTGATTTTAAAAACCTTAATTCATGATTACTAGTTTATTTCTTGCTTTAGTTTACTTTCTTATTATTCGACCTAGCATAATCTGAATTTAGAAACCTTAGTGTAGCATCTACTTCCCTTGGGATTTCGATACCCCTTATACTACGATTGCATTTGCTGTGCACTTGCAGTAGTTTTATTAGGGTAAAACCTGAGCCCTATCAGTTAGACTTGCTTCCTCCGAATTTAATGGCTATGCCATTAGGTTGTATGATCAGCTTGTTTCTCTTAGGAGAAGGAAAGGTCAAAGACCAATAACTACTTGACAAGAACTAACTGAACTAATGAGAAAGCTTTTTGTTCAAAGTCATTATAACAGGGATTTTCATCAAAGGCTGAGACGTTTGAGTCAAGGCACAAAGAACGTGGAAGATTATTTCCAGGAAATGGAGATGCTTATGCTTAAGGCGGACGTAGAGGAAGACATGGATGCAACTGTGGCTCGTTTTCTTGCAGGTTTGAACCGGGAAATTCAGGACCGGCTGGAGCTTCAAGAGTTGGAAAGTGTTGAAGACATGATCCACAAAGCCATCTTGATAGAACAATAAGTCAAGAGGAGGGGTTTTTCAAAACCAGCTTATGCTCCAAAACCCGCTTACCCATCTAAGCCTAGTTTTCACGATAAAGGTAAATCTTTTACTTCTGAGTTTAAAACTAACCAACCTTCTCGTTTTGACAAAGGCAAAACCGTGAAATCCACGAGTAGAGCCCGAGATATCAGGTGTTTCAAGTGCCAAGGATTAGGACATTATGAGCCCCCAACGTTTTAAGAATTTTCGGCTATAAACATCTGTTTCAGATCTTCATAGGACACTTTTAAACTTATAATCCCCATTTGGACTTACTAATGAATAGAGTTTTGATTTCTTCAACGGAATGAGTAACAAGTAATATATGCTTTTCGTTCTACTATTAAGAGCCCCTAATGACTATTTCTAGTCTAGTTACTCCATATTGTTCCTATGACTCATTAAAAGTCCGTTTCAAATATTTTCGGCTATAAACATCTGTTTCGGATCTTCATAGGACCCTTTTAAACTGATAATCCCCATTTGAACTTACTTATAAGTAGAGTTTTGAATTTCGCAACGGAATGAGTAACAAGTAATAGATTCTTCTCATTCTACTATTAAGAGCCGCAAATAACTATTTATAGTCAAGTTACTTCATATTGTTCCTATGACTCATTAAAGGTCCATTTTAAGCGTTTTTGGCAACAAACATCTGTTTCAGATCTTCATAAGACCCTTTTAAAATGATGATCCCAATTTGGATTTACTGATGAGTAGTGTTTTGATTTCCTCAACAGAATGAGTAACAAGTAATCTATGCTTTTCGTTCTACTCTTAAGAGCCCCGAATGACTATTTCTACTCTTGTTACTCCATTTTATTCCTTTGACACATTAAAACTCTGTTTTTAGAATTTTCGGCTATAAACATCGGTTTCGGATATTCATAGGACCCTTTTAAACTTATAATCCCCATTTGGACTTATTGATGAGTAGAGNTTACCCGTTTTTACTATCATAAGTGAGTGCTTTAATAAGCATTTCACTAAGGTTTTGATACAAAAACACTAGATTTCGAGTATTTGGTTGTTCAAGACTCTTTTCAGGTAATCTTAGCAAAAGACGCATATTTTGGAGCAAAATGGACAATTCCGGAAACAGTGCCCGAGGACAGAAGTTTAACACCAAATAAAGACCTTCCCACCACGAGATCAAGCTCATATTCGGAGACAAGGTAGCCTTATCAGCTGTCTTTCACCTCGAAGTGGTTTGAGAGCAATCCCACGGTTGGATCTTGAGTTATGAAGGAAGCAAGAAGGTCCGTCAAGCACCCGGAAGGACGAGCTGGCCGCGCCATGGCCTAGCCAGACGATCAGTGGCTGCGCCACGGCCTAGCCAGACGACCAGTGGCCGCGCCACGGTCAGTTGCTCGCGCGGCCAGGCCACTCGCGGATTCCCGAGCCCATTTGAAGCCCAACTTAAACCCGCAACCGTCTTATGCAAGCCAAGACCTAATCCCCGACTTAGGGCACTTGAAGACCTATATATACTCGCCGTTTAGGGTTTTATATGATATCAGTTTTTCATCCCAAATACTCTAAGTTATAGATTTCTCTTTGGCAGCCGCAGATCTTTGATTCGTGGTTTCCACTTTGTTCTTTGAGGGAGATTGATTTGTTCTTGAACCCTCTTTTACTTCAATCGATTTATATAAGTTATGCATTCATCAATCACGATTTCTGCTTCTACTTTTATGTATGAGTAGTTTACTTTCGTAGGGTTTTCTTTAAGGGAATCTATGGGGAATTTCATTAACTGTTGTTGAAACCGATTGTTTAGGCCGAAGATTAGGATTTTCTGTCTCACCTTATTCGTTCTTATTGCATGAATCTGGCGTCATGAACTATATTCTGATCGCAGGATCTTGAGAACGACAAACGTCATGAATCTCAGATCTAGACCAAAATAAGGTAGAGAGCATCCTTCCTGGGAGCTTATGCGTATTCGGGGAGATGTCTGAATGCTTATTGTCCCGTTCCTATTGCGTGTTCGTCTAGGCTGCAGGATATGAAAATATACCTGTGGAATAGAAGTTCGAAGATCGACCTAGTTTGATGAAGTTAGGTTGTTAAAACCAGTGAATCAGTTTGGGGAAAACGCCTAGTCTCGTTTGCTTAGCTTTTGTGTATTGATTTCTAGTTAGAACCCCATAGATTTCCCGAGAAGATTCCCAACGTATTCGCCCACCTGCTTTTAAATCGAGATTTACGCACTTCCATACTTTACTCTTTCTGCACTGCTTGCTTGATTTCCTTTTTACAAGTTCTTAAGTTTGATTTCCTTTTCCCGTTGATTATAGAAAAGGCTGACAACCTCTTCTATATAAGGCGTGGTACTGCTTTATTTATTTTCTGCAAGAATCGTGACACTCATTCCCAAACCCCCAATTCTTTGCGTCTTTGGTTGCCCTGATTCTTCTGTTTTGCAGTTGACCTCCTCCCTGTGGATCGATACCCTAAGTACTACAACGCACGCTGTGCACTTGCAGCTTAGGGTCCTACAAATTCAAAGCCTGACGAGTCCCCAAAGAAATCCTCCAAACTCGGACGACTATTTAGACCCCATCAAGCTTTTGGCGCCGTTGCCGGGGAGGCTGCGTTTCGCTGTCCAAAACAAAGGTCAGGATCACAACTCAAAGACATCCTTTTCTCTAACTTCTAGGTTTATTTCTATGAGTTTCAGAAACCCTAAAACCGTGGAGGTCCCCACAAATCAAGAACAACACGAGCCCGGACCCCCGGAAGCCGAAATTGCTTCCAAAGCTCGCGTCCCGCATCCAATTACAGACCACTCCATACCACCTGCGCGGAATGAGGAAGAGAGGTCGCACCTCCAAATCTCTGTTCTCGCCTATCACGACCAAAGGTTTCCACCTTCCTTCCTGCATCAGCGACTGCACCAGTTTACGGAGCTAGCCCGGATGCTCACGGATCGCGTGGCCGCGTCCGAAAAGACCTTCCACTCTCGGATCAGTTCAATGCAGGCCGAGATATCCTACAAGGTGCAGAAGATCGCGGGGCAGGATAAGAAACTTGAGACTCAAGCCTCGAGAGACGGAGACAAAATTCTAAAGATGGAAGAAAAGCTGGGATGTCACGATTACAATCTGGCCCAGGTCGTACGGAGAACCCGAGGTTACAGCTGCAAGCTCGAAGAAACCAAGGAAGCCATCGATGAGGTCAAAGATCATCTTGGTAGATATATCGAGGAGGCACGGGAAGGCAGCTTGGCAGTCAAAAGCCAATCCAGCAGCAACAAAAGGGCGATCAAGGGCATTGCCTTGGATCTAGAGAGAAGCGGAGACAAGTTCGAGAGACTTGCCCGAGACTAGCTGGAGCTCACCAACATCTACCCTCATTCAAAAGAATCACGAGTTACCCCTCAAGAGAGCGCAAGGAGACCCCTGGTTCCTCAAGCGAGGAAGACGTCACGCCAAGCGAACGGTTTGGCGCAAGGCTCAAGCAAGTAATCATTGCACCTTGCAATGTCATCACTCGCCTCGGAGCAAAGAGAGAAGCCATTCTTAGGGCAAGGCGCATCCCGAACAGATTCACTTTCTCGAACCATCGGCCGCGTCAAACTTCGGCACTTCCAATCCATGGAATGTCGTCCGCAGAGCCAATGTTAGATGAAGTCCTGACTTGCCGATCAAACGACAAAAGGGTTCAGGAAAAATCACGATTTGGGGATCGCAACAAAAGAGAAAGACTCATCGAGTTCCATAAGAAAGCAAGGAAGATCCTGATATATGTTGACTTGGATGAGGCTCTTGAGAAGAGGGGTCTGAAAGAATATTTCAAAGATAGCAGCGAAGATACGAGCACAATCAGATGCCACTACATGCAGGCAAGGTTCAACGCCACCACGCCAAGGATCATGGACGTTCATAGGTATAAGAAGGTTGGAAAGATTCGCGACCTAATCAGCAGAGAAGACCTTGCGGAATTCGACAAGGTAGTTGAGAACCTTCCTCATGAGACTACCTTCACTACGGCATGGAAGGAGCATTTGATCTGCTACTACTTCCAAGAGAGTGATGAGACTAAGCATGAGATACAACATCACTACGAATTCGCAAGAGCCGGGAAGAAAGCTCGAAACTCAAGGGAGACCCAGTACGAGAAACACCTTCTTGAGAAGGATGAAGATGCCATCATGGAGAGACTCGAGAAGCCTTTAGCAGAAGAGGCCGCGCAGAAGGCAAAAAGACCTTGCCTAAGGTCGAACTCCACCTCCAACTAAGCTCCCAAACTACCAAAGTCTAGCTAAAAGACTCTAAACAAGAGCGGCTCAATGGGAGGCAACCCATTTTAGGTATTCTCTTTCTCATCTCCTTAACAATACTAATTTTTAGTTTTGGTTTCTTCTTAGTTTACAGCATTTTCATAAACCCCAAAAGCACAAAAAAATCAGAAAAACCCAAAAAGACCAAAAAATGAAGAAGGAGTTTCGAAGAACACTCACCGGGCGACGAACCGCCCGTGGGCCGGCCAGAAGGAGCCTGGCCGCGCCACGAGCCACGATGGCGCGGACGAAGGACGCCCGGCCGTGGCGCGACAACCCGTCGCGCGGCCACCCTTCTTCCACAACGTTCTCCATCCGAACCTCACCAAACCGGATCTCCTTCAACCTGTTTCAAGCCTTTCAAGTATCCTCTTTGTTTCAAGGCTTGAACACGACCTAAAGACCGCAAGATCACTTCCACAACCGCGGCACATTGCTGTTGCATCAAAGACGGCGAGACGAGGCAAGACTCCATCCAAGTCAAGTCAAGTTAATGATCCATCTCTCTACCTACTTCGTCCAGCACATTCAACGGACCTGCATCCACGGAAACGAAGAGGAACACCACGGTTCTAGAGGATGAAAACCGTAGTGCAAGCTCCAGAAGGAAGAAGATGCAACTTCTTTCACCAAACTGCGAAGAGAAAAGCTCCTGAAGACTAGCTTCTCTCTCCCGCGACCAAGACCTTTACCGAAGCCAAGTAAGGATTTCATATGGCACGGAAGTTCGAACTAGCAACACCTGTCTTCCGTGATCCAGAACAGATCACTGGATAAGCCAGCATAGACCCAAACTTCAAGTCAAGTTTCTGAGGTGACGCAATCTTCAAGATGCAAGGAAGGAAGATTTTCCATCTCTCATTCACGGTGTTTTTACAAAGGTCAAGGAACCAAGACAAGTACTCAAACGACTGAAGTACATGTTCTTCTCAACATAGGCGTGCCTCAATCAACATCATCACCACCAAACGCCTATCACCATCCTCTTCCATCACCACCAAACGCCTATCACCATCCTCTTCCATCACCACCACACGCACACCACCACCATCCGAAGCAAGGAAGCCCAACCGCGCAACACATTTCCTTTCGAGCTAAGTTTTCGATTTCTTTTGTTCAATCAAATCGATTATAAGCAGGGACATAAGGATAATGATCAAGTCCTTAGCTCAATCATCCCACACGCCCATCCACACATACCAAACCCAACGCCACTTTCAAGTAAGTCTTCACAAGCTTGTACTTAAATTTACCTATCTTTTTCACCTCACTCGATTTAAACAAACTGGGGACAGTTTGATTCAAGTCTGGGGGGGTTTCTTATATTACTAATCATACTTTTATTTGATGAGTCTTATGCATACTTACATCATTTATCGAGTCGTTTTATAGAGTCAAAACTTTTTTTTCTTCTAGTCGGAAACTATGAACTTTGCTAGGTACAAGTCATTTTGAACAAGGGACCTTAATGACCATTCTCACGGATTTAGAAGCAAGGTTTACTAAGTTGAACACGGCGAGTGGATCACTCCAGCGGAGAAAGTTCTAATCTCTAGAGTACTCGAAGGATCTTGCGTTGACTCCGCATCTAATGAATCAAATTTTCTCATCAAGGGGCTTGAGGTACTTCAAACTTTGCTCCTCTTTTAGACTCTAGCATGACTAAGTAGATGCAATGCAACCTCTCCTTGATCTTCCTTTGTTATAGAAAAGAAAAAAAAAAAATATAGAGAGAAAGGTTTTAATTTGGGAATGGCAACCAGAGTTCCTCAAAGGACAATGACGGTTCGCAGCAATCATGTAAACTTCAAAGAAGTGATCATTCTCAAGCTAAGAAGAAAGAAAAAAAAAGTGGAATAAGAAAGTCGATAGAAAAAATAAAATGATACCCTAGAAAAGTAGGGAGAAATCGACTAAGGGAAGAGAAAATAGGAGAGTTGTGTCTGAAATGTCTTTGTCTAGATGTTTGGAAGAGAAAGTATAATGTCTCGTCGACCAATACTCCCTCGATAGAGACCGCACGCCTAAATGAATAAAGGAGTCAACAAGAGGGAGCTCGAAATACTCAAAGGGACCATGAAGCGTATCCGGGAAGGGTGAAAAGCTCAAGGTAACTAGACCCAAACGCCTTGAAGCTGAATTCCGAGTTATGTGGCTCAACAGGTCGATTGCTAGACTTGATGAGTTCCCAAGTATTGGTGAGTTTCCACGTTTTCAAACCTCTTTTCCTTACTTAGATTTCTGTTTTGTTTGAGGACAAACAAAGGTTTAAGTCTGGGGGAGTTGATAACATGCATATTTTACCCGTTTTTACTATCATAAGTGAGTGCTTTAATAAGCATTTCACTAAGGTTTTGATGCATAAACACTAGATTTCGAGTATTTGGTTGTTCAAGACTCTTTTCAGGTAATCTTAGCAAAAGACGCATATTTTGGAGCAAAATGGACAATTCCGGAAACAGTGCCCGAGGACAGAAGTTCAACACCAAATGAAGGCCTTCCCACCACGAGATCAAGCTCATATTTGGAGACAAGGTAGCCTTATCAGCTGTCTTTCACCTCGAAGTGGTTTGAGAGCAATCCCACGGTTGGATCTCAAGTTATGAAGGAAGCAAGAAGGTCCGTCAAGCACCCGGAAGGACGAGCTGGCCGCGCCACGGCCGAACCAGACGACCAGTGGCCGCGCCACGGCCAGTCGCTCGCGCGGCCAGGCCACTCACGGATTCCCGAGCCCATTTGAAGCCCAACTTAAACCCGCAGCCGTCTTATGCAAGCCAAGACCTAATCCACGACCTAGGGCACTTGAAGACCTATATATACTCGACCTTTAGGGTTTTTTAGGGCATCACCACTTAGCATCACGAAATTCTCTTGTTACAAACTTCTCTTGGCGGCCGCGAATCTTTGATTCGTGGTTTCCACTTTGTTCTTTGAGGGAGATTGATTTGTTCTTGAACCCTCTTTTATTTTAATCGATTTATACAAGTTATGCATTCATCAATCACGTTTTCTACTTCTTCTTTTATGTCTGAGTAGTTTACTTTCGTTGGGTGTTCTTTAAGGGGATCTATGGGGAATTTCATTAACTGTTGTTGAACCGATTGTTTAGGCCGAAGATTAGGATTTTCTGTCTCACCTTATTCGTTCTTATTGCATGAGTCTGGCGTCATGAACTATATTCTGATCGCAGGGTCTTGAGAACGACGAATGTCCTGAATCTCAGATCTAGACCAAAATAGGGTAGAGAGCATCCTTTAAAAGATGTCTGAATGTTTATTGTCCCGATCCTATTGCGTGTTCGTCTAGGACGCAGGATATGAAAGTATACCTGTGGAATGGAAGTTCGCAGATCGACCTAGTTTGATAAAGTTAGGTTGTTAAAACCAGTGAATCAGTTTGGGGAAAATCGCCTAGTCTCGCTTGCTTAACTTTTGTGTGTTTGATTTCTAGTTAGAACCCCATAGATTTCCCGAGAAGATTCCCAACGTATTCGCCCACTTGCTTTTAAATCGAGATTTACGCACTTCCATACTTTACTCTTTCTGCACTGCTTGCTTGATTTCCTTTTTACAAGTTCTTAAGTTTGATTTCCTTTTCCCGTTGATTATAGAAAAGGCTGACAACCTCTTCTATATAAGGCGTGGTACTGCTTTATTTATTTCCTGCAAGAATCGTGAAACTCATTCCCAAACCCCCAATTCTTTGCGTCTTTGGTTGCCCTTATTCTTCTGTTTTGCCGTTGACCTCCTCCATGTGGATCGATACCCTAAGTACTACAACGCACGCTGTGCACTTGCAGCTTAGGGTCCTACAAATTCAAAGCTCGACGTGTCCCCAAAGAAATCCTCTAAACTCGGACGACTATTTAGACCGCCATCACCTACGCGCCTACATCAGTAAGTTTGTTGTAGTATATTTTGATGATATACTAATCCATAGTACTTGCCTTGCTGATCATTTAAAACATCTAGAACAAGTACTTGAAACTTTAAGAGCTGAAAGTCTGTATGCAAATCTGAAGAAATGCACATTTTGCACTAATGAAGTTGTGTTTTTAGGTTTTGTTGTAAGTTCTCAGGGATTAAAGGTAGATGAAGAAAAGATAAAGGCTATTCATGACTGGCCAACGCCTACCACCATTGGACATGTGAGGAGCTTTCACGGTCTGGCCAGCTTCTATAGGAGATTTGTACAAGACTTCAGTACCATAGCTGCCCCTTTAACCTCAGTAATCAAGAAGAATGTTGCATTCCAGTGGGGAACAGCTCAAGACAATGCATTCAACAAGCTCAAAACAAGCTTAACAAACGCCCATGTTCTGGTACTACCTAACTTTAATAGTACTTTTGAGATAGAATGTGATGCTTCTGGAACAGGAATTGGAGCTGTGTTGACACAAGGAGGGAACCAGTAGCTTACTTCAGTGAAAAACTAAGTGGAGCCTCCCTCAACTATCCCACTTATGACAAGGAGCTATATGCACTAGTAAGATCTCTTGAAACTTGGCAACATTATTTATTGTCTAAAGAGTTTGTTATTCATACAGACCATGAGACATTAAGGCATTTGAGAGGCCAAACAACATTAAAGAAGAGACATGCTAAGTAGCTGGAGTTTGTGGAAACATTCCCATATGTCATTAAGTACAAGAAGGGGAAAGAAAATATTGTGGCTGATGCATTGTCCAGGAGACATGCTCTAATCACCACGATGGAGTCTAAAGTCATGGGATTCGAGCACATCAAGGACCTATATGAGGCTGACCCTCATTTTCAAGAAGCTTTCAAAGAAACCAGTAAGGCTGCATTTGGAGTATTCTATCAACAAGATGGGTTTCTGTTTAAAGAAAAGAGGTTGTGCATCCCTCAAGGATCTATGAGAGAATTGCTAATCAGGGAAGCACATGGAGGAGGACTCATGGGACATTTCGGCAGAGACAAGACTCTAAGTGTTCTCACTGAGCATTTCTATTCGCCTCACCAGAAGAGAGATGTGGAGAGATTCTGCGCCAAGTGCATTACATGTCTAAAAGCCAAATCCAGGTTACATCCTTATGGTTTATATATGCCTTTGCTTATCCCTAACCACCCTTGGGTAGACATCTCTATGGACTTTGTTTTAGGCTTGCCCAAGATCAACCACAAAGACTCTATCTTTGTAGTTGTGGACAGATTCTCCAAAATGGCCCATTTTATACCATGTAACAAGACTAATGATGCAACACAAACTGCTGATCTCTTCTTCAAAGAAGTTGTTTGACTACATGGCGTGCCCAGAATTATAGTATCTGATCGTGATACCAAATTCTTGAGCCATTTCTGGAAGACCTTGTGGAAGAAGCTAGGGACAAAACTGCTCTTCTCCACAACTTGTCATCCCCAAACAGATGGCCAAACTGAAGTGGTGAATCGCACACTATCCACATTGCTAAGGGCCACGGTTGGTAAGAATTTAAAGAATTGGTTAGCATGCTTACCTTACATTGAATTTGCTTATAATCATGCTAAGCATTCTGCTACAAAGTTTTCACCATTTGAAGTTGTTTATGGGTTCAATCCAGAAACACCTTTAGATCTCTCACCCCTGCCCCCAAGCTATTTATTCTAGTGCAGAAGGCGTTACTAAAGCAGATTTTGTGAAGAAACTTCACCAAAGAGTTAAAGACAACTTGGAGAAGAAGACTGAGAAGTATAAACATCAAGCTGACAAAGGGCGCAAGGAGGTTACATTTGAGCCTGGTGATTGGGTCTGGTTACATATGAGGCAAGAAAGGTTCCCTAATCAGAGAAAATCCAAGCTTTCACCAAGAGGAGATGGCCCATTCCGAGTACTAGGGAAGATCAACGACAATGCATACAAGCTAGAGCTGCCAGGTGAGTTAACTATTTCTCATACTTTCAATGTTACTGACTTAGCTCCTTTTAATGCAGATGTACCAGTTCTGAGGCCAGAACCTTTTCAAGGGGGAGGGAATGATGAGGACATCGGTCCTGACTTAACCAAAGCTGAGCATGTAGCTGATGTACCGGTCATGAGACATGGACCACTGACTAGATCAGGAACTAGGAGCTTGAGGAAGGAATTCAACAAGTCCGTGGAGAGTTTAATCACTCTAATAGACCATGAGGAACTCAAGGAGCAGCTGCTTTCAAAGGAGATTACTCAAGAGACTCCAATCGGCCCACCAGATGATTTAGAGCCTTTGAAGATTCAAGACATGAGGGATGATCACTACACTGATCAGACTAGGTCCCATACTACTCAAGAAGCCACGGTTTATACTAAATCCCCAGAAGATACCTACTTGCGTATGAAGACCAAATCAAGCTTACTATTACCGATTTTACAAGGCATTGGAGACATGACCTTATTTGTCATAACTAAGGAGTTACAAGGAGGGCTAGAGATTCTACACCCTTAGAAGTCTCTACAAGATCGGCGCTTAAGATATTCCTAGCTATCTCTTATTCAATTTCACATTCAAAACCAAACCAGAAGACTTTCCTTAAGAAGGTCTAACGGCTAGCTTTGTTTTTATGTTTTTTATTTCCTTTGTTATTCGGCTTTCAAAGCCCCGCATCCAGTTTCCTTTCTTAGTCATTCTTATGACCGTTGTATCACGAGCTTATAAGCTCCTCTCTTCTTTTCATTTTAATCAGAACGTATTATTCAGTAAAAACATAGCTCTCTTTCGCTTAGCAAAGAACCCCGATCCTCTTCTCACCTGTGTGCGAATCCCTGTGAACAAGAGTGTCTAGACTTATCTCGGATCATATCATAGACCGAGTGGCGTCTCTCAATGCACCAGTTTGTCTCATTCATCATTCATCTCAATCGGATCCTTGGAGAGAGCCGTACGGCCAACCATAGATTCACCATCTCAATCCATCCTTGTAAGAACATCCTCTTGTTCCTACATCAAACAGCGTATAAGCAGCCACTTCCCCAACGGAAATCGACCCTACACGGTTTTTATACTTGTTAAGCGACTCACAAAATTCACAAAAAGACTGACCCTCAATTTTTTTCAAAGCAAGATATTCAATTCAAAAAGACGATAATAACTAAAACTTACCCGCAATCGGATCTACGCCATCCTGAACTCCTGCAGCATACACACGTGGAGCTATTGCCTGTTTTTTCGGAGGTTGAGGCAACTGTCCTCGGTTCTGATTTCCCTGGGCCTTGCTGATATGTCTATATTTTGTATGATTTCAGCATCCATTTAGTATAGGTTTCTCATTATTTAGGAGTCTATTATAGCATCATTGTGTTGCTTTGTATCATTTAGAGTCCTAGAGTGTTTTTGCATAGTCCTTGCATGTTTCGGTGCATTTGGAGCCTTGATCAGGTGACATGGATGCTGTGGAGGGAACAATGGAGTTGGAAAGGAATGGCACATCACTTGGAAGAGCAAGAAGTTGCCAAAAAGATGAAGAAGAAGAATCCTGAAGAAGTTTCGACGAGCAGGTTCGACGAAACTCGTCGAAATTCTTCTCCAGGACATGCATTCGACGAAGGCGTTCGACGAGACTGGCCGAAACTTTTCTCCAGGGTGCCCGTTCGACGAAGGCGTTCGCCGAAGCTCGTCGAAATTCTCCCAAACGCTTGAAGATGGATTGAAGATTTAAGACCCGTTCGATGACTTGGTTCGACGAAGGCTCGTCGAAACTTTCCTCCAGGGTGAAGTTTCGACGAGATGGTTCGACGTGCTTGGTCGAAATTCTCCCAGAAAAACTCTTTTTGTCTTCTTTATGGGTCCCTCCTATAAATACTC
>JAHZTW010000001.1:391016113-391027027 GCA_020283515.1 Alliaria petiolata
AGTCAAGCCATACTTGGCGAATGCATCTAAGGAGGAGGCAAGCTCATGTCTTCTTCAAAACCCCCCTCTAGCCTAAAAGGTTTGAAAAGTCAAGCTTAGTGACTTTAAACAAGCGCACTTGGGAGGCATTCCCATTGTTATCCTTTGTATATATTCTTGATTTAGTACTATGATTATGTTTCTATAAGTTTTTGAAAGTTTTAGGTTGAGTATGGAGGACCTAGACTTGAAGAAAAAGGTGTGGAGGAAATTTTTAAAGAAATTTCGGTGAAGAATTTGGATGAAGCTCACCGAAATTTTTGGCCAGGGTGAAATTTCGGTGAACATTTTCGGCGTAGCTCGTCGAAAATCTTTTCCAGGGTGAAATTTCGGCCAAAATTTTCGATGAAGGTACGTCGAAATTTTCGTCCAGGGAGACTTTTCGACGAAACATTTCGACGAAGCACGTCGAAAATGTTTTAAAGGGTGAATTTTCGACGAAACATTTCGACGAGTTTGGTCGAAAATGTTTTAAAAACCATGTTTGCTTGACTTTTCTTCCTTCCTTTGACAGTTGAATGTTGACTTCTCACACTTATATTGAACCGATTTTAGAGGATTTAAGAACCTTTCTTCCCCAATTCCCTCATTCACCACGATTTTTCCCCATTTCATAAGAACAAGAACTTGTTTTTATCATTTTTCTCTCAATTCTTCATCAAATTCTTTGATTCTAAGTGCACTAATTCCAAAATTGTTGGTCATTCTTGATTCCTTAGTGGATTTCGACCATACCTTTGCGTGGAACCAAGGTTTGCCTTCTCATCCTCTCTCTTTATCTTTGAATTCTCCTTGAGAATGAATTGGAATTTAGGGTTGATAGAAGGTCTTTGAATGAGTTGTTTGAGCTGGGTATAGTAGATTGTTGTTATGAGTGATGATTGCTGAGGTTTTTCAAGGAATAACATGGGAAAATTTTGATTTTTGAACATTTTTATTTTAGGATTTTGGAGAGTTCCGAAAATTCATGTTTTAGCCTAATTAATGTTCAAAATTTTGGAATTTGGTTTCTTTGAACTTGTTTTCCCATGTTATATAGGTAATTAAGCTAGAAACCTCTTGAATTTTAATTCATATTTACTTAGAGAGTGCTTAATTTGAATAATTCTTTGTTAAAAACTTTGAATGCTATGAGAAATTTTTACTAAATTGGGATTATTTCTTGCTTTATCATTAATTGCCATTGAGTTTTAATTCTTGCAAGCCTCCATGGAATTTTATAACTGCATGATTGTGGTTTTTAAAGTTTAAAATTCATCACATACTCACTCTTCTCCAAGATTTTGCTTGTGTAGGTACTAATGGGGAGAACAAGGAGTGAGGCTAGCAAGAGACAAGGCAAGAGGCCCGTGGAAGTGGAAGAAGAGGATCCCGAGCAGAGTCCACCGGTCATAAGGAAGTTGCCCCAAAAGAGGGACATTAGTAGGGAGAAAGCAAGAGTGAGGAAGGCCGAGAAAGCCGCGGCTACTCCTCTGACACCCCCGGAAGTATACAAGGCCCTTATGGAGAGACCTTTTAGGGGAACTAAGTACCCGGATCATGAGCTGCTAGAAGAGCTAGGTCTCTTGGATGATGTGGCATGGATATTTCGGAACTTGGGATGCGCAAGATGGTTCAACAACTCACACCCGAGTTACCAAGAGGAGACTTGCCAATTCCTCTCTACTTTAGTGGTGGAAACTTCAAGCTCGGCTGAGATTGATAGGCGAGTAGATGGTTTCGGTTTCATCAAGTTCCGGGTTCGCAACAAGTCCTACAAGATGGGTTTCAAGAAGCTAAGCGAAGTACTTGGGTTTGATGAAGGCACCGGGCGAGGATTCCGCTTGAATGTTAGGAAGAGCGAGTTGGAAAAGCTATGGAAGTTTGTTGCCCATGGGGAGTTCAAGGCCGGGAGAGTGAGGAACAAGATGATCCGACATCCTTCTATTCGCTATGCTCACAAGGTGTTAGCTAACACCTTCTTTTCCAAGAAGGAAACCGTGGTTGTGACTTCTGAAGAGTGGGAGATGCTTGCTGCTGGGCTTAAGGACATCATCCGCTACTGTCATGACAACATCCTACTTTATGGGGATACCACGGGGAATGGGATGGTACAGCTTTGGTTGGCTCATGCAGCGACTTACCATGCTCATGCATTTAGCAAGAAGGACCGCTCAATCCCAATAGCCATTGGAGGTATGATCACACTGATGTATTGCATTTTTAGCGAATTCTAACTATTGTTTTTGACAGTTTTTCGAGTCTTTTCTATGTTTTTAGAGTCATTTCAGGTTGAATCACGTTTGGATTGAGTCTAAGGCTTAAAAGGAAGGATCGGAGGCAAAAGATCAACAAAGTGGCAATTTCCGGAGGACGGATCGGTCGTTCCAAATTTGGATCGATCGATCCATGGTTGACGTACCGACAGGAAGATATTAGATCGATCGTTCCACATTTGGATCGATCGATCTAAAGCAGACGAGCCACCCGAGAAGAATTAGATCGATCGTTCTAATTTAGACCGATCGATCTTAACCTGACGTAGCTGCCAGAGAGGAAATAGATCGATCGTTCCACTATGGATCGATCGATCCAAAGATGACGGAGCCACCCGAGAGGAATCAGATCCAAATGCCAAAGATTTCCAGGAGCTTTTTAGATCGATCGATCCGAATTTGGAACGATCGATCTAACCCTTAACCGACCGGTTTACCTGCGCAAAAGAAAAGGAAATTTCCGTTTTTCCTATTTTCGATTGGTTTTGGGATAGACTTCGACCCAGAACGTGATTAGACCTATATATACTTATTTTTGGCCATTGTTGAGGCCACGCTTTCTTTCACATTCATACTTTTGGCTTTTGGCAATTTGTAAGCTTCGGGGAGACGAATCTCTGACTCTACATCTCTGAGAAGATTTCTGAACCTCTTTGGATTTATATTTATTTGATTATGAGTTTCTCTTCATCTCTTTGATGTTTCTCTATTTCCATGTCTGAGTAGATCCATAGTTAGTTTTAGGGTTTCAAGGGAACTTAGGAATCATTGAATTAGACATAGATAGGGATTTATCAAACGTTGTCTTCACCTATAGTTGTGTTCATTGTTTAGACTGAATTGATCACTTAATCTATGATTTAGGGTTTAATCTATTCATCAAAAGTGTTATAGATTGCTTGAAAGAACATAGGTGGGCGGTTTGTCCTTAGCCAACGAAAGCTGATGCTAAGGCAATCCGTGAACAAATTGAACCTGCTCGTTAATGCTTATTTAGAATTCTAAGTTCAAACGACAGTTTAGATACTTAGGTTACTAGATAAAGTGATTAATACCACGACGGTGGATTGGTTAAACATTCATGTTTGAGTTCTAGACCAAGCTTATTTGTTCCCTGAATAATTGTCTGATTCATGATCTCCGAGTTCCTGCGAATATCCCTCAACCTAGCGCTTCGTTTTATTGATTTTACATCGTTTTTATTTGCTATTTTCGTTTTAGCTTTGATACCAACAAATCATAATATTGTCTTAGCTTAATTTTGATCTAAAGAATCGTAGAGTAGCCTCTGGAACTTGTGGATTCGATTCCTAAATACTACAATATTGCTGTGCACTTGCAGTAGTCTTTTAGGGTTAAAACTCTGCATATCAAGTTTTTGGCGCCGTTGCCAAGTTCCAATTGCGTTACCTTCGAGTCTAGGATTCGAATTTAGTCTAAGATTTACTAACTTATAACTTTCTCTCTTGTGTCTTTCAGGTGTATGCAGAGAAGAAGTGAAGGCTCTGACAACCTCCTTCATCTCGACAACCAAGACCTCGCAAGGGTAGAAAGAACTAACAACAAAGCCAGAAAACAGAAGTCAAACCGCGTCATCATGGGAGACGTAAATCACAACCAAGCACTTGTTGAAGCTCAAGCTGCTCAAGCTGCGGAACTTCAGAATTTACAACAACAGTTGCAGCAACTCCTGCAACAACGACAGCAACCGCAGCTGCAGCAACAGCAACGTGCTATAGGGGCAGTCGACACCCCTCACACCTTCTACCAGAATAGAGCTGCAATCTGTCCCGCCCCTCTTCAACGGGCAGATTATGAGATCAAACCGCAGATGATTGCTCTGGTGAAGCAGCATGTTTTCCATGGGTTACCTGCTGAAAACCCAATGGATCACATCGAGAATTTTGAAGAGATCTGCAGCACTACTAAGTCCAATGGGGTTCCTTCTGATTACCTCAAGTGCAAGCTCTTCCCTTTCTCTTTGGCGGATAAGGCGATGAGATGGCTTAAGTCCCTACCTCCTGGATCTTTGCGGACTTGGGAAGAATGCAGAGCTGCTTTCTTGGATCACTTCTACACCAAGACAAAGACAGCTTCGCTAAGGAACAAGATCACCACCTTCCAGCAACATTCAGGAGAGTCTTTTTGTGAGGCTTGGGAGCGCTTCAAGGAGTATCGCAGAGAGTGTCCTCACCATGGGTACTCGGATGAGCAGCTACTTAGCATCTTCTATGATGGCGTCGATTGGGATTACAAGAATGGTCTAAACGCTGCAAGCAATGGAGATTTCATGACCAGGAGCATAGAAGGAGCTTACCAACTCATTGAGAACCTGGCTGCAAGTTCCAACAACCGCTGTCCTGAGTATGACCGCACAAAAAAGGTCAACAGTGTCGACTCCCAGAAGATTGATGAGCTGAATACGAAGTTGAATCTACTAATGCAAGCAAATGCAAACCAGCGCGGTGTGCAGTTCTGTGAAGATGGAGCAGATGCAATCTTCTGTCCAGATTTTGAGGAAGTAGAAACTGAAGAACAACAGGAAGTGAGTTATGTGAATGGCCAAGGCTTCGTGCAAAACAGGGGATTCAACCAGAACTACAGGAATCATCCAAATCTGTCCTACAGGAGCACAAATGTTGAGAATCCTCAAGACCAGGTCTATCCTTCACAAGTGGGCGCTCAGGGTCAAAATCTTCAGGGAAAAACGTTCGTGCAAAACGCGGGCGTTACTGGTGCTTCTCAAGGCTTTACAGGACAGACAGGCGTGCAAAATCCGGGCTTTCAGAAGAATTTTTCACAAGGTTTTCAAGGAAAAATTTTCGTGCAAAATCAGGGCCAGAACAGATTTCAGGGTGGTACGCAGCAGAAGCAACCATTCAACAATCTCCAAGCGTCTACTGCGAATGGATCTCAAGATGAACTCAAGGCTCTTATGCAGCAGCTCCTGCTCAATCAGCAGAAAGCCTCTACTGAGATCAACATAAAAGTGGACAACATGTACAATGATCTCAACAGCAAGTATGAAGCCGTCTCCACTCACATGAAGAAGTTAGATACTCAGGTAGCTCAAACTGCTGAAGCAATCAAGAGACCACAAGGATTCCTACCAGGAAAGGGTGAGCAAAATCCTAAGGAGTTTGTGCAAGCCATTGCACTAAGAAATGGGAAGGTTTTAGAGCCTGTTGCGCGCAAAGGGGAGCATTCTGATGTTGTGATCGATCTGGAAGAGCAGGAGGACGACCTAGAGGCTGAGAAAGCCAAGGATCACGCACGCCATGACACCTTGGAGGAGCAAAACGTGACCCCACCTATGCGTGTCTATGCACCCAAGATCCCCTATCCTACCCGCCCTAAGAAGTCTCGCAAAGACTTGGAGGAAGCCAAATGCAAGAAAATGTTGAATGAGCTCACAGTGAAACTATCTCTCACTGATGCAATCCAGATGATGCCTGCAATGAAGAGATGCATGAAGCACTTGGTGACAAGTAAAGTATCCGGTGAAGAAGATTTTGTCAAGGTTTCAAAGGATTGCAGCGCTGTTCTTCAAAACAAGATGCCAAAGAAACTTGGTGATCCTGGGCGTTTTGTACTCTCTGTGCAAATTGGGGCAATGATTTTTGCTTGTTCCTTGTATGATTTGGGCTCTAGTGTCAACCTCATGCCATACTCTGTGGCTAAGCGACTTGGATTCACGAAATTCAAACCAACTAAGATCTCGTTGGTATTTGCTGACCGTTCTGTGAAGTTACCTGTTGGAATTTTTGAAGACTTGCATGTGCAGATTGGCAATGCTTATGTTCCTGCAGATTTCGTGGTCCTTGAGCTAGATGAAGAGCCAAAGGATCCTCTCATTTTGGGAAGACCTTTCTTATGCACAGCTGGTGCTATCATCGATGTGAGGAATGGGAGAATCGATCTACACTTGGGAGACATCATCATGAAGTTTAAGATGGACAAAATGCTGAAGAAGCCTATGTTGGATGGACAAACTTTCTCTATTGATGACTCTCTCGAGATCTCTAACGAGGTAGATGAGGAGATTTTAGTGGAGGACCCATTAGAGATTGCTTTGACAAAGACTGAGAGTGAACATGTCTTTTTGAGTGAAGATACAGCTGGGTATACCAAGATGTTGGACTCAAGCAAGGAGATAGGAAAGATGGTAGCCTACATGACCTTGGATGCAGCTGCAGAAAAGTCTACAGCATCATTTTCTCCTGCGCCACCTACAAACCCTTGGAGTGAGCTGAAAGCTCAAAAGGTTGAACTCAAAACACTTCCAGCCGGGCTAAGGTACGCGTTTCTTGGTCCTAACTCTACTTACCCTGTGACCATCAATGCTGAACTGAACAATGCTGAGACTGCTTTACTTCTATGTGAGCTTAGAAAGTATCGTAAGGCCTTAGGCTATTCCCTAGATGATATCACTGGAATCTCACCTGATCTTTGCATGCATAGAATACATTTAGAAGATGAATCGAGGACTTCTATAGAACATCAGAGGTGGTTAAACCCAAATCTAAAAGATGTTGTAAAGAAAGAGATAATGAAACTTCTGGATGCATGCATTATTTATGCTATCTCTGACAGTACTTGGGTGAGCCCAGTCCATGTAGTCCCTAAGAAAGGTGGTGTAACAGTCGTTAAGAATGATAAAGATGAGTTGATCCCAACTAGAACTGTTACAGGACATAGGATGTGTATAGATTATCGGAAATTGAATGCTGCTACTCGTAAAGATCATTTTCCTTTGCCATTTATTGATCAAATGCTTGAGAGATTGGCTAACCATCCTTACTACTGTTTTCTAGATGGTTACTCTGGTTTTTTCAGATTCCCATTCATCCAGATGACCAGGAGAAAACCACATTCACATGTCCTTATGGCACTTTTGCTTATCGCAGAATGCCATTTGGTTTGTGTAATGCCCCACCGACATTCCAGCGATGCATGATGTCGATTTTTACTGACTTGATTGAGGACATAATGGAGGTTTTCATGGATGACTTTTCTGTCTATGGATCCTCCTTTTCTGTCTGTCTTTCTAATTTGTGCAGGGTACTAAAGCGCTGTGAGGAAAAGCATCTTGTGTTGAACTGGGAAAAATGTCACTTCATGGTCCGAGATGGGATTGTTTTGGGACACAAGGTTTCAGGACAAGGCATTGAAGTGGACAGGGCAAAGATAGAAGTGATGACGAGTTTGCAGCCACCAAATTCTGTCAAAGGGGTTCGTAGCTTTCTTGGTCATGCTGGCTTCTACAGAAGGTTCATCAAGGACATCTCCAAGATTGCTAGACCTTTGACTCAGCTGCTGTGCAAAGATGTGAAGTTCGACTTCGATAGTGCCTGCCTTGAGGCCTTCCACACGATCAAAGGAGCATTAGTCAGTGCACCAATTGTCCAACCAACAGACTGGGAACTGCCTTTCGAAGTGATGACTGATGCCAGTGACTACGCAGTAGGAGCTGTTCTGGGGCAGCGAAGGGACAAGAAGCTTCATGTCATCTACTACGCTAGTAGAACCCTTGATGATGCGCAGAGAAAGTATGCTACTACTGAGAAAGAACTTCTTGCCATTGTGTTTGCTTTTGAGAAGTTCAAGTCTTATCTTGTGGGGTCTAAGGTGATTGTGCATACTGATCATGCTGCCTTGAGGTATCTTCTTACTAAGAAAGATGCAAAACCTAGGCTACTGCGATGGATACTTTTGCTGCAAGAATATGACCTTGAGATCAAAGACAAGAAAGGGATTGAGAATGGTGTTGCCGATCATCTGTCTAGACTGCGTATTGAGGAAGAGGTTCCTTTAGATGATAGTCTACAGGAGGAGAACGTGTATGCTATCAGCATGGGCCACGTGTATGCTCAACCCTCAACCACTCGTGAAACTCAAGACTCTACGATGCCTTGGTTCGGCGAGATCGCGAACTACTTGGCCGCTGAGAAGGAACCAGACAGTTTTGTTGGGTATAAGAAGAAGAAGTTCTTAAGAGACATAAGGCATTACTTTTGGGATGAGCCTTACTTGTACAAGCAGTGTTCAGATGGTATTTTTAGGCGTTGCATTTCAGAGGAGGAAGTTCCCGGTGTTCTCTTTCACTGTCATGGTTCGAGTTATGCAGGACATTTTGCTACTTTCAAGACCGTGTCTAAAGCTTTACAAGCTGGTTTCTGGTGGCCAACTATGTTTAAAGATGCACATGCTTTCGTCTCTAAGTGTGATTCGTGTCAAAGGCAAGGGAACATTAGCAAGAGAAACGAGATGCCCCAGAATTTCATCTTGGAAGTTGAAGTGTTTGATGTATGGGGAATCGACTTCATGGGACCTTTTCCATCTTCCTTTGGAAACAGTTACATCCTGGTTGCAGTAGACTATGTGTCTAAATGGGTTGAAGCCATGGCAAGTCCCACTAATGATGCTAAGGTCGTATTGAAGATGTTCAAATCTGTGATTTTTCCACGGTTTGGAGTACCTAGAATCGTGATCAGTGATGGTGGCTCTCATTTCATAAACAAGGTCTTTGAGAGTTTGTTGAAGAAGCATGGAGTCAAACACAAGGTAGCCACTCCTTACCATCCGCAGACGAGTGGACAAGTAGAGATTTCAAACAGGGAGATCAAGAGCATTCTGCAGAAGACTGTGAACACAACTAGAAAGGATTGGGCTGTGAAACTTGATGATGCTCTTTGGGCATATAGGACTGCTTACAAGACACCTTTAGGCACGACCCCATTTCATCTTGTCTATGGAAAATCATGTCATCTTCCAGTAGAGCTCGAATACAAGGCAGCATGGGCTGTAAAGTTGCTGAACTATGACATCAAACCTGCTTCTGAGAGGAGGTTGATGCAACTGAACGAGCTGGATGAGATCCGACACATGGCCTATGAGAACTCAAGGATTTACAAAGAAAGGACTAAAGCGATCCATGACAAGAAGATCATTCCTCGGAACTTCACTGCAAATGATCAGGTGTTACTCTTTAACTCTCGCCTGAAACTTTTTCCTGGGAAGCTGCGATCGCGATGGTCTGGTCCTTTCACCATCAAGGAAGTGCGACCATATGGAGCTGTTGTGTTGCTAGACAATGAAGGCAGCGAATTTGTGGTAAATGGTCAGCGTCTAAAGCCGTATCTCGCTGACACCGAAATCGCTAACGGAGACACCATTCCCCTTAGTGATGCACCTCATGCCTAAACGGCAACCAAAGTCAAGCTCGTGACTTAAAACAAGCGCTTGGTGGGAGGCAACCCACTGGTATGTGTACATACTTAGTTTGCATTTTTATTTAACTAACTTTCAGTTTTGGTTTTCATGTTCTAAAATAAAAAAATAAAAAAAAAACAAAAAAAAAACATAAAAATTCGACAAGGACAGATCGATCGTTCCACATATGGATCGATCGATCTAATTGTGAAGCTCGGGCAGGGAGTTTTTAGACCGATCGGTCCATCTCAGGATCGATCGATCTAAATGACGCGAATGGGCAGGAAGATATTAGACCGATCGATCTAAAACGGATCGATCGATCTAAATAACACGAACGGACAGAGAGGTATTAAATCGATCGGTCTAAAACAGACCGATCGATCCTGGGCCAAGGTATGTTTTCTCTGCCCCGAATTCGGTTTACTTCCACTTAAACTAAACCAGAAAAACATGATTTTAAACGCAAAATCTCGGTTTTAAGGATCAAAACACGTTTTCCTTTTCTCCCCTCTCTCTCTCTCGTGTTCTTGGTGATTTTGAAGGAAAGTTTTGACAAAACCTAAATTCTTCAATTCTTAACGGATTGGAACGATTTTTGTGTGCTTTCCAATCGGATTTTCATCCTCTTTTTGATTCCACTACTCTCTCTCTCGATCGGCAAAGGTACGCGACTCTCTCTCCACTTTTTGAGTTCGAAATTTTTGGCTAAAGGATGGAATTCGGGTTTGTTTACTTGTTCTTACATGATTTTGTGGCTTTCTAGTAACTTCTAGGTTGAATTCGAACCACCCCCATGCCTTATTTCGTTTTAATTGTGTGATTGAACTCAAAATTGGGATTTTAGGACAAAAATTGAGATATTGAGGTGATTTTTGGTGAAAAATTCGATTTGTCTGGAATGGGTCTTGTGTTTGGCATCATTGTGTTGAATTAAAAGCTTCGTTAATGGTCCCGTGCCCTACTGTTCATGTTTATGTAATCTTATCCATCTTTCACGTTTAGAAAATTTTGATAAAAATGATTTTGGTTTCATTTTGCAGGAAATGGGACGCACTAAAGATGATGCAATCACCACACGGACGCAACCATCACGAACTGCAAGGAACACACAACCACGGGGAAGCGGAAATCCTTCTTCCTCACAGTCTAAGAGGAAAGGAAAATCCGTAGCTACACCCTCTTTTGTCCAAGAAGAAGAAGAAGAGGACGTAGAGGAGGAAGAAGACCTCGAGCGCACCACTGCCCCTTGGCCACGTCCTGACAACACACCATTCACTTGCCTCCGTTTCCCCAAGACTATCACTGTTTCTCAGATGCAAAACGAGAGCAGATACAAGCTTCGGAAACGTGGAGCTCCTTGGTCTGACATCCATAATACGTTCTACAATGGCCTGTTGAAGGTGGA
>JAHZTW010000001.1:391034326-391053555 GCA_020283515.1 Alliaria petiolata
AGCCTGCTGAACTCTCGCGCATACTCCCTTACTGACCTGTTTCCTTGGGACAAGGTCATAAATTCCATTGCTAGCTTATCCATAGCCTTCTGCGGAAAATACTTCCTGTTAAACTCATCTCGAAAAGTGCTCCATGGAACCACATAACTCATCGGGGCTCCTCTCACAACCCCTTCCCACCAATTGTGAGCCTCATCCAACAGAAAACTCGTGGCTAACTCCATCTGATACTCCACTGGACAACGGACAGAAGCAAAATTTCGCTCCAGCTGCTTCCTCCAGTTATGAGCAACGATTGGGTCTTCCCCGCCACTGAAGGTTACGGTTCCCAATCCTCTCATTAGCTTCAAAACCCTCCAATAGTCATCCCTCGGATCCTGAGCCGGTGGTGCAGGCGGAGGCTTTGGCGGTGCCTGAGCTGCAACCACACCTGGCATCTGCCCATCCATTGGGTTAGGCGGAAATTGTTGCCCAAACAGCTGCTTTAGCCCTTCCGCAACTGCTGCTGTTATCACTGCCGGATCCACTCCCTGAGCCGGTGCACTGTGGGTACTCTCTACAGTAACTGACTGACTCTACTCACTACCTTGGTCACCAAGACCCCGAGCTCCACGACCTCCACCACCTCTGCCTCTTCCCATTCCACCTCGAACCATGCTGAGAAGAACAAAAAGCGATTCAGGACTTAAACAAAAGAAACAAAACTTCCAATTTACATGTCCAAGCGCAGAATCGTCCGTGCCATTTTTTTTTAATTAGGAAAAACTAAACCCAAAAGTTATTCTGAAAACATAAAATAATTTTTTTTTTTTTTTTGAAAAAACAAAAACCGACTGTCTCCGAGAATCGGCTCTCCGGGTCAGGACCGGAGTAGCACCCGCTCTGATACCAATATGTAATTTTTGTCTCTCTAACTTGACTTAGACGGCAAGTTACGCATTAAATAGAGCATTTTCAACTTAACAATTCTTAAATAAATACTCTTATGAAATCCATCCGTTTATTACTTAAACCATCGTCATAAAATAATAACTTAACCAATTTAAATCATAAGAAAATATCAAAAAAATAACTTAGGAGCAAACCAGATCTTTGTCTTAAAACGAATAAAAACGATTAAAACCATAAATTAACCCTTTCCCGAAATCCGGCACCCGAACGATCCTCGCCTCGAACTTTTACTCCGCCGGAGCAAACTCACCTGAAAGGGGAAAGAGGGGTGAGTAACAAAGTCACTCAGTGAGGAAAGTCATTTCCGTCCACACGATACTTAACATTAATGATCATTGCATTAGTAATTACTAACTCTAGACAATCATTCACGCAACAAGAATCACTTTTCAATTCACACATATCAAAATAATAATCACATCACGACTTCATTCACACCACATATGACACTGACACCTGACACACTAGGCTGGTCGGGCACCTCGAAAGGTCTTCCACCACCTTTGGCTCGTCAGCCGGTTTACGGGCTTCGACGGGATCGCCATGTTCTCGTCCTCAGTCCGACTGCACACAATCATCACATACTATCCACCATATACCATCATCACAACAACTAACATTATCACTAACATTCATCATCACACATTATCACATTTCACCAATCAACACCACCAAACAATTACCTAGACCTAGTACTTACTAATACTAAATGACTAGTACTGATAAATATCCACGAATCCCGCCCTCACCTTAGCCTTGCCGAAACGGAACGGGAATAGAAACAGGCTTGAACGGAGACTTGCAATAATCAAACGGATCTGCAATAATTATGATGGCCAGAGGTAACTTAGAACGCAAGCAACAGAAGACAGCCCATATATCATGTTACGTGAACATGAACTCTCGGGAAAACGTAACGGATGCGATGAAAGGGTACGGATCTGCTTACACGGAAAGATGACGACGTAGCAACAACAACGCAACACTAAGTGGAGAGGAGAAAGCTTGGGGCTTAAGCAACTGCAACAATGGGGTTTCACGCATGATCACTCTCGAAAAACAAAACGTAACGGAAGAGATGATGAAGGGATCTCCGATCTCTTACCACAGAAACGATTCACGAACGATGGAGACGACTCGGAGCAGATCGACGGTGGTGAGATGTGGCGGCGGAGTCAAGGACGCGACGTGTCGGGATGATCTCACGACCGCTTCTCCTCACGTCCACGGGTTCATGAGTGTCGCGGCGAGCAGATGACGGTGCGGTTCGGTTAGAATCATTGGCGGCGGTGCTCTCAGAATTCCGGCAGAGGTTCGACGTTAGCGATCGGTTTTGTGTCTCTTCGCCTCCCACACACAGCTTTTTAAACAAAGGGGAAGAAGAAGAAGAATTTAGGGTTTTATTGTCTTGGGCTTGGTTAGTTAGTTGGGCCTTTCCCAAATCTAGTGGGCCTGGTTCACGTCCGTTACAATTCTCCCCCGCTTTAGAAGAATCCGTCCCTGAATTCGATCCATTTTCCGTAAGACCGCTCTTTTCCTTAAAGAGCTCGGGATAGTTAACAAGCATTTCTGATTCTGGCTCCCAAGTCTCCTCACGAATACCGTCTCTTTCCCAACCGACTTTTACTAACTTAACTTTCTTCCCTTGAACCTCGGTTTCTTGCCGATCTAAAATTTCTATCGGACGACTTAGTACTGACAAACTTCCCGTTAAATCTACAGGCGGGTGCGAAAGAATTAACTCTAGCTCTCTGACAACTTTTCTCAGTACTGAAACATGAAACACGTTGTGAAAGTCTGACAGCTCCTGCGGTAACTCTAGCTTATAAGCCACTGCACCAATTCTTTCTGTTATAACATACGGTCGCATAAATCTCGACTTAAGCTTTTTCAGTTTTCGAGTTGTCATTTCCTCTAAACGTTCTCATTTTCAAATACACTTCATCGCCCACTGAAAATTCCAGATCTTTTATGCGCTTATCTGCATAACTTTTCTGACGGTCGTGCGCTTCTTTAAGTCTGTTCCGGAGCAATTCCACTTGCTCGACTGTCTCTTGAACCATTTCCGGTTCTAAGTCTCGGTGCTCTCCCACTTCTGTCCAACAGAGGGGTGTGCGACACGGTCTCCCGTATAAAGCCTCATAAGGGGACATTTCAATGCTCGAATGATAAATGTTGTTATAGGCGAACTCGGCTAAAGGTAAATATTTTCCCCACTTTCCTTCCCAGTCCAATACGCAGGCTCTCAACATATCCTCTAATGTTTGAATTATCCTTTCTGATTGTCCATCTGTCTGAGGATGATAAGCCGTACTGAGGTGTACCTTTGTCCCCAGTGCCTTCTGGAATGCTTGCCAAAATATCGATGTAAACTTGGAGTCTCTGTCAGACACGATACTTACTGGCAACTCCATGCAATCTTACAATTACGTCCAAATTTTTCTGAGCCAGTTGGTCCGCTCCATCCGTTTTCTTAATCGCTACAAAATGAGCTGACTTGGTGAGTCGATCTACGATCACCCAGATCGCATTTTTATTACCCCTGGTCGTTGGTAACCCTATAACGAAGTCCATTGTTACCATGTCCCATTTCCATTCAGGTAGCGGCAAATTTTGTAACAATCCACTAGGAACTCTGTGTTCTGCTTTTACCATCTGACATGTCTGGCACTGTGATACCCAAGTAGCGACGTCTCGTTTCATTCCGCCCCAATGATAGTACTGTTTTAAATCACGATACATCTTGGTGTTTCCGGGATGGACAGAAAAAAGAGACTGATGCGCCTGGCGCAAGATTTGCATCCTTAGTTCCTCGTCCTCGGGAACGCATACTCGGTTCCAGTACAGGTAAGTTAAGTTGGCTACGGTGTGATATCCAATCACTTCCTTAATGATCAGTTTTCGTAAAGCAAAATCCTTTGTTTGCGCCTCTTTAATTCTCCATAATAAGTCTGCTTGGTTTACGGCTTCTAGCCCAGTAGTATTCTCCTCTACGGTCGTAGCGCATAAACTCAGGCTAGCCAAAGTCGCAACTAGCTCTTGTACGTCCTTAACATTTGAGGCATCACCTCTTCGTCTGCTCAATGCATCAGCCACCTGATTGGCTTTTTTTGGGTGGTAGGTGATCTCCAAGTTATAATCCACCAATAACTATACCCATCTGCGTTGTCTTAAATTCAGGTCGTCTTGGGTAAAAATTGTACTTCAAGCTCTTATGGTCTGTCATTATCTGAACTTTTTCTCCGTACAAGTAGGCACGCCAAATCTTAAGATCAAAAACAACTGCTGCAAGCTCCAAATCATGTGTCGGATAATTTGTCTCGTGTTTCTGTAGCTGTCTAGATGCGTATGCTAAAACTCGGTCTTCTTGCGTAAGTACACATCCTAGGCCTGATCCAGATGCATCTCTGTAAACCACATACGGTACTCCCATCCTGGGTAAAACTAAAATGGGCGTCTGGGTCAAATGCTCCTTTAACTTTTTAAAACTCTTTGAACAAGACTCCGACCACTCAAACTTTACGTCCTTGCCAGTCAGACGCGTCATCGGTTTTGCTACGCTGGCAAACCCTTTTACACACTTTCGATAATAACCCGCCAACCCGAGAAAACTTCGGACATCTGTGGCACTCTTAGGCGTCGGCCAATCTGAGATCGAGGTGATCTTTTCGGGATCTACAGCCACTTCGGCCTCTGAAACAATATGTCCTAGAAATCCAATTTTTCTTTGCCAGAAACTGCATTTGCTCAACTTTGCATACAACTTCTGCTCCCTCAACGTATTCAGTATAACTCGTAGATGCCAATCATGCTCCTTCTTACTTTTCGAGTAGATCAGAATGTCGTCGATGAAAACAATCACGCACTTATCCAAGTACTCTCTAAACACATTGTTCATCAACTTCATAAAAGCTGCCTGCGCGTTAGTCAAACCAAACGGCATTTCCACAAACTCGTAGTGTCCATACCGCGTTCGAAAAGCCGTTTTTCGAACATCCTCCTCAGCTATTGAAATCTGATGGTACCCGGACGCTAAATCAATCTTCGAGAACCACAATGCTCCTTGCAACTGATCTAACAACTCATCAATTCGTGGGAGTGGGTACTTATTCTTAATGGTCACTTTGTTCAGACTGGTGCACCCCACGGTGAACTGCTCGGATGAATAAATCATTTATCCGATAAATCCTCCAACTGCTTTTTCAACTCTGCCATTTCTGCGGGTGCCAGGCGATATGGCGCTCTAGACACAGGTGCTGTCCCCTCGTGATGGTGGCGGTCCTTTTAGTGGTTTAAATATGTCTGCGTATCCTGACACCACTAGTATAGAATCCAATTCTTTCTCCGCCTTTTCCCCTACCATGGAGATTGTAGCCAAGTAAGCCTCATTTCTTTTACTAATCAACTCCTCTGCATGGATCATGGAGATAATGGGGACTCCGCTATGAACTTTGATCCCTTGGTAAACTATCCTCCCTTCTGGTCTGTCAAATGTAACTCGCGTTTTTGGGCAATCCAGCGATGCTTGATGTTGCGTTAGCCAATCTATTCCCAAGATCATGTCGTAACGCTTCAGTCTCATTTCCACAAGATTTCCATGTAGCTCTACTCCTTCTATAATTATTGGCACGTCCTTGAATGTTGTGAAAGACTTCACTGGCTCTACTCCCGCAGTCTTAACATTTAACGCCTTGTTGAGGACTTCTCCTTTAAAGTGCCAACACTTTGCCAATTCCGGGCCCACAAAACTATGTGTAGCTCCGGTATCGAACATCGTATAAGGCTCCACTTCCCCAACGGAAATCGACCCTACACGGTTTTTATACTTGCTAAGCGACTCACAAAATTCATAAAAAGACTGACCCTCAATTTTTTTTCAAAGCAAGATATTTAATTCAAAAAGACGATAATAACTAAAACTTACCCGCAATCGGATCTACGCCATCCTGAACTCCTGCAGCATACACACGTGGAGCTATTGCCTGTCTTTTCGGAGGTGGAGGCAACTGTCCTCGGTTCTGATTTCCCTGGGCCTGGCCATGTGGCCTCACTCTGCAGTCTCTAGCACGGTGACCTAGCTTTCCGCAAAGGTTGCAATTACCCATAAACTTGGTGCAAGTCGCCTTGGTATGGCCGGGCTGTCCGCAGTTAAAACACAATCCAGAAAAACTCATGCACGGCCCATTATGATATCTTCCGCACTTAGTGCACGACCTACCTAATGTAGTAACCCTATTATCCACCTGATGCCTCTGTGGTTCTATCGCCCTGTTGATCTTCTGAGGAGCACGCTTACCCAACTTGTTCTCATCCTCGATCCTCTGCTCCGTCATTGAAGCTCTTTCAACTAGATCAACAAGGTTATCATAGTCCCGAATCTGACAGATCTTGTGGATGTCCAACCTCAAACCCATCATGAACCGCTTGATCTGAGATTGCTCATTCATTTCCCTTTCTGAGAACATCCTAAGCCTGCTAAACTCTCGCGCATACTCCCTTACTGACATGTTTCCTTGGGACAAGGTCAAAAATTCTATTGCTAGCTTATCCATAGCCTCCTGCGGAAAATACTTCCTGTTAAATTCATCTCGAAAAGTGCTCCATGGAACCACATAACCCATCGGGGCTCCTCTCACAACCCCTTCCCACCAATTCTGAGCCTCATCTAATAGAAAACTCGTGGCTAACTCCATCTGATACTCCACTGGACAACGGGCAGAAGCAAAATTTCGCTTCAGCTGCTTCCTCCAGTTATGAGCAACGATTGGGTCTTCCCCACCACTGAAGGTTAGGGTTCCCAATCCTCTCATTAGCTTCAAAACCCTCCAATAGTCATCCCTCGGATCCTGAGCCGGTGGTGCAGGCGAGGCGGTGGCGGTACCTGCGCTGCAGCCACACCTGGCATCTGCCCAGCCATTGGGTTAGGCGGAAATTGTTGCCCAAACAGCTGCCTTAGCCCTTCCACAACTGTTGTTGTTATCACTGACGGATCCACTCTCTGAGCCGGTGCTTGCCCACCACTGTGGGTACTCTCTGCAGTAACTGACTGACTCTACTCACTACCTTGGTCACCAAGACTCCGAGCTCCACGACCTCTGCCTCTTCCCATTCCACCTCGAACCATGCTGAGAAGAACAAAAAGCGATTCAGGACTTAAACAAAAGAAACAAAACTTCCAATTTACATGTCCAAGCGCAGAATCGTCCGTGCCATTTTTTTTTTATTAGGAAAAACTAAACCCAAAAGTTATTCTGAAAACATAAAATAATTTTTTTTTTTTTTTTGAAAAAACAAAAACCGACTGTCTCCGAGAATCGGCTCTCCGGGTCAGGACCGGAGTAGCACCCGCTCTGATACCAATATGTAATTTTTGTCTCTCTAACTTGACTTAGACGGCAAGTTACGCATTAAATAGAGCATTTTCAACTTAACAATTCTTAAATAAATACTCTTATGAAATCCATCCGTTTATTACTTAAACCATCGTCATAAAATAATAACTTAACCAATTTAAATCATAAGAAAATATCAAAAAAATAACTTAGGAGCAAACCAGATCTTTGTCTTAAAACGAATAAAAACGATTAAAACCATAAATTAACCCTTTCCCGAAATCCGGCACCCGAACGATCCTCGCCTCGAACTTTTACTCCGTCGAAGCAAACTCACCTGAAAGGGGGAAAGAGGGGTGAGTAACAAAGTCACTCAGTGAGGAAAGTCATTTTCGTCCACACGATACTTAGCATTAATGATCATTGCATTAGCAATTACTAACTCTAGACAATCGTTCACACAACAAGAATCACTTTTCAAATTCACACATATCAAAATAATAATCACATCACGACTTCATTCACATTACATATGACACTAACACCTGACACACTAGGCTGGTCGGGCACCTCGAAAGGTCTTCCACCACCTTTGGCTCGTCAGCCGGTTTACGGGCTTCGACGGGATCGCCATGTTCTCGTCCTCAGTCCGACTGCACACAATCATCACATACTATCCACCATATACCATCATCACAACAACTAACATTATCACTAATATTCATCATCACACATTATCACATTTCACCAATCAACACCACCAAACAATTACCTAGACCTAGTACTTACTAATACTAAATGACTAGTACTGATAAATATCCACGGATTCCGCCTTCACCTTAGCCTTGCCGAAACGTAACGGAAATAGAAACAGGCTTGAACGGAGACTTGCAATAATCAAACGGATCTGCAATAATTATGATGGCCAGAGGTAACTTAGAACGCAAGCAACAGAAGACAGCCCATATATCATGTTACGTGAACATGAACTCTCGGGAAAACGTAACGGATGCGATGAAAGGGTACGGATCTGCTTACACGGAAAGATGACGACGTAGTAACAACAACGCAACACTAAGTGGAGAGGAGAAAGCTTGGGGCTTAAGCAACTGCAACAATGGGGTTTCACGCATGATCACTCTCGGAAAACAAAACGTAACGGAAGAGATGATGAAGGGATCTCCGATCTCTTACCACAGAAACGATTCACGAACGATGGAGATGACTCGGAGCAGATCGACAGTGGTGAGATGTGGCGGCGGAGTAAAGGATGCGACGTGTCGGGATGATCTCACGACCGCTTCTCATCACGTCCACGGGTTCACGAGTGTCGCGGCGAGCAGATGACGGTGCGGTTCGGTTAGAAACGGTGGCGGCGGTGCTATCGGAATTTCGGCAGAGGTTCGACGTTAGCGATCGGTTTTGTGTCTCTTCGCCTCCCACATGCAGCTTTTTAAACAAAGGGGAAGAAGAAGAAGAATTTAGGGTTTTGCTGTCTTGTGCTTGATTAGTTAGTTGGGCTTTTCCCAAATCTAGTGGACCTTGGTCACGTCTGTTACAAAAATATTGCTATAAATAATCAGTATAAATTAAATATTTTTTGATTTTAAAAAATGATTGTGAACTATAAAAATGCATTTTTTTTTTTTGAAAAGGTTTATCAATACCAAAAAATAAAAATGCTTTTTACTACAAAGAAAAAAAAAGAGATTGGATTACAAGGGCAAATTATTATTATTTTTAAAAAATCATTCGCTAGATGAAATAAAAATTTAAGACAAGAAAATTGGAGTATGATTTAGTCATATTTTAGACTTACTCGAACAAATTTAGAAGACAAATCAGCCAAATAATCAGGATATGCAGTCTTGTTGTATTTGATAGAGCGTGCCATATAGGTATGAGCTAAATCATTACTGCTGGCAACCACTAGATAAAGACTATTTTCCACCATAAAGTTGGCTTTTTCTTCCCCAAGTATTATCTTTATTTTTTCTTTGTATTCTTTAAAATATTTTAATTGATCCTCTAATGATACCACTTTCTGAAACGTTAGAAAAAAATAGAATTAAACGTTAAAAATTAGAAAAATTAAACGTTAAAAATATTGTTGTATTATATAACCAACAATATTTGAAAATTAGAAGAATTATACAAACTTGTATCTAAAGAAAAAAATTATATTATACTAAAATACCACTATTTTAGATGTTAGCGGGTCGTAACCCGAACCACCTGAAGCAAAATTTATACCCTTGAGAAGATCCTCATTTTTCAGCTTTGGATCTAAGTATGCTGGTATTGTCTTTGCTATCCCTAACCTCTCCGCTGCCATATATTTATAATACATATATATAACCATAATTTATCACGATATAAAGTCGTTGATCATATTGCAATGACCATCACGTGACACATTAGATAACTAAATGAAGCATACTAATTAAAAAGGAATATAAAAGTGATTTAAAAGAGATGAGATGAGATTTTACTAACCCACAAAATCAGACGGAATTCTTCCATCGCTAAATCTTCCAGTAGCAATTTTTGCCGGAAAATCTTTACCGTATGGAGGAAAGTTACATTTTAGTAGTGTACGGAGGTTGTTATTGTTTCCACTATCCACTATTGAGTCTCCAAATACTATGACTCCAGAAACGGTAACATTGGAGGGTAGTTTTATTGTAGCTTTTCATCAAAAATTTGAGCATATTAAGTCAATATAAATGGCAACAATAGTTTTTTAATAAATAATTTTCTTATCATTAACGTTAAATATATTTGAGTATTGGAAAGTAAAATAAAATACTATTATTTCATTAATTTATATAATGATAATTAATACAAGTGAACAGATAAAAATGTTATAAAAAAAAGTGAACAAAAACAAATGTTACTCTTCAAAATCACTTAAAATCAATTTAATTCAGGCGATAAATTAAATAAAAATATAACATTTTTGATTAAATAGAACTAAAGCATATATTATTTAAAATCTAATAAAATATATATCAATTATTTTCTTATGATAGATCAATGATTCCTTTTTGCAATAAATAAAATATTTAAAGAAATTTATACAATTTGTAAACTAAATTATATAAAAACATAAATGTTTAAATGGAATGACATGAGCTGATACATGTTTTTACTAATTCATGTCATTTTTGCAGACATACGTAGATTTTATGTGGTTCGACCCCTAAATTACTACGAAAAATTACTAATTCATGTCATTCTTGCAGACGTAGAATTTATGTTCTTCCATTTTTTACACGTAGAATTTATGTTCTTCCATTTTTTACTAAATTATTAATAGAGAACATGAGTGAAACCATCAAAACCGTCTACAATATATATACAGCATTGGAATATGTTATAAGATTATGAGGTCAGATGACCATCAAAATTATTAAGATTTAACAAATTCACGCTAAAGTATAGAAGTTCCTTTAACACAAAAAAAAAAACGCTAAAGTATAGAAAGAAAATAAAGAAGAATTGGTGTAAAGCAATGCAAGTGACCTCGGTAAATTTTTGTTCTAGATTATTAATTTTTTATGAATTAACGTATATAAAAAAACAAACGGATGAAATGGTGTAGAGCAATGTATGCATATGCATGTATAAATATATATACCTTCTAACTTGGACTCTGCTAGGTCGATTTCAGTATTTTGATGTAAAGTGTTCCTGCTAGCTTCTACCACTGCTAGCAAGAAGATTAAGGCTCCGAATGGTGACCGCATATTGGCGGAACGAAAAAAGCGGATTTAAAATATGGTGCGGATTAAACTGCGGGACGTGTGTTATGCGGGACAAGTGCGGTTAGTAAAAAAATGCGGTGCAAAATAATTTATGATTGGTGAAAAAGGTAAAAAGCGGTGTAAACTAAATGTTTGATTGGTGAAAAATATAACATGTGTTATATACGAAATACAAATTTTAAATAAATAATTAAAAATAATTATATTAATAATATTAGGGAAATTATAAATTAAAATTTGTTTTTTTGAAATTTAAATGTCAAAATTTAATTGAAGTAAAAGTTTAATTTTTATATAAAAATTTAAAAACTTATATATATGTTGTTAAAACAAGTAATTAAAAATGGTGAAAAAATATGAAAATTAAATATACTATTTTTTAATAAAATTTCCAAATCTAGTTAACATATAGATATTACAAAAACTTGATGTACTGTATATAAAATAATAATTGAACTATATTTTACATTTTTTTTGTCGACCACTATATTTTACATATAGAATAGATTGTCTATAGTTTTTTGTATTTTTTATAAATCTATTTTTTTAGTTAAGCTGTTTCTGAAGATTATAACAACTTGAATTAAAAAACCACGTTTAATATATAATTTTTTACCAAAATATGTAATGGTTTATTAAACTCCTTTTTATTAATTTGCAAAAAAATAATAAACAAAAAATTAATATGAATAGAATTTGTTTTGAAATTTTTTAAAGCTAATTTGTATTTTTTAGGTGAAAAACCCACCTAACAACTTCAATAACACACCATATTGACTACATTGTGCGGAAACCTTTTTTCCTTTGATAAAACGTCCCGCACTTAGGACAATTAGTGTTTTTATTATTTTATTAGAAAAACATCCCGCACTTTGAATAATTTGCTGAATGGTAACCACCTAGTGATATGTTATGGGACCCAGTAATTTTTACAAAATACGCACCGCTTCTTGGTTCCCATTCAAGGCCTAAGTATACCAAACGTGACATTATAGAATTATATTTTTTTTTCGTTTTCTCGATTGTCTCAGTAAAGAAAAAAAAAAGAAAAGTAAAGAGTGGATTTTTTTTATTTTTTTATTTTATAATTTTTTCTTAAGGGATAAAATTTCCTAAAAAATGTTAGTGAACGATGAAAGACATGTTTATATAGTGATGAGACTTTTGCTGCTCTTCGAAAAATAGCATGGGATATTTTTGGCACTACCACATGTTCTCTAAATGCATGCATGTCCTTCTAAACTGTAACGCCCCGACCGCCCTTATCGGTGAGTCACCCAGTTCTCCGTCGGGCTCGTAGGCTCCGCCTCTGTCCAACGGTCGGTGCGTTATTTTTCTCAGTGGCCCGACCGACTGATTTACTTGTCCCTGCAATCACCACGTGACCTTTTCCCGTGTTTTGGCCTCACTCACACGGTTCCGCAGAGGACTTCCCGGAAGATCACCCATCCTAGTCTTATTCCAGCATAAGCACGCTTAACTCTGGAGTTCTCTTAGTGACCGGAAAAGGTAAGTGCACTTTGATGACATATGTAGCAAAATCAATCCATTTAAACTTATTCAAATGGGCTGGACCCAGATCGTTACAATTCTCCCCCACTCAACGGGAATTCGTCCCCGAATTCTGATCCCGCCAGTGTGAACCTTAACCCCCAAACCCCAAGACAGTCTCCTGGGACAGAACCAGTTTGACTAACCTGGGCTCTGATACCACTTGTAACACCCCGACCGCCCCTACCGGCGAGTCACCCATCCCTCCGTCGGGCTCGTGGGGCCCGCCCCTGTCCAATGGTCGGTGCGTTATTTTTTTCGGTGGCCCGACCGACTGATTTACTTGTCCCTGCAATTACCACGTGACCTTTTCCCGTGTTTTGGCCTCATTTACACGGTTTCGTAGAGGACTTCCCGGAAGGTCACCCATCATAGTGCTACTCTAGCATAAGCACGCTTAACTTTGGAGTTCTCTTAGGGTACGTGACCGGAAAAGGTAAGTGCACTTTAATGACATAGGTAGTCAAATCAATCCATTTAAACTTATTCGGACTTGGGTCGTTACATAAACAACCATTGTTCCGATAATTTTGCTTTCTTTTATGCTGGTGTTTGACATGTTCAATTTGAAAAAGACGAAATAGTAATTTGCAAAATGTTCCCAAAGGTGGTTAGACTGTAGAAATCATTTAAGTTTGTGATTATTCACATATACGGCATACGCACAAATCAGAGAACTTCGTTAAGATAACATGATAATTATTCGGAAAAAACAACATTTGGCAAACAAGAAATTCTACGGCTTAAACTATCATTTTTGTAAGAAAATAATTGCCATTTACGCATGAGTTTAATGCCCTGTATAAATATTTATACTCAACTCAAAAGAAAACAGAGAACCGTGCGATCAGTGGTTCTTTTAAGAAAAGGAAAGAAATAGAAGAAACGACTTTTTAGTCGTTGCAATAGTGACCAAACCAAGGCATGTTACAGTACTTTAAATCCCTCATTCACAGGAAGAGATGTTTATTCCTTTTGTTTTCCTTTTTCTTTCTCTAGTCCTAAAGCTTAAAACATTGTTACGCCGTGAAATCAGCGACACATTATGCAATTCATATTTTCACTAGAGATATAGAGAAAATATGCTTTACTCTTTGATCCTTGAAGGCTCTCCAACCGTATTCTCCATTCGAGAATACCATTCGCCAATGCGTGTGTTGTCCACCATATCCTTACCCGTTCTAAGGTACCTTATTGGCCTCAGAACACCAAATACTGCGAGATCAGCTAAGTTTGGTTTTGAGCCACCTGCAAGAGAAGCTACAATCATTAACCAATCAAGAGAGTGGGGACTATGGTTTTGAAGTATTATGCTGTAAGTTGGACATACCGAGGTATGGACGCTCTTTCAGGGCATCGACCCATGTCTCAGCAGCATCATAAAGAGCCGCACGTTCATCTGTAATGTTGTATTTCTTCTTCAGTTTCTTTGACACAAAGTACATTGCCGTTGCTCCTGCATACTTTGCCACTAGTCTTTGTGTGTAACTGAAATTTCCTGCATATAATTATCCAGGGCATTATATTACGACTTAGGCAAGATGTAAACTCCTACAAAACTTTCTCAACATGTTTATCATTATATAAAAAACTGGGAAACCCAAGAACTCATCTGGTTAAAACACTAGCCCATGCATATATTCCGAAAGATATAAATATCAAATGAGCATATAAAGAAGGAAGAAAAAAGAAGCAAACTCGACTCCAAACATACCATGGGTGGTGATGTAGTCAAAGGACTCCAGAGCCTCTGAAGTATTCCTGTATATGTTTGGGGACAAAAGATGCACAAGGTGATTGTCAACCCACCTATAACAGGTAGATTCATTATCAGCCACATGTCCTGGGGTGTCACAAAACTCGAACTAGAACCAGTATCAGTCACTAAACTATGGAAAACAATGATCATACTTGCGCCATTTCGTCTCTTCATCTTCTTCAGACTTTGAAATTTCAGGGTGCATCCTTTGGAATAAGCTATCGATTATCGCTGCACCATACAAACAAAGATTACTCAACTAAGCTGGTACACATTTGGTTCTGGAAAGAAGAATAAAGGTTAGAAAACTAAGATGGGACAAACCTGAAGAATCAACCAATTGTTCACCATCCACAGTAAGGATGGGCACCTTCTTGTAATCAGACCATTTTATTTCTTTCTTAAACAAGGGCTCCACTTCAACAATTTTGTATGGAATCTTGTTGTAATCCAAGAACGCTACAGAGGATAAACGAACGCCCAATTATCATACAAACAAAATAGAGACATGGGTTGATCATCAATCTCTTAACGAATCACACAGTTGAATCACTTTTCCATCAAAAGTCTCCCTATGTTCAACCTATTCGGTAAAAAAACATAATATCCAATTCCAGCAAAAGATGTATTCATGAATTGCAATATTCGAAATTTGATCAGATCCAAACATTTCCAGATTAATTTGCGTGATAGGATTTACCTTTGACCTTATTGCAGAAAGGGCAAGCCTCGTACTGATACAGAACCACTTCTTTAGGGTGGAATTTCTGGGCCAGCCCCGACGTTTCCTTAGCGTGAACTTCCTGACCAAGAGACGATGCCGCTGCGGCGGAAAAGAACACAATCCCAGCCACTCCGCCGGCAAAAGAGGGAGTTGATAGGCTACCGAATCTCGGGGATGGTGGCTCGGAGGATGAAATCGTGGTCATCATCACTGTGGTCTGAGCGAGCCGTGGATGGATTGCGACGGAGGATGAGATTGTGCGCGCAGCGAGTCCGGTAACTCTCCTCATGGCTAGTGGGGAAATGAGATCGGATCAGATCAGATCTAGGTCGTATTTGATTGTTCGTTTTTCTTCTTTCTGAAAGCGGTTTATTCAACGAAGAGGTTTTTAGGGTTTAAGTTGTGTCCACGATATTTCTCTCCTCTTCTAGATTATTTGCACTGTGAGAAAAAATCTCTTATACACTAAAAATATTATTTTATTTTTTGTTTTTTATCACTTTTTATTAAAGTGAAAAAACAGAAATGATACAAAGTTGGAATGCTTACGCCGGCGAAATAACAAGATATCCCCGGAAACAAAATGCAAAAGAGGGAAACTGAGCTCCAATAAATAGGAGAAACAACCAAACTAATACAAAAGGGCAAAGAAGCTAAAATATCTAACGAACTAAGACTGATACGGATAAAGGGCTCGACTACCCTTCAAACAAATAAAATAGATTCATCTACCCTTCCTTTAATCTTCATACCTTTCTGCTCTTTAATCAAATATGAAAATCCTATTCTATCCTTACTATCCAACCCATCATTTAACCCATCTTCCTTTATACCATCTAAATTAAATCAATAAACAAAAATAAAAATTGACCAATCACAATTCAAGTAATTTAGACCAATCAAAACTCATGATCTTCTTTTTTCTTCGTCTTCTTCCTCCCCTGACGAGAAATCGCGATCCGCCATTAAAGCTCGAGCTCTCCTCGCTACAACATCTTCAAATTCCAGTGAATATATGTATGTTTATGTCGTATCCCATCATCTCCAATGTCGTTTTCCTCTGTTAAAATCAATTTCGTTTTTTTTTTGCAAATTGAAAAATTCAATTTGATTTGAAAAATTATCAATTTGGAATGCACAATAGGGTTTGTAAGAATGATGTATGCGTCGATTAGGACCATGCATTAGTAACGAATGTAGTTTATTTGCTGAATCGTAGCAAATCGTAAGTATATCAGAAACCCAGATAAATCCGAAATCATCCGATTTGAGTTGCAGCGATAGAACAACTAGGTAAAACTGGTATTACTGAGTATGAATGTATAACTAGGTAGACTTGGTATTACTGATTGATTGTTCCGGATGAAATATTGGGTTACTAATGGATTGTTCCAAATGAAAATATAAGAATTGCAGGTCTTACCTCCAGATTACACCAAAAAGGAAAGAAATCAATAAAGAATGTTTCAATTGGCTTGAGAACGGCATCTAAGGATGAATACTAAAAGGGTGGCAAGACGAAACTTGGGTAGATGGTTTGAACAGGCTGAGATCAATACTTGTAGTGAACTTTAGTTTGTGTTTGAATTTGTATTTCTTTGACACTCTTTGTTTTGTACAACTTCTAAAACTTATTTTCTAATGTCACAATTAAGTTCAATTCCATTTTAAAAGATTTAGAATTTTATGAGAGAAACAAATAAATCACACGAAAGAAAGAATTATACATTATATAAGTAACTATTAAATATAAAAAACATATATTAATTAGATTAAAAAATTATAGCATTATGGTTGTTATTAGAATATGTACACAACAAACACCTTATCTTTTATGATCACTTTGTTAATATTAACCACATTAGGATGAAAAACATACAAAAAATGTGATTTAAGATATTTTAATGCATAAAAACTTTGGAATGTACTTTAATTAACTAAAATGATCGGTACAACTAAAAAAAATTATTTTATGGTAAGGTAATACTAATTAAAAGTAAAAAACACCAAAAGTAACACTGTTTGGAAGCAAGTAATACTGGATTACTAGGTATAACTATGTGAAAAGTAACCACTTTTTATTGCCACGTGTCAGTTCAGACAACCACCTGTGTGGAAAAACGGCGCACATGTGGAAAATGACGGCGCACATGTGTTTTAATATTCTTTTTTTTTTCCCCAAATTTTTAATTTAGGGTTCTTCATCTTTTTTCCCCTCTCCACTTACACTTATCACAATTTCTAGAGAGTTTCCAAATTCCAATGTAACTCGAATTTCTTGTTTATTTCAGATTTAATACTTGATTTCGGATTTGTCTATGGATTTTGGGGTTGTTGTTCGTTTCTGATTTCGAATTTTTGGGTGTTTGAATTTCTGATTTTCTGGGTTTTTGCACTTTAGTAATACTGGGTAACACTTGGTACAACTAAAACAAGGACAATATATGATTCCGACTAAATAATATGTGAAAAGTAACCGATTTTTATGTAATGTCCATCAAGCCCAATGCAGCCAACGCCCACAATTTGCTATAAATAGAGGTGCGTTGCTAGTGACAAAATCTGTGTTTTCTCCTCGAAATCTTGCAATCCAAATTTAGTTAAACCAAGTATTATCAAGTATTACTTTTTCGTTTCAGATTTTTTTTTGAAAATTAGCAAAATTTGGGATTCTCATATCTTTTTGGGTTTAGGTTTAGGTTTTGATACCGAATCCAAGACTAGAACGAAAATGAAAACCCGATTTATTTTTTTCTAATTTGACGAAGTTGGATCGCGAGAGAGAAGAAGATAGGAGAATCGATTTTTTCAACTTCAAAAAAAAGATGGATGTTTGATCTGAAGCGGGTCAGATCATATCCGATTTATTATGAATTGAATCAGGTTAGGTTTTATTCATTCTTTTAATTGGATATGCTTGGTTGGGTCAGTAATTTCTTTAAGTTTTGAGGGATATTAGGGTAAACAACCTATTTTCTGATTTAAAATAAATAGAAAAGAAAATCCAAATAATAGGAGGGTTATTTGAGATCTCCTTTTCAAGTCAAAGGTTAGTTGAGCCATTGATTCGACTGATACTCTGAGCAAATGAGTCCGACAAACATTCCAAAGAAACGGTAGAGGCCAAAGCTGCACCCCAATATACGAGTCCAAGAAGACCTCAACATTTAGAAAAACACAGCAGGAGTGACAGAAACGAAAGCCGAACTAAAACTAGGCCATAGAGTGATATGGGTCAAATTTACCCTAAAGCAACTCTCTCAAATTAAGAGATCAGTTGTAGTACTTAGGGATCGAATCCACAGAGAAGGGATAGTCACATAGCAGTTTTCTAAATTCGAATTAAGCTAGGAAGAATAATAAAAGTAAAGATAGAAGGCAAATAAAATAGTGTAAACTTCAGGAGACGAAACGCTAGGTTCAGGGAAATTCTCAGGTGATCTAAATTCTAGGTCTAGGCGAATGTTAGGAATTATTAAGCCCTGTTCTTAAACTTGAAACACTTATGTAAAATCAACCAACTCTCGCTGCGAAGATTATCTATGTCTAAACCCTAGAATTCCAAATCTCTTTGCAAATCCTATCGATTCAAACAAGCATTAATTTCAGGTTCAATTCTTCACAAAATCCTAAACCAAATCTCTTTGCGAATAGGTATTTTGCTCATCTAACATTAGTTCAAGCAATCAATAATACTCTCGCATCTATTAATCAACCTAAGATCATATTCTAGGTCGCGAAGCCAGAATAAGGAAAACATCATGAATAAAGAAGAATGCATAAGAGAAATCAATAGATAAATAAGGGAGTTCCAAATTTGCTCTAAAGGAGACAAATTCTTCTCTACAAAAACTCTCTATAAATCTCTCTCTGAATAATTGTAAAATAAAGCGTAGCCTAAACAATGGCTGAAAAAAACTATATTTATTGGCAAACTCGCGTCAGGGGCAATCTTGTAAATAATGCAAACTTCAGCTGATTTCCTTTTTCTGATGGAAGTCCGAACAATGTGTCGGTCTAACTAGCAAACTACTCAGACATGGTGAATAAAGAAAACATCATGAATAAAGAAGAATGCATAAGAGAAATCAATAGATAAATAAGGGAGTTCCAAATTTGCTCTAAAGGAGACAAATTCTTCTCTC
>JAHZTW010000001.1:391056466-391095255 GCA_020283515.1 Alliaria petiolata
CTGTGTCGATCGACACTGGATCTGCAGGGACGTCTGGAGCTTCTTCTTCAATTTCCTCCAACTCCACAAGGTCTTCAGCACTTAGGTTCTTCTTCTCCTCTGGTTCCAGCTTGCTTCTGCTCCTTGTCGTGATGGCATTCACATGGCGTCTTGGATTTGTATCTGTTTTCCCAGGAAGAAATTCTTCTTGCCTATGAACAGCTTCTGCGGTTTGAGCAACTTGAACATCTAGCTTCTTCATGTGAGAGTGTATGCTCTCAATCTTTCCATTCAGATCGGTGTACAGGTCGTCGATTTTCCCGTTGAAATCCACTGTCATCTTCTGTTGGCCTTCCAAGATCTGCTCTAGCATGGACTCCATTTTGTTGTCTTGTGCAGGAGGCTTCTGGTAGGAAGAAGAACCATAAGTTCTTTGGAAGTTGTTGCTCTGAAAAGGCTTCTGGTAAGAAGAACCATAGCCTTGCTGATTGTTGAACCTCTGTCCTTGAAAACCAGCACCATTGATGTAGTTGACCTCTTCTTGCTCTCGCTCAAAGGTCTCTACTTCATTAGCAAAATGGACCTGCTTCTTTCCCATCAAGATGTTTAGCTTCTTGTTGACTTCAGCAATTTGGTTTCCTCCAGCTACTCCTGCGTTTTGCCTTCTCTCGAAGTCTGCGTTCTTGGTGCTGTTACTAGAAGCCAAATTCTCTATAAGCTCTATCGCGCCTTCTGGAAATCTGGTGTTGAAGTTGCCATTGCTCGCAGCATCTAGGGCCATCAGATATCTCCAGTCAATTTTGCGGTAGAATATACCGATAAGCTGAGGCTCGCTGAATCCATGATGTGGGCAGTCCCTCTGGTAAGATCTGAACCTCACCCAAGAAGCCTTGAACGCTTCAGTGGGTCCTTGAGAGAATGTGGTGATCTTCATCCTCAGCTCCTCGGATCTCGCATCATCAAAGAAATTGCAAAGGAATGCATTCTTTGTATCTTCCCATGTAGTCAAGGATCCTGTTGGCAACTGCTTCAACCAGTATGATGCATCTCCAGCAAGCGAGTAAGGGAAAAGCTTGCAGAAGAGATAATCATATGTAACTCCGTTGGCCTTTATGCTTGAGGCTAAATCCTCGAATCTCTCAACGTGGTCAATAGGGTGCTCATTAGGAAGATCATGGAAGGGATGCTGAGCCACCAATGTGTAGTAAGCAGGCTTCAGCTCGAAGTCATTCCTCTGAAATGCAGGAGGACGGATTGAAGCTCTATTAGCATAGAATTGGTCTGGGCGGTTGTACTCGCCTAATGTTCTTCCACGTCCAGCTTCTGCAGCTTCGACTATGACGGCGTCGGCCTCATCAAGTCGCTGTCCTTGGGCGTTCCTTCTGTTGCCCTGCAGGTCTACAAAGTCTCTTGCTTCGTTGCGTATCATGATCACAAGTTCTGCCATCTCGATTCACGCAAGGTGTCGATCGACGCTAGTGGTGTCGATAGATGCTGAGGTAGATGCTCGGTGGTGTCGATCGATGCCAAGTGTGTCGATCGATGCTTGTGCAGCCTTGCGGTTCATACGTTCGAAATGGCCTAGCTCCTGGATCAATGGTATTAGTTCTTGGTTCTTGTTGCTTCTGGTACCGCGATTAAGCATGCACCTGAAAAACAAAAAATTTTGAAACTAGATTAGTAACCAAAAATTAAAATTAAAACCTAGTCAAAATTCTAATACTAGANTATCCATTCTTTTAATTGGATATGCTTGGTTGGGTCAGTAATTTCTTTAAGTTTTGAGGGATATTAGGGTAAACAACCTATTTTCTGATTTAAAATAAATAGAAAAGAAAATCCAAATAATAGGAGGGTTATTTGAGATCTCCTTTTCAAGTCAAAGGTTAGTTGAGCCATTGATTCGACTGATACTCTGAGCAAATGAGTCCGACAAACATTCCAAAGAAACGGTAGAGGCCAAAGCTGCACCCCAATATACGAGTCCAAGAAGACCTCAACATTTAGAAAAACACAGCAGGAGTGACAGAAACGAAAGCCGAACTAAAACTAGGCCATAGAGTGATATGGGTCAAATTTACCCTAAAGCAACTCTCTCAAATTAAGAGATCAGTTGTAGTACTTAGGGATCGAATCCACAGAGAAGGGATAGTCACATAGCAGTTTTCTAAATTCGAATTAAGCTAGGAAGAATAATAAAAGTAAAGATAGAAGGCAAATAAAATAGTGTAAACTTCAGGAGACGAAACGCTAGGTTCAGGGAAATTCTCAGGTGATCTAAATTCTAGGTCTAGGCGAATGTTAGGAATTATTAAGCCCTGTTCTTAAACTTGAAACACTAATGTAAAATCAACCAACTCTCGCTGCGAAGATTATCTATGTCTAAACCCTAGAATTCCAAATCTCTTTGCAAATCCTATCGATTCAAACAAGCATTAATTTCAGGTTCAATTGTTTACAAAATCCTAAACCAAATCTCTTTGCGAATATGTATTTTGCTCATCTAACATTAGTTCAAACAATTAATAATACTCTCGCATCTATTAATCAACCTAAGATCATATTCTAGGTCGCGAAGCCAGAATAAGCATTAAACACAAATCCAGATGAAGAACTCTAATGATTTATCCTAACAGTATAATTTGACCTAACAATTCATTGATCACTTTTGAAAAACCCTAAACCTAACTAGCAAACTACTCAGACATGGTGAATAAAGAAAACATCATGAATAAAGAAGAATGCATAAGAGAAATCAATAGATAAATAAGGGAGTTCCAAATTTGCTTTAAAGGAGACAAATTCTTCTCTCCAAAAACTCTCTATAAATCTCTCTTTGAATAATCGTAAAATAAAGCGTAGCCTAAACAATGGCTGAAAAAAACTATATTTATAGGCAAACTCGCGTCAGGGGCAATCTTGTAAATAATGCAAACTTCAGCTGATTTCCTTTTTCTGATGGAAGTCCGAACAATGCGTCGGTCTGGTATGGTGTCGATCGACACCCTGTGCGTAATTCTACTCTTCTGACTTCATCACTTCGCAGCTTCTTGCAGAATGCTCCAAAAAGCTTCAGAATCTCCAATTATGCTCCAAACGTAGTCCAACCTATAAAGATTCAGAAAGGACTCGAAAACTAACAAAAGACTCTTTAAAAACACTTATATCATGGCCTAAAAGTGGGTAAAAACCATGATATATCATAGAGCAGAAACAAAACCAGCAAAACCACTCTAAAAATACTAAAAGCTTGCACAATTAATAGTCTCAAGAAGAACAAAAAAAACCAACACAGAAAACGCCCAAAGAGATCACCAACCTTTACACACGGACACTCGTTAGACAAGTAACCGCCATCTACCGACAAATAACAGGACACAACCACGCAAGAGAAAAGCTGAAGATCACCCTACTGCAGCGTCTTAAACCAACTCCAAACCAAAAAAGGATAGGAGGAAAGGAAGTAGATGCCGCTGCAACGAAGAAACATCCAAAAGGCGAACCCAAGAAGGATAACTAGCCAAACGCAAGCCAAAGAACTAAAGATGGCAAAGACAGAGATGCAGGACCAGGACATAAGCTTCGCCAAAACAAACAACCGAACAAACAGAAGGGAGAAGCCAACCTGACATCGATCACCGAAGTTCAACAAGGAACCGGCGATACCAGGAAGGGATCACCCCCGAAGGACACCAAATTCAGGAAACCCAGAGATCCATATATGCAAAAAGAAGCCAGTTCTGTGCAAAGGACCCAAAAGAATAAGCTGAACTGGTAACCGAAAGGAAGAACAAAGAAAAAGGGACCCTCTCACGGAGGCGGTGAGGAGCACCACCCACCGGAGAAGGAGATCGGAGACTGGGAAGAAGAGGCGACGGAGAAGACGAAGTTATGAGAGAGAGATGATTTTTTTATGCCTCGGGGTTTTTGTTACTATAAATTTTATAAATTATAAAATTAAAATTTTGATATTTTATTAATTTATATAATTATTAATTTATAGATTTTAATAGTTACTAGGTGGATGTCTGCCCAAATGCGCGGACTATTGATTTTCCATTATATAATTTGCGGATTCTAGGGTGATGTTGGTCTCATAATTTATTTTAAATCTCTTCATTTAATTTGTTCTAAACAATTTGAAAACGTTCTTGTCTTATTAAACATTTAAGCACATATTTAGATGCATACCAACAATAATATTTAATTTCCAATGGGAAAAACCACGTATACATGCCAATAACAATACCTGCCAATATTATATACACGCCAAATGTTTTCAATTATAAGTACTATCAAGAAAAAGATAATAAATAGAATATAAATACCAAAGTTATATCATTCAAGTAATGAAATGTAAACGCATGTACAAACAAAAGAATATAAATACCATCAAGAAAAACATAAATAGAATTAATCGATAAGAAGCGAAAAAGGTTTCGGGAACACTTTTCGTAAACAACATTCAATGTCTTCCGTTGTGATTTATTATCTTTATCCATTATCAAGATCTTCAACCCTGACCTCGTTGTTACTCTTGATAAAGCCACGTATAATTGTCCATGTGTAAAAACCGGTTTTGGTAGAAACACTCCTACTATTGCAAGTGTTTGACCTTCACTCTTGTTTATGCTCATCGCAAAAGCCAAAGTGATTGGAATCTATTTACGTCTCATCCTAAATGGAAGTATAAGAATCTTCTCTCCAACCTTATCACCCGTAATGACTCAAGCTTCGATAGCATAATTGGCCATCTGGGTTATAAGCAATCTCGTTCCATTGCACAAACCATTCTTAGGGTCAATGTTTCGGAGCAACATTATTGGTGTACCAACTTTCAAACGCAGCTCATGGTTTGGCAATCCTGATATTTTCACTGAATTAAGAAATTCATCAGTATAAATCATATTGCCAGGAACACGTTCAATTTCAGGCCCAGAGCTTAGGGATGGAACCTCAAATATCTCATTAGCATCTAACTCCCGATCGGTTGAGTTAATACTATCACAACTTCGATAAATTCTTTCGACACCTGGCGTATGCAAAGCAATCGTTATTATACATGTATAAGTTCAGTATAAATTGTTGTGATTAAAAATACGATTGGAAAAAATTAATAGAATAACTTGGTAGTTGCAATAACATGTAGTTATTTATGACTTCGACGTCATCGTTCCGTGAACTTAAATCGCTCTTTCTTGGAAAATTTTGAATTTGTTTTCCCTGCATATGATCGTCCATAAACTTCGGTGACGATTGCTATAATCGGATCTCTATCATCCATAATCACCATATCTACAGGAATGTCAATCTCGGATTCGCCTAAACTATTCCCATTTATCTTCCCGTCACCAACATATAATATCCATTTTGAAAATTCTGTGAGATCATGCATTTCCTTACTACTATCTCCTGGTATCAGCCACATATTCTTTGTAAGTTTTAACAGTTCACAATCTGGCCAAAGAGTGGACGAATTTAAAGTTGCCATGATAACTTCTACCCTCCCACCATTTGTCATAACTGGCAAGATCTGCCTAAAATCTCAAGCGAAGACGATTACTTTACAACCAAATGGCTTATCACATTTTATGACATCACGTAGTTTCCTATCTAGAGTCTTGAAGCAATCTTTGTCATCATCAATGCTTCATCCCATATTATCAGTTTCGTCTTCCTAATCAACTCCGCTAGATTAGAATCAGACTTGATGCAACACGTTGTAAACTTGTTGACCACGGTAAGTATTATAAACCTAGAATGAGCAGTTCTACCTCCTTGCAATAACAACACGGTGATGCCACTTGACGCAACATTGATAACAATCAGACCCTTAGAACGTAGAGCAGCACCAAACAAACTCCAGAGATACGTTTTCCCAGTACTCCCCAGAACCATACTCAAAGAACATCACTCCACTATTTTTGTGCACATCAGTTAATATCTTATCATAAATTCCTCTTTGCTCGTCTGTAATCTTTTCGTGCCTACGCCGCAAAACCTCGTGATCGTAACTTTTCTCGTCTCTAATAAGTGGGTTACGGTGCGTTTCCATGACCATGTCGTTTAGGAATGGCATAGGGGTGAAATTTGCAAGAGAACTACCACTGGTAAGTTGCAATTTCTCTATTTCAACCAAGCCGTAGTTCTTGATTTGATCTTTTGAAAGAGTCAACTCTAGATGAATTTTAGCAGATATTAGTTAACATAACAAACAACACCATACTAAGAATAGTATATATGTGTAACTCTTAAGATTTACCGTACCTCGGTTCCCGGTGTCCTTCCTTTGCTGGTACAAAACGTCCCCCGCTAGGATCCGCCAAGTCGCATCCCAAACTCTCGATGGTATGACAATACTTATTCATAATCAGCATGATTACAAATAACCTACGAATATATTTCTGCGACGCCTATTCATCGGCCTCGTTAATAGCATCAATGTATTCCTTATCATCATCCAACAAACCATAAGCATAGCAAGCCTCTTTGAAGATTTGATATTAAGTCTCTTCCACGGTCTTTATATCCTCGTAACTCTTTGGCCCTCTCACTATGTTCAACAGAAGTCTCAAATAATAGGCTTCACCAATGGACATAGGGACATATGTTACCCTACCCAGCAAAAATTTTGCTCGAACCCTTGGCCTCCACATTCGTAAAGATGCAATCCATTTGAACTTGAAATATTGAAAATTAATAACGTGCTGATGACGCAACATATTGAGAATGATATAATAAGAAATTAATCCACTTGCAACTAAAATGTTTCTTGATTTCATCATTATTGTCGTCATTCTCGACGGTGGCACGTACATAATCCGACCCTTTATGAATGTACTTGAAGAGGTACTTTACAGAACGTGACTGTATACACCATTCAACATTTATGGGGGCTCTATAACGGAGTGTTAGGACTTTGTTATAAGGGATCACATAACCATTATCACAATTGAAACCCTTTTGGTATAGACCTACCATCCTTGCGTCTCCAATATATAAGATAGCCCACGTCATCGATTTTAGTGTGTGGACTGAACGATTTTGTGAAGAATTTTGTACATCTTCCTTCTGCCATGCAAATACTACTCTTATTGAGTACACCACATGGTCCATGTATCATTACATCGCTAACAACGTCATCCAAATTTGACTCAGTCGTCTTATCTGGTATTTTCGCACAAATGATATTGTCGATATCATCACCAGTGGGCAACTTGTGGAAAGACTTCATGAAAAGCACAATATGTGCGTGAGGCAATCCTCTTTTCTAGAACTCGATTGTGTATATAGCTACACAAATAAAAAGGATAATTCATAAAAAATCCTTATTGTTACTCAATAGACACTAAACGCATTTGAGAATATAAATTACCAACATATGTCTGGCCCATCCTCAATTTTTAACCCGTGTCTGTCTAAGTGTCTAGTAATCTCAGGCCATTTGGGACTACACGTAAACATTATAAAAAGGTCAGGAAAACCAAAGTGTTTGCATGTCGTCATTGCATCTAAGTAATGCTGCAATAAATACCTCGTACCACCAGTAAAAGACGATGGAATAAATATCCGTCGTCCTTGTCCCGAGATATCGGAACTACCCTTCACAACAGATTTTTAAATCTGATCATAATTCTCTGATCGTAGGATTTGTTGGTTAAAAAAAAGATACTGCAGCTTGTTTGTTTCAATCATTGTGTATGCGTCCACCAAAAACTGTTGGTAAAGCCTCCCTCACAAAACAATATTGGTGATTCACCGAACCGTTCCTGAATACAGTAAGCCAAAATTCGTGCATTGTTACGTGTTTCCTTTTCCGTCCCTCCGTGTCGATATACCCAATTTCTATTCCCAGCCTAAAACCATCCTCACCACAAGGAAACAACAATGGATATTCCCAGCATTGTTACGTGTTTCCTTTTCCGTCCCTCCGTGTCGATAAACCCAATGTCTATTCCCAGCCTAAAACCATCCTCACCACAAGGAAACAACAATGGATACTGCAGGGCTAAATACGTGGGGGTGTAATTCACTTATTCTATGTAACTTTCCGGTATTAGTCTGGATAACTATATCCTGTGTTTTGCATCCAATATCGAAATCACTGGGGATTAAAGCACCTACCTCGTCGGCGGAGGAAAGATTAGTAGTTCTTGCATCGGACTTNAATTTCTATTCCCAGCCTAAAACCATCCTCACCACAAGGAAACAACAATGGATATTCCCAGCATTGTTACGTGTTTCCTTTTCCGTCCCTCCGTGTCGATAAACCCAATGTCTATTCCCAGCCTAAAACCATCCTCACCACAAGGAAACAACAATGGATACTGCAGGGCTAAATACGTGGGGGTGTAATTCACTTATTCTATGTAACTTTCCGGTATTAGTCTGGATAACTATATCCTGTGTTTTGCATCCAATATCGAAATCACTGGGGATTAAAGCACCTACCTCGTCGGCGGAGGAAAGATTAGTAGTTCTTGCATCGGACTTCCTATCACACGATAGAGTTAACCTTAGAGTGTTTTTATTGTTCGCCAAATCAAGCCGATCCCGTGCACTCCAAAATGCCTTAATGTGACAGTTGTGTGTGTCCAACATAATTTTGAGCTGAGTAACAATCGTCTCTCTAATATCGCCAGTGCCTGCGCCTTTCCTGTACCAAACACAAATCAAGAATCTACATTGGTAATAACATAAAAATAATCTTATAAATTCGAGCATATATCATGTACCCGTAAGCCGCAATCCTGTTAGATATTTTATTTGCAGTATCATGGATGTAAAGTTGCAAAAACGCTGGAGCTTTGCCAGGCGGTGGGAGTAAGTCACCTGCCCTGTGATAGTTCTCTCCACACATTCTAAATAAGAAAGGCCCCATACCATTGTTGATAGAATGGTCAATCTTTCCTCCAAGAAAATGATTCCTCTCTTCTCCAGTATTGTATAAAAATACTAATAACGTTTTCGGTGGAGTTTTTAAGAGAGGAAGTACTTGTCCGCAACACGTCGAGAACAAATGTACTGACTATGAAAATCTTTCCCCAAGTCTTTTTCCGTATCACATGAAGGATTTAAAATTTCGACACACGTAAACAGGATCACCATCATCATAGTAACCTACAAAATTATAATCAACTGTTACAATATCTAGCGAATACTAGTAGTATACTAAGAATAATATTTATATCCAAACTAAGACCATTACCTTTATTTGTCAAACCGGGATTAATGCTCTTAAAGTCTGTCCTAGTAACCTCTTCATATGAAACTTCCATGGGGTCACCAATCACCTTACCCTTTCTATGTGTCACACCCCGACCCGATTTTCCTAACCCGCAGCCGAACCATGTGAAATGTTTGCCTTTCTAACCGATATCCAAGATGAGGTTTAATACATTCCTTCCATCTAACAACTTAACAAAGTCCATCCCATGGTCTTAACACATTCACAACTTAACTAGCTACGCATTAGAATCGCAATATCAAGCGTCAGCTAAACAATACCTTGGCCACTCTCAGCTTCGGACGTACCGGCCAAACTGCTTTGTTCTGCATAATCCCTTAAACGTCCTTTACCGCATGTACCTGCTTCACAGCTATGATATCTCTGTATATTGCATCTTTTTACAATACATTTCACACTAGTTAGGACCCCATTCATGCACTTTTATCTTAGCTTTTATCTCATTTTCACTCATGTTAGGTCTAGATGCATTAGGTTAGGTCTTTGCATATTCTTGCATGTTTTGGAGTGTTTTCTCAGGTGCTTTGTGAATGAGGATGATCCGAAGAAGAAATCATGGAGAGAGATCTTAAAAGGAGGGTGAACGGATGATATCGAGCATAGATCACGACTCCTTAGCCGATATGAGCGAGCGCATGACGAACCTCGATGAGTAGCAGCGACTTGGTCCCAAAAGAAGTGTGCGTGCTGGAATTCACACAATAGATAATATGTTCAGAAATTCAAAAGAGGACGCAAAGATTCTAAGTTAAAGCCAACACAAAGATCCGAAGACGGTATTTTATTATTGTTGCTTAGATAAACTTTTTAGGGTACAAGTGTTTTGCTCGGTAAAAAATGTGTGTCCTCTACAAATGAACTTAGGATTCTATTTATACATTTTTATTCAGAATCTAGGTAAGAATCTAGGAAAATCATCTCGTAGATTTTCCCTTCCCTTCACTTGGCGGCGCTCTCTTCCACGAAGCTTCGTCTTCCAGGGTTTCCTCGTGGAATTGGGCTCGCCCACTTGCACAATAATCCGTCTTGGGCTCGGCCTTGTGCCTTATCTTGGGCTCGAACTACTTCGTGGGCTTCTCGCTTGGACCGCCAAAGGGGGAAACGTCGCTTTAATCTATGCGCGAATCGTACATGGTTTGATTCGGCTCGGACACATTTTGTGGATTTTACGGTTCGGCTTTGTTTTCTATCGGTTTCTGCACAGTTTATGCACCGAGCCGAGCCCGGATTGTGCTTGGTTTACGCACGGTTCAGTTCGGTTCGGTTTCTGCACAGTTTGTGCACCGAGCCGAGCCCGGATTGTGCTCGGTTTATGCACGGTTTGGTTCGGTTTCTGCACAGTTTGTGCACCGACCGTGCCCGGATTGTCCTCAGTTTACGCACAAATGAACTTAGGATTCTACAAATGAACTTAGGATTCTATTTATACATTTTTATTCAGAATTTAGGTAAGAATCTAGGAAAATCATCTCTTAGATTTTCCCCTCCCTTTCCTTGGCGGCGCTATCTTCCACGAAGCTTCGTCTTCCAGGGTTTCCTCGTGGAATTGGGCTCGGCCCACTTGCACAATAGTCCATCTTGGGCTCGGCCTGAGTTATATTGGATTTGTTCTATTAGAACTCTTGAGAAATCACTGAGGGAAATCAGATTGAGTGAAACACTTGAGTGAAACACCTTGAGAGAAACATTTGTGAGAAAGTTTTGCTACTAATCTGTTTGTTAGTTTTGCAGGAAAAATCATGTCTAACCACGAAGAAGATAAAAACAATGAAGAAAGAGAGGCAGTTCCAAATCTGCAAATGCAAGCAATAATGGGAGAAATGCGGAGACAGCTGAGGAATGAAATAAATGGTGTCTATGATAGATGAGATGAACTGCGATTAGAGGTACAACAAAGACAGCCACAAGTTGTTCATGTTGAAAGAGAAAAAGAGCAACTTAGACCAGCAAGGGTCGAATTAGATGTTAACTACTACATTCATGATGGACGCTCATCTCCAAGGAGCAGAAGGAGACCTCGACGTGAGAGAGAAGGCAGGAGACAACGTGATGATGATCTAGGAGGTCTTAAGCTCAAAATTCCACCATTTCATGGAAGGAATGATCCAGACACCTATCTAGAGTGGGAAAAGAAGATAGAACTCGTGTTTGATTGCCAACACTACACGGAGTACAACAAAGTGAGAGTGGCAGCCACAAAGTTCTATGATTATGCACTAAGCTGGTGGGATCAGTTGGTTACCCCAAGGAGACAAAATGGGAAACGTCCAGTAGAGACTTAGGCAGATATGAAAGCTATTATGCGAAGGAGATTTGTTCCTAGTCATTACCACCGTGAGCTTCATCAGAAACTAAGGAGACTTACACAGGGCAGCCGTAATGTTGAAGATTATTATCAAGAGATGGAGTCTCTTATGATAAGAGCTGATGTGTCTGAAGATAGAGAATGTTCAATGGCTCGGTTCTTGAGTGGATTAAACAGGGATGTGCAAGACATACTTGAGTTGCAGCATTATGTGGAGATTGAAGAAATGCTACACAAAGCAATTCTAGTGGAGCAGCAGCTTAAAAGGAAGGGTACTTCTCAACCTACTTATGGAGTTGGAGTGTCTAACACTAAGCAGAGTTAAACAAGGACAGAGAAACCCATCACCACTCCAAAGGTAGAATCTAAGCCTTTTTCGGCAAATCAAATCGATAAAGGCAAGGCTGAAGCATCTCGATCCAGAACCAGAGATTTGGTATGTTTCAAATGCCAAGGGAGAGGGCATTACGCCAATGAATGCTCTAATAAGAGCACCATGATTCTTCTAGACAATGGAGAGATCGAATCAGAGGAAGAAGAAGTTGGATATGATTTATTACCGTCTGAAGTAGAGCATGAGATTCCTGCTAAATGAGATCTTTTAGTGGCGAGGAGATCACTAAGTGTTCAGTCTAAATCAAACGAGCATGAGCAAAGAGAGAACTTGTTTCACACGAGGTACCATGTACAAGACAAAGTCTGCAGCGTCATCATTGATGGAAGTAGTTGTACCAATGTGGCGAGTGAAACAATGGTCAGAAAGCTTGGTTTGAAAGAAAGGAAACATCGAAAGCCTTATAAACTTCAGTGGCTTGATGATGTTGGAGAAATAAAAGTGAGCAGCCAAGTATTGGTTCCCATAACGATAGGCAGGTACGTGGATGAGATCCTATGCGATGTGTTACCTATGGAGGCAGGCCACATTCTTCTTGGAAGACCATGGCAGTTTGATCGAAGGGTGACACATGATAGATTCTCCAATAGACATTGTTTTGAGTTCAAGGGGAGAAAGATCACACTGATTCTGATGACCCCACATGAGGCATATCAAGATCAATTGTTACTTAAGCAGAAACGACAAAACAAGCACTTTGAGCGACCCCCTAAACACTTCACATAAAAAGAATGAGAGTCTGAGAAAAGCCAAGACAAAGGCCTGTGAGAGCAAACCCGTGAGGCATTCAAACTTCTTTGTGAGGATTAGTGAGGTTAAGAGAGCTTTGCTTTCAAAACAACCTCTATTTATGTTTGTTTATAAAGAAACTCTTATGAGTTTGACTGACCTTGCACCGGTGCTGCCGAGTGAGATAACTCTTCTTTTGCAGGACTTTGAAGACGTTTTTCCTGAAGATAACCCGAAGGGATTACCACCAATTCGTGGAATTGAGCACGAGATCGACTTTGTACCAGGAGCTTCATTGCCAAACCGTCCAGCTTATAGGACCAATCATGTGGAAACAAAGGAGCTTCAAAGGCAAGTCAACGACCTCATGGAGAAGGGGCATATCAGAGAGAGCATGAGCCCTTGTGATGTACCAGTTTTACTTGTGCCAAAGAAAGATGGAAGCTGGCGCATGTGTGTGGATTGTAGAGCCATCAATAACATCACTGTAAAGTATCGCCATCCTATTCCTAGACTTGATGAACATGCTCTGCATCTCAAAAATATTTTAGAAGTTCTTAGAAAGGAGAAACTAATTGCCAATCTGAAGAAATGCATGTTATGTACAAATAACCTGGTCTTTTTAAGTTTTGTTGTAAGTGCAGATGGCATAAAAGTGGATGAAGAAAGGGTCAAAGCGATCCGAGAATGGCCTAGTCCAAAGACGGTTGGAGAAGTAAGGAGCTTTCATGGACTAGCAGGTTTCTATAGGCGCTTTGTGAAAGATTTTAGCACCATAGCTGCACCACTTACTGAAGTAATCAAGAAGGACGTTGAATTCAAGGGGGAAGAAGCTCAAGAAGAAGCGTTTAAAACCTTGAAAGGGAAGCTTACGAACGCACCACTCTTGTCTTTACCTGATTTCTTAAAGACCTTTGAAATTGAGTGTGATGCTTCTGGTGTAGGTATTGGAGGTGTACTGATGCAAGAGAAGAAACCTATAGCTTACTTTAGTGAGAATCTTGGAGGAGCTACTCTGAATTACCCAACATATGACAAAGAGCTCTATGCTTTGGTTCGAGCTTTGCAAACATGGCAACACTATCTCTGGCCTAAAGAGTTTGTGATCCATACTGATCATGAGTCACTCAAGCATTTGAAAAGACAACATAAGCTTAACAAGAGACATGCTTGATGGGTTGAATTCATTGAGACTTTTCCATATGTCATCAAATACAAGCAAGGTAAAGAAAATGTTATTGATGATGCATTGTCACGCAGGTATGCACTGATTTCTACTCTTGATGCTAAGTTGCTTGGTTTTGAACAACTTAAAGAACTATATGAGACTGATGCTGAGTTTAAAGAAGTGTACAAAGCTTGTGAAAAGTATGCGTCTGGAAAGTATTATAGGTATGAAGGTTTTCTGTTCTATGAACAACGTTTGTGTGTGCCTAACTGTTCCATTCGAGATTTATTAGCCAGGGAAGCCCATGGAGGAGGTTTAATGGGACATTTTGGAGTTGCTAAGACATTTCAGGTTATGCTAGACCACTTTCACTGGCCACACTTGAAGAGAGACGTGGAGCGGATCTGCGGAAGGTGTGTAACTTGCAAGCAAGCTAAATCCAGAGTACAACCAAACGGTTTGTATACTCCTTTACCCATTCCTACTCAACCGTGGAGTGACATTTCTATGGATTTTGTGCTTGGTTTGCCTAGAACTAGAACTGGCAAGGATTCTATCTTCGTTGTTGTTGATAGGTTTTCGAAAATGGCACATTTCATTGCTTGTCGCAAGACTGATGATGCATCTCATATTGCTAATTTGTTCTTACAAGAAATAGTTCGAATGCATGGAATGCCTAGGACTATTGTTTCAGATAGGGATACTAAGTTCTTGAGTTACTTCTGGAAAACGCTTTTGTCTAAGCTTGGAACTAGGTTGTTGTTTTCAACTACTTGTCATCCACAAACTGATGGTCAGACTGAAGTAGTTAATCGAACATTGTCCACTTTGTTGCGTGCATTGATTAAAAAAAACTTGAGAACTTGGGAAGAATGTTTGCCACATGTAGAGTTTGCATATAATCATTCGATCGATTCTGCTACTAAGTTTTCTCCATTTCAAATTGTTTATGGTTTTAATCCTTTATCTCCATTGGATCTAACCCTAAGTGAAAGAACTAGTGTGGATGGGAAAAAGAAAGCTGAGCTTGTCAAACAGATCCATGAAAAAGCAAGGAAGAGCATTGAAGAGAGGACTAAACAGTATGAAAGGAAAGCAAACAAGGGCAGACGCAAGATGGTGTTTGAAGTTGGAGATCTCATGTGGATTCACTTGAGAAAAGAAAGGTTTCCAACAGAAAGAAAGTCGAAACTTATGCCAAGAGTTGATGGTCCATTCAAGATAGTCAAGAGGATCAATGACAATTCTTACCAACTCGATCTTCAAGGTAAGTGCAACGTTAGCTCAAGCTTTAACGTTTCCGATCTAGTGCCTTTTGTTGCAGATGATCCAGATTTGAGGACAAATCTTTTTCAAGTGGAGGTGGATGATGCGATCATGGAAAGCAAAAAGGAGAATGAGCTTGTAGCTGAGCTTGAACTTGAACTAGAAGCCGTTGAAGACTTGGTGATACCATCTGGACCTATGACTCGTGCAAGGCTTAAGAGACTTAAAGAAGGAATTGGAGGATTACTCAATCAGATGATCACTCGGAAAGGAGATGAAGTTAAAACTATTCTGGTTTTAATTACAAAGCAGACTTCTGGAAATACACAGCAGACTTGTGAATCAAGTCCATTTGAAGCAAGTCTTATAATAAGCTTATAAATCCGAAGTCTTATAAATGCTTATAAAGGGTGTGATCATTTGTACTCTTTTTCTTGTACTTGGTTTTTCCCATTGGGTTTTGCAGGAAAAGTTTTAATGAGGCAATTGATTCACAGACTTTATAAGGCCCATTAATAAGCAAGAATTTCGACCAAGGGAAGGGAATGCAGCTGAAGAGTGAAGAAGCTAAAGGGTTATGCACTGAATCTAGTCAAGAGTCATTCAACTCATTTATTTTGGTCTTTTGTCTTCCTTAGTTATTATTACATTGTTTTTAACACAGTTTGTCTAGTTTTCTACAAAGTATTTCTTATAAATACTCTTATAATCTCTTGGAGAAAAACCAACCATCTTTCTATTTATTTTGATAGTGATTCTCTTTTGTTCTTCGTGAACATTTCCGATCCTTGGTGTGTAATATCCATTGATCAAACCTTAATTCGTCTTGGTGCGTCATATCCAAGGGATTAAGAGATTGTCAGGTGCGTCATATCCATTTAATCGACCTTGAATTCGTCTTAGTGTGTCATATCTAGGGGATTTAAGTTGGGGTATATCAGAAGTCATTCCGCAACTTCTGTGTGACCTTTCGATCCATCTTACCCTGTTCTTTGAGGAATTCGTTTCTTCATAAGATCTAAAGGCCTATCCATCTATCCAAATCCAACTAAAGAGTGGCGATTATTGGGAGGGTCGTATCAGATTTGATTTCCTCAACGGAACAAGTAACAAGTAATAGATGCTTCTCGTTCTACCATTAAGAGCACCAAATGACTATTTCTAGTCTAGTTACTCCATTTTGTTTCTATGTCTCATTAAAAGACCGTTTTAAGTATTTTCGGCTATAAACATCTGTTACGGATCTTCATAGGACCCTTTTAAACTTATAATCTCCATTTGGACTTACTGATGAGTAGTGATGAGGACATCAGAGTGATTCTCAATCTTATATCATCTTGACACAAGACTGGATTGCTCCAAGGTTTGTTTGCCTTTGAAATCTTCACTTAAGCCGAAATGATGGAGGAATGGTTTTGATGATTTGATAAAACCGATTTGTGTTTATACTCTAAACACCAAGAGTTTTAGATTCTAGTATTCAAGGGCTAATCCTCACAAGAATACTAAACTCTNATCATCTTGACACAAGACTGGATTGCTCCAAGGTTTGTTTGCCTTTGAAATCTTCACTTAAGCCGAAATGATGGAGGAATGGTTTTGATGATTTGATAAAACCGATTTGTGTTTATACTCTAAACACCAAGAGTATTAGATTCTAGTATTCAAGGGCTAATCCTCACAAGAATACTAAACTCTAACACGCCTCACAAGCTCTCTGAATCCCTCAAAAGAACTTAATAAAACGCAGGAACACTTTGTAAGCAAAGACAAGATTTCTTTGAAACAAATAAAATACTTTCTGATTAATAACTTTGTTAATGAAAAGATACAATAGAAATGAGCTTATAAAGGCTCAGAAATTAAAAGAAAACGGTAATAAACATTAAAAACAAGGAGAAGATCAAGCTGAAGTTATGAGGAAAAGATCTTCTAGCTGTTGGAGATGATATTGCTTTGATGACTTGTATCTTGATATTTTCTGAATGATTCCATGGCTGGATAGTCTTTTAGAAGCTCCTTGACGTCCCACATAAATGAAATATGACCGTTGTTCATTGACCTCTCCAAGTGTGGAAACATCCAAATAAGGAAAGTCGAGTAAAAGCTGGTTGAGGCTCCTCCGGTTTAGAAGTTGTATAACTTTCTCATATGAACCGTTTTTGATGTGAAACCAATTCTAAGAGCTTCCTAGTTGAGTCAAGATTCCACGAAAAGTCGGGTTGTAGCTTAATTCCTTCTGGTTCGGTCGTAATTCTCCATTTAGTGCTCCTATGTCCAAATCGGGAAAGCTCCGGTTTACCGAACTTGTAAAATTATTATCTCCTAAACCAAAATGAATTTGGTCTTGATTCCAACTCTTCGGGGACCTCTGATGAGTTGAGAATCCAAAACAACTGGATTTGTTGCTTGGTTCATCTTGGTTTGGCCGGAGTGACTCAATAACTGATCGTAGCTCTCCAATGAGTCCATTGGAGCTTTGAATGGGTTTAAAACATGTAAACCGATTTGCCTCATTAAAACCTTTCTTGGAAAACCCATTGGGATAAAACCAAGGATAAGGAAAAAGAGTACAAATGGTCACATCCCATTTGTAAGCATTGGCTTCTATTTGAGCTAAACTTAGCTCACTTGTCTCCTTAGCTTTCCTCAGCTTCATGTTCTCCTCTTCATGCATCCTGGTTCCGTGCTTCTTGTCAAGTGCTGATGTATTAGCATTGATGCTTACATCACATCTGGTATTAGAGCTAAAAGCTCCTATCCTCTATTGTTTTCATTTCTGTTTTGTTTTTTGTTTCATCTTTTAAAAAAAAATGTTTTGTCTTTTTTTTTTCTTTAGTATTTTCGAAATTTATCTCCATAATTATTTGAAAACCACAAAAAAGGTTTCATGTTTTTGTCTTAAATTAAAAAAAACCAAAAAAATATTTTTTTCTAAGTTTTGTTTTTCTTAAAAGTTTAGTTTGTTTCTTTCATTACAAAAAAAAGTTTCTATTTATGTTTCCTATTTATTTCGATTTTTATGTTTTAAAAAAAAGATAATAAAAGTTTTATTTAGTTTTCTAAATAATATTTTGTCCATTTGAAAGAAAAAAAAATCAGTTTTGAGGACAAAACCATTTGAAGAACGATAAAATGATGCAATATCATAATCTCATCCCCATAAATTCACAAAGTCAAAGAGCATCATTGAAGTCCAATGCAAAATTGGTGGCAAGAATACCATTATTTGATTTAGCTAATTTTGCTCTTTTGTTTAAATGTGAATAATTTTATTTAAATGTAATTTATTGTAAAGATTCTTTGTAAGAGCTATAAAAGCTCATCTATTCTCATTTGTAAAGACACATTGAAATTTTTGGAAATATAAAAGAGAGTTTTCTCTAAAAGCTTAGGCTTGTTTTTGTTTATCTAAGTTAGATGGATTTATACACTTAGTAAAAGTTTGAATCTATGTCTCTTGTGTGCGATTCCTTGAGACTAGGTTTGTGAACTCATCACAAGGGCTTTCACACCCTTGAGTGGCGTTCTTCGATCCACCCCCATTCATTCATCCATTGATCCTTTATGAGAGAGTTGCACAACCAGCATATTGGATCCCATCTCAATCCATTTCGAATCAATCATCTAATCAAGCAAGGAGAGCTCCACAACCAGTTGCTTGGTTCCATCCATCCAAAAAGCTTGTCAACTCTCGATCATCTGGTGAACATAAGTTTGTTGTGATTCCGATCTTATATCATCTGGTATCAGAGCTTCAAAAGCTCCTACCCATCATGTTGTATCTTTTCAACCTCTATCTTTAATTTTCTGTTTTTGTTTCTTATGCTTTAATTATTTTTTATAAACCAAAAATCATAAAAACTGTTCCTGTTTTAAGTTGTTTCATTTGTTTCATTCTTGCTATTTGTTTCTGCAATTTTCATTTTGAGTTTTTGCTTCAGAAAATCAAAAAAAAAAAATATTTGTTTCTGTATTTTGTTTTGTGTTTCTTCATAAAATATATATATATATATATATATATATATATATATATTTGTTTCAGATTGCTTGATTTGCTTTTGTTCTTTTCGTTTTCATACTCAAAAAAAAAAAAAAAAAATTCATAAGCATTTCGTTTAGCTTTGCTGAGTTTTATCTGTTCTCATCGTTAGTCTTGTTTGATTCTGCGTTTTATCTCATATCATAGTTCTGCATTTCATTTGACGCCTGAATCCCTTTTGTCTTTTATTGTTTGCAAAACCGTGTTAGCTAGCATTAAAAAAAAAAAAAGAGAAAAGGAAAACTCATTTACGGCCATACCATATATCATTTGTGCATTAATACCATTCCCATATCTGTTACCAACCACCCTTGCACGTTATCATCCTTGACATATTTTGTTTATCTTTTGAGTTTTTTGTCCATTTTAAGAAAAACGCATCCATATAAGTTGAGCTCTTTGAATTTTATTTCGCTATTACATTCAATTTTTTTAGTCGTCTGAATGCAAATTATGGAAACAATTACAAGTATATTTTTAACGAACAAATTAATTAATCTCCAAAGATCCACAATAGAAATGTGGGCCCACTATGAATATCTTATGTCCGTTCTTTCCTTATCTGGTTATCTCCAATAAGCTTATGTAGATCCGTTCTTCCGTATCTGGCTACTTCTAATAACCTGGGAAAATCGCATCTGCTGGGAATCGAAACCCTGACCTCCTGGTGTAGAAGCATTAAAGAACCCTTAAGTCAACCACTAGACTAAAGGAGCTTCCACGTATTACATTCATTTAGTCATCCATATCATTTAGTCATTCATCTGACCGTAGCATTTATTTAAATTTTTTTATTTGAGTTATTTGGTTTCACCGTCCATCTAAGTTATTAAACATTTTTATTTCAAGCATTTACATCCTTTAGACTATATTATAGCATCATTCATTGTCACGCCTCTGATCTATTGGCTCTTCTGTTGCAAGGTACAAATTCAAAACCCGAGAATTATGGACTATGATGATGAAGTAAGTGAGTACAATATATATGAGATAGATTGGGGTGAAGAAGAGAACCACTCTTGGAGTGGAGGTGAAGAATCCGACATTAACTTTTGTACAGAAACTGATTCTGAAATCAGTAGAGAGGAGGAAGAAGAGTTTGTAGAGGAGACTTGAGCCAAAGAAACTGCCTCAGAAATCAGTTCTTACCATGAAGACAAGCCATGGTGTGAAGAAACTGATTCTCAAATCAGTTTTGAAGAAACTGAGCAGAATGGTGAAGAATTAGAATACAAAGATGAGTATGCTCATGAGAGTGAGGACATCAATGAGGTTGAGAGATGGGAAGAAGGTGAGCCAGGACGTGGTGACATGGAGCCAGAACCGCCATACCACACTTCACCATGTTACACCTACCGAACAGAAAGCAACCAAGGTAATAGTTTTGAAAATTTTGATTTTCAACTCATAAACTTTTCAGGTCATAAGCAAGGGCCAGGAGCTTACATAAATTGGGAGAGGGAACTTGAGTATTGGTTTCGGTTTCACAATATCCCAAAGGAAGAGAGACTAGCCACATCAGTTAACTTACTTGTTGGAGAAACTTCTTCATGGTGGATAAGTGAAGAACTTCTGTCCCACTACAATAAGCCCATTCTTACTTGGGGAGATCTCAAACAGCGAATTTATAGGGAGTTTGTACAGAGGGTCCACAACCAAAGCTACACCCCTAAGAGGCTTATGTTTCAGAAATTTACAGGAGAGGCTGAGAAACCAATTCAGGTGAAGGAGGATCAACAAAAGTCAATCCCTATACCCTCACTTGAGCGTCAAGGAAAATCACTTCAAGGTAAGTCTTCCAACTCTAGCTTTATAAAATTAAAAGAACTATCATGTTGGACACTTTGCTGCAACTTGCCCTGAAAGACAAATAATAAAATCAACATCACTAGAACAGAATTTAGATTTATCTGAGTTAAGTGATCGTCTTGATAAAACATGTTTTAATTTTTCCAATTCTAGTATAATGCACTTGTCTCTGCCCAAAGTTGATAATGCAGGTTTAAAACATGACATGGAGCAACATTCAAGGAACCAAACGTGCCAGCCTGCCCCTGAGAAAAATGGAGTTGTCACCAGCTTCAGTTCAATACAAGAAGAACCACCAGATTACATAATGAAAGCCAAAAACGTGGTATCTACCAAAACAGAACAAGATGAGTGTTCTGATCAGGTAAGTAAACACATACTCAATCTTAGTTCTAATGATTCTTGCTATGTGAAAACGAATTTGTTAAAGTCAGATGGTTCTGAAGCAGAAACGTCTTTTGTGTTGAAACCTGTAAACAAGATTACCCCTCTTAAACTGCACTTCAATGAAAATTTATTTAGAGTAATTGAAGCTGAGTCTTGTTTCTTTGTTTCAAAACATTCCATGACTGCTATAATACACTTGTCTTTGCCAAAAAGTTTTTATTGAATAATAAGACAAGAAGAAGAACATACAAGCCAAGGTGAAAGGCTTTATCTGATTTGTCAAAAGGAGGATGTGAAAAAGAAAGCAAAGCCAATCCTACTTCAGCTTTTGAATTCAATCACTGTGAGTTTAAGTATTACAAAGCCTAATTCTCAAGTTTTTCAAATATGATGCACTTGTCTTTGTTTTTAGAAGATTATTTAGGTACAAAACAAGCCAATAAATAAAATGTACAAGAGGAACCAAAAAAGAGATTAACATGTTCAAGAGCTAAGGATGCTGAAAGAGGAGAATATCTCAAATAGAAACCACCAGACCAGTCATTTCAACACTTCATTGCTTTGAGCAACAAGAACACAAGAATTGTTCGTCAAGTAAGTTGTTCTTTCACAACTATTGTGTCAAGAGAGTCAGAAAAAGTATTATGGAGCTTACTGAAATTATTAGAAAGTAATAACCTTACAACTTTATATTTACAACAAGACTTTGATACAACTTTTAAATTTCGTAAAGAACACTTAATACACTTGCGTCTTGTCCAAAGTGTTGATATTCTTGCAGGTATTAACACAGTGAATGTCAAAGAGATCCAACCTGCTAAACAATTGCTACTACAACAAAGTAGATTGATGTCAAAGGAACAAAGGAATGATTCAATCAAGGGAGAAAAAGCTACAATGGATCTATGTTGGAAGAGTACAAGCAACACAGCAGACAGGAGCCACGGAGTTACTCAGTCCTACTTACTCAAAGGAGACCCCCCTGACATTCCACCCATTCCAAAGCCAAAAATACATCAAGGTAAGACTTTAAGCTTTCAAAAGAGAATGAATGCTAACTTGCTTTCTCTTGGTGCAGGAAATATAGTTTCGAGGTCGAAACCTTTTCAAGAGGGAGAGTATGATGAGGACATCAAGTCATCATCAGCCAAGGAGCACGGAACCAGGAGTCATAAGGAGGAGAGCACAAAGCTGAGGAGGGCTAAGGAGACATGCGAGCTAAGTTTAGCTCAAATGGAAGCCAATGCTTACAAATGGGCTTGTACTCTTTTTCATTATCCTTGGTTTTATCCCAATGGGTTTTCCAGAAAAGGTTTTGATGAGGCAAATTGGTTCGCATGTTTTAAAGCCATTCAGATCTCCAATGAACCCCATGGAGACCTACAATCACTCATCGAGTCATTCCGGCCAAGCCAAGATGAACCAAGCAACAAATCCAATTGTTTTGGATTCTAAACTAATCAGCGGCCCACGGAGAATTAGAATCAAGACCAAATTCGTTTTGGTTTAGTAGTTATTAATTTTACAAGTTGGGTGAACCGGACATATGAGCGCTAATTGGAGGATTCCGACCGAACCAGAAGGAATTAAGGTACAAACTGACTTGCCGTGGAATCTTGACTCAACCGGGGAGCATCTAGAAGACTATCCAGCCATGGGATCATCCAGAAATTATCAAGATACAAGGCTCCATCAAGTTCTTATATTTGGAGAGACCAAATCAACTCCAACGGCTAAAACATTCAAGACCAATCCTTTTGATTTTATTGTCAATTATTTCGACCATTTGTTTTCCATTTCTAGCATTTAGGAAGAGCTTATAAAAGCTCTTTTCATTATTCATTTGTAATTACCTTTCAATCAACCAAGTAAATCAGAAATCATTTTCTTTTCAAAGAGTAATCTTTGAGTTTGTTCTTGTCTTTAGATTCTAAGTGTGATAAATTTCTAATCTATTGATTCCTGGATTTTAAGGATTGTTAGTGTGATTCAAAAAACTCTTTGTCCACCACAGATTGAGAGAGACAATCAAACCCACAAATTGAGAGAGTCAATCATTCATTGATCACGCCATCTGTACCATCATTCATCAATTCCCCCCCAAGCTTGCCACTTTGATAACTGGTTGTTCATAAGATTTGAGGAGTGATTCTCAATCTTATATCAAGTAGAGTTTTTATTTCCTCAACAGAATGAGTAACAAGTAAGAGATGCTTCTCGTTATACTATTAAGAGCTCCAAATGACTATTTCTAGTCTAGTTACTCTATTTTGTTTGTATGACTCATTAAAAGTCCGTTTTAAGCATTTTCGGCTATAAACATCTGTTTCGGATCTTCATAGGACCCTTTTAAACTTATAATCCCCATTTGGACTTACTGATGAGTAGAGTTTTGATTTCCTCAACGGAATGAGTAACAAGTAATAGATGCCTCTCGTTCTACTATTAAGAGCTCCAATGACTATTTCTAGTCTAGTTACTCCATTTTGTTTCTATGACTCATTAAAAGTACGTTTTAAGCATTTTCGGCTATAAACATCTGTTTCGGATCTTCATAGGACCCTTTTAAACTTATAATCCCCATTTGGACTTACTGATGAGTAGAGATTTGGTTTCTTCAACGGAATGAGTAACAAGTAATAGATGCTTCTCGTTCTATTATTAAGAGCCCCAAATGACTATTTCTAGTCTAGTTACTCCATTTGTTTCTATGACTCATTAAAAGTCCGTTTTAAGCATTTTCAGCTACACAAACATCTGTTACCGATCTTCATAGGACCCTTTTAAACTTATAATCCCCATTTGGACTTACTAATGAGTAGAGATTTGGTTACCTCAACGGAATAAGTAACAAGTAATAGATGCTTCTCGTTCTACTATTAAGAGCCCAAAATGACTATTTCTAGTCTAGTTACTCCATTTTGTTTCTATGACTTATTAAAAGTCCGTTTTAAGCATTTTCGGCTATAAACATGTGTTTCGGATCTGCATAGGACACTTTAAAACTTATAATCCCCATTTGGACTTACTGATGAGTAGAGTTTTGATTTCCTCAACGAAATAAGTAATAAGTAATAGATGCTTCTCGTTCTACTATTAAGAGCCTTAAATGACTATTTCTAGTCTAGTTACTCCATTTAGTTTCTACGACTCATTAAAAGTCCATTTTAAGCATTTTCGGCTATAAACAACTGTTTCAGATCTTCATAGGACCCTTTTAAACTTATAATCCCCATTTGGTAACGAGGACTGATATATCATGGTTTTTACTGGTTTTTGGACCATGATATAAGTGTTTTTATAGAGTCTTTTGTTAGTTTTAGAGTCCTATTAGAGTCTTTACAGGATGAAGAGCATTTGGAGTTAAATGGAAGAAACTGGAACGGTTTGGAGCATTTTGGAGAAGCAGCCGAAGTGATGAAGTCAAGAGAGTGGATTTACGAGCAGAGTGTCGATCGACACCACTAGTGTAGATCGACACCAATGAAGGTCGACCAACTTTGACGGTTTCCAATCAGAAAAATGAAAGAGAGCAAGTTTGAAGAAATTACAAGTCTGCCCCTGGACGAAAAATCCCCTTCTATAAATAGTTTTCAGGCATTGTTTAGCCATATACCTTATCATTATTTTCTGTTTTTGAGACTTAGAGAGAGATTGATCATGTGCTTTTGGGGAGACAATTATAACTCATCTGAGCCAGATTTCGAACCCCTGTATCATTCTCTATTCTTTTATGCAATTTATTTCAGCCATGATTTGTGTTTGCATAATTATGTCTGAGTAGTTTGCTAGTTAGGTTAGGGTGATTTAGGGTTTGATGAAAAGTTTGTAGAATCACTAGAATTATTAGGGAAATCAATTGGATCTTCACCTTGATTTGTGCTTAACTTGATTCTCTGAATTGATCACTTAGAAATCAAACCTTAGGTTATTTAATAGATGCGAGAGCATTATTAGTAACTTGATCTAATCTTAGGTGAGCAAAATATCTATTCGCAAAGAGATTTGGTTTAGGTATTTTGTGAACAAATCGAACCTGTTCTTATTGCTTGACTTAATTGTTTAAATTCGCAAAGAGATTTGGGATTTAGGGATTTAGGCATAGATAACTTCTGCAACGAGAGTTGATTGGTTTTAACTTAAGAGTTTCGAGTTCTAGACGGTTCTTAATAAATCCCTAATAAACTTAGATTCTGCATTCTTGGATTCAACCTGATAATTATCCTTGCCTAGCGCCTTAGTCTCCTGAACTTTAATCCATCTAAATCTTGTTTACTTATTTCGCCTAATGGCATTTATTTACTTAATCATTATTCGACCTAGCATAATTCAAACCTAGAAACCATAAGTGTAGCTTTCACTTCCCTTGAGATTCAATACCCCTTATACTTCAACTGCATTGCTGTGCACTTGCAGTAGTTGATTATTTAGGTAAAACCTGAGCCCTATCAAGGACATCGAGGACAACCTTACTGAAGATGAGGAAGGCGCCATTACTATACCACCTATGTGACTTATCTAAGGACAAGATCCTGCACCAGGAACCTGAGGGAGAAGTTTAACAAGTCCATAGAAAGTGTGATTACACTTATGGAGCATGAGGAACTCAAATAGAAGCTGCTCAAAGGAGAGATAACTCGAGAAACCCCCATTGGACCAGCAGACGAGTTACAAGCTCAAGACTTGGAGTTCACACAAGATTTCGACCCTACTGGAAGGAGAAGACATCAAGACGCTGATGACACTAAGGAACTACCAGGAGTCATCTACTTGCAAGACAAGACTCAAGCTGCTTCATTCTTACCGGTTCTACAAGGAAACAAGGATACAACCGTATTCACCATCTCTAAGCTACTGGAAACGTCACTCTAAGGTACGAATTGTCCTTATGAATATCACTCACGGTTTGCTCTGTTGTTTTGCAGAACTTTTCCTTTTTGTTTAAGTTAGTTTTTCCTTAGTTTTTCTTTATGTTTACACCTTAAGTAGTTTCCGTATTTGTAATGTTTTTCGGCCAAAGAAGCCGCCCAGCTGTCGAACCCCTTTATAAGGTTCCTTCTCAGCTATATATCTTTTACAATTATCAATAAAGAAAACACATTCTTCTTGCTAAGAAACCTTAGCCGCCGGCTAACCTCTCTTATTCTCTGGTGCGACTCTTTTGACGCTGAGTTCTGACTTATCACAAAGTTCTCATCCTTTGTGTGGCGTTTATCAACCCCCCTGGTTACTTTGTCATTCGTCTCATCTATTGATCTGTTAAAGAGAGCCTCTAGGCCAGTTAACAGGTTCCATTCGATCCATATAAATCACCATCTTCACAGAAACTTCCAAGAGAGCCTTCAGGCCTATTGAGGATTCACCATCGTCTATCTCTGTACGAACGAGCCCCCTTGTTCCTACATCATCTAGTATCAGAGCATAGGCTTCACGCATCAGGTGAATTCTATCCCTTTTCTTGTTTTGCAATTTTTGTTTTGCGTTCTTCAATATCCGAAAAATCAAAAAAAATTTTTGTTTCTGTTTGCTGTGTTTTGTTTCTGTCTTTACCTTATAGAAAAGCCATAAAAACCGTGTTTCGGCTTGCTTTGTCTAAGTCCGTTATCCGATCTGTTGCTATTCTTATAGATCCAGAGAAAAGAAAATCAAAAAAAAAAATTGCTAGACCTAGTTCCGTATACCTGCATTAGTTCATTATTTGATTTTGCATCAAGTTGTTGTTTGGAACCGTGCTGCATTCATTTGTTTCAGTCATAGTCATTTAGTCATTCTGTTGCACTTGTCATTGGTTTATATCATTGAGAACATGTTTGGTTTGTTCTGTTGGCTAAGTATCATTCATTCATCACATATAGAACCGTTTAAGTAGTCATTGCATTCATTTTAAGTAATAAAAAAAAGAACCAAGCATATCATTCTGTTTCATTGAATCATTAAGCTAAGTATCTAGTTCCAGATTACTTTTTTTATATACCACCCATTCTGCACTTGATCTTTTGTTTACTTGTCTTAATACAGGAAATCAATGGGAGAAGCTGCTGATCACGCTGACTTCACCAGGATAATAGCCGGAATTCAAGCTAGCCTTACTCAGCTGACTAACGGCCAGGTTGCACTAGGGGAGCGTGTGGACATCATTGAGCATCCACCAGCACCAGTTCCTGTATAACCACCTGCTTCTGTACACAGAGACCCCATCCGCGGTGCCAATGCTCAGAGAGCACGCCAGGATGAAGATGATGACATGCCATACTTGGAGGATGACCACTATGACCCTGCAGGCAACAACAATAACTATGGGGGTCAACACAATAAAGGCAGAGACCGAAGAGATGACAGAGAAAGGGAAGGCGACAAAGACATCAAGCTTAAAGCCCCAACCTTTGCTGGAAAGGTGAATCCAGATGCTTATCTAGAATGGGAGAAGCGCATGGAATACATCTTTGAGTACTACAACTACTCTGAAGCAAGGAAAGTATCCCTTGCTGCTGCACAACTCACTGGAAGCGCATTATCTTGGTGGGACAGAGACGTGTCTGAGAGGAGAAGACACATGCACGGTCAGATAAACCGATGGGAAGACATGAGATTCAACTTGATGAAGAGATATGTACATGCCTACTACCACAAAGACCTACAGAAGAGGTTTCGCAAGCTCACTCAAGTGAATAAGTTTGTAGAAGACTACTATGAAGAGTTTGAGACTCTTAAGAATCGGTTAGAGATTGAGGAACGAGAGGAGGATCTGATGGCACAGTTCCTTGATAGCCTTCTAGACAGAATAGCTTGAAAGGTTGAGAGACAAAGCTACCACGACATGGACGAGTTGCTTCACCATGCTATTCAGAAGAAGACAACTTCTACAAACAGGAGCAACACATTAAGAAGAAGACAACTTCTACAAACATGAGCAAATCAACCTGGAATCCCCCACCTCAGCTTAACTTAGACAAGGGAAAGTCTATTGAAGTGGATTCACGGTTCAAGAAAGCTACACCAGACTTGTCTAAAAGTGACAAATCAGAACCAAGTAGAGCCCCGAATCAGAGAGCTAGAGTTATTACATGCTTCAAATGTCAAGGGAAAGGACATTATGCAAGAGACTGCCCCAATCAGAGAGTTATGATTCTCAAGGCTAATGACGAGTATGAATCACAAGATGAGGAAGAAGAAGCCGTGGGATCTGAGGAAGACATAGTCGACTATCCAGACTCAGGCGAGCTTCTAGTGGTGAGGAGAGCTCTCAGTGTTCTCCTTGAACCAGAGACGATACAGAGGGAGAACATCTTCCATTCACGCTGCACCATAAACACTAAGGTATGTAGATTAATCATAGATAGAGGTTCCTGCACTAACGTTGCAAGCAAATACTTGGTGGATAAGTGATATCTCTGTAAATTGCATGTTTTTGACACACATTTCATGCTAGTTAGGATTTTATTCTTGAACTTTTATCTTAGCTTGCATCACATTTTCACCCATGATAGGATTAGATGCATTAGGTTAGGTTTCTGCATAATCTTGCATGTTTGGAGTGTGTTCTCAGGTGCTTAGGATGATCCGAAGAAGAGATCAAGGAGGGAGGTTACAAATGGAGAACGAGCCGGTACTATCGAGCATGGATCACGACCACGGGGCCGATTTAGACGATTAGCAGCGGCTTAGTCCCGAAAGGAGAACCTCGGTGTGAAGATCCAGCAAGAGGATGCCATAAAGACGGATATCGGAGCAAAGCAACGGAAAGTGCCCGATTCAAGTACCAAGGAAGGCGAGCCTCCACGACGTGATCCCGAAATCCTTGCCCGATATGGAGACTGCCCGAAGAATCAAGAAGAGATAGCGTTTCGGCTTGCTCACAACGACTTGAGCCCGAAACGCTAAAATCCAAAATAGTACCATTTCGGGAAAGTGGTCCCAACGTTTATGTTTTTCCCTTTTTGTGTATAAATACCTACTCCCTCACTCTTATCTCTTCATCACACTTTCTACTTTTTATTTTCTGTCTTCTCTTTCAAAAGCGAGACTTTGTATTTTCCACCATTGAAGCTTGTTTAAAGCTTTGATTTTTATGCAATCTTGAAGCTTTTAAGTCTTATAGCTTAGTCTTATTTTCTTAAAGCTTCTTCCTTTTCTTGNATTTTTATGCAATCTTGAAGCTTTTAAGTCTTATAGCTTAGTCTTATTTTCTTAAAGCTTCTTCCTTTTCTTGTTCTCGACTATCTTGCAGCCTATGAGTTACTCTCTCATCCTTATGGATTTTGAGGTTTCTCAAATGGCTTGTGAGTAGTCTTTTTAGGACCTTGATGGGTTAAAAGGACCAAGGGACTCTCAGATTTATATTTCTTGCTTAGCTAAAACATAAAGTTAGATTCTTTCTTGTTTATCATTCCCAAAGCTTAGTCTAGTTTTGCCATCTAGCCTAAAGTCCACAGGCGGCTTGACACGAACATCACGTGCTTGCTTAGCCGGATCCATGAACAAGAGTTTGATTTCTTAGGCTAAGACTAATCATCTGTCTAAGGATCTTACGGTTCAATAGGGACGTTGTAGATGCTTGTTTCTTCTATTGACCGCTATGCGAGAGCTAGTCTATGGTGATAGAGATTCAAAGAGTTTAGACCCAAACACCATGGGCTAAACGATTTGAGGATCCCTTTACCTAAGAATCACCATCAAAAGACCAAGTCTTGATGTGATCCAAAAGCTTTAGCTTGATAAGTCAACCGAGAGTTACCTAGTTCATGATACTCATCAAGATCCTTCCTTTATCTTGAAAGTTTATCTTTTTACCGCTTACATATCTATTTCCTGCTTAGAGTCTTTAAAGTTTTCTTATTTTCGGTCTTGAGTGACACAAGATCAACTCTTTAGTCGTTTTTGGTAGTAAAGTCTTAACCTTTATCTGTTTTTAGCTTGACTTATGACACCGATATGACCGATCTGTTTAACTAACACTCCCAAAATGGTTTGATACCCCATACGCTGTACTACTTCGGTTGATAGCTGTTGGGACATTGCTAAAAGGTTGAAAAAAACCTACTTGTCAATTGGCGCCGTTGCCGTTTGGGAGAAAGTTTAGTCATTTCGGTACTAGGTCGTTATAAAGACAAGTTTCAATTTTACAGTCTTTTAACACTCTACTCGTACATCTCTGTGTTGAAACAGGTACATGAACCTACGTTCACACGGTACAACAAACCTTGTTCCCCCAATAGATGATATTCATCTGCTCGAAAGATCAGCTAGACGAAATCGGGAACAAGCCGAAACAGTTAACCGTGTGACGATGGAAAACCAACAAGGTGCTCAAGGAGCTGCGGGCGCAGCTGGTGCGCAAGGACAACAAGGCAACCAGGGACCACAAGGTCCACAAGGCGTACAAGGCGTTCAAGGACAGCCTGGTGTTGCAGCTGCTCCAAGAGCTGTGAGCCAAATCGGTGCCGGAGATGCACCTATATCGACTGCAAGCCGACACGGTATCCAGCCACCACCAGTGCAGAACAACAACTTCGAGATCAAAAGTGGTCTCATCTCCATGGTGCAGAACAACCGGTTCTTCGGTCTGCCCTTGGAAGACCCACTTGACCATCTCGACCAGTTCGACCGTGTGTGCGCTATGACCAAGATCAATGGAGTAAGCGAAGATGGATTCAAGCTGCGTTTGTTTCCCTTCTCACTAGGAGACAAAGCACACGCATGGGAAAAGACACTGCCACATGGATCCATTACCTCGTGGGCAAATTGCAAGAAGGCATTCCTGACGAAGTTCTTCTCCACATCGAGGACAGCCCGATTGAGAAACGAAATCAGTGGTTTCACTAAAAAATCCAACGAGACCTTTGATGAAGCATGGGAGAGATTCAAAGGTTACACCACTCAGTGCCCTCACCATGGATTCAACCAAGAATCACTCCTCAGTACACTATATCGGGGTATCATTCCCAAGATTCGGATGCTACTCGATACGGCGAGCAATGGAAATTTCATAGCTAAAGACGTTGAAGACGGTCTGGAGTTAGTTGAAAACTTAGCTCAGAGTGACTCTTCTTACCACGAAGACTATGACAGATCCAACAGTGGTTCCAAAGAAGAAGTGGAAGGAAGCTGGAATGTGATCAAAGAGCTCAATGAGAAGCTTGACAAGTTACTACTTGTCCAAACTCAAAAGGAAGTCCATTTCGTGGAAGAACCCACTCAAGTCCAAGAAGGGGAGGACATTCAGTATGAAGATGTCAACTACATCAATGCTCAAGGAGGGTATAACAATTGGAAACCAAACAACAACCTTTCCTACAAAAGCACGAACGTCGCAAATCCTCAGGACCAGACCTACCATCAGCAACAAGGAGGAGGTGCAAAACAATTCATGACCTACACGAATCCACAAGGCTTTGTACCGCGTTTCCAAAACCATAACGGCTATCCGCCACGACATCAAGCCGGTGCACCTCCTGGCTTCCCACAACAACAACAAGGAAACCCAAATGCTCCTGCTGGCTTTGACTTGGAATGAACTCTGAAGCGACTTCTACAAGGTCAAACACATATCTAGGCGGATATGCACAAACGTTTTGCTGAAGTGCATAACAAGATTGATGGTGTCCACACGGAACTATCCGGGAAGATTGAAGACTTGACCGCTCGTGTCAAGACACTTGAAAACAACAAAAGCATTGCATCCACAAGCCAAACAAGCAACCTTCCTGAAAAATCCGTCATGAATCCAAAGGAGTATTGCCAAATGATCACCACTTTCGACGAGGAAAAACGGGATCTACCCGATATCACTTCTCCAAAACGGGCTCAAGCCGATGAGGACATCGACATCCTAAGAAGGGGAGGGAGTTCTAAAAATTTGGCGACTCCTAAAGAGAAAGCACCATTCTTACGAGTCTATAAACCGCCAATGCCATACCCCCAGAAGCATAAGAAGCGTCTCATAGAGGAACAAGAGGCCGAATTAGTTGAAACATTGAAGAAATTTGAAGATCTCTTCAACAATACCGACGAGACCAAGCCTATTCCAGATTTCCTGATAGTTTTGAAGGATAAGCTCTATGCTGATGCAATGGCAACGATAGGGAGGAATGCAGCAGCTCGTGAAGAGAAACCTAAGGAAGAAGCCTTAGTAGTGAAGAAACTCAAAGATCCAGGATCATTCACTCTGCCATGCACACTCGGAGGAATCACTTTTGAAAACTGTCTGTGTGACCTCGGAGCAAGCATCAATGTGATGAGTCTAGCCACGGCTGAGCGTCTCGGCTACAACACTTATACCGACTGCAAGAAGCCGTTATCACTGGCCGATGGGAGTGAAAGGAAGACTGTTGGGAAGCTGCTGGACCTACCTCTCATGATTGGGAACGTGCTACTGCCAAGCGACTTCCTGGTGATAGAAATGGACCAAGATGTCAAGGAAACTCTCCTGTTGGGAAGACCTTTCCTAGCCTCTGCCGGTTGCATGTTTGATTGCAAAAGCGGCAAGGTAGAGCTGAGACTAACTGGAAGCTTGGTAATGCACTTTGACACCAAAGGGAAGAAAATCAATGAGAAGGAACACGCATATTCCCTTGAGCTCAAGAAGACAATTGAGAAGACCAAAGATCCATCCTTGGAAATATGTTATGATGGAGCCAGCTTTGATGGGGTCTGTCTCAATGCAATATTCGAAGGGCAACCAGGAGAAAACCAAGAAGAAACAAAAGAGGTGATCACTTGCAAGAAGTCCTACGTGAAAGGACCGACTCTCGGTGATCTTCTGGAAGGTATGACTCTCAAACCTGTTCTCTCTGCTGGTGGTGAGATGAGATACAAGCTGAGATGCAAGGGAAAAGTTAGACCCTTTGCTTACCTTAAGGTGATAAAAGACACCGATTTGACCAATCAAAAGGGTTCTAAGGTAAGCAAAGAGGGAACTCCCAATGTATCTCTGGCTGATTTCATCTCGATGATCAAGGAAAGTAAAGATCCTCCCGCAGGATCGAGGGGCGTTCATTTCCTCCTTTTGCACTAAAAGATGACCAAGAAAAGTCAAGATAAGTGACTCAAAACAAAGCGCTCTTGGGAGGCACCCAAGCTTATCCATGTACATATTAATGCTTTTCCTAGTTTAGTTTAATGATTTCAGGATCCCATGAAGAATAGGGTGGGGAGACTTACACATAAGAGGAGCTAAAACCAATGTGAGAAGCTGTCTAGCTCAATAACGGGATGTAATATCGGGTTAACATCACGATATTATCCCTAGGTATTCTTTGTCGGGCAGGCACAACGGTGTGTAGTCGATATGAAACAAAGCCCAAACTAGGCAGCCTTCGCCGAGGTAAAATATCGGGGACTAGCCGATATCCAGAAACGTCAGTCACACCATATCGGAGTCAACCCGATATGGTCGTCCAGGTAATATGGTATTTGGACTTGGCCAATCCGAAAAAGCGCTTAAATTATGGCCCACGTTTTCGGAATTAGGCAAGAATACTTGGTTGGGGTTAACCGACAATTATTCCCCAAACCAAGAAACCCTAGTCAAACCCTTCTCTTCCCCACATCTCCTCTTTATAAGAACTCTCACCTCTCTCGTTTTCATTCCCCATCACTCTCAAAACCAGAAAATTGTCTAGAGCTTTTAAATTCGCAATTCGATTTTGTGCATCCTTTCAAAAGTTTTTCTGCAAATATCGTGCTAAGGTAAAAATCCGCTCTAGAACGATATGATTAAGTATTGTCTAGGATCGTTGGAATTTGTTGCATTAGGGATTTGAGAGTTTGAGGGAGGAATATTTGATAGATAATTTTTGCACAAGACTTAGGGTTTTTTGTAGGATTTTCCAGAATTTTGGCATTTCCATTCTTAAAGAATAGCTTCACGGCTAAATTCTTTCGAAATGCTAAGATTCTAGAGATCCCCTTTTCCACTTTTTGTGTATTGCATGCTAATCTAAATCCGAGATTGTGAGAAATGAATTATAAAGAACGTTTTTCATCTTGTCAATTTAAGATTTTTCCCGATCTAGTGATTATTCGAATATGTTTGCTTGAGTCTCTTTGGTCATGAATAGAGTTACCTTAAGCATAAGCATGTATGCGAGATAATATTTGCTCTTTTGTTTTTCCTTGTACTTACACACTTTCGAGTGTTTTTGATTGATAGGTACAATGGTAGGAGCAACAAGAAGCGGAGCTATTCTTGAGAGATCAAGGGAATACCAGACGGAGAAGAGGCAAGGAAAGAGACCGGTGGAAAGCTCAAGCCGAGCCGTCACAATGCGCTCACCCACGCGTGTATCAGAGAGAAGGAGTGCAAGTTCCCGACTCACTTTGGCCGATATGGGTGCAGCATTCCGGCGAATGGAGTTCTAGGCCACACACTATCCCCACGAGGAGACAATGGCCGAGCTAGGCATCTATGAAGATTGCCAAATCCTTTTCAACTCGATGGGTCTGAGGAAGTTCATGGAGAACGCCTATGCATCTCATGACGAAGCAACCTTCCAGTTCCTTGCAACACTGGAGGTGACCTTCTACGCCTTTGGAGAGGAGACTCAAGAGGAAGATGGCGACGGTTACATCCGTTTCAAATATGGAAGCGAGACACACCGAATGTCATTTCGGGATCTCGAGTCGATATTCGGATTTAGCCAGGGCGATATGCGCGAGATGACCCTTAACGTTGAAAGAGAGGAGCTGGAAGCACTATGGGGACACATCGGAGTAGGCACTTATAGGCCCGGGGTGAACAAGAGCACCAGGATAAGGCACCCAGCCTTGAGGTATGTGCAAAGAGCCATTGCACAAACGTTCTTCGCAAGGAAGGAATGTGGAGCTGTCCTGACCAAGGAGTTGGTGATAATGGATGACGGTCTAGTGGAGATAATTCAGGAGACCCGAAATGGGAGAGAGCTCAAAGGAAGCAGACGGAGCACCGGCTTGATCACGATATTGCTCAAGGAGCTTCTCCACTACAAATCGTGGATGATCTCCACGCCAAGCGAAAGGCCTCAAGTAGGCTGTGGAGGAGTCGTATCTGCCATCCTAAAGGGAGCTGGTGCCGATCTAGAGGAGCCGACACACGGGATTTGCTGGATAAGTAGTTTTTTTTCAACCTTTTAGCAATGTCCCAACAGCTATCAACCGAAGTAGTACAGTGTATGGGGTATCAAACCATTTTGGGAGCGTTAGTTAAACAAATCGGTCATATCGGTGTCATAAGTCAAGCTAAAAACAGATAAAGGTTCAGACTTTACTACCAAAAACGACTAAAGAGTTGATCTTCTGTCACTCAAGACCGAAAATAAGAAAACTTTAAAGACGCTAAGCAGGAAATAAATATGTAAGCGGTAAAAAGATAATCTTTCAAGATAAATGAATGATCTTGATGAGTATCATGAACTAGGTAACTCTCGGTTGACTTATCAAGCTAAAGCTTTTGGATCACATCAAGACTTGGTCTTTTGATGGTGATTCTTAGGTAAAGGGATCCTCAAATCGTTTAGCCCATGGTGTTTGGGTCTAAACTCTTTGAATCTCTATCACCATAGACTAGCTCTCGCATAGCGGTACAATAGAAGAAACAAGCATCTACAACGTCCCTATTGAACCGTAAGATCCTTAGACAGATGGTTAGTCTTAGCCTAAGAAATCAAACTCTTGTTCATGGATCCGGCTAAGCAAGCACGTGATGTTCGTGTCAAGCCGCCTATGGACTTTAGGCTAGATGGCCAAACTAGACTAAGCTTTGGGAATGATAAACAAGAAAGAATCTAACTTTATGTTTTAGATAAGCAAGAAATATAAATCCGAGAGTCCCTTGGTCCTTTTGACCCATCAAGGTCCTAAAAAAACTACTCACAATCCATTTATGAAACCTCAAAATCCATAAGGATGAGAGAGTAACTTATAAGCTGCGAGATAATACAAAAAACAAGAAAAGGAAGAAGCTTTAAGAAAATAAGACTAAGCTATATGACTTAAAAACTTCAAGATTGCATAAAAATCAAAACTTTAAACAAGCTTCAATGGTGGAAAATACAAAGTCTCGGTTTTTGAAAGAGAAGACAGAAAATAAAAAGTAGAAAGCGTGATGAAGAGATAAGAGTGAGGGAGTAGGTATTTATACACAAAAAGGGAAAAACATAAACGTTGGGACCACTTTCCTGAAATGGTACTATTTTGGATTTTAGCGTTTCGGGCTCAAGTCGTTGTGAGCAAGCCGAAACGCTATCTCTTCTTGATTCTTCGGGCAGTCTCCATATCGGGCAAGGATTTCGGGATCACGTCGTGAAGGCTCACCTTCCTTGGTACTTCAATCGGGCACTTCCCGTTGCCTTGCTCCGATATCCGTCTTAATGGCATCCTCTTGCTGGATCTTCACACCGAGGTTCTCCTTTCGGGACTAAGCCGCTGCTACTCGTCTAAATCGGCCCCGTGGTCGTGATCCATGCTCGATATTACCGGCTCGTTCTCAATTTGTGACCTCCCTCCTTGGTGTCTTCTTCGGATCATCCTAAGCACCTGAGAACACACTCCAAACATGCAAGACTATGCAGAAACCTAACCTAATGCATCTAATCCTATCATGGGTGAAAATGTGATGCAAGCTAAGATAAAAAGTGCAAGAATGAAATCCTAACTAGCATGAAATGTGTGTCAAAAACATGCAATTTACAGAGATATCACCCTCTGATCTTGTCAATAAGAACTTCAAAGGTTCAAAAGCTGCTCCACACTTATGCAAGCAACGAGATTCTCGTAGAAGGCTTGGTGTTTCTTTTGATGATTCTGCAGGAAAACGAAGTGTCCCACCCGAAATCAAGTCCCACCCTGCTGCTGTTCCTCATTACCTTGGTCGCTCTCATACACCTACTGCATATACACCACCATGGATGAGAAGACCTTCGACTGGGAAGCACTCGATGCCACCCTCTGATCCACCAGACGTCTAAACCCCGACACAGTCAAGCTAATGACTGAAAACGAGCGTTGAGTGGGAGACAACCCACTGTTCGGTACGTTTTTCTATCTATTTAGTCTTTGTTTTATTAAGTCTTAAGTTTCAGTCAGTTGAAAAAGGCGACATTGGACTCGACACAGACCAGTGTCGATCGACACCACCAAGCTAATGACTGAAAACGAACGCTGAGTGGGAGGCAACCCACTGTTCGGTACGTTTTTCTATCTATTTAGACTTTGTTTTATTGTCTTAAGTTTCAGTCAGTTGAAAAACGGCGACATTGGACTAGACACAGACCAGTGTCGATCTACACCACCAAGCTAATGACTGAAAACGAGCGCTGAGTGGGAGGCAACCCACTGTTCGGTACGTTTTTCTATCTATTTAGTCTTTGTTTTATTAAGTCTTAAGTTTCAGTCAGTTGAAAAAAGGCGACATTGGACTCGACACATACCAGTGTCGATCGACACCACCAAGTGTCGATCGACACCACGCGCAGACGAAGGTAAGTCTTCTAACTGGTCTTTTCTGTTGTTTCTAATCTTTCTTTTAGCCAACTTCGGGTTTGATAATACTGGGGACAATGTTGTTTAAGTTTGAGGGAGGTGATTACTAACTTTGTGTTTTGTTTTGAGAGTGTCTTGAGTCAAAAATTTTGAATTTTTTTTTGTATTGAATCAAATTCAGTTGAAACTTTCAGTTTTTCTAGGGACTAACCACAAAATGTTAACACTTGAAGAACCATTGCTATAGTAGTTGATTGCAGGTCTTATTAAGTTGAAAGCGGCAAGTGGAATTAGTCTAACAGGGCGAGTTCAGGTCCCCTTATAAGAACCAGGTATGCGCAGAACTTGATTCATTTTTCAGTCTGAACAGATAGACCATTGCAGTCTCTCCTTGATCTTCCCTTGAGAAAAGAAAAGAAAGAAAAAGAGTCTAAGTCTGGGAATAGTGCAAAGAACCTCATGAGCCTGTCTCCTCACAAGGAACAATATTAGTGAGTGCTCTTAAACCTGTCTCCTCCCAAGGAACACAAGTAGAGAGTAGCACTATTTCCCAAGATTGCAAAAGAAAAGAAGAGTCAATGAAAAGATCTTAGAACACCCTGAAAATGGGTAGCAGTTGACTAAGCGAAGAGAAAATAGGAGAGCTGTATGAAGAATATCTTGTTCAGGCACTAAGGAAGGGGAAAGAATCTGTAAAAGTTATGTGGCAATATCACTGTTAGAGTTCGAAATGTTACCAAGGAAAGGATCTGGATTCAAACTGGGAGATTGCTAAGCTTGTGGTAAGTACACTGAACTTTCCTAAGGTTGGCTCTATATAATGTGGATTCAAGAAGTGTTAACGAGTTGTGGCGTTCTAAAGGATAGCTGGAAGTTTCTGTTTTCAAACTTCTACTTCATTCTAAGTTTCTGTTTTGCTTGAGGGCAAGCAAAAGCTAAGTCTGGGGGAGTTGATATATCATGGTTTTTACCCATTTTTGGACCATGATATAAGTCTTTTTATAGAGT
>JAHZTW010000001.1:391096505-391111421 GCA_020283515.1 Alliaria petiolata
CATAGATAACTTCTGCAACAAGAGTTGATTGGTTTTAACTTAGAGTTTCGAGTTCTATACGGTTCTTAATAAATCTATAATAAACTTAGATTCTGCATTCTTGGATTCAACCTGATAATTACCCTTGCCTAGCGCCTTAGTCTCTTGAACTTTAATCCATCTTAAATCCGATTTACTTACTCGTTTTAATTGCTTAGTTTTAATTCGAACTTAGAAACCTTAGTGTAGCATCTACTTCCCTTGGGATTTCGATACCCCTTATACTACGATTGCATTTGCTGTGCACTTGCAGTAGTTTTATTAGGGTAAAACCTGAGCCCTATCAAGAAACATCACCTGGACTACCCCCAATCAGAGGAATAGAGCATCAAATCGACTTAGTTCCAGGAGCACCCCTACCTAATAGAGCTGCCTATAGAGTAAATCCTGAAGAGGCAAGGGAATTGGAGAAACAAGTACAAGATTTGATGTCTAAGGGATATATCAGGGAAAGCTTAAGCCCGTGTGCTGTTCATGTACTGCTGGTACCAAAGAAAGACGGATCATGGAGGATGTGTGTAGACTGCCGAGCAATCAACAACATCACCATCAAGTACTGTCACCCTATCCCACGACTTGATGACATGTTAAATGAACTCAATGGAGCTACAATCTTCTCAAAAATCGATATGAGAAGTGGATACCATCAAGTACGGATGAAGGAAGGAGATGAGTGGAAAACCGCGTTTAAGACAAAGAGAGGGCCATACGAATGGCTAGTCATGCCATTTGGTCTTACAAACGCTCCAAGTACATTCACGAGGCTCATGAATCATGTCCTGAGGTCATACATCTGTAAGTTCGTAGTAGGAATGCATACAACTTCTTAATCTAAGCTAGAAATAAAGCTTTGGAATTTAACTAACAACCTAAGTGATCAAACAAACTAAATCTCGCTAATTAACTACTAATCAAGATTATCAAAAGACTAGAAAGAATCCAAGGATGGGGTTATTAATCTAAGGTGTTCCAAGAATCAATCTTTGATGCCAAACAAACACAATATAAGCTAATCCCTAGGCTTAGAACTCAATAGCTAGACTAATCCACTTTCATGGCACTAATCCCTTCATTAATCATCCTAATCAAGAACTAACTTTCATTAGTGAAAAGGAAGCTAACAAGCATTATGATACAGTTCTAAATTAGCAATAAACACCCTAGACAATCACTTCCATGAGCTAGGAATGTAAATCCCTTGTTTAGTTGGTTGGAGAATTTCATCAAACACCTTGTGGATGTGAAATTCCCTAAGGTCTAGTTTTAGAATGATCAAGGCTAAACTAGCATTTAGAACACTAAACAAGGAGGGAAATGGAAGAATCTAGTCCTAGGCATCAAGATTAACCCTTAAAACAACCTAGATCTAACACATCCTTAAATCCTAATAAAACTACTCACTAATCATGGTTAATCCCATAAATCCTATGAAAGAGATAGAGATAAACATGATTAGAGAGATAGAAGATGAATGATTAAAAGAGATAAATACTAGATTGCATAAACTTTAAGAAATGTCATACAAAATCACTAAGAAACCAAAAGGGAAAGTTTTCTAAGTAAGAACAAGAGATTAAAACATACTTAGGAAAAATTAGGTCTTTTCCTATTTATAGTGAACAGTGGATGACCCGGGTCAACCTGGAACAAACCGGGTATTGACCCAGTTTAAGTCTGAAAATCTGGCAGCGTATCGAGCTTGCTAGGTCGATACGCAGCTAAACGTTTTCTGAAGGAGTGTGTCGACCTTAGAAGGTCGACACAGATGCCCGATACGTCGTCTTCAAAACTCCGGGTGGCCTATGTATCGAGCTTAGTAGCTCGATACAATCGTCCGATAGGCGCACTCTGTCTTCCTTGCTGAGCTATATCGACCTTGGTAGGTCGACACCAAGGTCGATACACTTATAAAATTTGTCTGCTTCATGTTTGGCTCCCTTCTCTTCTTCCTCCTTGTCACCCAACTCTCCAAAGAGGTCCTCCAAGCCTCCAAAGTACCTAATTAAGACTCAATATGCAAAATATCCAACATCCTAAACTAAAACTTGCTAGACTCTAATATGGATGCAATTTGGACTAGAAGTAGTTGCTAGACTCTAATATGGATGCAATTTGGACTAGAAGTAGCTAAATGAATGCATAAATGAATGCAAAGTTATCTAGAATGGGTGCTAAAACATGCTAATTTATGAGTATATCAACTCCCCCAAACTTGCCTTTTGCTTGCCCTCAAGAAAACAAACATGACAAATCTAAGAGAGAGGTTTGAAGGTGGGAGCTCATCATCCAAAAATGCCAACAAATACAATCAACTCAATGTCCTAGTTCTTAATTCTAAGGTGCATTCGAATTCATCCTACTCCAAAAGAGTTAGCCATGCCCATCTCAACAATCAAATGCACTAAGATTTCGATCTAAATAAGCATCCCTATCAAGTCAACTCTTTAACATTCATTAAGTGCAAACCGTAGATCATGACAATGCAATGTAAGCGAATTCATTTAGCTAAGGGACTAGGTTTTGAGATAAAAATGATCTCAATTCATGGGGCTTCAAATTCGCATAAGGGTTTCACTCAAAAAAGATTAAACTTTATGCATAATGCTAAAGGTAAAAGACAAGTGATGCATACAAGACTAGACTCTCATCTACCCATAATGATATCAATGGTCCTATACCCCTCTCATTCATCTTCTTTAAAGCTCACTCAAACCTATAAAGCTACCCTTTTCCCAAGGCCTTTTGTGTCTTGCTAAACCCATGAATCTCATAAACCACTTCTTCTTCTTATAGCACTTAAGGGAAAACTTCTTCAACCTTTAACTCATAGCGAATGGTGTGATCTTTCAACGACCTAGCTCTTCTTTTTATACTTAGGTAGCCCTTTTCTTCTTTCTTTGGCTTATTAGCCTCTTTTGATTCTTCTCTTTTCTTACTAAGGCTAACCAATTTCTTTTTACACTTAGAGCTATACCTTTTCTTTTCAAACACAAGATCCACCATTTCAAACTATGCTTCCCTTATTCTCCTTCTAAGTCTCTTCCATTCCCTTCCGTTCTACTCTTTTCCACAACTCATCATGCTAAAATGCAAGCATATAACCTATTCCACAACACCAAGCAATACCGCGACCCATACCCCAATTCCTAAGCCTAAAACTAGCCTCGATATGTGAGAACTAGAATCTACATGAGAGCCTAAACTTGTGGTCTCAAACCTAACACTTTATGCTAAGTTTAATCAAAAATAGGCCTCACAATCATTATCACTAGAAAAATTGGCTTTTAAGGAGGTAAGGTAAGGTGGGGGTACTACTTGAGCTAGCAAGAGAGTGGTAGAGTAAGTAAGAAAGCTCAAATATGTCTATTATCCATGAATTTACTTTCAATGCAAGGCATGATATTTAATTGTCAAATTTAGGTTCAAGGGAATAGAGTTGGCTATCAATTTCAAGGCCCTATTTCGACCAAAATCTAGTGGTTAGTGAAGTGGTCCAAACATGGTTCTTCCTTACTTTCAAGATTTGCTCAAATGCAACAAAGAACTACTAACTAGGGCATTGAATTGATTACATGAGTTGACATTCTATAAGGATTAGCTCATCATTTCTCCCAATGCATATGAATGCAATTCCTACATACAATGCAACTAGACTCAATCTTAAAATGCAAATGCAACATCTAAATGACTTTTTTTTTGATTTTTCTATGCCTTAAATGAATGCATAAGACTCAAAATGCATAAAAGGAAAATAAGACTCACAAAACACAATGTCAAATCTCTCAATCTCTCCCGAAAACTTAAATTACAGTCCCTTGTGTAATAAAAGTCTAGAGGAGACCTCAATCAACATGACATAAAACACAAAATGAAAAGGTAAAAGAAATATTTACAAGAGAGGTGGAGGTACCTCAAAACTGTGAAGAGGAGGATGATCCTAAAGAGAGCGATTGGTTACTTGAGGATGGAGATCGGCTCGGCTTTCTCTTCTTTGGTCGTGCTTCGTAGGAGGAAGAGCGAGGTGGGTCCTCTTGGACCGGTTTCCTTGGACGCATCTCGAATGAATGGCGCCTATCAAGGTCCGTTTCACTCTCTCCTTAATCCGCTTCCTCGCCCGCGTAGCTTGTGCCCTCTTGTCTACCCCTTGTGGAGGACTTTCCTTTAATGATGGTCTTTAGCCCTTTGAGCGTCTTCTTCAAGTCTTTTACCGTCTCACCGAGCTTCTTGATAGCCCGGTCTTGATACTTGCTCCACCTCTTGAGAAGACCAATGTGTGCATGGGCTTCTCTCAATGCCGGGCTTGGCATTGGGTCTATGCAAGAGGCGAAGTAATACCACTCGCTATCGTAAACCGGGCTTGGAGCTTGATCCTCGACCTCCATATCTTCTTCCTCTTCAAGAGCTTGGCTTGGGTCAAAGTCAAATGTCCCTCTCTTGGCAATGGAGTGGAGAGGAGGACTAAAAGCCGGATTGTAGAGGTCCTCATATGGGGGAGCAAAGTCGATGTGGGCTATGTCTTGGAAGGAGGTGGCTTGCAAGCTCGGGAGAAAAATCTTCGCTTCGGTTTTTGTGTCCACGACGAACGTGTAGGCGAACCGGTTGCCCAATCTTCCCGAGAGAAACATGGTCCTCCCAAGGTAAAAGATGTCCATCCATTCGGGCTCTAGATCATCCGTCCCTAGCCGATACCCACAAGCTTTGAGAATCGGGGTTATGATCCCTCCTACGATGAGCTCGGGGTCCTTGTCCTTCATAGTGACAACCAAATCTTGGTAAGAGAGCAGCTGCCTAACCAATAGGCTAACCATGCCGGTTCCCGTCCTATCCCCACAGACTCTTGTGCCTCCTCTTGTGTGAAACCCCGTGAACTTTGCAAGACCTACGTCTAGCAGCTCGAACTCCTCCTTGGCGACTTTCTCGACCTCCTTCCTTGCATAGAAGGTGTGAGCAAGAGCTTTGTGTGCATACCTCAAGGCGGGATGCCTTATCAAAGTCCCCGTGCTTCCTCCCGGCTTGAATTTCCCAACCGCGATTGTCTCCCACAATCCCTTCAACTCACACTCATCAATGGTGAGCATCTTTGTTCTCCTCTCTCCTTCACGGAACGCAAAGACCTCGTTGAGTTGGCGGAAGGTCATGGAGTACATGGTCCTATGGATCTTGAAGTTGATGTAGCGATGACCATGTAGCGGTGGCGAATCTTCACCGTCATAATAGAAGTGCGCGGTGAGGGAAGACAAGAACTCGCATGTCGCGAGCTTGTGAGCGGGACGAGCCATGGTGATGAACTTGGACAAGCACATGTTCTTAAAGAGAGCTTGGAAGTCCTCATAGATTCCCAAGTCACGCAGCGTCTGCTCATGCGGGTACTTCGTTGCCTTGAACCGCATGCTTATGTATGCCTTTAGGAGTTCCTCGGTTGAGAGCTTCTTCTTAGGGCCCTCTTATGTGGCCTTTGCCTTCCCCTTTGAGGCTCTCGTGACTGGCTTCTTTCTCCCTCCAAGCGTCAACTGCTCCTCCTCACTACTGACCTCTCGGTCTTCAACTACTTGCCTCCTCCCTTGGCTTTTTGATGCGTTTTCTGCAGGAAGCGATTTGGAGTGAAAAGGATAGATCGAAAACAGGACAGCTTTGACGTCAAGTTAATGCACGTTTTGGGCTGCGAAGGTTCCTGAAAACCGATCTGGAGTAACCAACATGAAAACGTAACCGGATAGATAGGAAGATCGGGATCACCACAACTCGTAAAGCCGAAGCACCGGAGCTGATAAAGAAACCCGTTGAGCTAACACCACACCTGGATAAAGTTGCCACCACCAGATGATAAAGACGCTCGAAACCACCACCAATGACTCTTCCAAAATCAAAGGATAAAGGTAAAGATCTAAACAGATCCAAAGGGGGTCACAATGACTCTCCAAATTTCCGACAACTTCTGTGTGATTTTATTCATGCATAAGAGCCTCTTTATATAGAGGAATACAAGCATTGTGTCCTTTGGACTTACAATAATTGTAGTCAAGAATCGGAAATCAAAATACTAGAAAACTAGACTGAATGTGGTAAAAACTAGGCAACAATAAATAAGGAAGACCAAGACCAAAGACTAGATGAGATGAATGACTCTTGAGCTGCATTCCCTTCCTTTGGCAGAATCTTGACTACGAACATGTAGACGACTATGTTGATGAACTATGTAGACGACTATGTTGATGAACTATATAGCTGACGAATGTAGCTTGATTATGTAGTTCGACTATATAGCTTCACAAGTCAGCCGTGAATTCTCAAGTCTGCTTTGTATCTTTCAGAAGTCTGCCAAAAACACCATAGTGTAAGCCAGTCCATTCTGCTTCTCGACTCCTTGCATATCCTCCTTGTCTTGCCTCCTTGCTCCCGCATCAGTCTCTCCGGGTTCGAAAGGATTTGTCCTCAAATCCAGCAACTCATCATCCTCAAAGTATGGAGAAAGATCCCCCACATTGAAAGTAGCTGAAACTCCATAGTCACCTGGAAGTTCAAGTTTATAAGCATTTTCACCAAACTTCTCAAGTACCTTAAATGGACCATCCGATCTCGGCATGAGCTTAGACTTGCGCCTGCTTGGAAACCTCTCTTTTCTCAGATGCAGCCAGACCATATCTCCTGGTTCAAATGACTTAGCTTGTCGATTCTTGTTGGATTTCTTCTTGTATTTCTCATTCGCCTTTTCAATCTCAACACGAACACTCTCATGCAACTTCTTCATTGTCTTAACACTTTCTGTTGCTTCATAGTTCACTTTGAACTCACAAGGCAATGGAATCAGATCAATGGGAGTAAGAGGATTCAGACCATACACTATCTCAAAAGGTGATCGTTTTGTAGTGTAACTCATCGATCTGTTGTAAGCAAACTCCGCCTGAGCCAACTTCAAATCCCATTCCTTCAAATTCTTCTTAATCAATCCCCTCAAAAGCATAGTCAAAGTTCTGTTTGTTACCTCAGTTTGACCATCTGTTTGTGGATGACAAGAAGTACTAAAGAGCAGCTTAGTACCAAGTAATCTCCACAAAGTCTTCCAAAAATAGCTCAGAAACTTTGAATCACGATCTGAAACAATGGTCTTTGGCACTCCATGAAGACGCACAACCTCCTTAAAGTACAAATCAGCAACTTGACTTGCATCATCCGTCTTGTGGCAAGGAATAAAATGTGCCATCTTACTGAACCGATCGACCACAACCATGATAGAATCCTTTCCTCTCTGAGTTCTCGGCAATCCCACAATGAAATCCATGCTCACATCATCCCAAGGCTGTGTAGGAACAGGCAAAGGAGTGTAAAGTCCAGGTTGGAAATGACTTTTCATCCTTTGACAAGTTGCACACCTCTCCACTATAGTATGAACGTCTCTGCTCATCTTAGGCCAAAAGAAATGCTCCTGCAGCATATCCAACGTCTTATTGATTCCAAAATGTCCAGAAAGACCTCCACCATGAGCCTCACGAATCAATAACTCCCTTATAGAACTCTTAGGAACACACAGCTTGTTTCCTTTAAAAAGAAACCCATCCTGCAGCTGGTACTGATTTACAACGCCTTTCTTGCACTCATTGTAGACTTGTGTAAAGTCTAGATCTCCATCATAAAGCTCTTTCACCATCTCAAATCCCATAATTCTTGAATCCAGAATAGAGATTAAAGCATACCTCCTCGAGAGTGCATCAGCCACCACATTGATTTTTCCAGCTTTGTATCTCGACACAAATGAGAAAGATTGTAGAAACTCCACCCATTTAGCATGTCTACTGTTGAGCTTGTGCTGATTGTTTATGTACTTCAACGCCTCATGATCCGAATGAAGAACAAACTGCCCTGGCCTCAAGTAATGTTCCCAATGATCAAGAGCTCTTACAATCGCATAAAACTCCTTATCATAAGTTGAGTAGTTCTTTCTAGCTCCTGTGAGTTTCTCACTGAAGTATGCAATAGGACGTTGCCCCTGAACAAGAACAGCTCCTATTCCCACGCCACTTGCATCACACTCAACTTCAAATACTTGATTAAAATCAGGAAGCGCCAAAACAGGTGCTTCACACAGTTTCTGCTTCACCACTTCAAATGCCTTTTGTGCAGCCATACTCCAATCAAATTTATCTTTCTTCAAGCACTCAGTTATTGGAGCCATGATAGTACTGAAATTCTGCACAAACCGCCTATAGAAAGAAGCAAGTCCATGAAAGCTTCTCACATCAGATTGTGTAGTTGGAACTGGCCAACTTCTCATAGCTTCCACTTTGCTTTCATCCACTGAAATTCCATCTTCAGAAACGACATATCCAAGAAACACAACACTAGAAGTGAAGAAAGAACACTTCTCAGGCTTAGCATAGAGTTGGTTTCTGCGTAATACCTCAAAGACTTCTTGTAGGTGCTGTGAATGATCTGCTTCGTTCTTCCTATACACCAGAATATAATCAAAGTACACTACCACAAACTTTCCAATAAAGTTTCGTAGTACTTGATTCATCAGCCTCATGAAAGTACTAGGAGCATTAGATAAGCCGAACGGCATGACCAGCCACTCAAACAAACCACCCTTTGTCTTGAATGCTGTTTTCCATTCATCTCCTTCTTTCATTCTGATTTGATGATATCCACTCCTCAGATCAATCTTCGAAAACACCTTTGATCCATTAAGCTCATCCAACATGTCATCCAATCGTGGTATAGGATAACGATACTTGATAGTAATCTTGTTTATAGCTCGGCTATCCACACACATCCTCATCGAGCCATCTTTCTTTGGAACAAGTAGAGCTGGAACAGAACAAGGACTCATGCTCTCTCTCACATAACCCCTTGCAATAAACTCTTCCACTTGTCTCTGCAACTCCTTAGCTTCTTTTGGATTACATCTATAAGCTGGACGATTCGGTAGAGGCGCACCAGGTGACAAATCGATTTGATGCTCAATACCTCTAATAGGAGGTAATCAAGGTGGTAAATAATCAGGAAACACATCACTGTAATTCTTCAGAAACTCTAGTAACAATGGATGTGTACTCATCTTCCCTGCTCCATCATTCTTATCAACCACCAGTAGTGCAAAAACCTCTTTCCCCTCATCAAGCTTCCTCACAACACGTGATTCTCCCAAGAAAAGACTTTCTCTGCAGCTCTTCTCTTTCAATTGCTCTGTTCTGTGCAACAGAGTAGGAACCAATGGTGCCAGCGTGATATGCTTCTTATCCTTATGAAAAGAATAAGTGTTATTGTATCCATCATGCATAGCTCTCCTATCAAACTCCCAAGGCCTCCCAAGCAATAGATGACATGCATCCATTGGAATAACATCACAGAGAACCTCATCATGATAGTTCTTCCCAACAGAAAATAGAATTAGAACTTGCTTAGATACCTGCAGCTTGCTGCCATCATTCAACCACTTCAGCTTGTATGGTTGCTTATGCTTCACAGTAGTCAAACCCAGCTTCTCCACAAGTGTACTAGATGCCACATTAGCGCAACTCCCGCTGTCAATAATCAGATTGCAAACTTTCCCTTGAATTGTGCAACGAGTCTGAAAGATGCTCTCTCGTTGTGCTTCTTCTACAATAGGAACAGAATGCAAAACTCTCTGAATCACCAACAATTCTCCATCATCAGGTTGTTCAATGATTCCTTCTTCTCCATCTTGAACCTTCTGATCCACTGCTGCCAAATCAAGAGAATCCTGATTCATCTCTTCTTCTATCTCTTGAATCTCTTGAATTGTCATAACCCTGTGATTAGGACATTCAGCTTGGAAATGACCAAATCCTTGACACTTAAAGCACTTCTTCTTCATATTATCTTCTGCAGGTGCTGCTGTAGTCTTTACTTCAATCTTCTTACTACTGCTGCTAGCATCACCTTTAAAATTCCCTCTAGGATTCAATGAAGAACCAGAAGTGTAAGTTCTGGTGTAAGGCTTCTTTCCCATCTTAACCTGCTTCTCCACCTTGATAGCAAGCTTCTTCACGTCATCAAGAGTCCAGTATGTTTGCAACTCCACCTTAGATGCAATCTCTTCACACAGACCATGTACAAAACGCACAATAGTCCTCTCTTCAGGCTCCTGAACATCACAACGTAACTGTAATAGATCAAACTCCCTTGTATACTCCTCCACAGTGCGTTTCTCTTGCTGCAAGTGTGTAAGCTTCAGGTACAAATCTTGCTTGTAGTCATCTGGTAAAAATCTCCTCTTCATTAGTCTCTGTAGTTTTTCCCATGACCTGACACGAGTCTTACCTTCTCTAGCACGCCTAGAATTAAGAGTATCCCACCAAAGACTAGCATATCCCTTCAGTCTCAAAGTAGCCACCTTAAACTTCTTTTCATCGTTATAAGTGTTATATTCAAATGCCCTCTCCATGGATCTTAACCAATCTAGAAAGTCATCTGGATTCAGACTTCCTTGAAAATCAGGAAAATCCACTTTGAATTCTTCTTCACGACGATGTTGCTGCTGTTGTGCACGGTTGTCCCTTCTCCTTCCACCACGTTCTTCATGATCAGAATCAGAACCATGAGAAGAACCTCTGCTACCGTCACTAGACGCTTCATCTGCCACAATCCTTCGTCTTCTAGGCTGATCTTGTGCATCTCTTCGATTGACAGCCACAACCATCTCCTGCATCTGTTGTCGTAGTTCTGCCATATCTCTGCTAATACGTTCAGCATAGGCTTGATCAAGAGTCAATCCTCTGGGTAGATCCATCACAATGATTATCAAGAGGATAAACCAAATACTTCACTCCAGCAACCTGGATTTGCTCTGATACCACTTTGATGCGTTTTCTGCAGGAAGCGATTTGGAGTGAAAAGGATAGATCGAAAACAGGACAGCTTTGACGTCAAGTTAATGCACGTTTTGGGCTGCGAAGGTTCCTGAAAACCGATCTGGAGTAACCAACATGAAAACGTAACCGGATAGATAGGAAGATCGGGATCACCACAACTCGTAAAGCCGAAGCACCGGAGCTGATAAAGAAACCCGTTGAGCTAACACCACACCTGGATAAAGTTGCCACCACCAGATGATAAAGACGCTCGAAACCACCACCAATGACTCTTCCAAAATCAAAGGATAAAGGTAAAGATCTAAACAGATCCAAAGGGGGTCACAATGACTCTCCAAATTTCCGACAACTCCTGTGTGATTTTATTCATGCATAAGAGCCTCTTTATATAGAGGAGTACAAGCATTGTGTCCTTTGAACTTACAATAATTGTAGTCAAGAATCGGAAATCAAAATACTAGAAAACTAGACTGAATGTGGTAAAAACTAGGCAACAATAAATAAGGAAGACCAAGACCAAAGACTAGATGAGATGAATGACTCTTGAGCTGCATTCCCTTCCTTTGGTAGAATCTTGACTACGAACATGTAGACGACTATGTTGATGAACTATGTAGACGACTATGTTGATGAACTATGTAGACGACTATGTTGATGAACTATATAGCTGACGAATGTAGCTTGATTATGTAGTTCGACTATATAGCTTCACAAGTCTGCCGTGAATTCTCAAGTCTGCTTTGTATCTTTCAGAAGTCTGCCAAAAACACCATAGTGTAAGCCAGTCCATTCTGCTTCTCGACTCCTTGCATATCCTCCTTGTCTTGCCTCCTTGCTCCCGCATCACTTTTCGATGGCCTTGCTTGAGAGCTTGCCCCTTGTTTTGTTGCTTCTCCTCTTGCTCTTCTCATTGTTCCTACAACAGAGACAAAGCTTGTAGAGAGAGTAATCAACCCATCTTGAACAGCATATAGCAGCAACTAGCAAGCAACAAGCAAGATTAATGCCAAAAATCCGAAAATTCTCCCTAGTTTCACACTTAGCAAAATTTTGGCAAATTAGAAATTCTCAAAATTTTAAAATCATCCTAATTCGAGTGCTACCTATTGGGAATCCATATGTATGATTAATGCAAACTAATGCAAGTGAAAGCCCCATCTAACAAGGTTCAAGAGTTTAATTTAAAATTTCGGACCATAAACCTTGTATGTCAAATTTTCAAAAATTTACCATGGAAATCCTAATGTAGCACTCGCAATCTACTCCCTAACCATAATCAAGTAATGCCCAAGCCACTAATAATCAATTCGAACATCCATAATCAAAAATCCCTAAACTTTCCACCATTAGAGCAAAAGATGAAATCAGTTGGGACTAGACACTCCCCAACTTTCAATGGATAATCTTCTACAAGGCCTAGAGGTTGCCTTGAGGAAGCATCAACAAAGGTGATGTGTGATGAATATTTCTTCATAGTAGTGATCCCAAGGTTCTTGAACATTTCAAGGGACATCACATTGAAACTTCAGCCGGAATCACACAAGGCTTCTTCAACCTTCAAGTCCCAAAGAGAACAAGAAATCAAAAAATTTCTCGGATTACCTAGCTTCGGGATAACCTTGGCTTCGCCCCTTGTCATGCTTGATGAATCTAGACCCTCTATCAGCTCTTCAAACTTCTCTATGTTGGCAAGCATCTCCTTGATGAACTTTATTTGACCCTTAACTTGAGACAAACTCTCCACCTTGGGCAATGGTGCATCAATTTTTTCCATACTCCCTCTAGAGCTTGAAAGTACCTTATTTTGTGCCTTAGTCAATACCAACCCGGGAAAGGGGAGTGGTGGCTTGTAGACAAGGAGATCATAAGCCTCAACTTCAGTCTTCTTAACCACCTCTCTTTATTTTTCAAGAAAACTTGCTTGTGTAGGAGTCACATCCTCCTTAAACTCCTTTTTGCTCATTGGTTTGTCACAAACCAAATGGTCATTTTCAATGACCGCCTCACCAACTTGGACTTCAATGTCCTCATTGAAAACAGGCTCATCATTAGGGCACTCAAAGAGTTGCTCAAACTCAGCCACTACACACATATAATCTTCCTCATCAATAGAGTATATGGCATTGCAATATTTCTTGGGATTGGTTTCGGGTTTACCGGGAAAAGATGGTTGAGCTCGTGTAGAGGAGGAAGCAATGCCTTTGTTGTTCTCTAGTTGCTTAACCTTGTAGCTAAAAGTGTCAAACTTGGAGTTAAGGTCATTGTAAGAACAATCCATCTTGTTGTGAATTTCGGCAATCTTCTTACTCACATCTATTGCACTACTTTCTTGACCTTGGAGGATTTGTTGTAAAACATTACTCACATCCAAATCTTGTGAAAAACCCGGTAGAGGACCTTGCTTAGACTGAAAAGTCCCTTGGTTACCTTGGTTGTTCCCGTGATAGTTGTTCTTGGGAACATAGCCTTGTTGTTGCTTGTAAGGGACAAAGGGCTTTTGTTGTCCTCCTTGTCCTTGTGGAGGGTAGACTTGATCTTGAGGATTCTCCACATTTGTACTCCTATAGGAAATATTGTTGTTCATATAGTTGTTGTTGTAGCCTTGTTGATACCCTTGGCCACCTACATAGTTGACCTCTTCTTTGCAATCCTCATTCAAATCTTGTTGTATTCCTTGACTCTCATCACAATCCCCCACAAAGTGAACATGCTTTTGTTGAGCTTGGAGCAACTTATCTATCTTCTCATTAAGAGATTTCATCTCTTTCCTCCTTTGGTCTTCATAAGTACCATCGCTGCTTGATGACCTATCATAGTCTTCACCATAGTTGCCATCACTTTGTGCCAAGTTCTGCACAAGTTCTAGACCTTCTTCTACATCTTTACCCAAGAAATTTCCATTATTTGCTGTGTCTAGAAGCATTCTAAATTTGGGGAGAACACCACGGTAGAGGGTACTCAAGAGAGTCTCTTCGGAGAAGCCATGATGAGTGCATTGTGTAGTTTATCCCTTGAATCTCTCCCATGCCTCACAAAAGCTTTCATTGTTCTTTTGGGTGAAGCTGGACAGCTCATTCCTTAGCCTTGCGGTCCTAGTGTTGGAGAAGAATTTTGCAAGAAAAGCCTTCTTGCATTGATCCCTTGATGTGATGGAACCTCTTGGAAGTAACTTCTCCCACAAATGTGCCTTGTCCCCAAGAGAGAAGGGAAATAACCTCAGCTTGAAACCATCCTCGTATATGCTATTGATCTTGGTCATATCACATATTCTATCAAACTCATCCAAATGGTCAAGGGGATCCTCCAAAGCTAAACCATGGAACTTGTTGTGTTGCACCATGTTGATCAACCCGCTCTTGATCTCAAAGTTGTTGTTCTCAACTAGAGGAGGTAGGATACCTTGGCGATTGGCATGAGTATTGGGAGCATCTCCAGCCCCAATGTGCCTTGGTTGGCGTGGAGGATGTTGAGGCACTCTACGAGCTTGAGCCTCATTCCCTTGAGCTCCTTGTTGTGGTCCATTACCACCTTGTTCTTGTGGATTATCCATTCCTAAGCGCCTTAGATGTGCTAGGCGCTCTCTATTTCTTCTCACAATAGCTCCTCTTGTTACCCGGTGAATGTTGTCTAGAGGCTCAATGATATGGGTCTAGTTTTACCCAAATAATCAACTACTGCAAGTGCACAGCAATGCAGTTGAAGTATAAGGGGTATCGAATCCTCAGGGAAGTTAAAGCTACACTTATGGTTTCTAGGTTTAGATTATGCTAGGTCGAATAATGAAATTGAAAACTAAGCAATTAAAGCAAGTAATAAATCGGAATTAGATGGATTAAAGTTCAGGAGACGAGGCGCTAGGCAAGGATAATTATCAGGTTTGAATCCAAGAATGCAGAATCTAAGTTTATTAGGGATTTATTTAGAACCGTCTAGAACTCGAAACTCTAAGGTAAAACCAATCAACTCTCGTTGCAGAAGTTATCTATGCCTAAATCCCTAAATTCCAAATCTCTTTGCGAATTTAAACAATCAAGGCAAGCAATAAGAA
>JAHZTW010000001.1:391140684-391152932 GCA_020283515.1 Alliaria petiolata
AGGAATAGGAATCGGAGCAGTTTTGATGCAGGAAAAGCAACCAATTGCTTACTTCAGTGAGAAGCTCGGTGGTGCTACTCTCAACTATCCTACGTATGATAAAGAACTATATGCATTGGTAAGAGCTCTTCAGACGTGGCAGCACTATCTTTGGCCTAAAGAATTCGTCATTCACACCGATCATGAGTCCTTGAAACATCTAAAAGGACAACAAAAGCTGAATAAGAGACACGCGAGGTGGGTTGAGTTTATAGAAACGTTTCCCTACGTTATCAAATATAAACAAGGTAAGGATAATGTGGTGGCAGATGCTTTATCAAGGAGGTACACTCTTCTCTCTACTCTTGAAACTAAACTTCTCGGATTTGATCAGCTTAAAGAATTATACAAACTTGATAATGATTTTTCAGAAGTTTATGCTATTTGTTCTAAGTCTCCTTCGGGTAAGTTCTTTATACAAGATGGGTTTCTCTTCTATGAGAACCGTCTTTGTGTACCTAACTGCTCTATGAGTGATTTGTTTACCAGAGAAGCACATGGTGGAGGATTAATGGGACATTTCGGTATAGCTAAGACTTTAGAGATCATGAAAGATCATTTCTACTTGCCGCATATGAAAAGAGATGTTGAGAGAATTTGTGGGAGATGCAATACTTGTAAGCAAGCAAAATCTAAGGTTCATCCTCACGGTTTGTATTCTCCTTTACCTATTCCATCTCATCCGTGGCATGATATATCAATGGACTTTGTCTTAGGGCTGCCTTGAACTAAAACAGGAAAAGACTCTATATTCGTAGTTGTGGATAGGTTCTCAAAAATGGCTCATTTCATCGCTTGCCATAAGACTGATGATGCATTACATGTAGCCAATCTTTTCTTTAAGGAGATAGTTCGCATTCATGGCATGCTTAAGTCCATTGTATCTGATAGAGATACTAAGTTCCTGAGTTTCTTTTGGAAAACACTTTGGTATAAGTTAGGAACTAAGTTGATGTTTTCTACTACTTGTCATCCACAGACTGATGGGCAAACTGAGGTTGTTAATATGACTCTAGGAACCTTGCTTAGAGCTTTGATTAAGAAAAACCTTAAGTCTTGGGAAGATTGCTTGCCGCATATAGAATTTGCATATAATCATGCTGTGCATTCTGCTTCTAAGTATTCTCCATTTCAAATTGTTTATGGGTTTAATCCCATCTCTCCTTTGGATTTAATGCCTTTACCTTTGAGTGAAAGAGCTAGCTTGGATGGTAAGAAGAAAGCAGAATTGGTACAAGCAATACATTCGGATGCTAAGAAAAATTTGGAGGAAAAGACTAAACTATATGCTAAGCATGCGAATAAGGACAATCATAAGATGGTATTTGATGTAGGAGATCAGGTCTGGGTGCATCTAAGGAAGGAACGCTTTCCAGCAGAAAGAAAATCTAAGTTGATGCCTCGGATTGATGGTCCTTTCACCGTAACAAAAAGGATCAATGACAATGCCTACAAGCTGGACTTGCAAGGTAAGTATATGATTAGCTCAAGCATTAATGTTACTGATTTACTTCCTTATTTTGCAGATGACTCGAATTTGAGGTCAAATCCTTTTGAAGAAGGAGGGGATGATATGATCATGGAAGGCCTTAAGAGCAAGGAGAAGCTTGATGCCAAGATGCTTCATACCGAGGACAAAGACAAGCTTGATGCCGAGGAACTTCATGCCGAGGAGTATAAGCTTGTAGCTGAGAAGGATCAAGAAGTTATCAAAGGTCCCATGACCCGGTCTAAGACTAAGGCATTTCACAATGCCTTAGAGATATTGCTAAATCAAATACAAGACGATCCACATAATGAAGCAAAGGCAAGAGCTATCACATTGATATGCATTCAAGCCGGTGAATGATAAATTGGCTAGTAACATATCTTGTGCTCTTTTCCCCTTAAAGAGTTTTGTCCCACTGGGTTTTCTCTTTAAGGTTTTTAACGAGGCAAGTGTGTTACTTTGTCATTGCCCATTTGATCATTCACTTGTCCAAGCCCATTTCTTTATATCCCCGCGGCTTGAAAGTTCATGAGACAGTTTCTTACTTAGTCGTTTTGAGTTTTTGTGTTTTGTTTTTAAATTCAAACTTTGGTCTTTGTCTTGCATGATATGTCAAGGGGGTTTGTCCCGAGACTGACTCTTGCATTAATTGCTTCCGCGTCCCTCATCTCTCTTTATAACTTGGCCGAGAGATGAGTTTAGTTTTCATCTTTCTTTTTATCAAAAACCTTTTCTAAGAAGATCATCTCTTGGTGTGTAATATCCTTGAGAACCCTGATCACTCTCTGTTGCGTAATATCCTTAGAGTATTCAGTTTTGTATACAAAAGCTATCCGCATCTTTTGTATGCTTTTCATCTCTCACTCTTCCCCCAAATTCCCCCAAATCGTTTCATCTTCAAGTCTTCCGCAACAATCATTCTTTCTATCGGATCATTTGGTGATTAAGTTAGCTTGTGAGGTTAAGATCATTGGAGGGATCAAATTATCTAGTTACTCCATTTTGTTTCTATGACTCATTAAAAGTCCGTTTAAGCATTTTCGGCTATAAACATCTGTTTCGAATATTCATAGGACCCTTTTAAACTTATAATCCCCATTTGGACTTACTAATGAGTAGAGTTTTGATTTCTTCAACGAAATGAGTACCAAGTAATAGTTGCTTCTCGTTCTACTATTAAGAGCCCCAAATGACTAATTCTAGTCTAGTTACTCCATTTTGTTTCTAGGACTCATTAAAAGTCCGTTTTAAGCATTTTCGGCAATAAACATCTGTTTCGGATCTTCATAGGACCCTTTTAAACTTATAATCCTCATTTGTACTTACTGATGTGTAAAGTTTTGATTTCTTCAACGGAATTAGTAACAAGTAATATATGCTTCTCGTTCTACTATTAAGAGTCACAAATGACTATTTCTAGTCTAGTTACTCCATTTTGTTTCTATGACTCATTAAAAGTCCGCTTTAAGCATTTTGGGCTTTAAACATCTGTTTCGGATCTTCATAGCACCCTTTAAAACTTATAATCTGCATTTGGTCTTACTGATGAGTAGAGTCTTGATTTCCTCAACGGAACAAGTAACAAGTAATGGATGCTTCTCGTTCTACTATTAAGAGCCCCAAATGACTATTTCTAGTCTTGTTACTCCATTTTGTTTCTATGACTCATTAAAAGTCCGTTTTAAGCATTTTCGGCTATAANGAATTTGCATATAATCATGCTGTGCATTCTGCTTCTAAGTATTCTCCATTTCAAATTGTTTATGGGTTTAATCCCATCTCTCCTTTGGATTTAATGCCTTTACCTTTGAGTGAAAGAGCTAGCTTGGATGGTAAGAAGAAAGCAGAATTGGTACAAGCAATACATTCGGATGCTAAGAAAAATTTGGAGGAAAAGACTAAACTATATGCTAAGCATGCGAATAAGGACAATCATAAGATGGTATTTGATGTAGGAGATCAGGTCTGGGTGCATCTAAGGAAGGAACGCTTTCCAGCAGAAAGAAAATCTAAGTTGATGCCTCGGATTGATGGTCCTTTCACCGTAACAAAAAGGATCAATGACAATGCCTACAAGCTGGACTTGCAAGGTAAGTATATGATTAGCTCAAGCATTAATGTTACTGATTTACTTCCTTATTTTGCAGATGACTCGAATTTGAGGTCAAATCCTTTTGAAGAAGGAGGGGATGATATGATCATGGAAGGCCTTAAGAGCAAGGAGAAGCTTGATGCCAAGATGCTTCATACCGAGGACAAAGACAAGCTTGATGCCGAGGAACTTCATGCCGAGGAGTATAAGCTTGTAGCTGAGAAGGATCAAGAAGTTATCAAAGGTCCCATGACCCGGTCTAAGACTAAGGCATTTCACAATGCCTTAGAGATATTGCTAAATCAAATACAAGACGATCCACATAATGAAGCAAAGGCAAGAGCTATCACATTGATATGCATTCAAGCCGGTGAATGATAAATTGGCTAGTAACATATCTTGTGCTCTTTTCCCCTTAAAGAGTTTTGTCCCACTGGGTTTTCTCTTTAAGGTTTTTAACGAGGCAAGTGTGTTACTTTGTCATTGCCCATTTGATCATTCACTTGTCCAAGCCCATTTCTTTATATCCCCGCGGCTTGAAAGTTCATGAGACAGTTTCTTACTTAGTCGTTTTGAGTTTTTGTGTTTTGTTTTTAAATTCAAACTTTGGTCTTTGTCTTGCATGATATGTCAAGGGGGTTTGTCCCGAGACTGACTCTTGCATTAATTGCTTCCGCGTCCCTCATCTCTCTTTATAACTTGGCCGAGAGATGAGTTTAGTTTTCATCTTTCTTTTTATCAAAAACCTTTTCTAAGAAGATCATCTCTTGGTGTGTAATATCCTTGAGAACCCTGATCACTCTCTGTTGCGTAATATCCTTAGAGTATTCAGTTTTGTATACAAAAGCTATCCGCATCTTTTGTATGCTTTTCATCTCTCACTCTTCCCCCAAATTCCCCCAAATCGTTTCATCTTCAAGTCTTCCGCAACAATCATTCTTTCTATCGGATCATTTGGTGATTAAGTTAGCTTGTGAGGTTAAGATCATTGGAGGGATCAAATTATCTAGTTACTCCATTTTGTTTCTATGACTCATTAAAAGTCCGTTTAAGCATTTTCGGCTATAAACATCTGTTTCGAATATTCATAGGACCCTTTTAAACTTATAATCCCCATTTGGACTTACTAATGAGTAGAGTTTTGATTTCTTCAACGAAATGAGTACCAAGTAATAGTTGCTTCTCGTTCTACTATTAAGAGCCCCAAATGACTAATTCTAGTCTAGTTACTCCATTTTGTTTCTAGGACTCATTAAAAGTCCGTTTTAAGCATTTTCGGCAATAAACATCTGTTTCGGATCTTCATAGGACCCTTTTAAACTTATAATCCTCATTTGTACTTACTGATGTGTAAAGTTTTGATTTCTTCAACGGAATTAGTAACAAGTAATATATGCTTCTCGTTCTACTATTAAGAGTCACAAATGACTATTTCTAGTCTAGTTACTCCATTTTGTTTCTATGACTCATTAAAAGTCCGCTTTAAGCATTTTGGGGTATAAACATCTGTTTCGGATCATCATAGCACCTTTTTAAACTTATAATCTCCATTTGGTCTTACTGATGAGTAGAGTTTTGATTTCCTCAACAGAATGAGTAAAAAGTAATAAATACTTCTTGTTCTACTATTAAGAGCCTCAAATGACTATTTCTAGTCTAGTTACTCCATTTTGTTTCTATGACTAATTAAAAGTCCGTTTTATGCATTTTCGGCTATAAACATCTGTTTCGGATCTTCATAGGACCCTTTTAAACTTATAATCCCCATTTGGACTTACTAATGAGTAGAGTTTTGATTTCCTCAACAGAACGAGTAACAAGTAATAGATGCTTCTGGTTCTACTATTAAGAGCCCCAAATGACTAATTCTAGTCTAGTTACTCCATTTTATTTCTAGGACTCATTAAAAGTCCGTTTTAAGCATTTTCGGCAATAAACATCTGTTTCGGATCTTCATAGGACCCTTTTAAACTTATAATCCTCATTTGGACTTACTGATGTGTAGAGTTTTGCTTTCCTCAACGGAATTAGTAACAAGTAATAGATGCTTCTCGTTCTACTATTAAGAGCCCCAAATGACTATTTCTAGTCTAGTTACTCCATTTTGTTTCTATGACTCATTAAAAGTCCGTTTTAAGCATTTTCGGCTATAAACATCTGTTTCGGATCTTCATAGGACCCTTTTAAACTTATAATCCTGATTTGGACGTACTTATCATTAGAGTTTTGATTTTCCTCAACAGAATGAGTAACAAGTAATAGATGGTTGTCGTTCTACTATTAAGAACCCCAAATGACTATTTCTAGTCTAGTTACTCCATTTTGTTTCCATGAGTCATTAAAAGTTTTTTTTAAGCATTTTCGGCTATAAACATTAGTTACAGATCTTCATATGACCTTTTTGAACTTATAATCCCCATTTGGACTACTGATGAGTAGAGTTTTGATTTCCTCAACGGAATGAGTAACAAGTAACATATGCTTCTTGTTCTACTATTAAGAGCCCCGAATGACTATTTCTAGTCTAGCTACCCCTTTTTGTTTCTATTACTCATTAAAAGTTTGGTTTAAGCATTTTAGGCTATAAACATTAGTTACGGATCTTCATATGACCCTTTTAAACTTATAATCCCCATTTGTACTTACTGATAAGTAGAGTTTTGATTTCCTCATCGGAATGACTAACAAGCAATAAATGCTTCTCGTTCTACTATTAAGAGCCCCAAATGACTATTTCTAGTCTAGTTACTCCATTTTGTTTCTATGACTCATTAAAAGTCCGTTTTAAGCATTTTCGGCTATAAACATATGTTTCGGATCTTCGTAGGACATTTTTAAACTTATAATCCCCATTTGAACTTACTGATGAGTAGAGTTTTGATTTCCTCAATGGAATGAGTAACGAGTAATAGATGCTTCTTGTTCTACTATTAAGATCCCCAAATGACTATTTCTAGTCTAGTTACTCCATTTCGTTTCTATGACTCATTAAAAGTTCGTTTTAAATATTTTCGGCTACAAAATTTAGTTACAGATCTTCATAGGACCATTTTGAACTTATAATTCCCATTTGGACTTACTGATAAGTAGAGTCATTTGGAGCTCTTAATAGTAGAACGAGAAGCATATATTACTTGTTACTCATTTCGTTGAGGAAATCCAAATTCTACTCATCAGTAAGTCCAAATGGGGATTATAAGTTTAAAAAGGTCCTATGAAGATTCGTAACTAATGTTTATAGCAGAAAATGCTTAAAATCGACTTTTAATGAGTCATAGAAACAAAATGGAGTAAGTAGAATAGAAATAGTCATTTGGGGCTCTTAATAGTAGAATAAGAAGCATCTATTACTTGTTCCTCATTCCGTTGAGGAAATCAAAACTCTACTTATCAGTAAGTCCAAATGGGGATTATAAGTTTAAAATGGTCCAATGAAGATCCGTAACTAAATTTTGTAGCCGAAAATGTTTAAACGAACTTTTAATGAGTCATAGAAACGAAATGGAGTAACTAGACTAGAAATAGTCATTTGGGGATCTTAATAGTAGAACGAGAAGCATCTATTACTCGTTACTCATTCCGTTGAGGAAATCAAAACTCTACTCATTAGTAAGTCCAAATGGGGATTATAAGTTTAAAAATGTCCTATGATGATCCGAAACATATGTTTATAGCCTAAAATGCTTAAAACGGACTTTTAATGAGTCATAAAAACAAAATGGAGTAACTAGACTAGAAATAGTCGTTTGGGGCTCTTAATTGTAGAACGAGAAGCATCTATTACTTTTTACACGTGGGTTGGTTGAGATCATCATCGATTCTCTTTTGTTTAATTATCTTGTCCTCGATATCTTGATTTGAATACGTGGCTTATCAACTGCTTAGTCATATTAGGGTTTTCTTTCTCACCATACTTGTTCTTATTGCATGAGTCTATCGTCATGAACTAGAAGTCTGATCGCACAATTTCGAGAACGACTAACGTCCTGAATCTCGGATCCAGACTTAGTAGGGTAGAGAGCATCATTTCTGGGGCGCTTATGCGTATTCAGGAAGGTGTCTGAATGTTTATNGAAGACCGCAAATACAACTTCCATAACCGCGGTACATTGCTGTTGCATCAAAGACGGCGAGACAAGACAAGACTCCAACCAAGTCGAGTCGAGTCAATGATCCATCTCATTCGACTTCTTCCTGTACGTTCAACAGATCTGTATCCACGAAGACGAAGAAGAATACAACGGTTCTAGAGGATGAAAACCGTTGTGCAAGCTCCAGAAGGAAGAAGATGCAACTTCCTTCACCAAACCACGAAGAGAAAGCTCCCGAAGACTAGCTTCTCTCTTCCGCGACCAAGACATTTACCGAAGCCAAGTAAGAATTTCATATGGCATAGAAGTTCGAACTAGCAACACCTGTCTTCCGGGATCTCGAACAAATCACCGGATAGGCCAGCATAGACCCAAACTTCAAGTTTCTGAGATGATGCAATCTTCAAGACGCAAGGACGGAAGATTTTCAATCTCTTATTAAAGTTGTTTCATAAAGGTCAAGGAACCAAGACGAGTACTCAACAACCAAATTACTTGTTCTTCTCAACAAAGGCGAGCCAATCACCACCACCAAACGCCTGTCACCACCCTCATCCATCATCACCATATGCCCATCACCACACAAAGCAAGGAGGCTTAACCGCGCATCACATTTCCTTTCGAGCTAAGTTTTCGATTTCTTTTGTTCAATTAAATCGATTTTAAGCAGGGACATAAGGAAAATGATCAAGTCCCTAGCTCAATCATACCACACGTCCATCCACCCATACCAAAACCATCGCCACTTTCAAGTAAGTCTTCACAAGCTTGTACTTGAATTTACCTATCTTTTTCACCTCAACTCGATTTAAACAAACTGGGACAATTTGATTTAAGTCTGGTGTTTCTTATATTACTAACTATGCTTTGATTTGATGAGTCTTAAGCATACATGCATCATTTATGGAGTCATTTTATAGAGTCAAAACTTTTTTTTTCTTTTAGTCGGAAACTATGAACTTTGCTAGGTACAAGTCATTTCGAACAAGGAACCTTAATGACCATTCTCACGGTTCTAGAAGCAAGGTTTACTAAGTTGAACACTGCGAGTGGATCATTCCAACGGAGAAAGGTCTAATCTCTAGAGTACTCGAAGGATATTGCATTGACTCCGCACCTAATGAATCAAGGGGCTTGAGGTACTTCGAACTTTGCTCCTCTTTTAAACTCTAGCATGACTAAGTAGATACAATGCAAACTCTCCTTGATCTTCCCTTGTTATAGATAAAAAAAAACTTAGTTTGAGAATGGCAACTCGAGTTCCACAAAGGACAATGACGGTTCGCAGACATCATGAAAGCTTCGAAGAAGTGATCGTTCTCTAGCTAAGAGGAAAAGAAAAAAAAAAGAATAAGAAAGTCGATAGAAAAAATAAAATGATACCTTAGAAAAGTAGGGAGAAATCAACTTAGGGAAGAGAAAATAAGAGAGATTGTGCAAAGACCTGTCTCTTATACACATCTAGATGTGTATAAGAGACAGGTTAATTAGTCATATTAGGGTTTTCTTTCTCACCATACTTGTTCTTATTGCATGAGTCTATCGTCATGAACTAGATATCTGATCTTAGGACTGTCTCTTATACACATCTAGATGTGTATAAGAGACAGCCGATTGCTTCTTAGTCATATTAGGGTTTTCTTTCTCACCATACTTGTTCTTATTGCATGAGTCTATCGTCATGAACTAGAAGTCTGATCGCACAATTTCGAGAACGACTAACGTCCTGAATCTCGGATCCAGACTTAGTAGGGTAGAGAGCATCATTTCTGGGGCGCTTATGCGTATTCAGGAAGGTGTCTGAATGTTTATTGTCCTGATCTTATTGCGTGATTATTTAGGCGCCGGATACGACAGTATACTTGCAAAATAGGCATTCATAGATCGATCTTGCTTTGTCAGCGTTAGGTCGTTAAAACCAGTGAATCAGTTTAGGGAAAATCGCCTAGTACTCCAGAGAACACCATTGAGCACAACACTTTGTTTGCATGTTTGTTATTTTCTTCCTCATATAGATTTGATTGACAACAAGCTCTATATAAACTTGCTTCACGATTCCTGCATTCAATATCCACCGTCCGCTAAACACCCTTCTCCATACCCCCCTTCTTGTCTTAGGAACGTTTTCTAACCGTCATTGATTCTATAGTTAATCATACACTCCCTGTGGTTCTAAACCTTAAGTACTACAATGCACATCTGTGCACTTGCAGGCATTAGGGTTTATAAATGTAAAACTTGAAGAACTGAAGCTGTAAATCCTTACACATCAAGTTTTTGGCGCCGTTGCCGGAGAGTGTTTTTGATCTAGCTGCAGAATCAAAGGTGAGAAAATCCGGTTCTAAGACATTATCCTTTAGTTTCGTTTCACTTCTTTGCTTTTGCAGGAACCATTCGAGATGAGGAGTGAAGGCTTGTTTCTTTTGATTAATGAGCGTCTACCATGATGTCTCAAGCGTCGAGTGACAAGTGCATGGAGATTAAAGGAACAACGTTTTCCTTTAGTTGATGCTCATCACATCTTAATCCATACAAGTCTAGCTAAAAGACTCTAAATAAAAGCGCTGAATGGGAGGCAACCCATTAGGTATTTCTTTTTCTTCTTTCTTTTGAGGTTTCTAATTCTCACTTTTGGTTTTAGTTTCCTCTTATTTACAGTTTCATAAACGACACAAAAGCAAAAAAAAAAAAAAATCAGAAAACCACGAAAAGCACAAAAAAAATTCAAAAAAAGAAGAAAAGACCAAAAATATGAAGAAGGAGATTCGAAAAACACTTACGGGCGACGAACGGCCTGTGGGCCGGCCAGAAGGAGCATGGCCGCGCCATGAGCCACGATGGCGCGGAGAAGAGACCCCTGGCCGCGGCCACAACTACCCGTCGCGCAACCGTCCTTCTTCTGTAACATCCTCCATCCCGAACTTCACCAAACCGGACCTCCTTCAAATCCTTTCAAGTCTTTCAAGTTTCCAACTTGATTTAACACTTGAACACGTCCTGAAGACCGCAAATACAACTTCCATAACCGCGGTACATTGCTGTTGCATCAAAGACGGCGAGACAAGACAAGACTCCAACCAAGTCGAGTCGAGTCAATGATCCATCTCATTCGACTTCTTCCTGTACGATCAACAGATCTGTATCCACGAAGACGAAGAAGAATACAACGGTTCTAGAGGATGAAAACCGTTGTGCAAGCTCCAGAAGGAAGAAGATGCAACTTCCTTCACCAAACCACGAAGAGAAAGCTCCCGAAGACTAGCTTCTCTCTTCCGCGACCAAGACATTTACCGAAGCCAAGTAAGAATTTCATATGGCATAGAAGTTCGAACTAGCAACACCTGTCTTCCGGGATCTCGAACAAATCACCGGATAGGCCAGCATAGACCCAAACTTCAAGTTTCTGAGATGATGCAATCTTCAAGACGCAAGGACGGAAGATTTTCAATCTCTTATTAAAGTTGTTTCATAAAGGTCAAGGAACCAAGACGAGTACTCAACAACCAAATTACTTGTTCTTCTCAACAAAGGCGAGCCAATCACCACCACCAAACGCCTGTCACCACCCTCATCCATCATCACCATATGCCCATCACCACACAAAGCAAGGAGGCTTAACCGCGCATCACATTTCCTTTCGAGCTAAGTTTTCGATTTCTTTTGTTCAATTAAATCGATTTTAAGCAGGGACATAAGGAAAATGATCAAGTCCCTAGCTCAATCATACCACACGTCCATCCACCCATACCAAAACCATCGCCACTTTCAAGTAAGTCTTCACAAGCTTGTACTTGAATTTACCTATCTTTTTCACCTCAACTCGATTTAAACAAACTGGGACAATTTGATTTAAGTCTGGTGTTTCTTATATTACTAACTATGCTTTGATTTGATGAGTCTTAAGCATACATGCATCATTTATGGAGTCATTTTATAGAGTCAAAACTTTTTTTTTCTTTTAGTCGGAAACTATGAACTTTGCTAGGTACAAGTCATTTCGAACAAGGAACCTTAATGACCATTCTCACGGTTCTAGAAGCAAGGTTTACTAAGTTGAACACTGCGAGTGGATCATTCCAACGGAGAAAGGTCTAATCTCTAGAGTACTCGAAGGATATTGCATTGACTCCGCACCTAATGAATCAAGGGGCTTGAGGTACTTCGAACTTTGCTCCTCTTTTAAACTCTAGCATGACTAAGTAGATACAATGCAAACTCTCCTTGATCTTCCCTTGTTATAGATAAAAAAAAACTTAGTTTGAGAATGGCAACTCGAGTTCCACAAAGGACAATGACGGTTCGCAGACATCATGAAAGCTTCGAAGAAGTGATCGTTCTCTAGCTAAGAGGAAAAGAAAAAAAAAAGAATAAGAAAGTCGATAGAAAAAATAAAATGATACCTTAGAAAAGTAGGGAGAAATCAACTTAGGGAAGAGAAAATAGGAGAGTTGTGTCTGAAATGTCTTTGTCTAGATGTTTGGGAGAGAAGAGTATAATGTCTCGTCGACTGATACTCCCTCGATAGAGACCGCACGCC
>JAHZTW010000001.1:391154089-391182165 GCA_020283515.1 Alliaria petiolata
GCAAACGAGACTAGGCGATTTTCCCTAAACTGATTCACTGGTTTTAACAACCTAACTCTATCAAGCAAGGTCGATCTGCGATCATCTATTTCGCAGGTATACTCTCGTATCCTGCGTCCTAGACGAACACGCAATAAGATCGGGACGATAAACATTCAGACATCTTTTAAAGGATGCTCTCTACCCTATTTTGGTCTAGATCTAAGATTGAGGACGTTCGTCGCTCTCAAGACCCTGCGATCAGAATATAGTTCATGACGCTAGACTCATGCAATAAGAACGAATATGGTGAGACAGAAAATCCTAATCTACGGCCTAAACAATCGGTTTGAAGACAGTTAATGAAATTCCCCATAGATACCCTTAAAGAACACCCAACGAAAATAAACTACTCAGACATAAAAGAAGAAGTAGAAAACGTAATTGATGAATGCATAACTTGTATACATCGAATAGAAAGAAAGAGGGTTCAAGAACAAATCAATCTCCCTCAAATAACAAGGTGGAAACCACGAATCAGAGATTCGCGGCCGCCAAAGAGAATTCTATAACTTAGAGTATTTGGAATGAAAGCTGCTCTCTAGAAAAACCCTAAACGACGAGTATATATAGGTCTTCAAGTGCCCAAGGTCGTGGATTAGGTCTTGACTTGCATAAGACGGCTGCAGGTTTGAGTTGGGCTTCAAATGGGCTCGGGAATCCGTGAAAGGCCTTGCCGCGCGAGCGACTGGCCGTGGTGCGGCCACTGGTCGTCTGGTTCGGCCGTGGCGTGGCCAGCTCGTCCTTCTGGGTGCTTGACGGACCTTCTTGCTTCTTCCATAACTTTAGATCCAACCGTGGGATTGTTCTCAAACCACTTCGAGGTGAAAGACAGCTGATAGGGCTACCTTGTCTCCAAATATTAGTTTGATCTCGTGGTGGGAAGGTCTTCATTTGATGTTGAACTTCTGTGCTCGAGCACTGATTTCAGAATTGTCCATTTTGCTCCAAAATATGCGTCTTTTGCTAAGTTTACCTGAAATGATTCTTCAACAACCAAATACTCGAAATCTAGTGTTTATGCATTAAAACTTAGTGAAATGCTTATTAAAGCACTCACTTATGATAGTAAAAACGGGTAAAATATGCATGTTATCAAGATCATCATTGATTCTCTTTTGTTTAATTGTCTTGTCCTCGATCTCTTGATTTGAATAAGTGGCTTATCAACTGCTTAGTCATAGTAGGGTTTTCTTTCTCACCATACTTGTTCTTATTGCATGAGTCTAGCGTCATGAACTAGAAGTCTGATCGCAGGATTTCGAGAACGACTAACGTCCTGAATCTCGGATCCAGACCTAGTAGGGTAGAGAGCATCATTTCTGGGGCGCTTATGCGTATTCAGGAAGGTGTCTGAATGTTTATTGTCCCGATCTTATTGCGTGGTTCTTTAGGACGCAAGATACGACAATATACCTGCGAAATAGGCATTCATAGATCGATCTTCCTTTGTCAGAGTTAGGTCGTTAAAACCAGTGAATCAGTTTAGGGAAAATCGCCTAGTACCCCGGAGAACACTCTTGAGCTCAACACTTTTTTTTGCATGTTTGTTATTTTCTTCCTCATATAGAGTTGATTGACCACCAGCTCTATATAAATTTGCTTCATGATTCCTGCATTCACTGTCACTGATTCTGTAGTTAATCATACACTCCCTGTGGTTCTACACCTTAAGTACTACAATGCACATTTGTGCACTTGCAGGCATTAGGGTTTATAAATGTAAAACTTGAAGAACTGAAGCTCTAAATCCTTACGCATCACTACCGATAGACAAAATTCAATTGGTCCCTAGCGACAATGGCAGATCCATTGTTTCAGAAGATTCGTTGTATGACGAATTCTTGGGTTTTAAATATATGAGGGTGTCGATTAATGGAATCCATGATTGTAGCAAGGTATGTCTACGCATTTGAATGACATCTATGTTTTTGTTGTTGTTTTGCATTCTAGTCTTATCTATTTATTAATGTTAAGCCGGGGAGGTTCCTGACATTGGCAACCGTGATGTCCCTTGATAATAACAATAACTGGTATTACATAGCTTGCAAAAAGTGCAATAGAAAAGTTTTTCATTATCCTGATAAGTTTGACGATCTTGATCAGCCTGTTTAGAAATGTCTACATTGCAACAAAGATATTACCAACGTTGTTGCTAGGTATTTGATTAATTATAGTTATATCAGAATAGATCTACTGTTGTCCTGAATTTCTTTTTTGTGCTTTTGAGATTTTCGTTAATCTTTTTGATCTATGTGTAGCTACTTCCTTGTGATGGAAGTTTCTGACGCGTACGGTGGTTGGGCGAGTTTATTAGTTTTCGATCCATTGGGGAAAAAACTTATTGGAAAAACTGCCGAGGAGTTGTATGATGAGACCTTAGGGGTTAGTTCTTTTTGTTCTAACCAAATAGGCGATTAGTGTTATGGTTTTTATGCTAATATCTCACTGCAAACGAAATAGGATGGTGTTGTGGCCCTGCGACCATCCTTGGCCGGTCTGATAGATAAGGAAATGCTTTTTAAAGTCATTGTTTATGAGGCTAATGTGAACAAGATTAAGTCGTCGTTTGTTGTTGATCTTATTTCAAGAGATGGTGATATTATCGACAAGTATCGTGACGAAATTAACTCGCATGTAAATCCGTTGTGTGTGTTAGATATGATTATGCCCATTTGTATGTTTATTGTTGTGACACACTTGTGTTCTTTTGTAGCTACCTATCATTGTGGAGGAATATGTGGGTTCAGGTGGCGATTCTGAGTTCGCAGCAGATTGTTCATGATGATGGTGTAGTCACAGATCAAGAAACGCCTACTAAGCCTAAGGTCGTTTGAAGACTTCAATCCAATTTATAATATTTATGTTGCTTTGGTTTTATCTTTTAGTTTTTGGGTTTGTTGCGATTGATATCGAGACTTGTGCGAAGTATTATTTATATTTCTTATTCTAAGATTTTCGCGGATTAATTTTGGTGTTTTACAGGATTAAGAATATTGCTTGGATTCATCTATAGTGCTTTTGCGGCCTTTTTTATTTTTTGTGGTTGTCCAAATATTGACGGTAGTAAGCCCATTGGGTAATATCTCGGTTTACATAGATACAAAAGTTAGGTGAGTTAAGGACCAACCAAACCTAGATACAATGGGCCGAATTCATTTAAACCATTTCAAGGTAGAGTTTATACTTGAAGCATTTTTGGGTTAATGGAGTAAAACCCTGTAACATGTGTCTGCCTGTTGAATTTTTAGCGTTATTATAATAATCGTGTTTGTGGTCTTGACAGTTTTTTTTCTTAGTGAATTTTATGGGCGATTTGCTACTTTTAAAAATCCGTCTGGAAGGATATATTTATGGCGAATATTTGGAAGTGGTTACTATAAAATAAAAAAAACAAGAAAATTATTTTTGAGAATTGGTGTAATATCAGTATCCCGTCGACTGATAGAATCATAATTCATCATGTTTTTGCACTCATTTAGGATAGTTTTGCATCCACATATGCATCCATTTAGCCACTTTTAGTCCCATTTGCATCCATATTAGAGTTTAGTAACTTTTAGCATAGGTTATTGCATGTTTGTACATATTGAGTTCTTATTAGGTGTTTTGGAGGCTTGGAGGACCATATGGATCTTCATGGGTGTTTAAGAGGAAGAGAAGAGTTGGCCAAACAAGAAGCAGACGATCTTTAGAAGTGTATCGAGCTTGGTATCGAGCTACCAATCTCGATATGGTCCACCAGGGAAAACGGAGCATTCATATTGACCGTTTGTATCGAGCTACTAAGCTCGATACACATCTATCCGAGATTCTGAAGACGGCGTATCGACCATTTGTATCGAGCTACCAAGCTCGATACAAACCACCAGGGAAGCTGAAGAAGGCGTGTCGAACATTTACATCGAGCTACTAAGCTCGATACGATCCTTGAAGAAGATTTTTAGAAATGTGTCGAGTTGCATATCGAGCTAGCAAGGTCGATACACTGCCCGATTTTCAGTCTTAAACCAGGTGAATACCCGGTTTGTTCCGGGTTGACCCGGTTCGTCCACTGTTCACTATAAATAGGAAATGACATAATTTTTCCTAATTATCTTTTAATCTTTTGTTCTTACTTAGAAAACCTTCCTCTTTGGTTTCTAAGTGATTTTGTAAGACTTTTATTTCAGTTTATGCAATTTAGTACTTATGGTTTTTAATCTTTCATACCTATCTCTCTAATCATGTTTATCTTCATCTCTTTCATAGGATTTGAGGGTCTAATCATGATTAGTGAGTAGTTTCCTTAGGATCTAGGGATGGGTTAAATTTAGGATGTTTCATGGATTGATCTTGATGCCTAGGATTAGATTCTTTCATTTCCCTCCTTATTTAGTGTTCTAAATGCTAGTTTAGCCATGATCAAGCTAAAACTAGGCCTTAGGAAATTTTCCACCCACAAGGTGTTTGTTGAAATTCCCCAACCAATTAAACAAGGGATTTACATTCCTAGCTCATGAGAGTGATTGTCTAGGGTGTTTATTAGCAATTTAGAACTTTTTCATAATGCTTGTTAGCCTCCTTTTCACAAATGAGAGTTTGTTCTTTATTAGAATGATTAATGAAGGGATTAGTGCCATGAAAGTGGATTAGTCTTGCTTTTGAGTTCTAAGCTTAGGGATTAGCTTATATTGTGGTTGATTGGCATCAATGATTAGTTCTTGGAACACCTTAGGTTGATAACCCCATCATTTGATTCGTTTTAGTAATTTGATAATCTTGCTTAGTAGTTAATTAGTCTTTAATTTGCTTATTTAATGCTTTTAGTGCCTAATTAAGGTGTTAGTTACTTTTGTTTGGTTTGTTAAACTTCTAAACTATTAGGCTAGCTTAGATTAAGGAGTTTTATGCATTCCTATTGTCATAAACACTCCCATATGGATTGATCCTCAAACACTACAATGACATGAGTAATTGTTTAAGAGAAACCAAAATACCTCTTATCAATTTGGCGCCGTTGCCATTTGGGATTTGATTTGTGCATTAGGATTTTAATTTTACTTGAGACTAAGCTTTATTTTTCTTTGATTACTAATCTATCTTGCTTGGACCACTCTTTCTCTCTATAGGTACACACACTTGAGCTATAGTTGCTCCAACACCAAGAAGACTTTGCGTTGCGAGTTTGGGGTATGGATTATGCACATGGTTTGGGCGGTAATGGACAACAACCAAGGCGCCCTAGACAAATTGGGGTTGGTGATTTTCCTCGCACCTCGCCAAGGTATCATCCCTCCCCTGGTTGAGCATAATAGCTTTGAGATCAAGGGTGGGCTAATTTCAATGGTTCAACAAAACAAGTTTCATGGGTTGGATATGGAGGACCCATTGGACCATTTGGATGAGTTTGAAAGAATATGGAGCTTAACTAACATCAATGGCATCTCTGAAGATGGGTTCAAATTGAGATTGTTCCCCTTCTCTCTTGGAGATAGAGCGCATATTTGGGAAAAGAATCTTCCACAAGGTTCAATCACTTCTTGGGATCAATGCAAGAAAGCTTTCTTGGCCAAGTTTTTCTCCAACACAAGGATAGCAAGGTTGAGGAATGAGATCTCTAGTTTCACTCAAAAGCCACATGAGAGTTTTTGTGAAGCTTGGGAAAGATTCAAGGGGTATACTACTCAATGTCCACACCATGGCTTTTCCGAAGAATCTCTCCTTAGCAACCTATATCATGGAAGTTGGTACGAGTTTTCCAAAGAATTTCTTAATTCAGTGAAAATATCCGGATTGCCAAACCACGAGTTGCGTTTGAAAGTTGGTACACCAATAATGTTGCTCCGAAACATTGACCCTAAGAATGGTTTGTGCAATGGAACGAGGTTGCTTATAACCCAGATGGCCAATTATGTTATCGAAGCTAGAGTCATTACGGGTGATAAGGTTGGAGAGAAGGTTCTTATACCCCGGATTTTCGTGTCCCCAACGGAAACGAGGCTTCCGTTTAGGATGAGACGTAAACAGTTTCCAATCACTTTGGCTTTTGCGATGACCATAAACAAGAGTCAAGATCAAACACTTGCAAAAGTAGGAGTGTTTCTGCCAAAACCGTTTTTTACACATGGCTAATTATATGTGGCTTTGTCAAGGATAACTTCCAGGTCGGGGTTGAAGATATTGGTAACGGATAAAGATAATAAGTCACAACGGAAGGTTGTTGAATGTTGTTTACGAAGAAGTGTTCCCGAAACCGTTTTAACTCCCTAACGATAAATTCTATTTGTGTTTTTCTTGATAGTATTTATATTTTATTGTTTCTGCGTGCTTTTGCATTTCTTTATTTGAATGCTGTAACTTTGGTATTTATATTCTATTAATTATGTTTTTCTTTATAGTACTTAAAATTGGAAACGTTTGGCGCAACTTAATATTATTGTTGGTGTGCATCTAAATATGTGACCAACAATGATTTCAAATTGTTTACAACAGATTGAATCAAAGAATTAAAAATAAATTATGAGACCAACATCAATATAGAATCCGCAACTTATATAATGGAACATAATAGTCCGCGCATTTGCGCGGGCACTCACCTAGTATATTGAGTCAACATTGCTAAATCTGATCTTTTCAATACATTGTTGCCTAATTAAAATAAAGAATAATGTATTATAATGAACTTTCCCAAACTAGTTAAAATTTGAGTTAAAATTCCATACACTTAATGGTTTTAAAATAAATTTATACTCACCTTATAAAAAGATATTGTTATTTTCTCGATTTTGAAAATAAAAATGTTATAATATTATTAACCGTAAAACATCGGCTTCAATGTGATTAATCTTAGAAAGATTGTACATGTCCAGGATCATTGCCTTATGTATATATTGAATTGGGGGAATCAAATTATAGCGATGAGAACATTGATAATTTACTTAAGTTGGTAATTGATCTGTGTTAGTATGCTTTAAGAATTGCAATATTGATCTTAAGCTCACTGTCTCCTAAATTTAATTAGGTAAAGTACATAAAAGATTCTCTAGCTGCAAGATCCAAGGAAATAGAGTTTGTGGAGAGTGGGACAAAACACTAATGTCGAGCTAAGGGTTTTAATACGAGGATGTTGTTATGAGAAAGTAGGATGTTGATTCAAAGAATAGGTCGAGGAGTAACTCCAAATCAAATTAAAGACAAAAGTGACATGATGGTATGTATAGTAAGAAAAATGGGCATTTCAAACATGAACACTAAAAAGGCATTGGAGGAAACACTAGAGAAGTGTACCCATGCTTTTCCTCTAACTATGTGATCTTTGAGCCATCGAGAAGGACGTGAAGCTCGTTCCAAACATATTTTTCATTGTTTTTCCTTGCTCCTAAAACCTCGCAAACTTTGCAACAACATATGATTTTTCCACAATCAAACTAATTGTGCGTTTCAAGTTAACCGGAAGGATAAAAACTTGGGATAGATTATTTTCCTCTTTTCTCATGAAAACATTTTCCCACAAGCTTGCTCAACATATTGCCCTCCCATTGAAGTGCCTTAAAACTTACCAAAACAAAAACACCATAAATAGAGTTAGCCTTAATAAACCCCAACCGCAAATTCCAAACACAATATAAAATTTTCAAAATGTCTAACCTGTTGTAAAGGTTATGAATTCGTGATTCTTTATTATGACCATAAGGTCTCTTTATATAGGAGTTACATAAGGGTAGAAAAGGTAATATCCTTTTCCTACATGAATAAGGAAAACATCTAATAGACCGTCTTAAGGTATTGGGCCTTCACGCCATTGGGCCTTTGTCTTCACGCCAATGGTCTGATGGACTGGGCCGGTTATGGAGATCGAACCTCAATGATTTATAACACTCCCCCTTGATTGACATAACCGGTCGTGACGAATGGATCATAGTAATACGCTTGGGGATGCTGCCTCATTAAAACCTTACCAAGGAAAACCCAGTGGGACAAAACCTTAGTGAAGGAAAAAGAGTACAGCACGTATTACTCCCCCTTGTTTTAGACATCACTGAAGGTCCCTTAATCGGCGCATGCCGATCGGATACATGAGCTTCTTGAGCGTGGAGGTTGGAGGTGACTTTGTGAATAGGTCGGCTGAGTTGTCACTTGAACGTACTTGGAGCACTTTGATTTCACCGGTCTTCTGTAGATCGTGAGTGAAAAAGAACTTCGGTAGAATGTGCTTCGTTCTGTCTCCTTTGATGTATCCATCCTTCAGTTGAGCTATGCATGCGGCATTTTCTCTGTACATGCTGGTCGGTTCTTCTTTCCCTTCTGTCATCCCACAATCTCGTCTAATGTGTTGAGTCATTAACCTCATCAATGAAAATGACCGTTGTGTGGATCCGAAAGGTAACCTGCATCAGCAAAACCAAACTAATCCTTCTTTGTTAAGGTTAGTATAAAAATATATCCATATCGAAATATGTGTTTAATCCCGTTCCAGTGTCTTTGGATCGGACAAGAACTGAATCTTGAAAGAGGAGGTTCACGTCAAAACATATGTCTGGTCTAGTATGACTAGCCAAGTACATTAACGCTCCTATAGCACTGAAATATGGCACTTCGGGATCAAGGACCTTTTCGTCCTTCTTTACTGGACCGAATGGATCGTTGTCCAGACCAAGGCTTCTCACCATCATTGGGCTAGTCAGTGGGTGAGCCTGGTTCATATTAAAATGCTTGAGTACCCTTTCTGTATATGCCATTTGATACACAAGGATTTCATTATTGACGTACTCAAGTTATATTCCCAAACAGGACTTAGTCTTTCATAAGTCTTTCATCTCAAAACTCTTTCTTGAGGTATTCAACTGTTTGAGATATTTCCTCAGAGGTTCCTATGATGTTCAGGTCGTCTACATACATCGCGATGATTACGAATCCCTGTCAAGTATTATGGGATCGTTTTATAGCCCTCTATCACATGCGACCTGACTATTTAATCCATAGAGCGATTTATTCAGCTTAGTACAATGCTGGTCTCGAGAACTTCTTTCAGCTCTATCACCTCTGGGATTTTCATATATATTTCTTTATCCAGTGGACCATAGGCTGCTTATATGTCCAGACATTATAAACTTTCAAGTTTATAGCAGCACCAACCACATATTCCTTAGTCCCTGTGAGTATCCTTGTGTAATCAAGCTATCTCGAAATGCTTGTAAAACATGAACACTTTAGGTCATGTGGTCTCACGATTTTCTTTTCTCACAGGACTTATTTATCCACTGGTTTAATATCATGAGGTGTCCGTGATATGGGACCAAAAACCTCTCTCTTCTTTAAAGAGTTTAACTCCACGTTTATAGCGTCTTTCCAGTTAATCCAATCTGGTCGCTGAGTGCACTCATATATTGACGTGAGTTTTGATCCTCGCATTTTTCTTTCAAGTGCTACTATATTGTACGCGCTTTCTTATACATTTTGGTGTTAACACACTTATATAGTTCCTATATTGATCCAGACATGATATGATCGATCTGAGATTTCATTATCCAGGACCTTTAATGCCTTGCAGCTTGGCGTCCCAAGCTACATGGAATGGTACCTTAGATGTTCAGCTGGCCAGCCTTTATATCTCAATGTCTGGTCTGGTTTCCTTAATAAACCCGGATATTATGCACCATTTTCCGCGGTTTCTTATCTTATGGAACTTATTGGTCTATCTTGTATAGACTCAGTAGCAACTTGATTGTGTCTCTATGACATCAATTTCGTGGTGCTTAAGCTGAGATGACTTAGTCATTCTTTTCGGGTTCATGTGTCTGGCATCTAATTATTTGGACGTCATTAAATCTTTTCTCTAGTCCGAGGATCATGCCAAGACACCGATGGTTTATACCATATCAATTCTCTTATCAGCTTATTACGTTTCTCCTTATAATGTTGGATATTCGGATTTACTTAAAACTCATGTAATCCGTGTTCCTTGGCCACTAAATATATCACCCATATTTGGCTCAAAGGTTTCTTTAAATTCGTAGGAGAAACGTTTCTTATCCAACATATATATATTCCCACTCTCCAATCTCCTTATGAGATTCCATCTTAGACGGCACATATGTATGTGGTGGTTTTATTCAAAAACTCTTAAGATGGTATATGTCTGGCTCATAACCCGTATTCAATATGAGATGGGAATATCTATGCTCACTCATATGGCCTGATGCATATTGATCTTATATACATGTAAAACTTGTGATGTCTCCAAGCTGATAAACTTTAGGCAATGCCTTTGTTTATAAAATTCAGCCAAGTCTTATTATGATCATCGAAATTGTAGTATAGTCATGGACCACGGGTTTGTCCTCACTTCCCCTCATGAATATACTATAGTTTCGTGATGCTTGGGACAATAAAACTAATGAGTTTCCCTTGTGTACATGTAACACAACGTGAGACTTTATGGGATAACTCTTTGTGCCGTTTTATGATCAATCTATGCATCAAGTTTTGGACTTGGATGGCTAGTCCAGTCATGCCATATAGTGTAAATTTCGTGGGGTATACCAACTGTGGTTACCATGGCTTTTGCCTCTATCATACTGATCTTTGGCATAGTCTAGATCAGTAGAGTATAGTCTCAATCATTTTCTTTTGTGCCCATTGTTTCTATTTGGAAACCATTTTCATAACTCAATGGGCTTTATATGGGTGAGAGACTCATGCCCTTTAGGCGTATTATCTAAGCAAGGAGTCTTGCAAATGCCATATTCCGTGATGACAATAAGCATACATGTGACCATCTTGTAGATGCGTCAATGAGGACCATAAAATATCGAAATGTCCCACAAGGTGGGTGTATTGGTCCGCATATGTCTCCTTGAATTCTTTGGGATTACTCTCCTTTCTTTCAAGGCGTGCCTATAAGTATTGGCAATCAATTTTCCCATCATATTCGACCCGGGATGTCCCAGCCGGTCGTGCCATAGGTTGAACCTATCCGTAAACTCTTGGTTTGCGGTGGCATTGGCCTCAATCATATTGACCTTAGTACAATATATGCCAGTGGCTATAGCAGGTATAGTCTCTAGGACTTTCTTATGGCCTTGGGCGTTTTTAACTATCTGAAGAAATTCTCTATTTCCTCCGCCCATTGTTTTCACATGAGGACCATTCATTCGAATGTCTTTAAAACTCAATAAGTTACGATTTGAGCTAGGTGAAAACAATGCATCCGAGATTTCTAGATGCGTGCCTTTTAGGTATTAAAACATTAGCCTGGCCGTGGCCTTCTATTAGGCTGGCCTGTCCTGCTATAGCACTTATGTTTGCCCTTTTAAGTATAAGATTTATGAAGTATCAATCAAGCAAACATAAAAGCAAACATAAAAGCAACAAAGCAAATAGAACTCTAAGTCTAGAAATCATTTTAGGAAATCGGATGTCTCATACTTAGTGAGATCATCATCATTTTCATGATCAAAATCGCCCTCATCATCATGCTCATGTTCATGCTGGATCATATTGGCCTCAGGATTCTTCCCTTTAACACTCTCTCTATAAAGTTCAATGAGATGTTTGGAAGTCCTGCATGTCTTGGCCCAATGATTATCCATCCCACACCGATGGCAAACGGACTTGGTCGGGCCGGACTTGTGTCCGGTTTGGTTCCCATGACCACGTCCTTGGTCACGTCCTGGACCGCGGTTAGAATTGGATCCGCGTCCATTTCCTCGACCATACGGGTGGTAGCGACCACGCCCTCGTCCTCTTCCATGTCCATGTCCTGGTCCGCGGTTAGAGTTGGATCCGCGACCATTATGCTTTTGGTATCTATGGACATAGTTTGCCTCGGTTTCTTTTGTTTCAGCGGCCACGTGGGCTTCAGGTATTGGGGTTGATCCAGCTGGTCTCATCTCGCTGTTGGCCAGAACAAGACTATTGTTTTGTTCTGCAAGCAACAAGCAAGCGATCAGATCTGAGTAAGTCGCGAAGCCTCTCTCGCGATATTGTTGCTGTAGCAACACATTACTCGAATGGAAGGTAGAGAAGGTCTTTTCCAACATATCCTTCTCAGTGATGGTCTCGCCACATAGTTTCAGCTTTGAAACTATCTTAAACAAAGTCGAGTTGTACTCCTCTACGGATTTAAAGTCCATGAACCTTAGGTTCAGCCAATCGAATCTGGCTTTCGGCAGTACAACCGTCTTTTGATGGGCGTACCTCTTATTCAATTCCTTCCATAGATCCAACGGATCTTCAATTGTAAGATACTGATCCTTGAGACTCTCAGTGAGGTGGTGGCGTATGATGAGAATCGCCTTGTATCTGTTTCTCACGGACTCATTGTTTCCGTCGACGATACATTCACCAATCTCTTTCGAGTTGAGCATGATCTTGGTGTCAAGCGCCCACTTTAAGTAGTTATCTCCGGAGAGATCAAGGGCTGCATAGTCTAAGTTGGCAACCTTAGACATCTGAAAATATGCACCAACTATCTCTTAGGGCTTTTAACAAAATCAAGACCTTAGAACAATGGTCGATTTAGGGCTTTTAAATAAAATCAAAACCTTAGCAAGATGGCTGATTTATATTTCCGATTTTATGCCATTAAGTTTCCAATTTAATCCTAACAAGGAATTCTATGTGATAAAGGAAACAAGAAAATCCAAATTCTAAATAAGGAAACTTCCTATGCGATTTTCTATGTGATCAAGCAAAAAGGAAATTTTCCAAATTCAATCCTAAAAGGAAAACTATGGTTTTCGGTTTCTACCAACAAAATTTTAATGGTCCGAAAATTCTTCATTCAATTCCTAGTTCAATTAGGATTCCTAATTCAATTAGGGTTTTATCTAAACAATAGAAAAACGTTTTAGGGTTTTCCTAATTGGAATAGGATTAGGGTTTTATGGAAAAAGGAAATTTTCTTCTTCTCTAGTTCTATCTAGGGTTTATGCGAATTTTAAACAATCAAACAATCAATCACATGAAACAATTTTTTTTTTTTTAGGGTTCATGTAAGTTTAATGTTCAATTCGGTTTTAGTAAATAATATGATCATGCGAATTCTAAACATTAAACATGAAGCTAAGAAATCATGCAAACAAGTTATTCAATCAATCCAAGTTTTAGGGTTTCATATTTTCTTAGATTCAATTCGGTTTATAGGTTTTCAAAGATCAAACAAGTTTAAACAATCAATCCGAATTTTAGGGTTTCATAAACATTAGGTCAGATTTCGGTTTTATGGTGTTCTTGAGTTTTAGGGTTTTAGAAATTTGTTTATACCTTTGAACCTTCTTTTGGGTTGAATGGAATGGACCGGGAGCTAATAGACCTCGGTAAACTCACGCCTGGATTGCTCGGAACTCGCGGCTACTCGTCGGATCAGCTACGCGGAACTCGCGGCTGCTGCGGGAAGAGGATCACGCGGCTACACGGGATCGTCGGGTAGGATCGCACGCGGCTAGGGTTTGCGCGGCTGGATCGTCGTGCTGCTTCTGCTCGGGATGAGATCGAGCTGCTGCGGTAAGGGATCACGCGGTTGGATCGCGATGATCTGCTGCAGAAGTTCGGGTCGAGCTGCTGCGAGCTGCGGGAGTTGCGCGGCTGTTCGGGAAGATGCAGCGTGAGGAACGCGTGGCAAGGAGAAGCTCGGATCGCGTGGATGCTCGGGCTAAGGATGCGCGGCAACACGGGATCGGGAAGCTGCGAGAGATGCGCGGCTAGGGTTTTCTCCGGGTAGGGGAAAACGCGCGGCTGAGGTGGAAGATCACGCGGCTAGGCGGAAGATCGAGCGGCTGCGGTTTCTCGGTGGCTAACGGCGGTTTAGGGTTTTTAGTAGCTAGGGTTTATCAGAGCAAGCTCGTGCTGATAACGTGTTGTGAAGGTTATGAATTCGTGATTCTTTATTATGACCATAAGGTCTCTTTATATAGGAGTTACATAAGGGTAGAAAAGGTAATATCCTTTTCCTACATGAATAAGGAAAACATCTAATAGACCGTCTTAAGGTATTGGGCCTTCACGCCATTGGGCCTTTGTCTTCACGCCAATGGTCTGATGGACTGGGCCGGTTATGGAGATCGAACCTCAATGATTTATAACATAACCTTTAAAGCCAATGTTAAGGTTTCTTTTCCATCTAAGGTTTCGTTTTCCTGAGAGAAGGCATCTTACAAGAACTAAAGTCTTCTTACCGCTACTCCGAATTAAGTAGGTAAAATCTGTTATATGCACAAGGTGAAGATCAACTTCCAAATTGAATCTCCTAGCCTTTGGAGGTCAATGACAAGGTGTGAGTGCAAAAGACTCCTTCGTTTCTTGACATGATCTTCTGGGCTAGAATGAATGGGTTGACATCTCTAGGAGTCTCTAGTTGATCTAGAGTTTCTCCTGGTCACAAACTCGATAGTCCAAATATGGAAAATTTTATATTGGATCAAAAATTAGACCATATGTGTTATAATAATAAGTATAATTTACTATATAGATAAATATAAATAAAGACAAAAATTTTATACCCGCAGAAGAAGGGGATACTGATAATAAGGGAGGCGAGAGAGATAAAGATTTTACTACTCTTCGTGTTATATTAAGAGATGAGTTATGTTTTACAAAGAACGAAAATGTTCGTTTATATAGTGGTGAAAAGTAAATTACTGTGCATGCATAGTGATAGTTGGCTGCACAATAATTTATCACATTTTATTCGTATCTTCCTTTCTACGACTTTCACCATTGTGTTTTTCTGACTTTTGTAACACAGCCCCTTGGAGACCAGTGTCACTATCGCCTTTTTCTTAAAGTCTTTGTTGCCTCGTTAAAAAACTTTCTAGGAAAATCCAGTGGGAAAAACCATAGTCAAATAAAAATAGTACAACCACGCAAGCTCCCCCTCGAATGAGCAGGGTGTCATCTTATAGGTCTTGTTGGTGACGCATTCCAATATTATGGACATATTTCCTGAATATAGTGGTGGGTAATGATTTTGTGAAGAGGTCGGCTGCATTGTCACAAGATCGAACATATCTTACTTCAATTTTCTTATTCTTCTCGAGCACTTGAGTGTATGAAAAGAACTTCGGAGGAATATATTTGGTTCTATCACTTTTGATATATCATTCCTTCGTTTGGGCAACACATGCAGCGTTATCTTCATATAAGATAGTTAGCTCCGTATTTATTTGAATCCCACTGCTTGATCGGATGTGTTGGCTTATTGACCTTAACCATTCACATTCTCTACTCGCTTCATGGAGTGCGATGATCTCAGCATGATTCGAAGAAGTGGCTACAAGTGTCTGTTTCTGAGAATGCTAAGATATAGCGGTGCCTCCGATTGTAAAAACGTATCCTGGTTGAGATCGGGCTTTATGTGGATATGATAAATATCATGTATTTGCAAAACCAATCATTTGACCATTTGAATTTTTAGGATAAAATAAACCTAAATAAGTATAGTCCCTTGAAGGTAATGGAAAACATGTTTAATCCCATTCTAATGTCTTCGTGCACGGGACGAACTGAATCTTGCCAAAAGATTAACGGTAAATGATATATCAGGTCGGGTATAATTTGCAAGATACATAAGGGCTCCAATTGCAATTTGACACGGTACTTCAGGACCAAGTATCTCTTGATTTCCTTCATGTGGTTGGAATGGATCATTTTCAACTTTAAGTGTTCTAACGACCATAGGAGTACTTAGAGGAGTTGCCTTATCCATGTTAAAGCATTTTAACACTCTTTTGGTATGTGGATTGGTGCACAAATATACCATTTTGAGAATGCTCAAATTGTAGGCCAAGACAATACTTTGTATGTCCGAGATCTTTCATCTCAAATTCTCCTTTTAGATAATTTGATGCCTTTTGTATTTCCCCTTGAGTTCCGATAATATTTAGATCATCAACATATACCGCGATTATTACAAATCCGGATGTTGTTTTCTTGATGAAAACACATGGTGATGCAGCAGGTTTTAGAGTCTGTTTTCGAGTTTTAAATTTATAACCCTATTGCCTGCAAGTGCACAGATGTGCGTTGTAGTATTTAGGGTGTCAAACCACAGAGATTATGATGCTTCAAACGAATCCAATAAAACAGAAAATCAAATGAGAACGATCGATTTAAAAGTTGGTTTTGGAGAGGTGATGGTTTAGTAATTGAACGGAATTCAAGATGGTTTCTAAAGCTATGAAACGGAACGCTGGGTTTCAGGGATCTCTCGCGGTATTTCACGGAGTGATTCTATGGTTAAAACACTTGATCTAGGCAAATCAATTCTACTGGTTCTTAAGCTCAAAAACGAAAGTGGTCGGATCCCCCTCTCGGAAAACCAAACGCCTAAACCTAAACTGCTCGTTCGCTCCCCTTTCGGTAGCGACTTCGCAGTAAGATCAGCTATAAGATTAGGTTCGATAAAGCTCACAGCACACCGCCGATATGCATAAGCATCCTTCGGTGCCTGCTCGTTTAAAACTATGTCCGACCAAGAGATTCAGCGCTCGCGCGGCTCTAATGATCCTTCAATCGATCCTTAAGTGGCCAGTCAAGGATTACGCAATAAGAAAGAATCCAAACGAAGAACAGTGAAAAGTATACTACCTATGATCTAATAACCTAATTAAATCAAACCATGAAATCCCTTTGAGAAACCCCCTGCGAAACCCAACTAAAAGACTACTCAGACATGGAATTGAAATTCATTATCATTGCACTTGGTAAAAATCTCAAAGGTTAGAATAAAGGAAGTGATAACAATGCAAAAGAACTGCAGAAAAGAGATGAAAGAGAGTATCGAGATAGGGCGACGAGATTGGGGACTGGAGAAGACGGCTTTTGCTCCTCTTCTCTTCCTCCTTAGCTGCGGCGCTCCTCTAGGTTAGGTCTTGGTGGCTGACTTTGAACTCTCCAAAAATAAGAGTAGCCTCGTGTATTTATAGGTCATTAGGTCTTCTTAGGCGTCATTTAGGGTTCCACAAAGTTTGGTGGCCATCGGGCTTGTTTTGGGCTTGCAAACGGGCTTGGGAACGTCACTTGGTCTGGCCGCGCCACGGGAGGTTCATGGGCCGGCCGTTGGTCTTCTGAGCTTTCCTTGCGCGACCATCCTTCTTCTGAAGATGTGTCTGACGGGCCTTCTTACTTTCTTCATAACTTGAGATCCAACCGTGGGATTTGACTCAAACCACTTCGAGGAGTAAGGTAGTAGTTCAGGCTATCTTGTAACCAATATTTAGCTCGATCCCGTGGTGGGAAGATCTCCATCTTGTGCTAAACTTCTGTAGAAAAACTCATGTTCCGAAAATGTCCGTTTTGCTCCGTTTTGCATCTTTTTCCTAAGATTTCCTGAAAAGAGTCTTGGGCACACAAATACTCGAAAACTACTAATATACATTAATACCTTAGTGAAATATTTATTAATGCACACACTTATGATGGTAAAAATAGGTAAAATATGTATGTTACCAACTCCTCCAGACTTAAACCTTTGTTTGTCCTCAAACAAAACAAAAATCTAAGTAAGGAAAAGAGGTTTGAAAACGTGGAAACTCACCAATACTTGGGAACTCATCAAGTATAGCAATCGACCTGTTTGAGCCACGTAACTCGGAATTCAGCTTCAAGATGTTTGGGTCTAGTTACCTTGTGATGCATGGTTTTGTTTTACTTCAAGTTTTACCCCTAAGATAGCTGCAAGTGCACAGCAATCACAGTAGTATATTAAGGGATTGAATCCACAGAGATTGTTGTTTTGCGAAAGTCCTAAGATTTCTTACTTCTTTAAACCAAATGGGAACTTGGGGGATGCAGTGTGTCACGATTTGCAGTAATGATATCAAGCAGCATAAAAGAATTAAACGGTTGTAAATCAATGAATAAAAGGCGTTGGGTTCAGGGATATTCTCTGGGGTTCATGGGTCGAATTTAACAAGCAACATGATAGGTTCTAAATGATTTAATAGGTTAGGTTCTTGAGCTGAAACGGTCGACTATGACTACCCCGCCTTCACAGATCTAGTCACCTACGTTTGTCTTTCACCGCGGGTATGATTTCTCATCCCGCGATGCAAGACAACCGCGCATACATATCATTCACCTATTTGTAAACACTCACGGTGCGGTCCGTCGATATGCCTAAACATCCTACGGTGCGATCCGCTCGTTAACCTCTAGATCCAGACGATAGACCACATGTTCATGTATCTAGTCGTCCTGGAATCAGTTGCTAATTGATCAGAGAAGCAAACATGCAATAAGAACAAGACATCAACGAAGATACCTAAAAGAAACTCTATCTCTATCAACCTAGCGAAATCAATCCATGATTAAACCCCTTCGAAAATCCCCTTAAAAACCCAACTAGATGACTACTCGTTCATGGGAACGAGAGACATCTTTAAGATATGAAAGGTGCGAATTGTATTAATAAAAAGAACAAAGTGAGAAAACTTCTTCAAGGGAAATCGATTGAAGAGAGGTTTTCTTAAAGTATTGAAAAGCAAAGAACTAAGAACAAAAGATGAAAGGGAAAAGAAGGAGGAGTAGGCGGCTGCAGAAGAATTCTCTCTCGAGGTCTTCAACTCCGGGGCCGTCGAACTTTCTCTCTCTCTCTCTCTCTGTGCGGCGCAGAAGTGTTTCTGGAAAAGCTCTCTGTGAAGTCACGCCTCTTCTGAAACCCTAAGGTTCCTTTATATAGGCTCCCGGTCTTCAGAAAGTGGGCTTCGCGTTTTAACCTCGGGAAAATATCGGATAAGTGCAAACGGGCTCGGGATGGGCCGGAGTGGTGTGGCCGCGCGAGCGACCAGGCGTGGCGCGGCCACTGGTCTTCTGAGGATCTGTGGCGCGGCCATCCTTCTTCTGGGAATGCGTCTGACGGGCCTTCTTGCTTCCTTCGTAACTTGAGATCCAACCGTGGGATTGAACTCAAATCACCTTGGCATAAAAGACAGCTGGAAGGGCTATCTTGTCTCCAAATATGAGCTTGATCTTGTGGTGGGAAGGTCGTCATCTGATGCTGAACTTATGGCTCCGAGCACATGTCCTTGAAGTTCCCGTTTTGCTCCAAAATGTGTCCTTTTTGTCCAATTTTCCTGAAATGACTTTTAAGACTAGGAAACGTGGAAATCACTTTAAAACCGTTGAAAACCGGGTTAAAACACTTATAAATGATCTTGAAATAATAGGTTTTAGGAGTAAAATATGAGTGTTATCAACTCCCCCAGACTTAAACCTTTGTTTGTCCTCAAACAAAACGCAGACAAAGCCTGGAAAAGAGGTTTGAAAATATAGGAACTAGCAAAAACTCAGCGACCGTCCTTCTAAACCATAAGTAATCGAACAAGTCTATCCAAGCTCAGCCTAGAAAATTCTCACTATAGTTCCTTCAACACTAGTCCCTTGCGAAACTTTCACTATCTAAACTTCAAGTTTCGGTCAACTAGCTCTCTAAGTAGTATTAAGTTTGGCGTGATCCTTGTCAAGGGATATAAAGCTAGATTCAACGAGGTTAGGTATATATAAAAGCCTTTATTGGTGAGGTTTAGAGTGTTTCGGGTTACCGTATAATCTCCGGAAGGTGCGAGATATTATGCAAAACAGCAAGAGAAGGTGGAACTATTGAGATCCACGATTACCAATCACTCTCCGCACGTGCACATCCGCGAGTTTTCCTTGATACAGCCATCCCCCCAGACTTAGTTTCTTGTTTCTGGTTCGGATTGGATGGCGTTTAAAACTTCTCACCATATCGCCCAGGCTCTGCCTCTATGCATGTCATGATTCTCTTAAGGCTCTTAGGCATTTTCTTCCCGTTTCTTCTCTTTCATTTTTTTTTGTAACTCTCTTTTTTATGGGTAAGTACCGTCATTACTCCAAAAAGTTCGGGTCCTCTATCCGAGTTATTTATATATATTTTTTTTTATATATGAAACGGTAAGTGCCTTGTTGTAAGAGTCTTAAGGATCGCAAGAATATTACCATTCTTTCGAGTTTTCCGAGGCATGAGTCGTCCTTCTTTTGTAGCTAACACTTCCGTTCCTTAACCATTCGATCCTTCGTCTTGAGTGACTAGAAATCGTGTCGTTCCTCCCCCTCCGGCGTTTTTGCACATATCTGCATATGGTGAAAACAAGAGAGTTGCATGAGGTATGAAATGATGGTAAGGGTTTCGGGTATGGTACCAACTATTGATGAGTTGGCCGTTCGGGAACAACAAGGGAGTGTGTAAAAATAGAAGAAGATGTCCCGAATGTTCTGGCTTTTTCGTTGAATGTTTACATCTGTTGACAAGGAAATTAATAGTTAGTTAAAAGTCCAATAAAAATAGAGCTAGTGTATTCCTTCCCCTGAAGTCTCTATAGATCGGCATTCTCCAGGATTTCGCATCTCTGGCTTTCTAGCTACTGCCTAGTCTAGTACTAAAGCTTGAAAGATCTGTCACTAGAAATAGCGTAGAAGCACACTGGTCGAATATCATCCTTGGTTTTGCGTCATAATCCCTAAAACCATATTATATATATCGAAATACATCATTTTTAGTTCTTAAAAGAAAAAGACTCAAATAAAAACCAAAACAAAAGCAAAGTCATTAGTACGAACTCCCCCCAGACTTAAATCACACTATCCCCAGTGTAAAATAGTGGTGACAGGTCGGGAATGACTGCAGTAAATGAAAGATAAAGCATAAATTAAAATAAAGGATAGGAGTGGAATAGATGGAACCAGGCTTGTAAGCAGGAAGAGTGTTGGCCGAGACGCGAAGTCTTCAAGGCATCTGAACTCAGGGTCTAAAGGTCGCCATCTATGTGTCCTATCTCTCGAAGCTGTCGCGCCATCTTCTCAAGCATCTCGTTCTGGCGTGCTAGTTGTTGGGGTCGGTTTCCACCCATGCGAGATCAATCGAGAAAATGGCTGAGTATGGAAACAATTCTCGACCGCACAAAATGTGTACGAGGCGAGGCCAGACACCTCGGCGCACAATTTGTGCACGAGGCTAAGTCAAGCACATCGGTGCACAGTTTGTGCACGAGGCCAAGTCAAGCACCTCGGCGCACATTTTGTGCACGAGGCCAAGTCGGGCGCCTCGGCGCACCTTTTGCGCACGAGGCCGAGCTAAAACATCTCGGTGCATGGAGTATGCACAAATCGTGCAGAACCCGAGCCGAAGCGAATGCGCACGAACTGTGCACGAGCCGAACTGAATCATACCGTGTACGACTCGTGCACGAGCCGAACCGATGTTCCCCTTTTGGTAACCCGAGCAGGAGGCCCACGAAGCCGTCTGAGCCCAAGACAAAGCACGAGGCCGAGCTCAGAATGGATCGTTATGCAAGTGGGCCGAGCCCAGTTCCACGAAGAAGCCCGAGACCAAGGAAGCCCTAGAAGACGAAGCTTCGTGGAAGGGAGCGCCGCGAAGGGGAGATAGAGAGAATCTACGAGAAGATCTGCTGAGATCCTAACCTAGGTTCTTAGCCAATATGTATAAATATGATCATAAGTTCATTGAAGAGGGATCCGCGCTTAACCTAGCAAAAACACTTGTACCCAAAAAGCTTATCGCAGCAAATCTAATAAAACCCCATCTTTGGATCTTTGTTTCGGTTTTAAACCTAGAATCTTTGCGTCCTCTTTTGAATTGATTAACAGGTAATCTATTGTGCGAGATCCAGCATGCACAATTTGGCGCTAGAAGGAGTGGGTAAGAATTCACACACCGAAGACCGACGCGAACCAGATCCAAAAAGATGACCACCGGAGCGACCGACGCTGACAACACCGCCGCAGCAGGAAACATCACCGGCGGCACCGAAGTGAATCCTACGGTGGGAGACGGGACCCTCGACGCTATCCAACCGACGCCGGTGCAACCCGAGGCGATCTCTGCGTCCCTAGCAGAGATGAAGGCCATGATGATTGCGCTGGCAAATAAGACAGCGGAGCAAGGCAAGACTCTCGAGAACCTCACGACGGAGAGCCGAGCCCAAAGTCGGCGAATCGGCAGCCTAACACCCATGATGAATCCATCAACCAGGGTTAGACGGCTCGGCCTCAACCCGACAGTGCTCAACTTCGCGACTCCGGGAGCGAACAACAGCCGAGCGGGAGGCTCGGGAACTTTCCAAACGCAGCCCCTCTCCGGAGAACGAACTCCCGCAGCCACGAGGCCCAACATCACCGAACCACCGCGTCTGGTCCGAAGAGGAGCCCCCGAGCGAGATCAGCAGCTTGGCGGAGCCCTAAGCGAACCCACTAATGGCTCGGCGGCTACAACAGGAACTGGGGAAGAGCGAGCCGATGCAACAACGTCACAACCAGATGAGGTGACCATCACCGCGACACGACAAGATGGGGGTTCGGGACTCAGCCCCGACTCGGAGCAAGACCAAGATTTAGCCGAGGAGGAAGAAAACCTCATGTGGGACGAGCAAGCATATCATCAAGACGAGCCCCGAAGGACAAACCGAGGCAGGCCTACCGAACCCAACTCGGCGAGCCGATGCAACGCCCTTGACGAAATCCGAGCTGATTTGGCTCGGGCGAACGCGGAGGTGAAGGCTATGCGATCGCAGGTGCACAAGGCGACGAGCGCAGCACCCGAGATTGACTTGATGCTAGAGGAAGCCTAGATGACGCCATTCACAGCAAGGATTATGGAGACGAGAGTGTCCGACCCTGGGAAAATCCGCCTCCCGACTTACGAGGGATCGACGGATCCAAAAGAACATATCATAGCGTTTCGTACGGCGATGGCACGATCCAACCTCAGAGAAAGCGAGCGAGACGCAGGATATTGCCTTCTGTTTGTCGAGAATCTCCGAGGACCGGCCCTCGAATGGTTCTCCAGACTCGAGCGCAATTCTATCGGCAATTTCAAAGATCTCTGCAACGAGTTCATGAAGCAATACTCCATGTTCATGAACCGAGGCGTGTCAGACGCCGACCTCTGGACACTATGTCAAGGACCGACCGAACCTTTAAGAACTTTCATGGGACGTTTCAAAGCAGTAATGTCGAAAGTCGGCGACGTGAGCGACAAAGGAGCTCTCCAAGCATTAAAGAAATCTGTGTGGTACAAATCAGATTTCTGAAAAGAGATTGGGCGCAACAAACCCCAATCCATCCAGGACGCCATGCATCGGGCGTCGGATTTCATACTCGAAGAGGAGGAGTTCCGGATCCTCGACCAACGCTTCGGACCAACGAAATCGGCAAACAAAAATCAAGTGGTGCCGAGCCAACCAAGCCACTCGAAGAATCGCTCGAACAACGCCTATGTCCATCACGAGGGACCAAACTTCAGCGGAGCGCACAACTATCAGATTAGCACCGAGCAAGGAGCCGGGCGAGGTCGAGGAAGAACAAACTGAAACACATGGACTAGGAATCCGAGCTCGTACAACGAAAAGGCCTACTGCGAAATCCACAAAACCTACGGACATCTCACGGCCAACTGCCGAAGTCTGGGAGATAAGCTAAGGGCAAAATTCTTGGCCGGAGAGCTCGGCAATTCAATCAGCTTGAAGGACCTCGAGCAGGAGAAGCCGGTCGAAGTCGCGCAGGAAGAACAACCCGACCCGGCGGCCCGCCGAAGCGAGGAAGAAGAAACAATAACGCTTCGGACTCCGGTGGCCCGCGCCAGAGGATAAACATGATCATGGGAGGATCAGAGTACTGCAGAGACACGGTGTCCGCGATAAAAGTCTTCCAACGAAAAGCCGAAGCCAAAATAAACTGGTCCGTACCAAGCAGAAATCCCAATGATACCATCACATTCGAAGAAAGAGAAACGACGGGCATAGACAGACCGCATAACGACCCCCTGGTGATCGAACTCATTGTGAAGGATCACGAAGTAGCCCGAGTCCTAATTGATACCGGAAGTTCGGTAGACGTCATATTCCGCGAAACTTTGGCGAAAATGGGAATCGACACGTCCGAAATAATACCTATTCCAAGTCCGTTGACCGGTTTCTCGGGAGAAACGACTATGACGATCAGAACGATCAGACTACCAGTCCTGGCGGAAGATGTCACTAAGATCGTCAACTTCTCGGTAACCGAAGGTCCCCCGGTGTACAACATTATCATGGGAACTCCGTGGATTAATTCGATGAGAGCCGTGGTCTCGACCTATCACCTCTGTTTGAAATTCCCCGGGACCAACGGGATCCGAACCATCTGGGGAAGTCAGAAGGAGTCACGAATATGCTTCATGACAGAGCACAAGCTGAGGAACCCCAAAACCGAGGCGAAAGGGGAGACCATCCGTAAAAAAATCAAAACCAACCGAGAAGCGAAGGTCGGGACAAAAAAACTCTTGTAGCAATTACAGAAGGCCGAGCAAGCCGATGACAATCAGCCGCGATGTGCCCCGGTGATATCTATATGCTTAGACAACGAAAAACCGGAGAGATGCGTAGAAGTGGGAGCCGAGCTAGACGACGCGATCAAAACCGAGCTGATCGACTTTTTGAAAAAGAACATCGACACTTTCGCTTGGGCCGCGGAGGACATGCCCGGGATCGACATCAACGTCACATGCCACGAGCTCAATGTGGATCCGACGTTCAAACCAGTGAAGCAAAAGAGAAGAAAACTCGGACTCGAGCGAGCTAAAGAGAAGAAAACTCGGAGTTGATATATCATGGCAAGCAAAGGCTAAGTGAATGACGAAGTGGACAGACTGCTCAAAGTCGGATCCATCACCGAGGCAAAATATCCAGATTGGCTCGCAAATCCGGTAGTGGTAAAAAAGAAAAATGGAAAATGGCGTATTTGCGTCGACTTTACCGACCTGAACAAAGCATGTCCGAAGGAAAGTTTCCCTCTCCCCCACATTGATCGGCTCGTCGAGGCGACCGCAGGAAACAAGCTCCTCTCGTTTATGGATGCTTTTTCTGGGTATAATCAGATCTTGATGAACCCCGACGACCAAGAAAAAACAGCATTCATAACCGGCCGAGGTATTTACTGTTACAAAGTGATGCTGTTCGGATTGAAGAACGCTGGAGCTACGTATCAGCGATTGGTCAATAAAATGTTCGCCGACCAACTGGGAAAAACGATGGAGGTATACATCGATGATATGCTGGTGAAGTCGCTGGAAGTAGGCGACCACATCACCCATCTGACGGAATGCTTCGAACGGCTGAACCATCACAACATGAAGCTCAATCCAGCGAAATGCAGATTCGCAGTAACATCAGGGGAATTCCTCGGGTATCTGGTTACGAGCCGTGGAATCGAGGCAAATTCAAAGCAGATCGATGCGTTAATCCAATGGCCTTGCCCAGGAACAAACGAGAAGTACAACGGCTAACAGGACGCGTCGCCGCCCTAAATCGTTTCATCTCGAGATCAACCGACAAGTGTCTAGCTTTCTATGACACACTCCGAGGCAACAAGAAGTTCGAATGGACGGAAAGGTGCGAGGCAGCCTTCCAAGAGCTAAAGCAGTACCTAGCAACTCCACCCGTGCTCGCAAAGCCAGTGGAAGGAGAACCCCTGTACCTATACATCGCCGTTTCGACTACCGCAGTCAGCGGAGTACTTGTCCGAGAAGAACGAGGGGAGCAAAACCCGATCTTCTACGTAAGCCAAACACTAGCAGATGCAGAAACGAGATACTCGCAGATGGAGAAGTTGGCACTCGCTGTGGTGATGTCCGCACGGAAACTCAGACCGTATATTCAATCACATTCCATCGTGGTCCTGACGTCTTTCCCACTACGAGCCATACTGCATAGCCCAAGCCAATCCGGAAGGTTAGCAAAATGGGCAATTGAGCTCAGCCAATACGATATCGAATATCGGAGCAAGACCTGCGCCAAGTCCCAAGTCCTCGCTGACTTCCTGATAGAGCTTTCGATCGACGGAACGGACGAACTGACCGAAGATTCCACATGGGTACTTCACGTAGACGGCTCGTCGTCAAGACAGGGCTCGGGAATTGGGATTCGCCTGACATCTCCGAACGGCGAAGTCTTAGAGCAATCCTTCAGGCTGGCCTTCCACGCTTCTAACAACGAGGCCGAATACGAGGTTTTGATCGTGGGACTCAGGCTAGCGCGGGGAAACAAGGTTCAAAAAATTCGGGCCTTCTGCGATTCTCAGCTCGTTGCTAACCAATTCAACGGAGAGTACACGGCAAGAGACGATAGGATGGAGGCATACTTAAGCGTGGTCCAAAGACTTTCAAAAGAATTTAAAGAGTTCAAGCTAACGCGACTTCCTCGAGGCGAAAACGCTCAAGCCGATGCATTGGCGGCCCTCGCCTCGTCATCCGACCCCGGCCTCAAACGGGTAATCCCAGTAGAATTCATCGAACGACCTAGCATCGAAAGTTCTGAGACCGTCAACTTGATCGAACCAGCCGAAGATCTTGAGGAGCCCGGCGACAAACAAGAAACGGTCATAACTAAAGAAGACCAGTGGAATGAATACGGATGCGACCAAGAATGGATGGGAGTGATCCGAACTTACATAATGGATGGAGAAGTCCCCGCCGACAAATGGGCAGCTCGCAAACTAAAGGCCCAGGCAGCTCGATACATCCTACTCGATGGAGAAGTCTTCAAATGGCAATTCTCGGGACCACTAATGACTTGCGTGTAAGGAAAAGAAGCACGTAGAGTAATGGAGGAAATTCATGGAGGATCCTGCGGAAATCATAGCGGCGGAAAGTCTCTAGTAATAAAGATAAAACGTCACGGGTATTACTGGCCAACCATGGTGAAAGACTGCGAATTTTTTTCGCGGAAGTGTGAAAAATGTCAACGCCACACCCCGACGATTCATCAGCCCACCGAGCTACTCTCCTAATTCTCGTCACCCTACCCATTCATGCGATGGTCAATGAACATCGTCGGCCCGCTGCATCCTTCCAAGCAGAAGAGATTCCTGCTAGTTTTTACGGATTACTTCTCAAAATGGGTCGAAGCAGATTCTTTCGCCAGCATCAAGGACGTCCAAGTCGAGAACTTCGTCTGGAAGAACATCATCTGCCGACATGGAGTCCCGTACGAAATCGTAACTGACAGACTGAGTAAATCGACGCCTAGATATCCACAAGGCAACGGGCAGGCTGAGGCAACGAACAAGACGATACTTGACGGATTGAAAAAACGCCTCGATGCCAAGAAGGGAAGATGGGCGGAAGAACTTGAAGGAGTCCTATGGTCGCATCGGACAACCCCGAGGCGAGCCACTTGCGAGACACCGTTCGCACTCGTCTATGGAACGGAATGCGTCATCCCCTCCGAAGTGGAGTTTCCGGAAGTACGACGACGACTCCTTCCGGGACAAGAAGGTCTCAATCACCTTATGCTCTTAGACGAAGAAGACCTAATCAACGAAAGACGCGACCAAGCACTCATTCGCATTCAAAATTACCAGCAAGCTACCGCGAAGTATTACAACTCCAACGTCAAAAGTCGGAGATTTCACGAAGGAGAGCTGGTCCTCCGCAAAGTCTTTCAAAATACGGCAGAACGGAACGCTGGAAAACTGGGAGCTAACTGGGAAGGACCGTATCGCATAACCAAGGTGGTCCGTCCAGGAGTATACGAACTCGCCAACCAGTCGACAGACGCTTCGGTGCCAAGATCATGGAATGCGATGCATCTGAAGAAGTACTACTTCTAAGTAACTCATCACAAAAAAAAAAACGAACTACGGGGCGGTTTGATCCTCGAAAGGGGTACGTAGGCAACTCGTCTCATGACGAGTATATTCATATACTCCCACGCTATGTAAACCAAAAATATTCTTGAATAAAAGTTTACTTAGCTCTTTCCACCAACTCTTATCACTTCGTTTACTGTTGGCCACAGTATACGAACACTTAACATCCCAAACGGGATCTCAACCTTCACATTCATCACGAATTATAGGTTCTCTACATCCTTCACGGATCCAAGAGCGCTATATAAATTCAAGTCGAGTTTACCTCGATTCAATCTCTATTGGGTATACCCCGAGAAAGATTCTAATGGCTGTTCTCGATACGAGCTCGCATATCGTCAAAACATGTGAGTCCTAACTAAGAGAACACGGAAACCCCAACTCTCACTTAA
>JAHZTW010000001.1:391210055-391224832 GCA_020283515.1 Alliaria petiolata
TTTCGGATATTCATAGGACCCTTTTAAACTTATAATACCCATTTGGATTTACTAATGAGTTAGAGTTTTGATTTCTTCAACGAAATGAGTAACAAGTAATAGATGCTTCTCGTTCTACTTTTAAGAGCTCCAATGACTATTTCTAGTCTAGTTACTCCATTTTGTTTCTATGACTCATTAAAAGTCCGTTTTAAGCATTTTCGGCTATAAACATCTGTTTCTGATATTTATAGGACCCTTTTAAACTTATAATCCCCATTTGGACTTACTGGTGAGTAGAGATTTGGTTTCCTCAACGGAATGAGTAACAAGTAATAGATGCTTCTCGTTCTACTATTTAGAGCCCCAAATGACTATTTCTAGTCTAGTTAATCCATTTTGTTTCTATGACTCATTAAAAGTTCGTTTTAAGCATTTTCGGCTATAAACATCTGTTTCCGATATTCATAGGACCCTTTTAAACTGATAATCCCCATTTGGACTTACTGGTGAGTAGAGATTTGTTTTCCTCAATGGAACAAGTAACATGTAATAGATGCTTCTCGTTCTTCTATTAAAAGCCCCAAATGACTATTTCTAGTCTAGTTAATCCATTTTGTTTCTATGACTCATTAAAAGTCTATTTTAAGCATTTTCGGATATATACATCTGTTTCGGATATTCATAGGACCCTTTTAAACTTATAATACCCATTTGGACTTACTCATGAGTTAGAGTTTTGATTTCTTCAACGGAATGAGTAACAAGTAATAGATGCTTCTCGTTCTACTATTAAGAGCTCCAATGACTATTTCTAGTCTAGTTACTCCATTTTGTTTCTATGACTCATTGAAAGTCCGTTTTAAGCATTTTCAGCTATAAACATCTGTTTCGGATTGATGAGGACATCGATTCAGTTCAGGAGATTAAAGAGAAGCTTCCTACCATGAGAGATCCACCAAGGACAAGATCCGGTACAAGAAGACTTCAAGAAGAGTTTAACAAAGTTGCCAACACTTTAATGAATAAGCAATAGCTTGAGGACATCACTGAGAAGCTGGACAAGCTCGCTATACATGAGGATCAAGACAAGCAGGACGCTAATACACATTCAAAGGAGATAGCATATGACGGTCCAAGCTTATACTATGATTCCTATGCTCATGAATGGCCGGTTATATCAAAGAGCGAAGGAGTTTCCATTTTTACTATCTCGCCAACTTAAGCCTAAGGTATGTGTTTCATTTCATTTCCTTATGATTATTTGGTCTAATAAAACTTTGGTTTATTTCTGTTTAAGTTTATTTACATTTTATTAGAGTAAGGCATATGTTAGCCATTTATTTACATTTCTATCTTAGAGTAAGGCATTGTTGGCCGAATCATTTCAGTAGCATAGTCTATGTATTTTGTTTCAAAGACCCCTAGAAGGGCATAGCTGTTTGGACCACTATATAAGGTCCCCTCTCACAGCAGTGTATAATTTACACTAGATCAATAAAGCACAAGCATTCTGTCTTACAGAAAAACACTTAGCCGCCTCCTAAAATCCTTTCTTGTTCTTTGTGTGTGATTCACTTAGAGCCTGAGAGTTGTCTTATCAAAGCTTAGATCCATAAAGCTTTGTGGCGACATCAATCCCCTATTACTAAACACCATTCCATCCCTTGATCCCTTCTGAAAGAGTTCTCGAACCAGCAGGAAGGATTCCATCTCATTCCCCATCGATCCATCATTTGATCTTGCAGAAAGAGTTTTCAAACCAGCTGCTTGATTTCACAGATTCACCATCTCTGTAAGAACATACCCCCTTGTTCTTACATCATCTGGTATCAGAGCTTAGGCTCCAAGTCAGGTGAATATATCCCTTTTACATCTGTTTTTGTTTCTGCATTTTTATTTTTGTGTTCTTCATTTCCAGAAAATCAAAAATATATCTAGTTGTTTCTGATTTGTTTGATTTGCTTCTGCATCATTCTGATTTCATAAAAACTAAAAAAAAAAAGTAGATCTAGTCCCTGTTGCATTTGCGTGTCATTCATTATATCATATAGCTTTCTGTTTAAGTTTTCTTTGCATGAAAATCAAAAAAAAAAAGTTTTTCATTTTTTTTCATCGTTCTTATTCTGATGAGGACATCCAAGTGGAACCAGACTTAACTGAGCCACAACTTCAAGATACTAAAGAGGTGGAATTACCAACTGGAGTTATTACACGGCAAAGAGCAAGAAACAAAAGTTTGATCAAGCCATAGCACAAGCCTTTGAACAAAACGCTCAAGAGAAGCCACCAGAAACTCATTGGACCGGGCTATGTGAAGCAGCTCAGGGATCCAAGGAAACAAACCTCAAGAAGATGAGCGAATGGCCCATGTTAACAAGACAAGCCCAACTCAATGTTTTCACGGTTTCACTCCAAGAACCAGAAGCTTGAAGGCCGTCCACATTCATAGTCAAACCACGCCAAGTTAGCTAAGGTAAGTGTTTAATTCATTTCAATATGGTTTTGACTAATGATCTTTTGTTTTTTCCTTCTTTGTTTCTTTGAATTCAAATCCGCTTAAGTCTAGTTTTCATTTCAATGCACTTTTGTATTTTTGGTTATGCATTTATGTATTTTCCATTTCTTTCTTTGGGGCTGAAGAACCATTATATAAGGTTCCACTGCAGCTTGTTGTCCGAATTACCTTTGATTTTTAATAAAGATAGAACTTTCTTCATACTTGAGTTTTCTGAGCAAAACTTGTCTTTCTCTAGCCTAAGTCGAGACAAGCACCTCCTTAGCCTGAGAAACAGTGTTGTATCACAAGTCCCTCCATAGCTTGTATGGTGCACTTCATTCCCCAATTACATATCACGCTTGATCATCCCCCACAGATCCATTCTCTTCGAGTTTCTCAGTCCCTGAATCACAACATCATCCACCATCATCAACTAATCACTATAGCCTCGAGTTTCTCTGATGTAAGCATCAATGCTAATACATCAGTACTTGACAAGGAGCACGGAACCAGGTGGCCTGAAGAGGAGAACATGAAGGAATTAAGCAACAAAACGACTTGGCGTGGAATCTTGACTCAGCCAGGAAGCTCGTCGAATTGGTTTCACATCAATATCGGTTCTGGTTTGAAAGTTATACAAGTTGCAAGACAGAGGATCTTCGACTTGCCTTATATGGAAGCATTCACACTTGGGTCAATAACTCTCAAACGGGTATATTCTCATTGCTGCTGCGTTTTGGTGACTTATTCAGTGAATCTAGACGTTCCAAGAAATCACACATTCACACCCAAGCTCTCAAGACTCAAGCATTATCACAACTTTCCCCATTTANACACATTGGACCGGGCTATGTGAAGCAGCTCAGGGATCCAAGGAAACAAACCTCAAGAAGATGAGCGAATGGCCCATGTTAACAAGACAAGCCCAACTCAATGTTTTCACGGTTTCACTCCAAGAACCAGAAGCTTGAAGGCCGTCCACATTCATAGTCAAACCACGCCAAGTTAGCTAAGGTAAGTGTTTAATTCATTTCAATATGGTTTTGACTAATGATCTTTTGTTTTTTCCTTCTTTGTTTCTTTGAATTCAAATCCGCTTAAGTCTAGTTTTCATTTCAATGCACTTTTGTATTTTTGGTTATGCATTTATGTATTTTCCATTTCTTTCTTTGGGGCTGAAGAACCATTATATAAGGTTCCACTGCAGCTTGTTGTCCGAATTACCTTTGATTTTTAATAAAGATAGAACTTTCTTCATACTTGAGTTTTCTGAGCAAAACTTGTCTTTCTCTAGCCTAAGTCGAGACAAGCACCTCCTTAGCCTGAGAAACAGTGTTGTATCACAAGTCCCTCCATAGCTTGTATGGTGCACTTCATTCCCCAATTACATATCACGCTTGATCATCCCCCACAGATCCATTCTCTTCGAGTTTCTCAGTCCCTGAATCACAACATCATCCACCATCATCAACTAATCACTATAGCCTCGAGTTTCTCTGATGTAAGCATCAATGCTAATACATCAGTACTTGACAAGGAGCACGGAACCAGGTGGCCTGAAGAGGAGAACATGAAGGAATTAAGCAACAAAACGACTTGGCGTGGAATCTTGACTCAGCCAGGAAGCTCGTCGAATTGGTTTCACATCAATATCGGTTCTGGTTTGAAAGTTATACAAGTTGCAAGACAGAGGATCTTCGACTTGCCTTATATGGAAGCATTCACACTTGGGTCAATAACTCTCAAACGGTTATATTCTCATTGCTGCTGCGTTTTGGTGACTTATTCAGTGAATCTAGACGTTCCAAGAAATCACACATTCACACCCAAGCTCTCAAGACTCAAGCATTATCACAACTTTCCCCATTTAGCAGATTTCCTCATCAAGTCTCCAACAACTCTTTACATTTAATTTTTGTGATTTCTTTTCTTGTTTTAGCTTCTTAGGACCGTTTTGTTTGAGCCTATAAAAGCTCATTTCATTCTTTATTTGTATTCACCCATGAATTAAAGAAATTAAAACCCCTTTTGTTTTGTTTACAAAGAAAGTTCTTTGCAACTAAACTTGTTCCTGCTTTTCTTCTAAGTGTTGTGGAATCAGCCTTGAAGGATTGTGTAGAAGCTCCTCTCTCTTGCGTGGATTTGCCCTTGAGAAAGAAGATTCTAAACTCTTGGTGTTTGGAGTTCAAGCATCAAACCAGTTTATCAACTCATCAAACCATTCCTCCATCATCTCGGCTTAAGCAACGATTTCAGAGGCAATCAGATTTGGATCATTTCCAGTCTTGTGTCATTCTCGGTTATATTGATCCACACTTGGTCAGATCCACCGAAGCTTTGATCTGGAGATCATATAAGTCGAGTGAAAGCTCGTGCTTGTATCATTTTTGGTATCAGAGCTGAAGTTCCTTCAGCCAGGTTGTCTCTATCCATCCTTATTTCCTTTTTGTTTCATTGGATTTATAGATCTACTTTTGTTTTCATTCATAGGCAAAAAAAATATATATATATATATATATTCATACATCGACATCATTCTGTTTGCATCTAGATCTGTTTCATTTCATTACTTGAATCTGTTTCTGCTTTGCTCATAGCATTTTCGTGGCATCTAGTCTCTTTAAGCAATCGTTTTTCATCTTGTTTCATCCGATCTATCATTTAAAAAAAAACATTTGTGGATTCTTTGTTCATCATATTGTTCATCTTTGTCCGAGCATTTTAGTAGCTTTGATCCGATTTTTCTAGCATTTGGTTTAATTCAATTGTTTGCATTTATAAAAAAAAATATAAAAAGAAAGTTCCTTTCTTGTACTTTTGGCGTTTGAATTTGAGTTATTACTAGTCTACTTGCCGTTTCTGTTTTAAAACCCCACATTAACTATCTCTTCTTCTTTGTTTGAATAAACCAGTAGAGCCACCATGGGAGAAGAAGCTAATACTACTCAAGATGATGCGAGCCTTATGATGTCTATGATCAGGGAAGAGTTTCGGCTCTTCAGGGAAGAGATGAATGGACGGCTTGACCGTGTGGAGCAAGCTCCCCGAGCACCAATGCAACTCATTCCGAATGTTGGAAACCTCGGCACCAACACAGCTTCTGCATCCAATCCTTCCACCAGAAACACCACCGGTTACAATGGGATTCGCATCAATGAGCCTCTTGCCCCCAATAACAGAGATGCTGACTTGCGACCAGTAGAGGATCCTGACCCTCCATACCGACCAAACAGAGCACCAAGGAGGCGTCAGCCCCCACCAGACTATGAAGATACTGAAGAAGAAGAGTATGCTCCTCTTGATGATCCTCCAAATCGGCAGTACAGAGACCAGAGAAGGCGACAACAACCAGTAGACTATGGTGACGGTGAAGAAGAAGACTATGCGCCCCCTGCTAGACAACACCAGCATCATATCAAGCTGAATGCACCAAGTTTTGCTGGAAAAGTTGATCCAGAGGCTTACATTGATTGGGAAAAGCGAATGGATCATATCTTTGATTACTACAATCATCCTGGACCCAAGAGAGTAGCACTTGCAGTAGCTCAACTCACTCGCAATGCGCTTATATGGTGGGATAGAGTTATGTCAGATAGAAAGAGGAACCGTTTGAGTGCTATAGAGTCATGGCTTGACATGAAAGATATGATGAGGCAGAGATACATTCCTCCTCATTTCCACAGAGATTTACAGAGGAAGTTTCGTACTCTCAGGAAAGGAACAAGGACAATAGAGGAATATTATGAAGAGTTTGAGAGGCTGAGAAATCGCTTGGAGCTAAATGATGATGAAGAAGCTCTTATGGCACAATTCATAGATGGATTACTAGAAAGAATCAGCCGCAAAGTGGAGAGACAAGTGTATCAAGACTTCAAAGATCTCTTTCACCTATCCATACAAGCTGAGCAGCACATCAAGAGGAAGTCTATCAACACCAGAAGCAAGCCTCAAACTCCCTGGACACCAAAGGCAAGCAAACCTATAGACAAAGGCAAAGGCATAGAGATTGATTCTCGGTACAAAGGGAAGTCTACAGAGCCTAGCAGAGACACCAGGACCGAAGCAAGCAAGTCTGCTGCTCCTCAACGTGCCAGAGACATCACCTGTTTCAAGTGCAGAGGCAGAGGTCATATGGCTAGGGAATGCCCAAACCAGAGAGTAATGCTTATAACAGAATCAGGCGATTATGAGTCTCAAGATGAGGGAGAAGATGAGCCTCTAGGAGAGTATGGAGACATAGAGTATCCTGATTCTGGAGAGATCCTTGTTACTAGGCGAGTGTTAAGTGCCATGGTGGAGCCTGCTGAGCTTATACAGAGAGAGAACATCTTCCATACTCGCTGCACCATAAAGGGGAAGGTATGTAATCTCATTATTGATGGTGGGTCTTGCACAAATGTTGCTAGTGCTTACATGGTAGATAAGTTAGGCCTTGAAAGAACTAAGCATCCACGCCCCTATAGACTAAGATGGTTAGATGACAAAGTTGAGCTTAAAATCAGTGATCAAGTAACTATACCATTTAGTGTAGGTAAATATCAAGATGAGATAATCTGTGATGTAGTTCCTATGCAAGCTGGGCATTTGCTATTAGGTAGGCCTTGGCAATTTGATAAAGAAACTAAGCATGATGGCAGGACTAATATGTATACTTTTATGCATGATAAGCGCAAGATTAGCTTAGCACCATTGTCACCATCTCAAGTTCATGATTTACAGCTGCAAATGGCAAAAGAGAAAGAAATTAGTTCTAAGTCTAATTTTCTTATTCAGCCTAGTCATGTCAGGAAAGCTTATGCTTCTAAACACACAATGCTACTAATGATCTTTAAGGAGGTTTTGAGCGCAGGTTTTTCAGCATTAGACTTACCACCAGAAATCATTAAGCTACTTGAAGTATTCAAAGATGTGTTTCCAGAAGAGTTACCTGAGGGATTACCACCATTGAGGGGAATAGAGCATCAAATAGATTTCATACCAGGAGCTGCTCTACCCAACAAACCTGCATACAGAATGAGCCCAGAAGAATCAAAAGAGTTAGAAAAGCAAGTAAAGGAGCTACTAGACAGAGGATACGTGAGGGAAAGCCTCAGTCCCTGTGCAGTTCCAGTACTACTGGTACCTAAGAAGGATGGTACTTGGAGGATGTGTGTGGATTGTAGAGCAATCAACAATATCACCATCAAATACAGACATCCAATACCCAGGTTAGATGATATGCTTGATGAGTTAAGTGGAGCTAACTTGTTTTCTAAAATAGATTTAAAGAGTGGATATCATCAAGTGAGGATGAAAGAAGGAGATGAATGGAAGACTGCTTTCAAAACCAAGCAAGGGCTCTATGAATGGATGGTGATGCCATTCGGCCTTACTAATGCCCCCAGCACTTTTATGCGCCTAATGAATCAAGTTCTTAGGGCATACATCAGTAAGTTTGTTGTTGTATACTTTGATGATATTTTAATTTACAGCAAATGTTTATCTGATCATATCACACATCTTGAGCTTGTTTTAAAGACACTTCGCCAAGAAGGACTTTATGCAAACTTAAAGAAGTGTGCATTCTGCACTGATAAGTTGGTTTTCCTAGGTTTTATTGTGAGTTCGCAGGGCTTACAGGTTGATGAAGAGAAAGTTAAAGCTATCAAAGAATGGCCAGCACCAACTAATATCAGTCAAGTGAGAAGCTTCCACGGTTTAGCTAGCTTCTACAGGAGGTTTGTAAGAGATTTCAGCAGCATAGCAGCACCTCTCACGGCAGTAGTAAAGAAAAGTGTTGGATTCAGTTGGGGAGAAGCTCAGCAGAATGCCTTTGATTTGTTAAAGGAGAAACTAATCAATGCGCCTGTCTTGGTGCTACCAGATTTCAACAAGACCTTTGAGGTGGAGTGTGATGCTTCTGGCATTGGAATAGGAGCAGTACTAACTCAAGAGAAGAAGCCAGTAGCCTATTTCAGTGAGAAGTTGGGAGGAGCTACACTTAACTATCCAACATATGATAAGGAGTTATATGCGCTTGTTAGAGCATTGGAGACTTGGCAACACTATCTGATGTCAAGGGAGTTTGTAGTGCATACTGATCATGAGACATTGAAGCATCTCAGAGGGCAGACACATCTCAAGAGGAGACATGCAAGATGGATGGAGTATATAGAGACCTTTCCTTACATTATCAAGTACAAGAAAGGGAAAGAGAACATTGTAGCAGATGCATTATCAAGGAGGCACACGCTTATTACAACTATGGAGAGCAAAGTTATGGGATTTGAATACATTAAGGACTTGTATTCTGAAGATGCAGAATTAAAAGAAGCCTACAGTGAGAGCAGCAAAGGAGCTTATGGGAAGTTCTATATCTATGAAGGGTTTCTGTTCAGAGAGAAGAGACTTTGCATTCCTCAATGCTCTTTGAGAGATCTTATAGTAAGAGAAGCTCATGGAGGAGGGCTTATGGGACACTTTGGAGTAGACAAGACGCTGGCAGTGGTTAAAGAACACTTCTATTGGCCACACTTGAAGAAGACAGTGGAAGCTCATTGCGCCAGATGCATTGTATGCAAGAAAGCTAAGTCTAGAGTTCATCCACACGGCCTATACATGCCTCTGCCGATTCCTACAGCCCCTTGGGTGGACATTTCCATGGACTTTGTGCTTGGATTACCCAAAATCCATCACAAGGACTCCATCTTTGTTGTGGTAGACAGATTCTCCAAGATGGTGCATTTCATTCCTTGTGCAAAGGTGAATGATGCTTCTCAAACAGCAGACCTATTCTTTAAAGAGGTGGTACGTTTACATGGGATTCCAAGGACTATAGTATCTGATCGAGACAGCAAGTTCTTAAGCCACTTCTGGAGAACTTTGTGGAAGAAGCTGGGCACCAAACTCTTGTTTTCTACCACTTGTCATCCTCAAACAGATGGGCAGACAGAGGTAGTTAACAGAACATTATCAGCATTGCTAAGGGCTACCATTGGGAAGAACCTGAAGAACTGGCTGGAATGCTTACCATTCATTGAGTTTGCCTACAACAGAGCACAACATTCAGCTACAAAGATGTCTCCATTCGAGGTTGTGTATGGATTCAATCCGGCAACACCCTTGGACCTCACTCCTCTGCCACCAGCTGAAGCCGTGAGCTTAAATGGAGAAAAGAAAGCTGAATTCATCAAGAAACTTCACCAGAAAGCAAGAGAGAACTTAGAAAGGAAGACAGAGCAGTATGTGAAACAAGCTAACAAGGGACGCAAAGAAGTCATCTTTGAACCAGGAGAATGGGTTTGGCTACACATGAGGCAAGAGAGGTTCCCAAACCAGAGGAGTTCCAAGCTCAAACCACGTGGAGATGGCCCTTTCAGAGTTCTAGAGAAGATCAACAACAATGCCTACAAGCTGGAGCTGCCAGGTGAGTTTAATGTTTCTTCTACTTTTAATGTTTCTGATCTTGCTCCTTATTATGCAGATGATCCAGTTTTGAGGTCAAAACCTCTTCAAGAAGGAGGGAATGATGTGGACATCCAAGCAGAACCAGACTTGACCGAACCTCAACTGCAAGAGACTCAAGAAGTAGAGCTACCAGCTACGCACACGGGAGCTATAACAAGACAGAGGGCAAGAGCTCTACAGCACAAGTATGATCAAGCCATAGCTAAAGTCATCCAAGAAGCTGATCAAGAGAAGCCACAAGACTTACATTGGAGTGGGCTTTGTGAAGAAATGCAAGGAACAAAGAAACCAAGTCTCATAAAGCTAAGCGAATGGCCCATGATATCAAGACAAGCCCATGCTAATCTCTTCACGGTTTCATTGCAAGAACCTGGAGCCTAAGCATGGTCTACATTCATTCAGCCCCTAGTCAAACCGCGTCTAAGCATGTAAGGTAAGTTTTTGAATTCACTTCAATATGGTTTTGACTAATGATTTTATGGTTTTCTTTCTTTGTTTCATTTCTGCACCAGAATAGCTTTTCTTTTAATGCACTTATGTATTTTTTATTTTCACTTTTGTATTTTTATTTTCTTTTTTACCTAAGCTGAAGAACCATATATAAGGTTCCCCTGCAGCCTTGTAATTTTTTCACCTTGATTTTTAATAAAAATTGGCAGTTCTTCTAAACCTTAAGATTTCTGGCAAAATCTGTTCTTCTCTAGCAAAGTTGAGACCAGCACCTCCTTGGCTTGAGATTTCGTGTTGTATCACAAGTTCCTCCATAGCTTGTGTGGTGCACATCATTCCCCAGTTACATAACACGCTCACTCATCCCCTACAGATCCATTGGCTTCGAGTTTCTCAGCCCCTGTATCACAACATCTTTCACCTTCATCAACTAATCAGTATAACCTTGAGTTTCTCGGTTATATTGATCCATACTTGGCCAGATCCACCGAGGCTTGATCTAGAGATCATATAAGCAAACCCGTGCTTATATCATTTTTGGTATCAGAGCTGAAGTTCCTTCAGCCAGGTTGTTTCTATCCAGTCTATTTCATTTGTTATTGCATCTGACTCATAGTTTCATTTCTGTTTCATTCATAGATCTTAAAAAAAAAAAAAAAAAAAAGTTTTGATCCTTTGCATCTAGCTTAGATCCGCACCATTTTTATTTAGATTCATTCTGTTTTCATCAACTATAAAAAAAAAAAGGAAGACCATATCTGCTATAGTTTTTCACAGTTTCATAGTGTTCATCATCTTGTTCATTCCCTGGTCGATTTTATTAGCTGTTTGATCTGATTTCCCTCATTGTTTTAGCTAGTCAACTGTTTGCATTTATAAAAAAAAAATTATAAACAGAAAGCTGTGTTGAAATCGTTTCCATACTTAGCAAAACGCGTTTTTGGACATTCCTTTCTTGTCTCTTTGGCGTTTGAATTCTTCTTAGTACTAAACAGCTTGCCATTTCTGTTATAAAACCCCACATTAACTACTCCTTTTTCATTGTTTAACAAAACCAGAGACATCACCATGGGAGAAGAAGCTAATGCGGCTCAAGACCCTACAAGTCTTATGATGGCAATGATGAGGGAAGAGTTTCGGCTCTTCAGGGAAGAGATGAATGGAAGGCTTGACCGTGTAGAGCAAGCGCCCAGGGCACCAATGCAGCCAATCAGAAATGTGGGAAGCCTTGGCACCAACACAGCCTCTGCATCAAACCCTCCCCACAGAAACACCACTGGATACACTGGAATCCGCATCAATGAGCCTTTGATTCCCAGCAACAGAGATGCTGGCCTGCATCAGATGGAGGATCCTGACCCTCCATACCGTCCAAACAGAGATCAGAGGAGACGCCAACCACCACCACCAGACTATGGAGATACTGAAGATGAAGCCTATGCCCCTCTTGGTGATCCCCCAAACCGGCAGTATAGAGGACAGAGAAGGCAACAGCAACAAGCAAACTACGGTGAGGGTGAAGAAGAAGACTATGCGCCCCCTGCTAGACAACACCAGCATCATATCAAGCTGAATGCACCAAGTTTTGCTGGAAAAGTTGATCCAGAAGCTTATATTGATTGGGAGAAGCGAATGGATCATATCTTTGATTACTACAACCACCCTGGACCCAAGAGAGTAGCATTGGCAGTAGCTCAACTCACTGATAATGCGCTTATATGGTGGGATAGAGTCATGTCAGACAGAAAGAGGAACCGCTTGAGAGCTATAGAGTCATGGCTTGACATGAAAGATATGATGAGGCAGAGATATATTCCTCCTCATTTCCACAGAGATTTACAGAGGAAGTTTCGTACTCTCAGGCAAGGAACAAGGGCAGTAGAGGAGTATTATGAAGAGTTTGAGAGGCTGAGAAACTGTCTAGAGCTCAATGATGATGAAGAAGCTCTTATGGCGCAATTCATTGATGGATTACAAGAGAGGATCAGCCGCAAGGTGGAAAGACAAGTGTATCAAGACTTCAAAGATCTCTTTCACCTATCAATACAAGCTGAGCAACACATCAAGAAGAAGTCTCTCAACACCAGAAGCAAGCCTCAAGCCCCCTGGACGCCAAGCATAAGCAAACCAGTAGATAAAGCCAAAGGCATAGAGATTGATTCTCGGTACAAAGGAAAGTATACCGAACCCAGCAAGGACAACAAAACTGAGTTAAACAAGTCTGCTGCTCCTCAACGTGCCAGAGACATTACATGCTTCAAATGCAGAGGCAGAGGTCATATGGCTAGAGAATGTCCAAATCAGAGGGTAATGCTTATAACAGAATCAGGAGATTATGAATCTCAAGATGAGGGAGAAGATGAGATCCATGAGAATATGGAGACATAGAGTATCCTGACAGTGGAGAGATCCTTGTTACTAGACGTGTGTTGAGTGCAATGGTGGAGCCTGCTGAGCTTATACAGAGAGAAAACATCCTCCATACTCGCTGCACCGTGAAGTGGAAGGTATGTAATCTCATCATTGATGGTGGGTCTTGTACAAATGTTGCTAGTGCTTATATGGTTGATAATTTAGGACTTGAGAGAACTAAGCATCCTCGGCCATATAGACTAAGATGGTTAGATGACAAAGTTGAGCTTAAAATTAGTGATCAAGTAACTATACCATTTAGTGTAGGTAAATATCAAGATGAGATAATATGTGATGTGGTACCTATGCAAGTTGGGCATTTGCTATTAGGTAGACCTTGGCAATTTGATAAAGAAACTAATCATGATGGTAGGACTAATATGTGTACCTTTATGCATGATAAGCGCAAGATTAGCTTAACACCATTGTCACCATCTCAAGTGCAAGATTTACAGTTGCAAATGGCTAAAGAGAAAGAAATTAGTTCTAAGTCTAATTTTCTTATTCAGCCTAGTCATGTCAGGAAAGCTTATGCTTCTAAACACACAATGCTACTAATTATCTTTAAGGAGGTTTTGAGCGCAGGTTTTTCAGCATTAGACTTACCACCAGAGATCATTAAGCTTCTTGAAGTATTCAAAGATATGTTTCCAGAAGAGTTACCTAAGGGATGGATGGTGATGCCATTCGGCCTTACCAATGCTCCCATCAGCTTTATGCGTCTAATGAATCAAGTTCTTAGAGCATACATCAGTAAGTTTGTTGTTGTATACTTTGATGATATTTTAATTTACAGCAAGAGTTTATCTGATCATATCACACATCTTGAGCTTGTTTTAAAGACACTTCGCCAAGAAGGACTTTATGAAAACTTAAAGAAGTGTGCATTCTGCACTGATAAGTTGGTTTTCCTAGGTTTTATTGTAAGTTCGCAGGGCTTACAGGTTGATGAAGAGAAAGTTAAGGCTATCAAAGAGTGGTCAGCGCCAACTAATATCAGTCAAGTGAGAAGCTTCCACGGCTTAGCTAGCTTCTACAGACGGTTTGTGAGAGATTTCAGTAGCATAGCAGCACCTCTCACAGCAGTAGTGAAGAAAAGTGTAGGATTCACTTGGGGAGAAGCTCAGCAGAACGCATTTGATTTGTGATATGATCATGGATGCGCAGCTTGAACCAGAGGAAGGAGAGCTTGAACCAGAGGAAGGAGAGCTTGAACCAGCGGATGCTTTGCTTGTACCTGAAGGATCTATGACTCGTGCAAGGCTTAAGAGGTTTAAGGAAAGAGTTGGAGGACTACTCAGTCAGATGATCACACAAAAAGGAGAAGAAGTCAAAACTACTTTGGTTTTAATCACTCGCCAGACTTCAGAAAAATACACAGCAGACTTCTGAAGCTTATCAAGGTTTAGTGATCATTTGTACTCTTTTTCCTACTCCTTGGTTTTTTCCATTGGGTTTTCCAGGAAAGGTTTTAATGAGGCACTTGATTCACAAACCTAAGCAAGGAGTTAACCAAAAGAAGGGAATGCCATTATTCAAGCCACATAGTCAACTACATCGTTCGTCTATATAGTCGACTACATATTCAAGTTACATCGTCGAGTTATATAGTTGAGCAACATAGTCAAGATTCTGCCAAAGGAAGGAAAAACAGTTGAAGAGTCTAGTTGATCAGAAGGGAAGGATCTGGACGTGTTCAAGGGTCATTATGAGTCTAAGAGTAAGTCAAACACATCTTTAATTCTAGTCTAAGTCTTCCTAGTTTTTAGCTAAGTCTTTATCGATTTTAGCTAAGTCTTAAACACATCTTTTCTTCTTTATAATCCTTGTAACTCATTTCAGAAACATAACCATCTTTTTATTAATCTTTTTGAGAGTGATTTCTCTTTTGTTCCTTGTGAACTTTTCGATCTTTGGTGCGTAATATCCAAACGATCAAACCGGTTTATCAGAAGTCATTCCGCAGACTTTTGTGTGGCCATTCACCTTC
>JAHZTW010000001.1:391280629-391307648 GCA_020283515.1 Alliaria petiolata
TCTATGACTCATTAAAAGTCCGTTTTAAGCATTTTCGGCTATATACATCAGTTTCGGATCTTCATAGGACCCTTTTAAACTTATAATCCCCATTTGAACTTACTGATGAGTAGTGTTTTGATTTCCTAAACAGAATGAGTAACAAGTAATATATGCTTCTCGTTCTACTATTAAGATCCCCAAATGACTATTTCTAGTCTAGTTACTCCATTTTGTGTCTATGACTCATTAAAAGTCCGTTTTAAGCATTTTCGGCTATATACATCTGTTTCGGATCTTCATAGGACCCTATTAAACTTATAATCCCCATTTGAACTTACTGATTAGTAGAGTTTTTATTTCTTCAACGGAATGAGTAACAAGTAATAGATGCTTCTCGTTCTATTATTAAGAGCCCCAAATGACTATTTCTAGTCTAGTTACTCCGTTTTGTTTTTATGATTCATTAAAAGTCCGTTTTAAGCATTTTCGGCTATAAACATCTTTTTCGGATCTTGATTGGACCCTTTTAAACTTATAATCCCCATTTGGACTTACTTGTGAGTAGAGATATTGTTTCCTCAACGGAACAAGTAACAAGTAATAGATTCTTCTCGTTCTACTATTTAGAGCCCCAAATGACTATTTCTAGTCTAGTTAATCCATTTTGTTTCTATGACTCATTAAAAGTCCGTTTTAAGCATTTTCGGCTACAAACATATGTTTCCGATCTTTATAGGAACCTTTTAAAATTATAATCCCTATTTGGACTTACTAATGAGTACAGTTTTGATTTCTTCAACGGAATGAGTAACAAGTAATAGATGCTTCTCGTTCTACTTTTAAGAGCTCCAATGACTATTTCTAGTCTAGTGATAGGGCTCAGATTTTACCCAAATAATCAACTACTGCAAGTGCACAGCAATGCAGTTGTAGTATAAGGGGTATCGAATCCTCAGGGAAGTTGTAGCTACACTTATGGTTTCTAGGTTTAGATTATGCTAGGTCGAAATAATGAAATTGAAAACTAAACAATTAAATGGATTAAAGTTCAGGAGACGAGGCGCTAGGCAAGGATAATTATCAGGTTTGAATCCAAGAATGCAGAATCTAAGTCTATTAGGGATTTATTAAGAACCGTCTAGAACTCGAAACTCTAAGGTAAAACCATTCAACTCTCGTGGCAGAAGTTATCTATGCCTAAATCCCTAAATTCCAAATCTCTTTGCGAATTTAAACAATCAAGGCNTGATGCTCAATCCCTCTGATCGGTGGTAGACCTTGTGGAGTTTCTTCAGGGAAAACATCATTGTACTCCTGCAAAAGATTAGTCATTTCACTCGGTAGCACCGGTGTCAGATTAGACATGTTAAGCAATGACTCTTTACAAATAAACAGAAGCATATAATGATTAGATAAATAAGCTTGTTTAACTTCACAGGATTTGGCAAAGAAGTTTGGGCGCTTAGACTGAGAAGATTCCTTCTTCTGATCCTTCTTTTGATCAAGATAAACCTCTTGTGGAGTCATAGGAATCAGTGTAGTCTTCTTACCCTTATACTCAAATGTATGACGATTGGAGAAACTATCATGTATAACCCTTCTGTCTGATTGCCAGGGACGTCCTAGAAGTATATGACTGGCTTCCATAGGCAAAACATCACAGAGAATGTCATCCTCATACTTACCTATGCTTAGAAGAACCAAAACTTGTTTGCTGACATTCATCTCGCCACTGTCATTAAGCCACTGAAGCTTATATGGTGCTGGATGTTTTGCAGTCTTTAAGCCCAACTTCTTTACCATGGTATCACTAGCAACGTGAGTACAGCTTCCTCCATCGATGATCATACTACAGACCTTGCCTTGGACATTGCACCTGGTATGGAACAGATTCTCTCTTTGTTCTGGCTCCTGAGCCTTATTCTGCACACTTAGAGTTCTTCTGGCCACCAACAAATCTCCTTTAACAGGTAAAATCTCTTGCTCATCTTCACTGTAAGCTTCTGGATACTCATCAGCAGATTCAAACTCTCCACTTTCCAAGAGGATCATCACACACTTGTTAGAACATTCATTTGCATAATGTCCTTTACCATGACACTTGAAGCAGCTGACATCTCTGGATCGAGTAACACATTCTTTAGCCTTTCCTTTATAATCTGTAGGTGCTGAAATAATAGTTTTAGCTGCATCTGTAGGCTTAGGGTACACGGCTGGCTTGAAATCCTTAGTAGAAACATTTATGTCCTCCTTTGAGTAGCTTGGCCGTGTGTAAGAAGATCCTTGACTGAAGCTAGAACGTGAGGATCTTTTTCTCTTGATCTGTTGCTCAAACATGATGGCTTTGTGTAACATCTCCTCAAGTTCCAAGTAATGCTCGGTTTCCAATCTGTCTTGAATCTCTTGATGTAATCCTCCTAGAAACCGTGACATAGTAGCTTATTTATCTTCTGCTACATTAGCTCTCAGCATCAATAACTCCATTTCTTGATAGTATTCTTCTATTGTCCGAGCTCCTTGAGTATGTCTTCTCAGCTTCTGGTGTAGCTCCCTGTGATAGTGACTAGGAATAAACCTCTTTCTCATCAGACTTTTCATTTCAGACCAAGTTTCCACAGGTAGCTCTTGATTTCTTCTCCTGGTCGTGACAAGTTGATCCCACCAGCTTAAGGCATAGTCATGAAATTCTGTTGCAGCAATCTTAACTCAGTTTAGCTCAGTATACTGCTGGACATTGAAGACCAACTCAATCTTCTTTTCCCATTCAAGATAAGCATCTGGATCAGTTCTGCCGTGAAATGGGGGAATGTTAATCTTCAGGCCTTTGAGATTTTCACTTAGCAGTTCCTCTTGAGTTTTATGGAGCCTGTTTCTTCTTCTGCTTCCTTGAGATGAATCACTCTTTCTTCTGTAGTATTGATCTGTTGTAGCATCAGAAATTCGGTCATTCTGTCCTGGATTTTGTCTAGCATCAGTTCTGGTTCTGTCCTTCTCTTCAAAGGCAGATAATCTGTTATCTATCTTCTGCATCTTTGCCATCATAGCTTCCATGAAGAGTTTGTCAACTCTGGGGTTACTATTCTCGCCATCCTCATCTGGATTTGACATAGTTCCCGAAACAAGTGAATGAAAATGCAGTTACTAGTTCTTCTAGAAAAACAGAACAAAGTAACAATCTGCAACACGGTTTTCTTCAATAAAATCGACCTTTGGAATTTGCAGAGACAAAAACAACAACCCAGATTGGATTCTAAATACAGATCGGTTATCAGGAATCATAAACTAACAATCCTTTAGTGATTTCTTCAACAGAAAATACCGATTTGATTGATACAACTGAGAACGCGAAGAGATCTATCTGAAAAACTTTCGGGTAGATTAAAAAAAATTACCAAGGGTTATAAACTAACAGATCGAACAATCACAGTCTCTAGAACACTTAGATCGGTTCAAAACAACAAGGAAATCTCGATTAAAACACGAAATGATAGCAAGTAACAGAGAAATCTCAGATCCGTGCGACGCAAGAAGTCCAAGAGTCATAAAAATTCAAACACAAAAATCGTTAAACAAATAGATCTGCAAGAACAGGATGATAAACAAACATATAAGCAAGAGATCTATGAATACTTAGCTTCCAAAGTGGCTCTGATACCACTTAATATGAAGTTTCATCCAAAACCGTCACTTTAGAAGCAAGTAGAGATGAGATGGATTTGCGGAATGATGGAATGATTTTTATGGGGAAGTGAAACGAGTGGATCCAAGTAACAATGGAGTGTAGAGGTGACACTAAGGCTGAGGAATTCCTTAGATTCACCTATGGATCGAGAGGTCGCACAAAGGATATGAGAGGGCCTTTGATTTACCTTGATCTAGTTTCAGAGTTTGAGAATAAAAAGCTAGATAGATAGAAATGAGGGTTTACAAGAGTTTAAATAGGGAACTCAGAAGGAGAAGCCCTAAACTCGGTCCAAAGACTTAAATAAAAATACAAGATAACATAACATAAGCTAAGAAAATATCATAAGTTAAAAATAGAAGAAGCGGCTGGAACAAGAGCTTCTTTGGGCCTGAACTAGGTTCATCAAATGGGGTTAAGGAGGTGAACAAAAGCCTCATTAAAAACCTTGACAAGAAAACCTGGTGGGACAAAACTTGTCAAGGAAAAATGAGCACAATTGAACACCTTACCCATTTGATGAAATCAATTAGCTTGAATCAAAACCAGAATGGTTTGATAAGCATCTCTTTCTTCTCTGGAATTCTCTAAGTGTAGAAGTAGAGAATGGATAGTCTCCTTGAGCTTCTTAGTCCTTGCACGCGTCATTGGTCCTCTTGGTATAGCTAAAGCTTCCTCAGGTTCAAGCTCTGGTACATGCTCGGCTGCAAGCTCTGGTTCTAGTCCTTTGTCCTCGGCCATGCTCATATCACGTTTCCCCTTAATACCAAAGAAGTCTAAGAAGGAGCTACTTGATGCTAGATGCAAGGCTATCTTGGATAGACTAGTGGTTGAAATCCCTTTGATGGATGCCATTAGAACTACTCCAGTGATAAAGAGATACTTGAATTGGATGATGACAAAGAACATGGATATGGAGGAAGGAGTAATGATGATATCAGAGCAAGTTAGTGCTGTCATCCATAACAGACTTCCAGTGAAACTCTCCGATCCGGAAAGCTTTGTTCTTTATTGCTCCATCTTTTCAGACAAGTTTGGGAGATCTCTATGCGACTTAGGTTCAAGTGTAAACTTGATGCCTCTTTCAGTTGCTCTTAAGCTGGATATGACAGACTTCAAAGCCACCAGGATCTCCTTAGTTCTTGTTGATCGTTATGTCAGAATCCCTGAAGGTGTCTTGGAAGATGTTCCTATCAAAGTGGGAGATTATTTGATTTCCACAGACTTTGTGGTATTAGCTTATGATGAAGAACCCAAAGACCCTCTCATACTTGGTAGACCTTTCTTGGCTACAGCTGGAGCCATCATTGATGTGACAAAGGGGAGGATTGCGCTGAACATTGGTGATTTGGTGATGAATTTCGACATGGAGAAGCTGATGAAGAGACCCACGATTGATGGACAGACCTTCTATGTTGATTCACTCACCAACCTTGCTGAAGAGATTTTCCAAGAGGACCATCCTACAGACCCTTTTGAGCGAGCATTGACGACTTCTACGAAGGATGTTGAGCACTTGGACGATGCCTCTGCTAGATACATAAAGATGATGGATGCTAGTGAGCAAGTGCTGCAGCTAGTCGCACAAGAGGATTTGTGTCGATCGACACCATCCACTTGTGTCGATCGACACTCCGCGAAATCCACGAAGGCCACAACATTAGGAGACTGGAGTGAGGCTAAAGCGCCTAAAGTTGAGCTTAAACAGCTCCCTGCCGGGCTAAGGTACGCTTTTCTTGGTCCTAATTCAACTTATCCTGTCATTGTGAATGCTTCCTTAAACAATGCAGAGCTCACTTTATTGCTAAGCAAGTTGTGCAAATTTCGCAAAGCTCTTGGCTATTCTCTTGATGACATTTCAGGTATCTCACCAGACTTGTGCATGCATCAGATTCACCTTGAGGATGAGACGAAGTCATCAATTGAACATCAAAGGAGGCTGAATCCGAACCTGAAGGAAGTAGTCAAGAAGGAGATCATGAAGCTCTTGGAAGCTGGGATCATCTATCCCATTTCGGATAGTGTTTGGGTCAGTCATGTTCATGTGGTTCCTAAGAAAGGAGGAGTCACAGTGGTGAAGAACGAGAAGAACGAGCTGATTCCTACAAGAACTATGACTGGACACAGGCTGTGCATAGACTATAGGAAGCTGAATGCCGCGACCAGAAAGGATCACTTTCCTTTACCTTTCATCGATCAGATGCTGGAAAGATTGGCAAATCACCCTAACTACTGTTTCCTTGATGGCTATTCAGGATTCTTCCAGATTCCAATCCATCCAGATGATCAAGAGAAGACCACGTTTACATGTCCTTATGGCACTTTCGCATATCGCCGAATGCCATTTGGAATTTGTAACGCTCATGCGACCATCCAGCGATGCATAATGTCAATCTTCACGGATATGATTGAGAAGTTTATGGATGACGTTTCTGTTTATGGGTCATCTTTCAAAGACTGCCTGGACAACTTATGTGCAGTGTTGCAGCGATGTGAAGAGAAGCACTTGGTCCTGAACTGGAAAAAGTGCCACTTTATGGTCAGAGATAGAAATGTACTTGGACACAAGGTTTCAGAAGAAGGAATCGCAGTAGACCGCGCCAAGATTGAAGTTATGACGACTTTGCAAGCACCTGATTTTGTGAAATCAGTGAGGAGTTTTCTGGGTCATGCTGGGTTCTATAGAAGATTCATCAAAGATTTCAGCAAGATTGCAAGACCACTCACTGCTCTTCTCTGCAAAGACGTGAAATTCTAGTTCACTGCGGAATGTCTTTCAGCCTTTGAACAGATCAAGCAAGCCTTGGTGAGTGCTCCAATTGTTCAACCTCTAGACTGGGATTTACCTTTCGAGGTAATGTGTGATGCCAGTGACTTCGCAGTAGGCGCGGTTTTGGGACAGAAGAAGGACAAGAAGCTTCATGCCATTTACAATGCCAGCAGAACGTTGGATGATGCTCAGATGAATTATACAACAACGGAGAAGGAATTGCTAGCTGTGATCTTTGCCTTTGAGAAATTTCGACAGTACCTTGTTGGCTCAAAGGTGATTGTTCATACTGATCATTCTGCATTGAAGTACTTGATGCAGAAAAAAGATACTAAGCGAAGATTGTTGAGATGGATTCTACTCCTTCAAGAGTTTGACATAGAAGTTAAAGACAAGAAAGGAGTTGAAAATGGAGTAGCTGACCATCTCTCAAGGATTAGGATCGAAGATGACGTGCCAATTAATGATTTTCTGCCTGAAGAGATTGTCTACTTTGTTGAGAGTCGTTTTCAAGCTATGAGTTCGGAGCAGACACGCCCAGTTTAGAGGATTTCTTTGGGGACTCGTCAGGCTTTGAATTTGTAGGACCCTAAGCTGCAAGTGCACAGCGTGCGTTGTAGTACTTAGGGTATCGATCCACAGGGAGGAGGTCAACTGCAAAACAGAAGAATCAGGGCAACCAAAGACGCAGAGAATTGGGGTTTGGGGGTAAGTGTCACGGTTTTTGCAGAAAATAAAGAAAGCAGTATCACGTCTTATATAGAGGAGGTTGTCAATCTCTTCTATGACCAACGGGAAAAGGAAATCAAACTTAAGAACTTGTAAAAAGGAAATCAAGCAAGCAGTGCAGGAAAAGTAAATATTGAAGTGCGTAAATCTCGATGTAAAAGCAGATGGGGCGAACACGTTGGGAATCTTCTCGGGAAATCTATGGGGTTCTAACTAGAAATCAAACACACAAAAGTTAAGCAAGCGAGACTAGGCGATTTTCCCCAAACTGATTCACTGGTTTTAACAACCTAACTTTATCAAACTAGGTCGATCTGCGAACTTCCATTCCACAGGTATACTTTCATATCCTGCGTACTAGACGAACACGCAATAGGATCGGGACAATAAACATTCAGACATCTTTTAAAGGATGCTCTCTACCCTATTTTGGTCTAGATCTGAGATTCAGGACATTCGTCGTTCTCAAGACCCTGCGATCAGAATATAGTTCATGACGCCAGACTCATGCAATAAGAACGAATAAGGTGAGACAGAAAATCCTAATCTTCGGCCTAAACAATCGGTTCAACAACAGTTAATGAAATTCCCCATAGATCCCCTTAAAGAACACCCAACGAAAGTAAACTACTCAGACATAAAAGAAGAAGTAGAAAACGTGATTGATGAATGCATAACTTGTATAAATCGATTAAAATAAAAGAGGGTTCAAGAACAAATCAATCTCCCTCAAAGAACAAAGTGGAAACCACGAATCAAAGATTCGCGGCCGCCAAGAGAAGTTTGTAACAAGAGAATTTCGTGATGCTAAGTGGTGATGCCCTAAAAAACCCTAAAGGTCGAGTATATATAGGTCTTCAAGTGCCCTAGGTCGTGGATTAGGTCTTGGCTTGCATAAGACGGCTGCGGGTTTAAGTTGGGCTTCAAATGGGCTCGGGAATCCGTGAGTGGCCTGGCCGCGCGAGCGACTGGCCGTGGCGCGGCCACTGGTCGTCTGGTTCGGCCGTGGCGCGGCCAGCTCGTCCTTCCGGGTGCTTGACGGACCTTCTTGCTTCCTTCATAACTTGAGATCCAACCGTGGGATTGCTCTCAAACCACTTCGAGGTGAAAGACAGCTGATAAGGCTACCTTGTCTCCAAATATGAGCTTGATCTCGTGGTGGGAAGGCCTTCATTTGGTGTTGAACTTCTGTCCTCGGGCACTGTTTCCGGAATTGTCCATTTTGCTCCAAAATATGCGTCTTTTGCTAAGATTACCTGAAAAGAGTCTTGAACAACCAAATACTCGAAATCTAGTGTTTATGCATCAAAACCTTAGTGAAATGCTTATTAAAGCACTCACTTATGATAGTAAAAACGGGTAAAATATGCATGTTATCAACTCCCCCAGACTTAAACCTTTGTTTGTCCTCAAACAAAACAGAAATCTAAGTAAGGAAAAGAGGTTTGAAAACGTGGAAACTCACCAATACTTGGGAACTCATCAAGTCTAGCAATCGACCTGTTGAGCCACATAACTCGGAATTCAGCTTCAAGGCGTTTGGGTCTAGTTACCTTGAGCTTTTCACCCTTCCCGGATACGCTTCATGGTCCCTTTGAGTATTTCGAGCTCCCTCTTGTTGACTCCTTTATTCATTTAGGCGTGCGGTCTCTATCGAGGGAGTATTGGTCGACGAGACATTATACTTTCTCTTCCAAACATCTAGACATAGACATTTCAGACACAACTCTCCTATTTTCTCTTCCCTTAGTCGATTTCTCCCTACTTTTCTAGGGTATCATTTTATTTTTTCTATCGACTTTCTTATTCCATTTTTTTTTTTTTTTCTTCTTAGCTTGAGAATGATCACTTCTTTGAAGTTTACATGATTGCTGCGAACCGTCATTGTCCTTTAAGGAACTCTGGTTGCCATTCCCAAACTAAAACCTTTCTTTCTATATTTTTTTTTTTTTTTTAACAAGGGAAGATCAAGGAGAGGTTGCATTGCATCTACTTAGTCATGCTAGAGTCTAAAAGAGGAGCAAAGTTCGAAGTACCTCAAGCCCCTTGACGAGAAGATTTGATTCATTAGGTGCGGAGTCAACGCAAGATCCTTCGAGTACTCTAGAGATTAGAACTTTCTCCGCTGGAATGATCCACTCGCCGTGTTCAACTTAGTAAACCTTGCTTCTAAATCCGTGAGAATGGTCATTAAGGTTCCTTGTTCAAAGTGACTTGTACCTAGCAAAGTTCATAGTTTCCGACTAAAAGAAAAAAGTTTTGACTCTATAAAACGACTCGATAAATCATGTAAGTATGCATAAGACTCATCAAATAAAAGCATCATTAGTAATATAAGAAACCCCCCCCCCCAGACTTAAATCAAACTGTCCCCAGTTTGTTTAAATCGAGTTGAGTTGAAAAAGATAGGTAAATTCAAGTACAAGCTTGTGAAGACTTACTTAAAAGTGGTGTTGGGTTTGGTATAGGTGGATGGGCGTGTGGTATAATTGAGCTAAGGACTTGATCATTATCCTTATGTCCCTGTTTAGAATCGATTTGATTGAACAAAAGAAATCGAAAACTTAGCTCGAAAGGAAATGTGTTGCGCGGTTGAGCTTCCTTGCTTCGGATGGTGGTGGTGGGCGTGTGTGGGTGACGGATGAGGATGGTGATAGGCGTTTGGTGGTGATGATTGGCTCGCCTTTGATGTGAAGAACAGGTACTCCGGTTGTTGAGTACTCGTCTTGGTTCCTTGACCTTTGATAACACCGTGAATGAGAGATGGAAAATTTTCCGTCCTTGCGTCTTGAAGATTGCGTCACCTCAGAAACTTGACTTGAAGTTTGGGTCTATGCTGGCCTATCCAGTGATCTGTTCGGGATCCCGGAAGACAGGTGTTGCTAGTATGAACTTCAATGCCATATGAAATCCTTACTTGGCTTCGGTAAAGGTCTTGGTCGCGGAAGAGAGAAGCTAGTCTTCGGGAACTTTCCTCTTCGCGGTTTGGTGAAGGAAGTTGCATCTTCTTCCTCCTGGAGCTTGCACTACGGTTTTCATCCTCTGGGACCGTGGTGTTCTTCTTCGTCTTCATGGATACAGGTCCGTTGAACGTGCTGGACGAAGTAAGTAGAGAGATGGATCATTAACTTGACTTGACTTGGATGGGGTCTTGTCTTGTCTCGCCATATTTGATGCAACAGCAATGTGTCGCGGTTGTGGAAGTGATCTTTGCGGTCTTTAGGTCGTGTTCAGGCCATTGAATCAAGGAGGATACTTGAAAGGCTTGAAACAGGTTGAAGGAGGTCCGGTTTGGTGAGGTCGGGACGGAAACATCTTCAGACGAAGGCCGGCCGCGCGACGGGTTGTCGCGGCCGCGGCCGAGCGTCCTTCGTCCGCGCCATCGTGGCTCGTGGCGCGGCCAGGCTCCTTCTGGCCGCCCACGGGCGGTTCGTCGCCCGGTGAGTGTTCTTCGAAACTCCTTCTTCATTTTTTTTTTGGTCTTTTCTGGTTTTCTGATTTTTTGTGCTTTTGGGGTTTATGAAAATGCTGTAAACTAAGAAGAAACGAAAACTAAAAATTAGTATGGTTAAAGAGATGAGAAAGAGAATACCTAAAATGGGTTGTCTCCCATTGAGCCGCCCTTGTTTAGAGTCTTTTAGCTAGACTTTGGTAGTTTGGGAGCTTAGTTGGAGGTGGAGTTCGACCTTAGGTAAGGTCTTTTTGCCTTCTGCGCGGCCTCTTCTGCTAAAGGCTCCATGAGTCTCTCCATGATGGCATCTTCATCCTTCTCAAGAAGGTGTCTCTCCATGGTGTAAGGTACCGCGGGATAGAACTTCTTTCCGTCGATATTGGCAAATGAGACTCGCCTGTTTGGCCAATCCATGATGGCTCCTATAGTGGCTAAGAACGGCCATCCCAAGATGAGAGATGCAGCTTCTTCTTGGCGCGTCTTGACTATGTAGAAGTCTACCGGGATTCTACAGTCGCCAATGATGACCGGGAGATCATAAATGACTCCTCTCGGGGCAGCGAAGGATTGATCCGCCAGTCCGATCACTACTTCCGTCGTGTGGGCATGCATGATCCCGAGTTCTCGCACCGCGTAGGTAGGTAGAACGCTAATAGTCGAGCCGAGGTTGCATAATGCCTCGACCTTGATTCCCTTGATTTCGCACGTGACGAGAAATCGACCAAGGCTCCTCGTCTTGTGCAGTGTGCGAAGTGCCCTTCCTGATCTTGCTCGTGCGAAAAAGTCTTGTATCTCCAGCATGGTCTCATTGCTTTCACAGAAATAGTGCCCAATAAGATGCTCTGTCCATGCTTCAGTGAACGTGATACCCGACGGAAGGCTTCGAACTACTTAGTTGAACTCGCCGAGGTTCTCTCGAGTGATCCTATTGGTGTAGCTCTCGTATTTCTCAGCGCGGGAGAAGTAGGTGGCTCTGGCAGAGGGGCTTGAACGTCTGGCTTGACCAAAGTGAACCTTGATCTCGTTCCTGCTCTCTAAGCTGTCTTCAAAGTATTCTTTTAAGCCATAGCCTTCCCATGCTTCATCGAATCCTATGCTTACAGGAATTCCCTCCACTTTCTTTTGGAATTCTACCAATCTTTCCCTCTTGATATGCATCGTAAGAGGTCTCTCCATGTGGATAGTGATACCTGCGGCAGGTCCGTCCTCAGTGAGTTCGGGTGACTCTTCCCGAAGGGTCGGTTCGTGCATCAGATGGGGCTGGACGAAACAACAGAGTGCTTTCTCGGCTCCAGGGGCTAGGGCTTCGTGTTCTCCTATAAGCTTATTGATGAGCCCTTTAAGCCTCCTCTGTTCCTTGGACAGTCTAGCCAAGATGGCTTCGTTTTTCTTTTGACCCTTTCCCATGTTCTCGACTTCGTCTCTCAAGTCTTCGACTTGTGACTCAACCTTATGCTGGGTGCGTTCCCTCTCCTGGATGTCTTTCTCCATTCGGCCCATGATGCTGTAGGTGGTCCCACGAGTTTCCTCGAACTCGTATTTCAGGGCTCGGACATCGCCTAGTCCGCGGTTCAGGACCCCTCTGTGATCTGTCAAGTCCTCGGAAGTTCTGGATAGTTTGTTGATGTTGCCAAAAGTGCGGTTCTCCAATACTTTTACGTTGTTGGCGACTTCCTGGAGCTTGTGGAAGACTTCACCCTGGATAGATTCCATCCGGGCGTGCAAATATCTCTCAGACTTAGCTTGATAATCAGTCATTACCGTTATTGCCTCGATAAGGTTCTCCACTTGCTGATACAAGGGAGAAGGTGTGACTTTCTTATCGTTATGAGTAGGAGGTGGCGTCTGGAGGTCGAGACTCTCGCTCCCGTGTATAATAGGAGGTGGAAATCCTCCTTGTGGGTGAGGCGTGAAGCGCTCGTGTGGTTGCGGTGTCGGCGGCGGTCTCCGAAGATGGTGCAGAAGTTCTGCAGGAGGGCGTGAGTTCGGGGGCATGCAGGGATTGCTCCTTGTATGCTCCATGATATGGTAGTTCCTGAAACTCATAGAAAAAAATCTAGAAGTTAGGGAAAAAAAATGTCTTTGAGTTGTGATCCTGACCTTTGTTTTGGACAGCGAAATACAGCCTCCCGGCAACGGCACCAAAAGCTTGATGGGGTCTAAATAGTCGTCCGAGTTTGGAGAATTTCTTTGGGGACTCGTCAGGCTTTGAATTTGTAGGACCCTAAGCTGCAAGTGCACAGCGTGCGTTGTAGTACTTAGGGTATCGATCCACAGGGAGGAGGTCAACTGCAAAACAGAAGAATCAGGGCAACCAAAGACGCAGAGAATTGGGGTTTGGGGGTAAGTGTCACGGTTTTTGCAGAAAATAAAGAAAGCAGTATCACGTCTTATATAGAGGAGGTTGTCAATCTCTTCTATGACCAACGGGAAAAGGAAATCAAACTTAAGAACTTGTAAAAAGGAAATCAAGCAAGCAGTGCAGGAAAAGTAAATATTGAAGTGCGTAAATCTCGATGTAAAAGCAGATGGGGCGAACACGTTGGGAATCTTCTCGGGAAATCTATGGGGTTCTAACTAGAAATCAAACACACAAAAGTTAAGCAAGCGAGACTAGGCGATTTTCCCCAAACTGATTCACTGGTTTTAACAACCTAACTTTATCAAACTAGGTCGATCTGCGAACTTCCATTCCACAGGTATACTTTCATATCCTGCGTACTAGACGAACACGCAATAGGATCGGGACAATAAACATTCAGACATCTTTTAAAGGATGCTCTCTACCCTATTTTGGTCTAGATCTGAGATTCAGGACATTCGTCGTTCTCAAGACCCTGCGATCAGAATATAGTTCATGACGCCAGACTCATGCAATAAGAACGAATAAGGTGAGACAGAAAATCCTAATCTTCGGCCTAAACAATCGGTTCAACAACAGTTAATGAAATTCCCCATAGATCCCCTTAAAGAACACCCAACGAAAGTAAACTACTCAGACATAAAAGAAGAAGTAGAAAACGTGATTGATGAATGCATAACTTGTATAAATCGATTAAAATAAAAGAGGGTTCAAGAACAAATCAATCTCCCTCAAAGAACAAAGTGGAAACCACGAATCAAAGATTCGCGGCCGCCAAGAGAAGTTTGTAACAAGAGAATTTCGTGATGCTAAGTGGTGATGCCCTAAAAAACCCTAAAGGTCGAGTATATATAGGTCTTCAAGTGCCCTAGGTCGTGGATTAGGTCTTGGCTTGCATAAGACGGCTGCGGGTTTAAGTTGGGCTTCGAATGGGCTCGGGAATCCATGAGTGGCTTGGCCACGCGAGCGACTGGCAGTGGCGCGGCCACTGGTCGTCTGGTTTGGCCGTGGCGCGGCCAGCTCGTCCTTCCGGGTGCTTGACATACCTTCTTGCTTCCTTCATAACTTGAGATCCAACCGTGGGATTGCTCTCAAACCACTTCGAGGTGAAAGACAACTGATAAGGCTACCTTGTCTCCAAATATGAGCTTGATCTCGTGGTGGTAAGGCCTTCATTTGATGTTGAACTTCTGTCCTCGGGCACTGTTTCCGGAATTGTCCATTTTGCTCCAAAATATGCGTCTTATGCTAAGATTACCTGAAAAGAGTCTTGAACAACCAAATACTCGAAATCTAGTGTTTATGCATCAAAACCTTAGTGAAATGCTTATTAAAGCACTCACTTATGATAGTAAAAACGGGTAAAATATGCATGTTATCAGAAGTCAATGAGAGAACATAGAAGGTACTATTGGGATGAACCTCACTTATACAAGCATTGTTCGGACAATGTTTACCGAAGATGCATCGCAGAAAGTGAAGTTCGAGATGTGCTGTTCCATTGTCATGGTTCTGAGTATGCTGGACACTTTGCTACTTTCAAGACAGTGTCCAAGGTTCTACAAGCAGGCTTTTGGTGGCCTACTATGTTCAAGGATGCTCAGCTGTTCATCACTCAATGTGATGTTGGTCAAAGGAGAGAAATTATCAGCAAGAGACATGAGATGCCACAGAACTTCATCCTTGAAGTGGAGATCTTTGATTGCTGGGATATTGACTTCATGGGGCCTTTCCCTTCATCTTTTGGGAAGCAGTACATCTTGCTTGTTGTAGACTATGTCTCTAAGTGGGTGAAAGCAATCGCTTCCAAAACCAATGATGCTGCAGTGGTTCTTAAGCTATTTCGAACCATCATCTTTCCAAGATTCGGAGTGCCTCGGATTGTTATAAGTGATGGTGGTTCTCACTTTATTAACAAGGTATTCAACAAGCTTTTGAAGAAGCATGGTGTTCAGCATCGTGTGGCTACTCCTTATCATCCCCAAACGAGTGGACAGGTCGAAGTCTCCAACAGACAAATCAAGCAAATCCTGGAGAAGACAGTGGGCAAGACAAGGAAAGATTGGGCTGCGAAATTGGATGATGCACTTTTTGCCTACAGGACTGCTCCACTTGGGACTACACCATTCCAGCTGCTCTATGGCAAAGCTTGCCATCTTCCAGTGGAGTTGGAACACAAGGCACATTGGGCTATCAAGAAAATGAACTTCGACTTGAAGCCTGCTGCAGAAAGGTGCCTAATACAGCTCAATGAGCTCGACGAACTTCGCTATCATGCTTATGAGAACTCAAAGCTCTACAAAGAGAGGACTAAGACATATCATGATAAGAAGATCATCTTCAGACAATTTGAACCAAATGATCAGGTACTTCTGTATAACTCTCGTTTGCAATTGTTTCCTGGAAAATTGTGTTCACGTTGGCCAGGTCCTTTCACCATCACAGAGGTCAGACCATATGGAGCAATTGTCTTGACAAACTCCAAAGGAGAAGAGTTCATTGTGAATGGACAGAGGGTGAAACACTATTGGGCTCAAGCCGAGATTTCAGAAGGACACATTATGTCTCTGGATGATGCACCAACTGCTTAAACGCGTGAACAGTCAAGCTATTGACGTTAAACGAGCGCTTGGTGGGAGGCAACCCACTGGTAAGTATTTATTTTATTTTCATGTGCTTTCTTAGTTAAAAAAAAAAAAAAAAATAGAGAAGAAGTGGGCACGACCAAACCAAGTGTCGATCGACACCCACGAGGGACGCATATAAGTCTTCAAACCCCGACTTTTTCTTCTTCTTCCTCATCATTTCAAAACCGAGCCTCTGAACAATTTTCCCCCAAAATCACAACTTTTCCATTTCTCAACAGAATTGAGTGATTCTAAGGCCTAATCCGTCCATTCATTCGATCTGTCAAGGTATGTTCTTCAAATCTCTCAATTTTATTTTCGACCATAAGGTGAAAAATCTCGAATCCGACCTATTTAGCTTGATTTCTTGATTGACTGATGCTTATTTAGGTTGTATATCATGATTTAGATCATTACCCAACTGATTTTCATCCTTTAATTTGCATACAATTGAAATTTTCGAAATTTTGGAAATTAATGATGCATGTTGCAAATTTGGGATTTTTCTTGGGTTTTATGGCTGGAACTTGGTTGATTCGTGATATTGAGTATATGTGAATTGTTGATTATTTAACAATTTGGGTCGAAACTTATGATTTTGTGTACGATTGACGTTACACGCATTGTGTCGATCGACACCGACACCACCTTGTGTCGATCGACACCAGTGCAGTATCGAACTTGGTCATTTATTTGCAAACTTTGGATTTTGATTTTGGTTTCTCTTTTCTTTGCAGATGCCTCCTAGGACTAAGAGACCACGGGAAACTGAAGCATCCGCCTCTGGAACTGCTAACGATGAACAAATTCCGTGTCTTCCTCCTTGGCCTAAGCGTGAAAACGCAAGGATTCGGATTGCAAGGAATTGGGAAGACCCACCAGCTAAAGAGATCGCAAAAGACGAGTGTCTTTACCGAGGTGTCAACGAGACTTGGGATGACTATGACACATTGTTCTACAATCCATGGCAAAGAGTGGAAATCACACCAACTCGCTTTGCAGATGAGAAGACGATGTCTGAGTTGGGCATCAAGGATGACATCCTGCAGTTGCTGAACAGGATTGGGTTGGGGACTTTGGCAACACGGCAGTACGACCTTTACCCCGATCTAGTACGCCAGTTCATCTCCACAACTCGAGTGTACTACAGGAATGAGATAGTCTGCAACGCTTTGGAAGCGACCTTGACATTTCTCATTCGCGGAATCCACTACCAGATTACACTTCCAGAGCTTTGTGGTATCTATGGGTTTTCGAACAAGCATGCCACCGGTGTCTCCCTTCCTACGCAGCTTTCAGACAGCCAGGACTTCTGGTCACATTTTGGGAATGGGAGGTATGACTCTAAGACCTCATCACAGACAGATATCCGCCATCCGACCCTTCGCTATCTGGTTCGCCTATTTGCTACTACGTTTATGTGTAAGCATGAGCCAGGAAAGATGTGCGTGTCTGATTTAGTGCTGCTGTATCATGCGCCGTGATCTATCATTTACGAGGAGCCTGAGATAGAGCAAGTTAACTTCGGTGCTGTCTTTGCTCATCACTTGGTCTCGCTGAAGATGAAGCCTTTCATTGGTACGAAGACCAAGCCCGAGACTGTAGGAAGTCTTCTCACTCCTATCTTCCAGCATTGCGGGATAGACACTTCCACCTGCTCCATTGTGACTGTGCGAGCTTCAGTTGATATGGAGTACTTGAAGAGGATTACTTGGGTGAAACCCGAGAAGCAATGGGTTTACACGAGCTTGCGGGCTGAGCAGCTTCTAATCTAGTTACCTAACAGGGACCTTACTCACATCACCAGCGATCCAGGTCGCCTTGCCTTTCAGCCCAGCCCGAACCTAGTGCAAGCTGCTCCCGTCGCCAGACGTAGAGGTGCTTCTTCCCGCGCTGCAGCTTCAGCAGCAGAAGACGGACCAGCTGAGGATCACCCACGCCCTTCATCTTCTAGGCGCAGCAGAGCATCCGCCACCTTGGAGCCTATTGGTCCTCATCACCTTCCAGCTGCTCCTGAGATTCCCATGGAGCAGGATGCTTTTCAGAGATATGTGGTTCAGAGCTTTAAGGCCATTTGGAACGCCATCGCAGTTGTGTCCAACTGTGGCTGCGTCCGTCCTACCACACCACCACGTTCTAATGATGATGAGTGATTGCTTCATTCCTGTTTAGTACTTTGAGTCAGTTTTTCTTTTTCTCTTGAGTCAGTTTTTGCTTCTATTTTGCACTCATTGAGATTATTGGATTATCTTGTGTTTTTAACCTTTTGTTTGAGTTTTCTAACAGCTTGGATGACTCTAACAACAATATGACTTAACAACATTCATGTTCGAGTGGCCGAACTCTGTTTACGGACAGAGTGTCGATCGACACCACCCTGTGTCGATCGACACCACGCGCAGGATCAGGTAATCCGTTTCCTCTTGGGTCTGTAACAGTTTTAACACAAATTTTTTCTATCCAACCACATTCTTAATAACACTGGGGACAGTGTTATTCAAGTCTGGGGGAGGTAGTTGCTAACATTGTGTTTTGTTTTGAGAGTCAGTTGAGTCTATTAAAAAAAAAATTTATTGAGTCAAAATCAGTTGAAACTTTCAGTTTTTCTTGGAACTAACCGCAGAATGTTGACACTTGAAGAACCATTGCTATAGTAGTTAATTGCAGGTCTTGCTTAGTAGAAAGCTACAAGTGGAATCAATCTAACAGGGCGAGTTCAGGTTCCCTTATAAGAACAAGGTATGCACAGAACTTGATTCCTCTTTCAGTCTGAATAAGATAGGCAATTGCAGTCTCTCCTTGATCTTTCCTTGAGAAAAGAAAAGAAAGAAAAAGAGTCTAAGTCTGGAAATAGTGCAAAGAAGCTCATGAGCCTGTCTCCTCACAAGGAACAACATTAGTGAGTGCTCTTGAACCTGTCTCCTCACAAGGAACACAAGTAGAGAGTAGCACTATTTCCCGAGACTTCAAAAGAATAAGAAGAGTCAATGAAAAGATCTTAGAACACCCTGAAAATGGGCAGCAGTTTACTAAGGGAAGAGGAAATAGGAGAGCTGTATGAAGAATGTCTTGTTCAGGCACTAAGGAAGGGAAAAAGAATCTGCAAAGTTCTTTGGCCATACCACTGTTAGAGTTCGAAATTTTATCAAGGAAAGGATCTGGATTCAAACTGGGAGATTGCTAAGCTTGTGGTAAGTACACTGAAACATTACCTAAGGTTGGTTCTATAGCATGTGGATTCAAGAGTGTTAACCAAAGTGGCGTTCTGAAGAGGTACTCGAAAGTTTCTGTTTTCAAACTTCTACTTCATTCTAAGCTTCTGTTTTGCTTGTGGGCAAGCAAAAGCTAAGTCTGGGAGAGTTGATATATCATGGTTTTTACCCGTTTTTGGACCATGATATAAGTGTTTTTATAGAGTCTTTTGTTAGTTTTAGAGTCCTATTAGAGTCTTTACGGGATGGAGAGCATTTGGAGNTGATATATCATGGTTTTTACCCATTTTTAGACCATGATATAGGTATTTTTATAGAGTCTTTTGTTAGATTTCGAGTCCTATATGAGTCTTTGCAGGATGGAGAACACTTGGAGCTAAATAGGAGAATCTGGAACGTTTTGGAGTATTTTGGAGAAGCTGCTGAAGTTATGAAGTCAGAAGGGTGAATTCTCGAGCAGTGTGTCGATCGACACCAAAGAAGCACGGCCAAAAGTGACGGTTTCCAATCAGAAAAAGGAAAGAGGCCAAGTTTTGAAGAATGACAAGATTGTCCCTGGACGAAAATCACTTCCTATATATAGTTTTCTGGCATTGTTTAGCCAATTACATTATGATTATTTTCTGTTTTGGAGACTTAGAGAGAGATTGATCCTGAGCTTTTGGGGAGACAATTCTAACTCATCTGAGCCCGATTTCGAACCCCTGTATCATTCTCTATTCTTATTTTATGCAATTTACTTCAGTCATGATTTGTGTTTTCATCTCTATGTCTGAGTAGTTTGCTAGTTAGGTTAGGGTGATTTAGGTTTGATGAAGAGTTTGTAGGATCATTAGAACTTTTAGGGAAATCAATAGGATCTTCACCTTAATTTGAACTTAACTTGATTTCTGAAATTGATCACTTAGAAATCAAACCTTAGGTTATTTAATAGATGCGAGAGCATTATTAGTAACTTGAACTAATCATAGGTGAGCAAAATATCAATTCGCAAAGAGATTTGGTTTAGGTATTTTGTGAACAAATCGAACCAGTTCTTTAATGCTTGCCTTAGTTGTTTAAATTCGCAAAGAGATTTGGAATTTAGGAATTTAGGCATAGATAACTTCTGCAACGAGAGTTGATTGGTTTTAACTTAGTGATTCGAGTTCTAGATGTTTCTTAATAAATCCCTAATAAGTTTAACTTATGCATTCTCGGATTCAACCTGATAATTATCCTTACCTAGCGCCTTCGTCTCCTGAACTTACACTGCTTTTAAACTCGTTTACTGATTTCGCCTAGTTACTTAGTTTACTTTATTACAATTTGATCTAGCATAATCTGAACTTAGAAACCTTAGTGTAGCATCTACTTCCCTTGCGATTTCGATACCCCTTATACTTCAACTGCATTGCTGTGCACTTGCAGTGTTGATTTATTTGGGTAAAACCTGAGCCCTATCAATGGCCACACAAAAGTCTGCGGAATGACCTTTTGATAAACCGGTTTGATCGTTTGGATATTACGCACCAAAGGTCAAAAAGTTCACAATGAACAACAGAGAATCACTCTCAAAAGAAGATAAAATAAAAAGATGGTTGTTTTTCTCAAATGAGTTACAAAGAATATAAAGAAGAAAAGATGTGTTTAATACATGGCTAAAATCGATAAAGACTTAGTTAAAAACTAGGAAGACTTATACTAGAATTAAAGATGTGTTTGAATGACTCTTAGACTAATAATGACTTATGAAAACGTCCAGATCCCTTCCTTCTGGTCAACTAGACTTTTCAACTGCTTTTCCTTCCTTTGGCAGAATCTTAACTATGTAGACGAACTATGTAGATGAACTATGTAGCTCGACTATATCGTTGACTATGTAGCTTGAATATGTAGTTTGACTATATAACTTGACTATATAGCTGATTCACAAGTCTGTCGTGTATTTCCAGAAGTCTGTTGTGTAATTCCAGAAGTCTGCTGTGTAATTAAAACCAGAATGGTTTTAACTTCTTCTCCTTTCTGAGTGATCATCTGACTTAGTAATCCTCCAATTCCTTCTTTAAGCCTCTTAAGCCTTGCACGAGTCATAGAAACAAAATATAGTAACTAGACTAGAAATAGTCATTTGAGGCTTTTAAAAGTAGAACGAGAAGCATCTATTGCTTGTCACACATTCCATTGAGGAAATCAAAACTCTACTCATCAGTAAGTCCAATTGGGGAATAGAAGTGTAAAAGGGTCATATGAAGATCCGAAACACATGTTTATACCCGAAAATGCTTAAAACAGACTTTTAATGAGTCATAGAACAAAATGGAATAACTAGACTAGAAATAATCATTTGGAGCACTGAATAGTAGAACGAGAAGTGACTATTACAAGTTACTCATTCCATTGAGTTAATCCAAACTCTACTCATCAGTAAGTCCAATTGGGGAATAGAAGTGTAAATGGGTGTTATGAAGATCCGAAACAGATGTTTATACCCGAAAATGTTTAAAACGGACTTTTAATGAGTCATAGAAACAAAATGGAGTAAATAGATTAGAAATAGTCATTCGGGGCTCTTAATAGTAGAACGAGAAGCGACTATTACTAGTTACGCATTCCGTTGAGGAAATCAAAACTCTACTCATCAGTAAGACCAAATAGGGAATACAAGTGTAAAAGGGTCATATGAAGATTCAAAACAGATATTGACACCCGAAAACGCTTAAACATGACTTTTAATGAGCCAGAGAAACAAAATGGAGTAACTAGACTAGAAATAGTCATTCGGGGCTCTTAATAGTAGAACGAGAATCGACTATTACTAGTTACTCATTCCGTTGAGGAAATCAAAACTCTACTCATCAGTAAGTCCAAATGGGGAATACAAGTGTAAAAGGGTCATATGAAGATTCGAAACAGATGTTTTATACAAGAAAATGCTTAAAACAGATTTTTAATGAGTCACAAAAACAAAACGGAGTAACTAGATTAGAAATAGTCATGTGGGGCTCTTAAAAGTAGAACGAGAAGCATCTATTACTCATTACACATTCCAATGAGAAAATCAAAACTCTACTCATCAGTAAGTCCAATTAGGGAATAGAAGTGTAAAAGGGTCATATGAGGATCCGAAACACATGTTTAAAACAGACTTGTAAAACGGACTTTTAATGAGTCATAGAAACAAAATAGAGTAACTAGACTAGAAATAGTCATTCGGGGCTCTTAATAGTAGAACGAGAAGCGACTATTACTAGTTACTCATTCCGTTGAGAAAATCAAAACTCTACTCATCAGTAAGTCCAAATGGGGAATACAAGTATAGAAGGGTCATATGAAAATTCGAAACAGATGTTTGTACCCGAAAATGCTTAAAACAGATTTTTAATGAGTCATATAAACAAAACGGAGTAACTAGACTAGAAATAGTCATTTGGAGCACTTAATAGTAGAACGAGAAGCGACTATTACAAGTTACTCATTTCGTTGAGTTAATCAAAACTCTACTCATCAGTAAGTCCAATTAGGGAATAGAAGTGTAAATGGGTCATATGAAGATCCAAAACAAATGTTTATAACCGAAAATGCTTAAAACAGACTTTTAATGAGTCATAGAACAAAATGGAATAACTAGTCTAGAAATAGTCATTTGGAGCACTTAATAGTAGAACGAGAAGCGACTATTACAAGTTACTCATTCCGTTGAGTTAATCATAACTCTACTCATCAGTAAGTCCAATTGGGGAATAGAAGTGCAAAAGGGTCATATGAAGATTTGAAACAGATGTTTATACCAGAAAATGCTTAAAACAGATTTTTAATGAGTCATATAAACAAAACAGAGTAACTAGATTAGAAATAGTCATGTGGGGCTCTTAAAAGTAGAACGAGAAGCATCTATTACTTGTTACTCATTCCGTTGAGGAAATCAAAACTCTACTCATCAGTAAGTTCAATTGGGGAATAGAAGTGTAAATTGGTCATATGAAGATCTGAAAAAGATGTTTATAACCGAAAATGCTCAGAACCAACTTTTAATGTGTCATAGAAACAAAATGGAGTAACTAGACTAGAAATAGTCATTCGGGGCTCTTAATAGTAGTACGAGAAGCGACTGTTACTAGTTACTCAATTCCTTGAGGAAATCAAAAGTCTACTCATCAGTAAGTCCAAATGGGGAATACAAGTGTAAATGGGTCATATGAAGATACGAAACAGATGTTTACACCGGAAAACGCTTAAACCGGACTTTTAATGAGTCATTGAAACAAAATGGAGTAACTAGACTAGAAATAGTCATTCGAGCCATTTAATAGTAGAACGAGAAACGACTATTACTAGTTACTCATTCCGTTGAGGAAATCAAAACTCTACTCATCAGTAAGTCCAAATGGGGAATACAAGTGTAAAAGGATTATATGAAGATTCGAAACAGATGTTTGTACCCGAAAATGCTTAAAACAGATTTTTAATGAGTCATATAAACAAAACGGAGTAACTAGACTAGAAATAGTCATTTGGGGCTCTTAAAAGTAGAACGAGAAGTATCTATTACTTGTTACTCATTCCATTGAGAAAATCACAACACTACTCATTAGTAAGTACAAATGGGGAATACAAGTGTAAAAGGATCATATGAAGATCCGAATCTGATGTTTATACCCGAAAATGCCTAAAACAGACTTTTAATGAGTCATAGATACAAAATGAAGTAACTAGACTAGTAATAGACATTTGCAGCTCTTCATAGTAAAACGAGAAGCATATATTACTTGTTGCTCATTTCGTTGAGAAATCAAAACTCTACTCATCAGTAAGTTCAAATGGGGAATACAAGGGTAAAAGGATCGTATAAAGATCTGAAACAAATGGTAACACGTGAAAATGCTTAAATCGGACTTTTAATGAGTCATTGAAACAAAATATAGTAACTAGACTAGAAATAGTCATCCGGGGCTCTTAATAGTAGAACGAGAAGCGACTATTACTAGTTACTCATTCCGTTTAGCAAATCAAAACTCTACTCATTAGTAAGTCCAAATGGGGAATACAAGTGTAAAAGGGTCATTTTGTTTCTATGACTTATTGAAGGTCTGTTTAAGCATTTTCGAGTATATACATCTGTTTCAGATCTTCATATGACCCTTTTATACTTGTATTCCCCATTTAGACTTACTAATGATTAGAGTTTTGATTTCTGAACTGAATAAGTAACTAGTCATAGTCGCTTCTCGTTCTACTTTTAAAAGCCCCAAATGACTATTTCAAGTCTAGTTACTCCGTTTTATTTCTATGACACATTAAAAGTCCGTGTTAAGCGTTTTCGGTTATAAACATCTGTTTCAGATCTTCATATGACCCATTTACACTTCTATTCCCCAGTTGGACTTACTGTTGAGTAGAGTTTTGATTTCCTCAACGGAATGAGTAACTAGTAATAAACGCTTCTCATTCTACTATTAAGAGCCCCGAATGACTATTTCTAGTCTAGTTACTCCGTTTTATTTCTATGACTCATTGAAAGTCCGGTTTAAGCATTTTCGGGTGTAAACATCTGTTTCGGATCTTCATATGGCCCTTTTACACTTGTATTCCCCAATTGGACTTACTGATGAGTAGAGTTTTGATTTCCTCAACGGAATGAGAAACTAGTAATAGTCGCTTCTCATTCTACTATTAAGAGCCCCGAATGACTATTTCTAGTCTAGTTACTCTATTTTAGTTCTATGGCTCATTGAAAGTCCGGTTTAAGCATTTTCGGTTGTAAACATCTGTTTCAAATCTTCTTATGACCCTTTTACACTTGAATTCCCCATTTGGACTTACTGATGAGTAGAGTTTTGATTTCCTCAACAGAATGAGTACCTAGTAGTTGTCATTTATCGTTCTACTATTAAGTGCTCCAAATTTCTATTTCTATTCTAGTTACTTCATTTTGTTTCTATGACTCATTAAAAGTCCGTTTTAAGCATTTTCGGGTATAAACATCTGTTTCGGATCTTCATATGACCCTTTTACCCTTGTATTCCCCATTTGGACTTTTTGATGAGTAGAGTTTTGATTTCCTCAACAGAATGAGTAATAAGTAATAGTTGCTTCTCGTTCTACTATGAAGAGCTCCAAATGTCTATTTCTAGTCTAGTTACTTCATTTTGTTTCTATGACTCATTAAAAGTCCGTTTTAAGCATTTTCATGTGTTAACCTCTGTTTCGGTTCTTCATATAACCCTTTACCTTTGTATTCCCCATTTGGACTTACTGATGAGTAGAGTTTTGATTTCGTCAACGAAATGAGTAACAGGTAATAGATTCTTCTAGTTCTACTATGAAGAGCACCAAATGTTTATTTCTAGTGTAGTTACGTCATTTTGTATCTATGACTCATTAAAAGTCCGTTTTATGAATTTTCGGGTATAACATCAGTTTTGGATATTCATATAACCCTTTTACACTTGTATTCCCCATTTGGACTTATTGATGGGTAGAGTTTTGATTTTCTCAACGGAATGAGTAGCAAGTAATAGTTGCTTCTCGTTCCACTATGAAGAGCTCCAAATGTCTATTTCTAGTCAAGTTTTTCATTTTGTTTCTATGACTTATTAAAGGTCCGTTTTAAATATTTTCGGGTATAAACATCTTTTTCGGATCTTCATATGACCCATTTACACTTCTATTCCCCAGTTGGACTTACTGTTGAGTAGAGTTTTGATTTCCTCAACGGAATGAGTAACTAGTAATAAACGCTTCTCATTCTACTATTAAGAGCCCCGAATGACTATTTCTAGTCTAGTTACTCCGTTTTATTTCTATGACTCATTGAAACTCCGGTATAAGCATCTTCGGGTGTAAACATCTGTTTCGGATCTTCATATGACCCTTTTACACTAGTATTCCCCAATTGGACTTACTGCTGAGTAGAGTTTTGATTTCCTCAACGGAATGAGTAACTAGTAATAGTCGCTTCTCATTCTACTATTTAGAGCCCCGAATGACTATTTCTAGTCTAGGTACTCTATTTTAGTTCTATGACTCATTGAAAGTCCGGTTTAAGCATTTTCGGGTGTAAACATCTGTTTCGAATCTTCATATGACCCTTTTACACTTGTATTCCCCATTTGGACTTACTGATGAGTAGAGTTTTGATTTCCTCAATGGAATAAGTAACTAGTAATAGTCGCTTCTCGTACTACTTTTAAGAGCCCCAAATGACTATTTCTAGTCTAGTTACTCCGTTTTATTTCTATGACTCATTAAAAGTCCGTTTTAAACATTTTCGGTTATAAACATCTGTTTCGGGTCTTCATATGACCCATTTACACTTCTATTCCCCAATTGGATTACTGTTGAGTGGAATTTTGATTTCCTCAACGGAATGAGTAACTAGTAATAGTCGCTTCTCTTTCTACTATTAAGAGACCTGAATGAATATTTCTAGTCTAGTTACTCCATTTTGTTTTTATGATACATTGAAAGTCCGGTTTAAGCATTTTCGGGTGTAAACATCTGTTTTGGATCTTGATATGACCCTTTTACACTTGTATTCCCCATTTGGACTTACTGATGAGTATAGTTTTGATTTTCTCAACAGAATGAGTAACTAGTAATAGTTCGTTTTAATTATTTTCGGATATAAACATCTGTTTCGGATCTTCATATGACCCTTTTACCCTTGTAATCCCCATTTGGACTTTTTGATGAGTAGAGTTTTGAATTCCTCAACGGAATGAGTAACAAGTAATAGTTGCTTCTCGTTCCACTATGAAGAGCTCCAAATGTCTATTTCTAGTCTAGTTTTTTCATTTTGTTTCTATGACTTATTAAAGGTCCGTTTTAAGCATTTTCGGGTATAAACATCAGTTTCGGATCTTCATATGACCCATTTACACTTCTATTCCCCAGTTGGACTTACTGTTGAGTAGAGTTTTGATTTCCTCAACGGAATGAGTAACTAGTAATAAACGTTTCTCATTTTACTATTAAGAGCCCCGAATGACTATTTCTAGTCTAGTTACTCCGTTTTATTTCTATGACTCATTGAAAGTCCGGTTTAAGCATTTTCAGGTGTAAACATCTGTTTCGGATCTTCATATGACCCTTTTACACTTGCATTCCCCAATTGGACTTATTGCTGAGTAGAGTTTTGATTTTCTCAACGGAATGAGTAACTAGTAATAGTCGCTTCTCATTCTACTATTAAGAGCCCCAAATGACTATTTCTAGTCTAGTTA
>JAHZTW010000001.1:391309098-391319878 GCA_020283515.1 Alliaria petiolata
ATAGGACCCTTTTAAACTTATAATCCACATTTGGACTTACTGATGTGTAGAGTTTTGATTTCTTCAACGGAATTAGTAACAAGTAATAGATGCTTCTCGTTCTACTATTTAGAGCCCCAACTGACTATTTCTAGTCTAGTTACTTCATTTTATTTCTATGACTCATTAAAAGTCCGTTTTAAGCATTTTCGGGTATAAACATCTGTTTCGGATCTTCATATGACCCTTTTCCCTTGTATTCCCCATTTGGACTTTTTGATGAGTAGAGTTTTGAATTCCTCAACGGAATGAGTAACAAGTAATAGTTGCTTCTCGTTCTACTATGAAGAGCTCCAAATGTCTATTTATAGTCTAGTTACTTCATTTTGTTTCTATGACTCATTAAAAGCCCGTTTTAAGCATTTTCATGTGTTAACCTCTGTTTCGGATCTTCATATGACCCTTTTACCTTTGTATTCCCCATTTGAACTTACTGATGAGTAGAGTTTTGATTTCCTCAACGAAATGAGTAACATGTAATAAATTCTTCTCATTCTACTATGAAGAGCTCCAAATGTTTATTTCTAGTCTAGTTACGTAATTTTGTATCTATGACTCATTAAAAGTCTGTTTTAAGAATTTTCGGGTATTGCATCAGTTTTGGATCTTCATATAACCCTTTTACATTTGTATTCTCCATTTGGACTTACTGATGGGTAGAGTTTTGATTTCCTCTATGGAAATAGTAACAACTAATAGATGCTTCTCGTTCTATAACTAAGAGCCCCAAATGACTATTTCTATTCAACTTACTCCATTTTGTTTCTATGACTCATTAAAAATCTGTTTTAAGCATTTTCGGATATATACATCTGTTTCGGATCTTCATATGACCCATTTACACTTGTATTCCCCATTTAGACTTACTGATGAGTAGAGTTTTGATTTCCTCAACAAAATGAGTAACTAGTAATAGATGCTTCTCGTTCGACTATGAAGAGCTCCAAATGTCTATTTCTAGTCTAGTTACTTCATTTTGTTTCTATGACTTATTAAAGGTCTGTTTTAAGCATTTTCGGGTATAAACATCTGTTTTGGATCTTCATATTTCCCTTTTACACTTGTATTCCCCATTTGGACTTACTGATGAGTAGAATTTTGATTTCCTCAATGGAATAAATAACTAGTAATAGTTGCTTCTCGTTATACTTTTAAGAGCCCCAATGGACTATGTCTAGTCTAGTTACTCCGTTTTGTTTCTATGACTCATTAAAAGTCTGTTTTAAGCATTTTCGGATATAAACATCAGTTTCGGATTTTCATATGACCCTTTTACCCTTGTATTCCCCATTTGGACTTTTTGATGAGTAGAGTTTCGAATTCCTCAACGAATGAGTAACAACATATAGTTGTTTCTCATTATACTATAAAGAGCCCTAAATGACTATTTCTAGTCTAGTTACTTCGTTTTATTTCTATGATTCTTTAAAAGTCTGTTTTAAGCATTTTTGGGTGTAAACATCTGTTTCTGATCTTCATATGACACTTTTACACTTGTATTCCCCATTTGGACTTACTGATGAGTAGAGTTTTGATTTCCTAAATGGAATAAGTAACTAGTAATAGTCGCTTCTCGTACTACTTTTAAGAGCCCCAAATGACTATTTCTAGCCTAGTTACTCCGTTTTATTTCTATGACTCATTAAAAGTCCGTTTTAAGCATTTTCGGTTATAAACATCTGTTTCGGATCTTCATATGACCCATTTACACTTCTATTCCCCAATTGGATTTACTGTTGAGTGGAATTTTTATTTCCTCAACGGAATGAGTAACTAGTAATAGTCGCTTCTCTTTCTACTATTAGGAGACCCGAATGACTATTTCTAGTCTAGTTACTCCCTTTTGTTTCTATGATTCATTGAAAGTCCGGTTTAAACATTTTCGGGTGTAAACATCTGTTTTGGATCTTGATATGACCCTTTTAAACATGTATTCCCCATGTGGCCTTACTGATGAGTAGAATTTTGATTTCCTCAACGGAATGAGTAACTAGAAATAGTCGCTTCTCTTTCTACTATTAAGTGCTCCAAGTGTCTATTTCTATTCTAGTTACTTCATTTTGTTTTTATGACTCATAAAAAGTCCGTTTTATGTATTTTCGGGTATAAACATCTTTTTCGGATCTTCATATGACCCTTTTACCCTTGTATTCCCCATTTGGACTTTTTGATGAGTAGAGTTTTGAATTCCTCAACGGAATGAGTAACAAGTAATAGTTGCTTCTCGGTCCACTATGAAGAGCTCCAAATGTCTATTTCTCGTCTAGTTTTTTCAATTTGTTTCTATGACTTTTTAAAGGTCCGTTTTAAGCATTTTCGGGTATAAACATCTGTTTCGGATCTTCATATGACCCTTTTACACTTGTATTCCCCATTTGGACTTACAGATGAGTATAGTTTTGATTTCCTCAACGGAATGAGTAACTAGTAATAGTCGCATCTCGTTCTGTTAATAAGTGCTCCAAATGACTATATCTATTCTAGTTACTTCATTTTGTTTTTATGACTCATTAAAAGTCCGTTTTAAGCATTTTCGGGTTTAAACATCTATTTCGGATCTTCATATGAACCATTTACACTTCTATTCCCCAATTGGACTTACTGATGAGTAGAGTTTTGATTAAATCAACGGAATGAGTAACTTTTAATAGTCGCTTCTCGTTGTACTATTAAGAGCTCCAAATGACTATTTCTAATCTAGTTATTCCATTTTGGTCTATGACTCATTAAAAGTCTGTTTTAAGCATTTTCGGGTATAAGCATCTGTTTCAGATCATCATATGACCCTTTTACACTTGTATTCCCCATTTGGACTTACTGATGAGTAGAGTTTTGATTTCCTCAACAGAATGAGTAACTAGTAATAGTCGTTTATCGTTCTACTATTAAGTGCTCTAAATTTCTATTTCTATTCTAGTTACTTCGTTTTGTTTCTATGACTCATTAAAAGTCCGTTTTAAGCATTTTCGGCTATAAACATCTGTTTCGGGTGTAAACATCTGTTTTGGATCTTGATATGACCCTTTTACACTTGTATTCCCCATTTTGACTTACTGATGAGTAGAGTTTTGATTTTCTCAACGGAATGAGTAACAAGTAATAGATGCTTCTCGTTATACTTTTAAGAATCCCAAATGACTATTTCTAGTCTAGTTACTCCGTTTTGTTTCTATGACTCATTAAAAGTATGTTTTAAGCATTTTCGGATACAAACATCTGTTTCGGATCTTCATATGACCCTTTTACCTTTGTATTCCCCATTTGGACTTTTTGATGAGTAGTGTTTTGAATTCCTCAACGGAATGTGTAACAAGTAATAGTTGCTTCTCATTATACTATTAAGAGCCCAAAATGACTATTCCTAGTCTGGTTACTTCGTTTTATTTTAATGGCTCATTAAAAGTCTGTTTTAAGCATTTTTGGGTATAAACATCTGTTTAGGATCTCCATATGACCCAATTACACTTGTATTCCCCATTTGGACTTACTGATGAGTTGAATTTTGATTTACTCAATGAAATGAATAACAAGTAATATATGTTTCTCGTTCTACTATGAAGAGCTCCAAATGTCTATTTCTAATCTAGTTACTTCATTTTGTTTCTATGACTTATTAAAGGTCTGTTTAAGCATTTTCCAGTATATACATCTGTTTTGGTTCTTCATATGACCCTTTTACACTTGTATTCTCCATTTGGACTTATTAATGAGTAGAGTTTTGATTTTCTGAATTGAATAAGTAACTAGTAATAGTCGCTTCTCGTTATACTTTTAAGAGCCCCAAATGACTATTTCAAATCTAGTTACTCTGTTTTATTTCTATGACACATTAAAAGTCCGTGTTAAACGTTTTCGGTTATAAACATCTGTTTCGGATCTTCATATGACTCACTGTTGGACTTACTGTTGAGTAGAGTTTTGATTAAATCAACGGAATGAGTAACTTTTAATAGTCGCTTCTCGTTCTACTATTAAGTGCTCCAAATGACTATTTCTAATCTAGTTATTCCATTTTGGTTTATGACTCATTAAAAGTCTGTTTTAAGTATTTCCGGGTATAAACATCTGTTTCAGTTCTTCATATGACCTTTTTACACTTGTATTCCCCATTTTGACTTACTGATGAGTGGAGTTTTGATTTTCTCAACGGAATGAGTAACAAGTAATAGATGCTTCTCGTTATACTTTTAAGAATCCCAAACGACTATTTCTAGTCTAGTTTAACCGTTTTGTTTCTATGACTCATCAAAAGTCCGTTTTAATTATTTTCGGATATAAACATCTGTTTCAGATCTTCATATGACCCTTTTACCCTTGTAATCCCCATTTGGACTTTTTGATGAGTAGTGTTTTGAATTCCTCAACGGAATGTGTAACAAGTAATAGTTGCTTCTCATTATACTATTAAGAGTCCAAAATAATTATTCCTAGTCTGGTTACTTCTTTTTATTTCTATGGCTCATTAAAAGTCTGTTTTAAGCATTTTCGGGTATAAACATCTGTTTCGGATCTTCATATGACTCTTTTACACTTGTATTCCCCATTTGGACTTACTGATGAGTAGAGTTTTTATTTCCTCAACGGAATGAGTAACTAGTAATAGTCGCTTCTCGTTCTACTATTAAGTGCTCCAAATGTCTATTTCTATTTTAGTTACTTCATTTTGTTTCTATGACTCATTAAAAGTCCGTTTTAAGCATTTTCTGGTATAAACATCTCTTTCGGATCTTCATATGACCCATTTACACTTCTATTCCCCAATTGGACTTACTGATGAGTAGAGTTTTGATTAACTCAACGGAATGAGTAACAAGTAATAGATGCTTCTCGTTATAGTTTTAAGAGCCCAAATGACTATTTCTAATCTAGTTATTCCATTTTGTTCTATAACTCATTAAAAGTCTGTTTTAAGCATTTTCGGGTATAAATATATGTTTCAGATCTTCATATGACTCTTTTACACTTGTATTCCCCATTTGCACTTACTGATGAGTAGAGTTTTGATTTCTTCAATGGAATGAGTAACTAGTAATAGTCGCTTCTCGTTCTACTATTAAGTGCTCCAAATGTCTATTTCTATTCTAGTTACTTCATTTTGTTTCTATAACTTATTAAAAGTCTGTTTTAAGCATTTTCGGGTATAAACATCTGTTTCAGATCTGCATATGACCCTTTTACACTTGTATTCCCCATTTGGACTTACTGATGAGTAGAGTTTTGATTTCCTCAATGGAATAAGTAACTAATAATAGTCGCTTCTCGTTATACTTTTAAGAGCCCCAAAGGACTATTTCTAGTCTAGTTACTCCGTTTTGTTTCTATGACTCACTAAAAGTCAGTTTTAAGCATTTTCGGATATAAACATCTGTTTCGGATCTTCATATAACCCTTTTACCCTTGTATTCCCCATTTGAACTTTTTGATGACTAGAGTTTGGAATTCCTCAACGAATGAGTAACAAGTAATAGTTGCTTCTCATTATACTATTAAGAGCCCTAAATGACTATTCCTAGTCTAGTTACTTCGTTTTATTTCTATGACTCTTTAAAAGTCTGTGTTAAGCATTTTCGGGTGTAAACATCTGTTTCTGATATTCATATGACCCTTTTACACTTGTATTCCCCATTTGAACTTACTGATAAGTAGAGTTATGATTTCCTCTATGGAATAAGTAACTAGTAATAGTCGCTTCTCGTACTACTTTTAAGAGCCCCAAATGACTATTTCTAGTCTAGTTACTCCGTTTTATTTCTATGACTCATTAAAAGTCCGTTTTAAGCATTGTCGGTTATAAACATCTGTTTCAGATCTTCATATGACCCATTTACACTTCTATTCCCCAATTTGACTTACTGATGAGTAGAGTTTTGATTTCCTTAACGGAATGAGTAACTAGTAAAAGTCGCTTCCCATTCTACTATTAAGAGCCCCGAATGACTATTTCTAGTCTAGTTACTCCATTTTGTTTCTATGACTCATTGAAAGTCCGGTTTATGCATTTTCGGGCGTAAACTTTTTTTTTGGATCTTCCTATGACCCTTTTACACTTGTATTCTCCATTTGGACTTACTGATGAGTAGAGTTTTGATTTCCTCAACGGAATGAGTAACAAGTAATAGATGCTTCTCGTTATAGTTTTAAGAGCCCAAATGACTATTTCTAGTCTAGTTACTCCGTTTTGTTTCTATGACTCATTAAAATTCCATTTTAAGCATTTTCGGGTATAAACATCTATTTCGGATCTTCATATGACCCATTTAGACTTCTATTCCTCAATTGGACTTACTGATGAGTAGCGTTTTGATTAATTCATCGGAATGAGTAACTTGTAATAGTCGCTTCTCGTTCTACTATTAAGTGCTCCAAATGACTATTTCTAATCTAGTTATTCCATTTTGTTCTATGACTCATTAAAACTCTGTTTTAAGCATTTTCGGGTATAAACATTTGTTTCAGATTTTCATATGACCCTTTTACACTTGTATTCCCCATTTTGACTTACTGATGTGTAGAGTTTTGATTTTCTCAACGGAATGAGTAACAAGTAATAGATGCTTCTCGTTATACTCCGTTTTGTTTCTATGACTCCTTAAAAGTCCGTTTTAAGTATTTTCGGATATAAACATCTGTTTTAGATCTTTATATGACCCTTTTACCCTTGTAAACCCCATTTGGACTTTTTGATGAGTAGTGTTTTGAATTCCTCAACGGATTGAGTAACCAGTAATAGTTGCTTCTCATTATACTAGTAAGAGTCCAAAATGACTATTCCTAGTCTGGTTACTTTGTTTTCTTTCTAGGGCTCATTAAAAGTCTGTTTTAAGCATTTTCGGATACAAATATCTGTTTTGGATCTTCATATGACCCTTTTACAGTTGTATTCCCCATTTGGACTTACTAATGAGTAGAGTTTTGATTTCTTCAACGGAATGAGTAACTCGTAATAGTCGCTTCTCGTTCAAGTATTAAGTGCTCCAAATGTCTATTTCTATTCTAGTTACTTCATTTTGTTTCTATGACTCATTAAAAATCCGTTTTAAGCATTTTCGGGTATAAACATCTGTTTCGGATCTTCATATGACCCATTTACACTTCTGTTCCCCAATTGGACTTACTGTTGAGTAGAGTTTTGATTTCCTCAACGGAATGAGTAACAAGTAATAGATGCTTCTCGTTATACTATTAAGAGCCCCAAATGACTATTTCTAGTCTAGTTACTCCGTTTTGTTTCTATGACTCATTAAAAGGCCGTTTTAAGCATTTTCGTGTATAAACATCTGTTTCGGATCTTCATATGACCCATTTACACTTCTATTCCCTAATTTGAATTATTAATGAGTAGAGTTTTGATTAATTCAACGGAATGAGTAACTTGTAATAGTCGCTTCTCGTTCTACTGTTAAGTGCTCCAAATGAATATTTCTAATCTAGTTATTCCATTTTGTTCTTTGACTCATTAAAAGTCTGTTTTAAGCATTTTCGGGTATAAACATTTGTTTCAGATTTTCATATGACCCTTTTACACTTGTATTCCCCATTTTGACTTACTGATGTGTAGAGTTTTGATTTTCTCAACGGAATGAGTAACAAGTAATAGATGCTTCTCGTTATACTTTTAAGAATCCCAAATGACTATTTCTAGTCTAGTTACTCCGTTTTGTTTCTATGACTCATTAAAAGTATGTTTTAAGCATATTCGGATACAAACATCTGTTTCGGATCTTCATATGACCCTTTTACCATTGTATTCCCCATTTGGACTTTTTGATGAGTAGTGTTTTGAATTCCTCAACGGAATGTGTAACAAGTAATAGTTGCTTCTCATTATACTATTAAGAGCCCAAAATGACTATTCCTAGTTTGGTTACTTCGTTTTATTTATATGACTCAATAAAAGTCTGTTTTAAACATTTTTGGGTATAAACATCTGTTTCGGATCTTCATATGACCCAATTACACTTGTATCCCCCATTTGGACTTACTGATGAGTAGAGTTTTGATTTCCTCAACGAAATCAGTAACAAGTAAAAGATGCTTCTCGTTCTACTATGAAGAGCTCCAAATGTCTATTTCTAGTCTAGTTACATCATTTTGTTTCTATGACTTATTAAAGGTCTTTTTAAGCATTTTCGGGTATATACATCTGTTTCGGATCTTCATATGACCATTTTACACTTGTATTCCGCATTTGCACTTACTGATGAGTAGAGTTTTGAATTTCTCAACAAAATGAGTAACAGGTAATAGATTCTTCTCGTTCTACTATGAAGAGCTCCAAATGTCTACTTCTAGTCTAGTTACTTCATTTTGTTTCGATGACTTATTTAAGGTCCGTTTTAAGCATTTTCGGGTATAAACATCTGTTTCGGATCTTGATATGACCATTTTACACTTGTATTCCCCATTTGGACTTACTGATGAGTAGAGTTTTGATTTCCTCAATGGAATAAGTAACTAGTAATAGTCGCTTCTCGTTATACTTTTAAGAGCCCCAAAGGACTATTTCTAGTCTAGTTACTCCGTTTTGTTTCTATGACTCATTTAAAGTCAGTTTTAAGCATTTTCTGATATAAACATCTGTTTCAGATCTTCATATGACCCTTTTACCCTTGTATTCCCCATTTGGACTTTTTGAAGAGTAGAGTTTGGAATTCCTCAACGAATGAGTAACAAGTAATAGTTGCTTCTTATTATACTATTAAGAGCCCTAAATGACTATTCCTAGTCTAGTTACTTCGTTTTATTTCTATGACTCTTTAAAAGTCTGTTTTAAGCATTTTCGGGTGTAAACATCTGTTTCAGATCTTCATATGATCCTTTTACACTTGTATTCCCCATCTGGACTAACTGATGAGTAGAGTTATGATTTTCTCTATGGAATAAGTAACTAGTAATAGTCGCTTCCTGTACTACTTTTAAGAGCCCCAAATGACTATTTCTAGTCTAGTTACTCCGTTTTATTTTTATTTCTCGTTAAAAGTCCGTTTTAAGCATTGCCAGTTATAAACATATTTTTCGGATCTTCATATGACCTATTTACCATTGTATTCCCCATTTGGATTTTTTGATGAGTAGTGTTTTGAATTCCTCAACGGAATGTATAACAAGTAATAGTTGCTTCTCATTATACTATTAAGAGCCCAAAATGACTATTCCTAGTCTGGTTACTTCGTTTTATTTCTATGGCTCATTAAAAGTATGTTTTAAGCATTTTCGGGTATAAAAATCTGTTTCGGATCTTCATATGAACCATTTACACTTGTATTCCCCATTTGGACTTACTGATGAGTAGAGTTTTTATTTCCTCAACGAAATGAGTAACAATTAATAGATGCTTCTCGTTCTACTATGAAGAGCTCCAAATGTCTATTTCTAATTTAGTTACTTCATTTTGTTTCTATGACTTATTAAATATCTGTTTTAAGCATTTCCGGGTATAAACATCTGTTTCGGATCTTCATATGACCCTTTTACACTCGTATTCCCCATTTGGACTTACTGATGAGTAGAGTTTTGATTTCCTGAATGGAATAAGTAACTAGTAATAGTCGTTTCTCGGTCTACTTTTAAGAGCCCCAAAATGACTATTTCTAGTCTAGTTACTCCATCTTATTTCTATGACTCATTAAAAGTTTGTTTTAAGCATTTTTGGTTATAAACATATGTTTTGGATCTTCATATGACCCAAACACTTCTATTCCCCAATTGGACTTACTGTTGAGTAGAGTTTTGATTTCCTCAACGGAATGAGTAACTAGTAATAGTCGCTTCTCTTTCTACTACTAAGAGCCCCGAATGATTATTTCTAGTCTAGTTACTCCATTTTGTTTCTATGACTCATTGAAAGTCCGGTTTAAGCATTTTCGGGTGTAAACATCAGTTTCGGATCTTCATATGACCCTTTTACACTTGTATTCCCCATTTGGACTGATGAGTAGAGTTTTGATTTCCTAAACAGAATGAGTAACTAGTAATAGTCGCTTCTCGTTGTACTATTAAGTGCTCCAAATGTCTATTTCTATTCTAGTTACTTCATTTTGTTTCTGTGACTCATTAAAAGTCCGTTTTAAACATTTTCGGGTATAAACATCTGTTTCGGATCTTCATATGACCCACTTACACTTCTATTCCCAAATTGGAATTACTGATGAGTAGAGTTTTGATTAACTCAACGGAGTGAGTAACTTGTAATAGTCGCTTCTCGTTCTACTATTAAGTGCTCCAAATGACTCTCTCTAATCTAGTTATTCTATTTTGTTCTATGACTCATTAAAAGTCTGTTTTAAGCATTTTCGGGTATAAACATCTATTTCAGATCTTCATATGACCCTTTTACACTTGTATTCCCCATTTTGACTTACTGATGAGTAGAGTTTTGATTTTCTCAAGGAAATGAGTAACAAGTAATAGATGCTTCTCGTTATACTTTTAAGAGCCCCAAATGACTATTTCTAGTCTAGTTACTCCGTTTTGTTTCTATGACTCATTAAAAGTCCGTTTTAAGCATTTTCGGGTATAAACATCTGTTTCGGATCTTCATATGACCCACTTACACTTCTATTCCCAAATTGGACTTACTGATGAGTAGAGTTTTGATTAACTCAACGGAATGAGTAACTTGTAATAGTCGCTTCTCGTTCTACTATTAAGTGCTCCAAATGACTATCTCTAATCTAGTTATTCCATTTTGTTCTATGACCCATTAAAAGTCTGTTTTAAGCATTTTCGGGTATAAACATCT
>JAHZTW010000001.1:391328224-391339953 GCA_020283515.1 Alliaria petiolata
GATTTCTTAGGCTAAGACTAACCATCTGTCTAAGAGTCTTACGGTTCAATAGGGACGTTGTAGATGCTTGTTTCTTCTATTGTACCGCTATGCGAGAGCTAGTCTATGGTGATAGAGATTCAAAGAGTTTAGACCCAAACGACATGGGCCAAACGATTTGAGGATCCTTTTACCTAAGAATCACCATCAAAAGACCAAGTCTTGATGTGATCCAAAAGCTCTAGCTTGATAAAGCAAAACCAAGAGTCACCTAGTCCATAAAACCCGTCTTGATCCTTCTTTTACCTTGAAAGCTTATCTTTTTACCGTTTAAATATCTATTTCCTGCTTAATATCCTTAAAATTCTCTTATTTATGGTCTTGAGTGACACAAGATCTATCCTTTAGTCGTTTTTAGTAGTAAAGTCTCAATCTTTATCTATTTCGAACTTGACTTATGACACCAATATGACCGATCTGTTTACTAACGCTCCCAAAATGGTTTGATACCCCATACACTATACTGCTTTCGGTTGACAGTGTTGGGACATTGTTAAACAGGCATAAAAACAGACTTATCACTAGAACCTGAGGAGCAGCTTGAACCTGAGCTTGGAGGAGAAGAAGGTTTGATCGTACCTACTGGTCCAATGACTAGATCAAAGACTAAGATGTTCAACCAAGCTATTGGAGGACTTATCAAGCAAACAAGCAAGCCAGACGTTCAAGATAGCAAGATAGCTTGTCAAAACATTTTTGTTTTGATCCAAGCCATATATAATTTAACAATTGGGTAAGTGTTGGGTTTATACTCTTTTTCCCTTGTCAAGTTTTGTCCCAATGAGTTTTTTTGAAAAGGTTTTTAATGAGGTATTCCCAGCACTTTCTAATGGCCCAATTGTTAAATTAGAAGACCTGGCCCATTAAGGAAGTTCGACAAAGCCCAAGAAGAAGAAGCCAGGCGCCCAAACCCTAATTTTATTGTTGTTTCTTTTCTGTTTACTCTTTATAACTCTTTTGAAACCCTCATTTGGAGACTCATCTATTTTCTTTATTAAAAACTCTTTTGAATCTAGATCTCTTCTTTTGGTGTGTCATATCCATTAGAAACTTGATTTCTCTGTGTGTAATATCAGAGATTTTGCCTTGGTTTACTTGAGGACAATCCGCAGCCTCTAAGTAAAGCCCATCGATCCACTTCCTTTATGTTCTTCACGTTTTGTTACAGAGAAATCCGAATCCTTTTTAACTTCAGCCTGGGCGATTCTAAGAGAGATTATATTAGGAGGTGACTCAAAACTGTGAAGAGGAGGAGGATCCTAGGGAGAGTGACTGATTGCTAGAAGAGGTGGCGGGTTAGCGGCTCGGATTTCTCTTCCTCGGGTGAGCCTCATGGAAAGCTCCTCGTGGTTGCACATCGAACGAATGGCGTCTATCAACCTCCGTCTCAGCTCCTCCTTCACCTTCTTCCTCAAGTGGAGCTACTTCCTCTACTTCCTCTTCTTCTTGGGGAAATTGGCTAGGGTCAAAATCGAATGTTCCTCTCTTGGCAATGGACTCAAGAGAAGGGTTCACAGCTGGGTTGTATAGATGCTCATATGGAGGATGAAAGTCAATGTTGGAGAGGTCTTGAAATGAGGTTGCTTGTGGGCATGGGAGACAAATCTTGGCCTCGGTTTCCAAGTCGACTGAGAATTTGTAGGAAAACATGGGGCCTAGCCTTCCCGAAAGAAAGAAAGTCCTTCCGAGGTAGAAAATATCCATCCACTCGGGCTCAAGTTCATCCGTTCCAAGCCTATGTCCACAAGCCTCTAGAATCGGGGTTATGATTCCGCCAATGCTAAGCTCGGGATCATGATCCCGCCAATGCTAAGCTTGGGATCATGATCCCGCCAATGCTAAGCTCGGCATCGTTGTCCTTCATCAATGGCACCCAATCTTGGTAAGAGAGAAGTTGCCTAACGAACAAGCTAACCATTCCCGTTCCAGTCCTATCCACGCGGACTCTTGTACCTCCTCTTGTTTGAAGATCAATCAACTTGGAAAGACCCACATCCAACAACTCGAGCTCCTCTTGGCTTACTTTCCCGGTTTCTTTCCTCGCATAGAAGTGGTGAGCAAGTGCTTTGTGAGCATACCTCAATGCACGATGCCTTATCAGGCTTCCCGTACTTCCTTCTGCTTTAAACTTTCCAACCGCAATCGTCTCCCACAAGCCCTTCAACTCACACTCATCCACTGTGAGCATCTTTGTTCTCCTTTTAGCTTCCTTGAAGCCAAAGATCTCATTCAACTGGCGAAAGGTCATTGTGTAGATGGTCCTATGGATCTTGAACTTGATGAACCCATGACCATGTTGCGGAGGTGAATCCTCCCCTTCATAGTAGAAGTGTGCAGTGAGGGAGGAGAGGAACTCACATGTCGCGAGCTTGTAAGCGGGATAGGCCATGGTGACAAACTTTGCCAAACCCATGTTGGAGAATAGGGTTTGGAAGTCCTCAAAGATCCCCAAAGCTTGAAGCGTCTGCTTATGCGGGTACTTCATGCTCTTGAAGCGCATAGCCATAAAGGCCTTGAGAAGTTCCGCGGGTATGAGCTTCTTCCTTGGGGCATCCTTTGTAGCCTTAGATGACCCCTTAGAAACTTTCTTAGACCCCTTTCTTGCGGACCCCAGCAACTGCTCCTCTTCAATGCCGACCTCTTCTTCCACAACCGCTTTCTTTTTTCCTTGGCTCTTGGATGCTCTTGCTTGTGAGCTTGCCCCTTGGTTTCCTTCATCTCCTTTATTCCTTCCCATTGTACCTGGAAAAAGAACGTATCGAGCTATGTAGGTCGATACATAGCTCAATACGCTTCCAGACGTGACTTTTTAAAAATGTTAGCTCGATACAGATGCTCGATAAGGAGGTTGAGATTTCTCTGGTCCATCTGTATCGACCTTGGTAGGTCGATACATAGCTCGATACAGTGCCAAAAATCCTTGGCAAGCATTTTGCTCTTGGCTCAACCTCCTCCATTCAAACATGTCATCCACAAACAGTAGAAAACACATTATTAAACTAAAAAGTGCAAATATATACAAAGATAGACATGGGAGTGCCTCCCAAGTGCGCTTGTTTAAAATCACTAAGCTTGACTTTTCAAACCCTTAGGCATGAGGGTGAACAAGGAGTGGAATTGGCTTTCCTCCTCCTTTCTTGATGTACATGGTGCCTGCTCCAGCTTGCAGCACCTTTTTCTTCTTCTTAGACCTCTTTGGTGGCTCAGCTATTGGCTCCACAATCTTGAGCCCATCAAACATTGCTAGAAGACTCTCACCATCAAAGCTTGGCCCATCATACTCATTGTGTTCAAGGGCTTCATTCTCACTCATCACCAAACAAGTGAGACCCATCAGCTGCTCCCTTGGTGGTCCTTCTTCAGCCTTCTTAGTGTCACATTTGATTGTTCCACATAGGCTCAAAACAGAAGGTTTCATAGGATAGAAGACCTTTGCATCTACATTCTTGAGAATCACCCTCTTCTACATTCTTGAGAATCACCCTCTTGTTGATGAAGTCAAGGCTTGCACCAGCTGTGTTGAGGAAGGGTGTCCCTAGAAGAAGAGATAACCTTACTGCTTGAACCATGTCCATGACAATAAAGTCAGTTGGGACTAGACATTCACCAACTCTCAATAGATAATCATCAACAAAGAAGATGTGTGAGGAATACTTCTTCATAGTAGTGATTCCAAGATTCTTGAACATCTCAAGGGACATCACATTGACACTTGAGCCAGAGTCACACAAGGTTTCATCAATCTTCAAGTCCCCAAGAGAACAAGAAATCAAAAAAAATCCCGGATTACCAAGCGTTGTGATAACCTTGGGCTCCTTCCTTGCTGCGCTTGCTGGATCTAGACCTTCAATTAGCTCCTCAACCTTCTATATGTTGGTAAGAAAGTTCTTGATGAACCTTATTTGATCCTTGACTTGGGACAAGTTCTCCACATTAGGCAAAGGTGCACCAGCTTTCTCCATACTCCCTCTAAAGCTTGAGAGTACCTTCTTTTGTGCCTTTGTCAACACCGGTTCAGGGAAAGGGAGTGGTGACTTGTAGACAAAGAGATCATAAGCCTCAACTTCAGTCTTCTTAACCACTTCTCTTTCTTTCTTGCCCATTGGTCTAGCAGCAACGAAATGGTCATTTTCAATGACCTCCTCCCCCACTAAAATTTTAATGTCCTCATTGATTATTGCTTCATCATTGGGACATTCAAAGAGTTGCTAAAATTCAGCCACCACACACTCATATTCTTCTTCATCAATGGAGTATATAGCATTCCAATATTCCTTGGGGGTTTGGCTCGGGTTTACCGGGAAAAGAAGCTTGAGCTCATGTAGAAGAGGAATCAATACCCTTGTTGTTCTCCATTTGCTTGATCTTGGAGCTCAAAGTGTCAAATTTGGAGTTAAGGTCATTGTAAGAGTAATCCACCTTGTTGTGAATTTCAGCCATCTTCTTACTCAAATCAAGAGCATTACTTGCTTGACCTTAGAGAATGTGTTGGAACACATTTCTCATATCCAAATCTTGTGCAAAACCCGGTGGAAGACCTTGCTTGGATTGATAATTCCCTTGATAGTTCCCTTGGTTGTTCCCTTGGTTCCCTTGGTAGTTGTTCTTGGGAACATAACCTTGTTGTTGTTTGAAGGGGACAAATGGTTTTTGTTGCCCTCCTTGGCCTTGGTTTTGTGGTGAGTAGACTTGATCTTCAGGGTTCTCCACATTGGTGCTTCTATAGAAAAGATTGTTGTTGTTCCTATAGTTGTTGAATCCTTGTTGATAGCCTTGGCCACCCACATAGTTGACCTCTTCTTGGCAATCCTCATCCAACTCTTGGTTAACCCCTTGACCTTCATCACAATCACTCACAAAGTGAACATGCTTTTGTGACGCTTGAAGCAACTTATCCATTTTCTCATTAAGAGATTTCATCTCCTTCCTCCTTTGATCCTCATACGCGCCACCATCTCTTGAAGAACTATCATAGTCTTCACCATAATTGCCATCACTTTGTGACAAGTTCTCCACAAGCTCTAGACCTTCTTCTACATCTTTACTCAAGAAGTTTCCATTACTTGCTGTGTCTAGAAGCATCCTAAACTTGGGGAGAACACCGCGGTAGAGGGTGCTCAAGAGAGTTTCTTCGGAGAAGCCATGACGAGGACATTGAGTAGTGTAACTCTTGAACCTTTCCCATGCTTCACAAAAGCTCTCATTGTTCTTTTGGGTGAAGCTAGATAGCTCATTCCTCAACCTTCCTGTCCTTGTGTTGGAGAAGAACTTTGCAAGGAAAACCTTCTTGCAATGGTCCCATGAAGTGATGGAACCTCTTGGAAGTGTCTTCTCCCATTGATGTGCTTTGTCGCCAAGGGAGAAAGAAAATAGCCTCAATTTGAAACCATCCTCGGATATGCCATTGATCTTGGTCATATATATCACAAATCCTATCAAACTCATCCAAATGGTCAAGAGGATCCTCCAAAGCTAATCCATGGAACTTGTTGTGTTGCACCATGTTGATCAATCCACTCTTGATCTCAAAGTTGTTGTTCTCAACTGGAGAAGTTAGGATACCTTGGCGATTGGCATGAGTATTAGGAGCATATACAGCTCCAATGTGCCTAGGTTGGCGTGGAGGGTGTTGAGGCACTCTAGGAGCTTGAGCCTCATTCCTTTGATTCCTTTGTGGTATTCCATTACCACCTTGTCCTTGTGGAATATCCATTCTCAAACGCCTTAGATGTGCGAGGAGTTCTCTTTCTCTTCTCACAAAAGCTCCTCTTGTCACTCGGTGGATGTTGTCTAGAGGCTCAACTAGATTGTTGTGCCCACTAGACCTCAAGTTCATACACCTATAAGACAAAGAAATAAGCAAGCAAGATAGATTAGTAACCAAAATAAAAAAGTAAAGCTTAGTCTTAAGTACAATTAAAATCCTAATGCACAAATCAAAACCCAAATGGCAACGGCTCCAAATTGATAAAAGGATTTTTCCTTGTTCTTAAACAATTACTCAAACCGACTCATGTCATTGTTGTGTTTGAGGATCAATTCATATGGGTGTGATTGTGACAATAAGNATATCACAAATCCTATCAAACTCATCCAAATGGTCAAGAGGATCCTCCAAAGCTAATCCATGGAACTTGTTGTGTTGCACCATGTTGATCAATCCACTCTTGATCTCAAAGTTGTTGTTCTCAACTGGAGAAGTTAGGATACCTTGGCGATTGGCATGAGTATTAGGAGCATATACAGCTCCAATGTGCCTAGGTTGGCGTGGAGGGTGTTGAGGCACTCTAGGAGCTTGAGCCTCATTCCTTTGATTCCTTTGTGGTATTCCATTACCACCTTGTCCTTGTGGAATATCCATTCTCAAACGCCTTAGATGTGCGAGGAGTTCTCTTTCTCTTCTCACAAAAGCTCCTCTTGTCACTCGGTGGATGTTGTCTAGAGGCTCAACTAGATTGTTGTGCCCACTAGACCTCAAGTTCATACACCTATAAGACAAAGAAATAAGCAAGCAAGATAGATTAGTAACCAAAATAAAAAAGTAAAGCTTAGTCTTAAGTACAATTAAAATCCTAATGCACAAATCAAAACCCAAATGGCAACGGCTCCAAATTGATAAAAGGATTTTTCCTTGTTCTTAAACAATTACTCAAACCGACTCATGTCATTGTTGTGTTTGAGGATCAATTCATATGGGTGTGATTGTGACAATAAGAATGCATAAACCTTCTTAATCTAAGCTAGCATAATAGTTTAGAAACTTAACAAACCAAACAAAAGTAACTAACACCTTAATTAAGCAAATTAAACGCTAATTAACTACTAAGCAAGATTATCAAATAACTAAAACGAATCCAAAGATGGGGTTATCAATCTAAGTTGTTCCAAGAACTAATCTTTGATACCAATCAACCACAATATAAGGTAATCCCTAAGCTTAGAACTCAAAAGCTAGACTAATCCACTTTCATGGCATTAATCCCTTCATCAATCATCCTAATCAAGAACAAACTCTCATTTGTGAAAAGGAAACTAACAAGCATTATGAAACAGTTCTAAATTGCTAATAAACACCCTAGACAATCACTCTCACGAGCTAGGAATGTAAATCCCTTGTTTAGTTGCCTGGTGAATTTCAACAAACACCTTGTGGGTGGAAAATTCCCTAAGACCTAGTTTTAGCATGATCATGGCTAAACTAGCATTTAGAACACTAAACAAAGAGGGAAATGAAAGAATCTAATCCTAGGCATCAATATCAATCCATGAAACACTCTAAATCTAACCCATCCCTATATCCTAAGGAAACTACTCACTAATCATGATTAGACCCTCAAATCCTATGAAAGAGATGAAGATAAACATGATTAGAGAGATAGATATGAAAGATTAAGAAAGATAAGTACTAAATTGCATAAACTCAAATAAATGTCTTACAAAATCACTTAGAAATCAAAGAGGAAGGTTTTCTAAGCAAGAACAAAAGATTAAAAGATACTTAGGAATAATTAGGTCATTTCTTATTTATAGTGAACAGTGGACGAACCAGGTCAACCCGGAACAAACCGGGTATTGACCCGGTTTAAAGCTGAAAATCGGGCAGCGTATCGAGCTTGGTAGTTCGACATATAGCTCGATACGCTGCTAAAAAGTTTCTCCAAAGGACCGGAACAAAATAGGTCATTTCCTATTTATAGTGAACAGTGTAAGAACCGGGTCAACCAGAACAAATCGGGTATTGATCCGGTTTAAGGCTGAAAATCAGGCAGCGTATCGAGCTTGGTAGCTTCTCCAAAGGTTGTGTCGAGCTTGGTAGCTCGATATGAACGCTCAATACGCCAACCTCAGGACTTCGGTTTGCTGTGTATCGAGCTTGGCAGCTCGATACAAACGTCTGATACACTGCTTCCAGAATTCCAGGTAGACTCGTATCGAGCTTGGTAGCTCGATACAAATGCTCGATATGCTCCTCTCGTCCTTCCTTCCAGGCTGTATCGACCTTGGTAGCTCGATATGAAGGTCGATACACTTCTAAAGATCGTCTGCTTCTTGTTTGGCCAACTTCTCTTCTTCCTCTTCGTAATCCTTCACTCCATAAGGCCTCGAAGCCTCCAAGATACCTAATAATGACTCAATATGTACAAATATGCAACAACCTAAGCTAAAACTCACTAAACTCTAAGATGGATGCAAATGGGACTAAAAGTGGCTAAATGAATGCAAAAGAACATGCAAAGCTATCTAAAATGAATGCTAAATNGATAAGTACTAAATTGCATAAACTCAAATAAATGTCTTACAAAATCACTTAGAAATCAAAGAGGAAGGTTTTCTAAGCAAGAACAAAAGATTAAAAGATACTTAGGAATAATTAGGTCATTTCTTATTTATAGTGAACAGTGGACGAACCAGGTCAACCCGGAACAAACCGGGTATTGACCCGGTTTAAAGCTGAAAATCGGGCAGCGTATCGAGCTTGGTAGTTCGACATATAGCTCGATACGCTGCTAAAAAGTTTCTCCAAAGGACCGGAACAAAATAGGTCATTTCCTATTTATAGTGAACAGTGTAAGAACCGGGTCAACCAGAACAAATCGGGTATTGATCCGGTTTAAGGCTGAAAATCAGGCAGCGTATCGAGCTTGGTAGCTTCTCCAAAGGTTGTGTCGAGCTTGGTAGCTCGATATGAACGCTCAATACGCCAACCTCAGGACTTCGGTTTGCTGTGTATCGAGCTTGGCAGCTCGATACAAACGTCTGATACACTGCTTCCAGAATTCCAGGTAGACTCGTATCGAGCTTGGTAGCTCGATACAAATGCTCGATATGCTCCTCTCGTCCTTCCTTCCAGGCTGTATCGACCTTGGTAGCTCGATATGAAGGTCGATACACTTCTAAAGATCGTCTGCTTCTTGTTTGGCCAACTTCTCTTCTTCCTCTTCGTAATCCTTCACTCCATAAGGCCTCGAAGCCTCCAAGATACCTAATAATGACTCAATATGTACAAATATGCAACAACCTAAGCTAAAACTCACTAAACTCTAAGATGGATGCAAATGGGACTAAAAGTGGCTAAATGAATGCAAAAGAACATGCAAAGCTATCTAAAATGAATGCTATATTATGCTAAATTATGAGTATATCATTCACACAATTCCCTCCTTCTTGAGAAGGTTTTGCCCTCAAAACCGTTTCTTCTTCATCAAAAGGGAATAGATCAGCAACATTAAAACTATGTGAGATATTAAACTCACCTGGAAGTCCGAGATTGTAGGCATCGTTGTTGATCCTTTCCAAAACTTTGAATGGACCGTCTCCCCGTGCTGCTAGCTTGGAGCTTCTCTTATGTGTGAATCGTTCAGGCCTCATATGCAGCCAAACCCACTCTCCTGGTTCGAAAACAATTTCTTTACGGCCCTTGTTCTTGTTCTTTATGTACTCCTCAGTCTTCTTCTCTATATTCTCCTTAGCTTTCAGGTGTAACTTCTTTATAAACTCGCCTCGGCTTAGACCATCTAGATTCACTTGCTCGGCTTGAGGTAATGGCGTGAGATCTATTGGCGCTAGGGGGTTAATCCCATAAACAACTTCAAAAGGAGACAACTTGGAAGCAGAGTGAGTAGCACGGTTATAAGCAAACTCAATGAATGGAATGCAATCTAACCATGTTTTCATATTTTTACCAAGAGTTGCTCTAAGTAATGTGGAAAGAGTACGGTTTACCGATTCTGTTTGGCCATCCGTTTGTGGGTGGCAGGTGGTGGAAAACAGCAACTTGGTACCCACCTTTCTCCAAAGTGTTTTCCAGAAGTGGCTGAGGAACTTAGTGTCACAATCCGACACGATAGACCTCAGTATTCCATGTAAACGAACCACCTCCTTGAAGAACAAGTCTGCGGTTTGAGTTGCATCATTCACTTTGGCGCATGGTATGAAGTGTGCCATCTTGGAAAATCGATTCACCACGACAAAGATAGAGTCATTGTGCCTGATCTTTGGTAATCCTAATACAAAGTCCATAGAAATATCTACCCAAGGGGCGTTAGGTATATGTAAAGGAGTGTATGAGCCATACAGATGTAACCTGGACTTCGCTTTTCGGCATGTGATGCAATGAGAGCAGAACCTCTTTACATCTTTCTTTAAGTGCGGCCAGAAGAAATGATCCACCAGAATAGCTAGAGTCTTGTCTACTCCGAAGTGTCCCATTAGCCCACCACCATGAGCTTCTCGAATTAGTAACTCTCGGATGGAACCTTGAGGGATACACAATTGTTTGTGTGGCGACCCAACCCGATAATCCTAACCAGGCCGGCCGTCCCGAGTCTAACTCTAACCAGATTCCAGACTTAGCATATTTTTCAGATTTTTCTTAAACTTAAACAACGCATTCGATTCATAAAAGCCCATTCTTATTGCATAATAATTCCAAATTCGGATATAACAAAGGTTCATAAAACAGAAAACTAACTTAGCCAAATTCGTTCTAAGTCATAAAACAGTAAATCCAAAGCCAGATAATCCGAACAAGTCTTAATAAAATAAAACCCCCAAACCCAGTCCTAATCCACTTCTTTCTTCACTGCCTTCAAGTCCGCCTTCAAGACTAAACGTCCCGGATAACATCCTTACATGCACACTCAACACATAAGAGAGGCATAAGCATTATCATAAATGCTTAGTGAGTACGGTCATCCCGTACCACCAGCCAATACCAGAAAACGCATTCATACATCAGTTATACAGTTCACATTATCACTTAGCAAGCAAGCATAGAATCAACAGAATCACGGTTCTATGATCATCTGAACTACTTGTGAATTTCCTCACGGCCTCGGTTCTACTCAAGCGAGAATCACACATCCCCTTGAGCTAGCAACTCGATACGGACATTCACACAGCTAGTTAGACACCACGTATAAACCACGGTATCCAATACCAATCACAATCACAGAACACATTGACCTTGCTAAGCATACACTAACTTACACAAGCAATCAATGCAAACCAGACAACCTAGCAATCCTACGGTTCCAGGTACAAGCTACAGTCACGCACTCACCTTAGACACAAAGGCAATTGTTTCAATCGGAAGAAACTCGGTGATTTCTCGGTCAGAAACAGAGATAGTCGGATGCACTTGCGTTCTCTCGGCTATCGCTACGGCTAAACCCGCGAGATCCAATCTCCTCTAGGCTATCTTTCTAACCGCTCACTTCTCCTCGAACAATCTTCTGTATTCCCTCGGAAACAGGCCAAAATAATCAGATTAGTCGAAGGTTACTCGACCGAAACTCAACCAGAAAAGAATTAGCCGAACACTCACCGAATTCTCTCGGACGGTTCTAAGTGTTCCCGGCTATCTCTCGGCTACGCAGAAAATCCTCGGATATCTCTCGGATAACTTCGGCCAAAACTTGCCTACAAACAGATAACTCGATTATCTCTCGGTGAAAACAACCCAGAACAGAAAACTCACGGTGAAATCGCACCAGAACAGAATTCTCTCGGAGAAAACGGATTACCTTGATTATCTCTCGGATGCTTCGCGATCCGATCGAGAAATCCCTCGGCCGAATGCACTTCCCTCGGCAAATCGACCCTTCCCGTTCGTTTCTCTCGGACAGAAATCCCAAAAACTCGACGGCTCTCGAAATCTCTCGACGGCTACACTTTTCTCTCGGGAAAAA
>JAHZTW010000001.1:391380234-391394199 GCA_020283515.1 Alliaria petiolata
TTTTTCCCCAGCTTGTACCAAATGTCTTCTAAGTCTTCAAGATTTCACCACTATTCGTCTCGCGGTTCCAACTCTTCTTTGCCTTCTTAACAACACGCCTGAGAAAGCTCAACACTTGTCAATTCGAAACTCACAACTAGGTGTGGATCCGATATTGAACAAAGTGTGGGGCTACACTGTTCTAATCGGACAACTACACAACTTCCTTTTTTTTTTTATAAATAAAACAACTTAACTTATAACCTACCAACTCAATCAACTAAACACTTACAACCAAACAACATAACTCTAGCGCGAGACCATAGACACTAAAGATCATTTTCCCTTAAAACATTTTTCCAAATCTTTTTGAACGTTTCCGGAAACATTTTATTTTTTAAAAATCTTTTTTGAAAAACTTTTTTTTTTTTAAATCCGACTAACTCCCGAGAATCGGCTCTCCGGGTCAGAACCGGAGTAGCACCTTAGGCTCTGATACCAAACTGAAAGGACCCGTTTCCTTCACTTCGGTGCCCTAGGTCTCGCGTCCTAACTTGCAACACAAGCAACACACCTGCACACACTAAAAAGGGAAAAAGGAGGGGTGAGCAACAAATTACTCAGTGAGGAAAGATCATCCCTGCCCACATGATTCACACCATCAACAATATAACTCAGCAACCAAATATACTAAGCCTAGAAGTGACAAACATCACATAACTTATCATCAATCACATCACATATCATAACTTCAGACATATCACATGACACATGACACTGACACCTGACACACTGGGCTGGCCGTCACCTCGAAAGGTCGTACGCCACCTTTGGCTCGTCAGTCGGTTTACGGGCTTCGACGGGATCGCCATGTCCTCGTCCTCAGTCCGACTACTGCACTGAAACATCGAACTTTAACGGGATCGTCATGTCCTCATTCTCGGTCCGACTACACACATACATCATTCACTTTCCACAAAACATTTTATACTAACTTAACATATATTCACTCAATACACATAATAACCGATTATCATCAATCTCTCACATCACCACAATCAACAAACAATCTCCTAAGCTTAACATATGTGATTACAGAACTAGACCATTGAATAGTATGAATCCACAAGTCACAAATCCTCACCTTAGCCACTTTGATGTTGAATACTAACTCATCTCCTTTTTACTCTTTTAGGCAGATTCGCTGCCTTAACTTCAACAGCATGATTTCATATGCTCCTGGGTCTCAAAGAGGTTATCCTTCAACCGAGAGATATAACCATGTCTTCTAAAACTCTCTGCAAAGTTTCAGGTCAAACGGACGTCGTTTGCCCAATCAACAAATTCAATTCGCTAGACTCGTCTGATCTGCTCGCAAAAATCAGCCCCAACGCATCACAGAATCTCCCGAAACGCAACTTCTCCTCTGCCTGGTCTCACACAAATTTCAGATTGATCAGGATAGATTTACTCATTCGTTTCCTTCTTCCAATACAACTGGACAGATTCGCGCTAGTTAGATATCCGGGCAGATTGAACCAGACGAGAAGAAACAGATATAACTTTCATCACAAACCTCCTATCGGCACGAACGAGATCTTTCTGGAAAGCTGAGACTCGGGGCTTTCTATCCATAGTTAATACGTCGCGTGGTTGCTCACGGTTCACCGGTAAAACGTCCCACAAGGTGGCGGATTGGTGATGATCTATTTCTTCCCTCTCTCTTTCTCTTCTCTCTCTTTCTCTTCTCTCTCTTTCCTCTCTCTCGCGAACCCCTTCTCCCTTCCTCATGCGTGATCTCTCTCCCTCTCATTTTTCTCTTCCCCGTCTCTCTGGTTTTCCTTCTCGTGCGGCTAGGTTTGAACGAAGAGGGAGATGCTTACACCATTAAACGCATGCACACACAACATTACAAGAGAAGCTGGGCCTTACTTCGGCCTGAACGAAAATGAACCAAACCAAGAAAAACCAGGCCCAAAACTAAAGATCCGGTCGTTACAATTCTCCCCCACTTAACGGGAATTCGTCCCGAATTCTGAGGCGTGAGTACTCCACTGCAACCACTAGCATAACACAACAAGACTCTCATAAGAGAAAACTGAACTCTGGCCTCTTATTCGCTTTAAATGATTTCTGCTATCCGATTCATGGGCTGCGTCTCCCCCACTTATTTGTCAACCAAATCTTACAGTATACTTCTCCTAGATACCATAGTTCCAACAACTCCAAACAAAAAACTCGGAGATCACTTCCTTCCGCTCATGTCCATTAGGGTCCGTTACAAACTTTGATGGGATTGTTAAAAATTTTTTTTTTTTTTTAGCATTCAATTCCCTGAACAAGTTTGTCACCACATTCCATCTCTGGCTTCAGCCGAACAAAATACAATCTCTTTTTGTGTGAACAGTCAACACTGGCGCTTAGCAATATGAACATTGGAAACGATGACACTTCTACCTTACATAACTTTTAGCCGTATCACTCCTTTTTCAAATGAATTTAACTTGAATTAGATCATCTACTTCCAAATAGATTCTACACAACATTTTTTTTTTGTAACGTCCAACTATGGCTATGATCAACAGACAGGCAGACAGTCTTTCCTTACACCCTGCTGACGAAAAATGGTAACCATGCCTTTAACGGCTTTCTGAACCTACGAGTAATGACCCATCTTATTTTTGTTGTCCGCACTCTGATGAAAAATTAACCTCTACTTGAGGTTCTCTACCTTGTCGATATGTCTCAGCGTTCCAACAATTCTCTTAGATTTCCATTCCCATTAAACTTGTCATTTCCAACTCCACTTACCACACAAGGTTTTAACTTGCTATTAGATAACTCCAAATGCAATAGTTCTTCCCACTACTATTTTGGGATAACACGCACACCTTTACCGATTGGATAAACTATCTTAACTGCTTCAAATGCACCAATAACTTTGCAATGAACCGCACACTTTTCAATGCCACTAATGATTTTTTTTTCTCTCTGAAGTTCCTTTCCTAGACGGCTTGCATAAGAGTAAAATCACTGCACACGAAGTCTAGTCCCGCAAAATTCTCCATCATGCCTTTGACTTAGTACTCATGGTTTAAAGAATTTTCCATATTCCCAACCCATTAAGCGTTCCTTTCCTTTTACTTATCTAAACATAGAACTTGCTCTTTAATATTTAGGTAACACTAACAACAATTAATAAGCGATCCTTGCTTAGCCATCATTATAGTGGAGACATCCAGAATGAGCATTGCGCTACCGCGCTTCCGCTGCGCCACTCTGCTTCTCAGAAAATCTGAATGGACTCTTCTTTCTCATACCGCTACCTCTCTAATCATTTTCTTCCCTCGGTCGTATTTCCTTTACGACTATTACATGTGCAAACATCTTTTCCCTGCAAAATATCCACAGAAGGTGATACCCATAACTCTCACGGTTTTCTTTAGCCCTCAGATTCATGTATTGCATTACATTGGCAAGAACTAGCAGATATACCCTTGCACCATATCTCATCTCTCTTTCTTTTAATAAATATGTTATAGCTCCCCGTTCCTTTTGGATTCAATCCTCCATAACATATTCTTGAAGATACCCTCTTAAGCAGCCCCATAAAGTCTATCTTAATAACCGACAAACACTCCAACACAAAGTTTCTTTCTCCACCTTAAATAACTTCCACATTCCCATCGATTTACTAGATCTCTCATCATCCTCGTCCAAAGCTACGTTGTAGTATAGAAAGTGAACCTTGAATATAAACCATGTGGCCGTTATGCATGTCCTTGATCCATGATTCCTTTGGCTTTAACCACTTATCCCTAATCCTTATAAGTAATCGTTCCAAGTCAAACTTCACTCCATATCCTTGATACGCGACTCTACTCTTTTATCATTACGTTTCCCGCTTGGCATGCTTTTCACCTCGAACTTCATCCGACGCGTCTACTTTGATCAACGTTTCACCGATGATTAAAATTCCAACGGTTACCATGAGTCCTATACACTTCCTTTGATCTCGACATAACATCTCACTTCTATCGCCTCATTTTTTTTTTGTTTTTTTTCAACTGCATTCCTAAAAGATCCTCGTACACCACCATTTTTTTTTCCCAGCTTGTACCAAATGTCTTCTAAGTCTCCAAGATTCCACCACTATTCGTCGCGCGGTTCCATCTCTTCTTTTCCTTCTTAACAACACACCTCAGGAAGCTCAACACTTGTCAATTCGAAACTCACAAACTAGGTGTGGATCCATATTGAACAAAGTGTGGGGCTAAACTAATCCAACCGAACACTACCCAATTTTGTTTTAAAACAATGTAGCACTTATAACCTACCAACTCAATCAACTTAAGACTTATAACCAAACAACACAACTCTAGCGCGAGACCATAGACACCTAAAGATCGTTTTCCCTTAAAAACATTTTCCCCAATTCTTTTGAATGTTTCCGGAAACATTTTAGTTTTAAAATCATTTTTGAAAACTTTTTTTTTTTAAATCCGACAACTCCCAAGAATCGGCTATCCGGGTCAGAACCGGAGTAGCACCTTACCCTCTGATACCAAACTGAAAGGACCCGTTCCCGTCACTTTGGTGTCCTAGGTCTCGTGCCTTAACTTACAACACAAGCAACACACCTGCACACACTAAAAGGGGAAAAAGGAGGGGTGAGCAACGAATTACTCAGTGAGGAAAGATCATCCCTGCCCACATGATTCACATTACAATAATAATTCCAAACAATATACGCATATACTAGTAGGATATGGTACAAACATCACACAACCTAGCGTGCCTAACAACAATCAATCTTGCATCCAATAACATTTACTTCATTTTCATACTTCACTTAACACATCACTTATCACATCACTTATCACATCACATAACACATCGTAACTCATGACACTGGGCTGGTAGGGCACCTCGAAAGGTCTTCCACAACCTTAGGCTCGTCAGCCGGTTTACGGGCTTCGACGGGATCGCCATGTCCTCGTCCTCAGTCCGACTTCACCGAAAAACGAACTTTAACGGGATCGCCATGTCCTCGTCCTCAGTCCGCGTACACACAAACAACTATACACTATCCACAACATCACTCAACCATAACATGCTAACATATTACTATCATTATACTTTTCACATTTTCAATCACAATCACAATGCATGTCTACCTCACAACAATCCATCTCCAACCTAGCATATAACGGATATGGAAAAGAATTACTATGCACTATGAATCCACAAGTCACATCTCCTCACCTTAGCCACTTTGGTGTTGAATACCAACTCATCTCCTTTTTACTCTTTTAGGCAGATTCGCTGCCTTAACTTCAACAGCATGATTTCATATGCTCCTGGGTCTCAAAGAGGTTATCCTTCAACCGAGAGATATAACCATGTCTTCTAAAACTCTCTGCAAAGTTTCAGGTCAAACGGACGTCGTTTGCCCAATCAACAAATTCAATTNTGCTCCTGGGTCTCAAAGAGGTTATCCTTCAACCGAGAGATATAACCATGTCTTCTAAAACTCTCTGCAAAGTTTCAGGTCAAACGGACGTCGTTTGCCCAATCAACTAATTCAATCCGCTAGATTCGTCTGATATGCTCGCAAAAATCAGCTCCAACGCATCACAAAATCTCCCGAAACGCAACTTCTCCTCTGCCTGGTCTCACACAAATTTCAGATCGATCAGGATAGATTTACTCATTTGTTTCCTTCTTCCAATACAACTGGACAGATTCGCGCTGGTTAGATATCCAGGCAGATTGAACAAGACGAGAAGAAACAGATATAACTTTCATCACAAACCTCCTATCGGCACGAACAATATCTTTCTGGAAAGCTGAGACTCGGGGCTTTCTATCCATAGGTAGTACGTCGCGTGGTTGCTCACGGTTCGCCGGTAAAACGTCCCACAAGGTGGCGGATTGGTGATTCCGACCGAAGCAGAAGGAATTAAGCTAAAAACCGACTTTTCGTGGAATCTTGACTCAACCAGGAAGCTCGTCGAATTGGTTTCACATTAAAACTATGCATATGAGAAAGTTATACAACTTCTAAACCGGAGGAGCCACATCCAGCTTTTACTCGACTTTCCTTATTTAGATGCTTCCACACTTGGAGAGGTCAATGCACAACGGTCATATTACATTTATATGGGACGACAAGGAGCTTCTAGATGACTATCCAGCCATGGAATTATTCAAAAAATATCAAGATACAAGTCATCAAAGCAATATCATCTCCAACGGCTAGAAGATCATTCCCACATCTTTTCTGCTTGATCTTTGCCTTATTTTTAATTCATATTACCGTTAGTTTTCTTTTATTCTGAGCACTATATAAGCTCATTGCCTTTGTATCTTTTCATTCACCAAATTATTAATCAAGAAATTTTTATTTTGTTACATAGAAAAGTTCATATTTGTTTACAATCTGTCCGTGCGTTTTTATTAAGTTCATTTGAGAGATTCAGAGAGCTTGTGAGGCGTGTAGAGTCTAATTGTTCTTGTGAGTATTAGCCCTTGAGGAACTACTTAAAACAAAAACAATATTAAGTAGTTCTCTCGATCTGGTTCAGCCCCGTAATCATCTTCATCTTCAGTCCAAACTTAACTTCTGTAGCCATCTTCTTGACTTGAGTCTTCCCATTCAGCTTCTATGTAGGTGAACTGTCCTCGACTTGCATAATATTCTCCCATTGTACCTTGCACAATTCAAGCAAACAAGGAGATCATATATGTGTTTGATATAACAGAAACAAGAACAAGTATTTTTTTTTTTTTTGACTAGCATGGTGTAAATGATCGAATTAAAATATGAATCCAATGAATTTGTAGGTATGAATTGATATAAGCACGAGCTTGCTTATATGATCTCCAGATCAAGCTTCGGTGGATCTGACCAAGTATGGATCAATATAACCGAGAAACTCGAAGTTATACAGATTAGTTGATGAGGATGAATGATGTTGTGATTCAAGGGCTGAGAAACTCGAAGCCAATGGATCTGTGGGGGATGAGCAAACGAGATATGTAACTGGGGAATGAAGTGCACCACACAAGCTATGGAGGAACTTGTGATACAACACAAAATCTCAAGCTAAGGAGGTGCTGGTCTCAACTTTGCTAGAGAAGAACAGATTTTGCCAGAAATCTTAAGGTTTAGAAGAACTGCCAATTTTATTAAAATCAAGGCAAAATTACAAAGCTGCAGGGGAACCTTATATATGGTTCTTCAGCTTAGGTAAAATGCAAAATAAAAATACAAAAGTGCAAAATAAAAATACAAAAGTGCATTAAAAGAAAAGTTGTTCTGGTGCATAAATGAAACAAAGAAAGAAAACCATAAAATCATTAGTCAAAACAATATTGAAATGAATTCAAAAACTTACCTTAGTTGCTTAGACACGGTTTGACTAGTAGTTGTATGAATGTAGACCATGCTTAGGCTCCAGGTTCTTGCAATGAAACCGTGAAGTGATTAGCATGGGCTTGTCTTGATATCATGGGCCATTTGCTTAGCTTCATTATACTTGGTTTCTTTGTTCCTTGCATTTCTTCACAAAGCCCACTCCAATGTAAGTCTTGTGGCTTTTCTTGATCAGCTTCTTGGATGACTTTTGCTATGGCTTGATCATACTTGTGCTGTAGAGCTCTTGCCCTCTGTCTGGTTATAGCTCCCATGTGCATAGCTGGTAGCTCTACTTCTTGAGTCTCTTGTAGTTGAGGTTCGGTCAAGTCTTGTTCTGCTTGGATGTCCACATCCTTCCCTCCTTCTTGAAGAGGTTTTGACCTCAAAACTGGATCATCTGCAAAATAAGGAGCAAGATCATAAACATTAAAAGTAGAAGAAACATTAAACTCACCTGGCAGCTCCAGCTTGTAGGCATTGTTGTTGATCTTCTCTAGAACTCTGAAAGGGCCATCTCCACGTGGTTTGAGCTTAGAACTCCTTTGGTTTGGGAACCTCTCTTGTCTCATATGTAGTCAAACCCAATCTCCTGGTTCAAAGATGACTTCTTTGCGCCCCTTGTTAGCTTGTTTCACATACTGCTCTGTCTTCTTTTCTAGGTTCTCTCTTGCCTTCTGGTGAAGTTTCTTGATGAATTCAGCTTTCTTTTCTCCATTTAAGCTCACGGCTTCAGCTGGTGGCAGAGGAGTGAGGTCGATGGGGGTTGCTGGATTGAATCCATACACAATCTAGAATGGAGACATCTTTGTAGCTGAATGTTGTGCTCAGTTGTATGCAAACTCAATGAATGGTTAACATTCCAGCAAGTTCTTCAGGTTCTTTCCAATGGTAGCCCTCAGTAATGCTGATAGTGTTCTGTTAACTACCTCTGTCTGTCCATCTGTTTGAGGATGACAAGTTGTAGAAAACAAGAGTTTGGTGCCCAGCTTCTTCCACAAAGTTCCACAGAAGTGACTTAAGAACTTGCTGTCTCGATCAGACACTATAGTCCTTGGAATCCCATGTAGACGACCTCTTTAAAGAATAGATCTGCTGTTTGAGAAGCATCATTCACCTTTGCACAAGGAAAGAAATGCACCATCTTGGAGAATCTGTCCACCACAACAAAGATGGAGTCTTTGTGATGGATTTTGGGTAAATCAAGCACAAAGTCCATGGAAATGTCAACCCAAGGTGATGTAGGAATCGGTAGAGGCAAGTACAGACCGTGTGGATGAACTCTAGACTTAGCTTTCTTGTATACAATGCATCTGGCGCAATGAGCTTCTACTGTCTTCTTCAAGTGTGGCCAATAGAAGTGATCTTTAACCACTGCCAGCGTCTTGTCTACTCCAAAGTGTCCAATAAGCCCTCCTCCATGAGCTTCTCTTACTATAAGATCCCTCAAAGAGCATTGAGGAATGCAAAGTCTCTTCTCTCTAAACAGAAATCCCTCATGGATATAGAACTTCCCATAAGCTCCTTTACTGCTCTCACTGTATGCTTCTTTTAAATCTGCATCTTCAGAATACAAGTCCTTAATGTATTCAAATCCCATAACCTTGCTCTCCATAGTTGTAATAAGAGTGTGCCTCCTTGACAATGCATCTGCTACAATGTTCTCTTTCCCTTTCTTGTACTTGATAATGTAGGGAAAGGTCTCTATGTACTCCATCCATCTTGCATGCCTTCTCTTGAAATGTGTCTGTCCTCTGAGATGCTTCAAGGTCTCATGATCAGTATGCACTACGAATTCCCTAGACATCACTCTTTGATAGCTTTAACTTTCTCTTCATCAACATGTAAGCCCTGCGAACTCACAATAAAACTTAGGAAAACCAACTTATCAGTGCAGAATGCACACTTCTTTAAGTTTGCATAAAGTCCTTCTTGGCGAAGTGTCTTTAATACAAGCTCAAGGTGTGCTATATGATCAGATAAACATTTGCTGTAAATTAAAATATCATCAAAGTACACAACAACAAACTTACTGATGTATGCCCTAAGAACTTGATTCATTAGGCGCATAAAGGTGCTGGGAGCATTGGTAAGGCCGAATGGCATCACCATCCATTCATAGAGCCCCTGCTTGGTTTTGAAAGCAGTCTTCCATTCATCTCCTTCTTTCATCCTCACTTGATGATATCCACTCTTTAAATCTATCTTAGAAAACAAGTTAGCTCCACTTAACTCATCAAGCATATCATCTAACCTGGGTATTGGATGTCTGTATTTGATGGTGATATTGTTGATTGCTCTACAATCCACACACATCCTCCAAGTACCATCCTTCTTAGGTACAAGTAATACTGGAACTGCACAGGGACTAAGGCTCTCTGAGGCGACCCGACCCAGTAATCCTAACCAGGCCGACCGTCCTTAAACAATTTCGACCAACTTACACACCTATGCGGAATTTTCAAACTTTTCTCATTAACTTAACACAATTCGATTCTCAAGAACATTCATTATAATTGCATAAATAATCCACATTCCAATACATAAAACCGAGGTTCAAAAATCATAAACTAACTTAGCCAAATTTTTTTAAGTTATCAATAACACCAAAGCCAAAATCCGAAACAAGTCTAAATAAAATAAACCCCCAAAGCCCAATCCTAAATCCACTCCTTTCTTCACTGCCCTCGAGTCCGCCTTCAGAACTAACTGTCTTGGACAACATCTTTACCTGCACACTCAACACATAAGAGAGGCATAAGCATTACCATAAATGCTTAGTGAATACGGTCATCCCGTAACACCTTAGCCAGCAAATAATCACGCTTTCATGCTAACAATTCTAACACGATATCAACACACTTAGCAAGCAAGCAATCAATCAACCAATACGCATGACCATCTAGCCTAACTCTGACCCTCTAGTCTTATGGACTCGGTTTCCTCCTTGGCGTGAATCACACATCACCTAACCCAGAGAAAACGATCCTGCCTCGGCCAGCAGCTAGCTAAACAATCACCTAATCTCACGGTCACCAAACCGCAACACAATCACATAAACATTGACCTTGCCAAGCATAAAATCCTACTTACACAAGCGATCAATACATATCAAAATCCCTAGCAATCTTTCAATCCATAGATGCTAGCCACAGTCACGCACTCACCTTAGACAATCAAACGAACGGTTTTAGTCGAAGGAAACTCGGTGATAACTCGAACAAAAAAAAAGATAGTCGGACACCAACGTGCTCCCTCGGCTATCGCTACGACTCGTACCGCGAGATCCAATCCCCTATCGGCTATCTCACGATCCGAACACTTTTCCTCGAACCAAACTCTGAATCCCCTCGGAAACAGACCAAAACACACAGATTAGTCGAACAACTCTCGACAAAATCCTAACACAAACAAAGATATCCGAGCACTTACCGAAGCTAACGGCCGGAATCAAGTGCTCTCGACTATCTCTCGATCCAATCCGAAAACCTTCGGATAACTTAGATCCTTCCTCGGTAAAACGCCTATCCTCAATCGAATCTCTCGATCAGAATTCGTAGAACTCTCACGGAAACTTGATCTCTCGATGATCTCACAATCTCTCAGAAAAAAACTCTTTTTCTCTCGAGTAATGCTCGGCTGCCCGAGAAAAATCGCATAAAACTCCTTATATACGCGAAACCCTAGGGATAAACCGCCTAACCTAGCGTGTTTTCCCTTTTCTCTCGGCTAGAATCGGTTTGTTTTAAGTTTCTCTCGGCTAACCGATCAAACTTTCCTTTTCTCTCGGCAGTTTCCCAAACAGCTCGGCCAAACTCGAAAAATCCTATTCCGACTAGGAAAACTCCAATTTTTCTTCGGCCAAACTCAAGGCCCACGGCCCATTCTCAACACTTAGCCGTTTTTCCACAATTTCCCTTGGTCACGACCCTTAACCTCACGTACGCGCTAACACGTACCACGGTATGGTACCACCCTCGTACCACGTACGTACCACGGTCCTGTTCTTACGTACCAAAATGACGAACCTCCATCGTACCAAACTTATATACAACGACCCAAATCATAATTACTGGTTACGGATGCTACAACTCTCCACCACTTAGTTTGGATTCGTCCTCAAATCCGGCTCCTCTTCCGGAAGCTTCTCAAACCATATAGGGAACTTTGTACTCATCTTTGCTTCTTTTTCCCAAGTCGTTTGCTCATCGCCGTTACAATCCCAAACGACCTTGATCATCTTGACCACTTTACCACGCTTGAATTTTTCCTTCCGGCCAACCACACGGATCGGTCTACCTTCCAAGGTCAGATCCTCTTGCAAATCCGGCGGTGGTTCAAATATAATGTTCTCACGTTCGGTCATATGCTTTCTCAGCTGTCACACGTGAAACACATCATGGTACGCACTCATCTCCGGCGGTAAATCTAACTTATACGCCACTAGTCCAATCCTTTCCAAAATTCGGTACGGTCCCATGTACCTCGGACTTAACTTAGCATCAAACATTGCTCGGCTTTTCCCTTTATAAGTCATGGCCTTCAAATAAACCATATCGCCCACACTGAACTCTAAGTCCTTACGGCGTTTATCGGCATAACTCTTTTGCCGGTCTTGAGCCTCTTTCAGCTTAACTTTCAGAAACCGAATCTTTTCTGTAGTCTCCTCGACTATAGCAGGTCCTAACTCACTCCGCTCCCCCACTTGGGTCCAACATAACGGTGTCCTGCACGGTTGTCCGTACAACGCTTCATACGGAGACATATCAATGCTCCTTTGATAACTGTTGTTATACGCAAACTCAGCCAACGATAGATAACTATCCCAGTTACCACCCCAATCCAAAACACACGCTCTCAACATGTCCTCTAATGTCCTGATGGTCCTTTCGGACTGACCATCCGTTTGCGGATGATACGCAGTACTCATGTGAACCTTCGTCCCAAACTCTTTCTGAAACTATTTCCAGAACCGTGAAGCGANTGCGGCTAAGGGGATGAGAGGGGGGGAAGCTTGTGCTTGAACCGTGAAGAACAAGGACAAGAGAATGGGGCGAATAGAGGGTAAGAGTTGCGGATGTCTCTTACTTAACCCTTTAGAAGTCTTAACTTGATATTACTCACAAGTAAGAAAACTCTTAGATAGCTTGATATAACTCACTAAGCGTATCAAGAGGAAGAGAGGAAATGAACTTATGAATATTCTTATTCAGAGGTAAGTTGCCTTTTACAATACAGAGAAAACAACTTATATAAGCAAGATTCTAGCATGGGTAAATATAAGAGAACAAATAAACTAAGGAGCATGATTTTCCGTAAGAGTCAAGGGCGTTTAATAAGGGAAAAAGGTGATGCTGTCTTTGAGGCAAGATGGGCAAAAGCAAGCGTGGGGAAGGCATGGGGAATGAGATGAGACAGAAGATGATGGGCGAGCATGGGAGCTTGAAAACCGTAGCCTGGCTTCTTAGTTTAAGGATTTCTTTTCAAGCATAAGGTGGAGAGCTGCTTCCTTAGTTGGGCTTGAATTTGAGCTGCTTGGCTTGTTTTTGAAATAGAAAAACAGTTTGGGCTGGATTGAGCTGCTTGGCTTATTTGCTTCCTTCTTGAATTAAAACGGTTTTGGGCTGCTTGAGCTGCTTGGCTTATTCTCTTCTTCTTTGAATTAGAAACGGTTTGGGCTGTATTGAGCTGCTTGGCTTGTTTGTTTCTTTCTTGAATCAGAAACGGATTGGACCTTGCTAGAGGTGCTTGGATGCATACTTTCCTATGCCTTTAAAACAGAAAAACGTGCGGCCTTGGTCTCTTTGTTCCTTTGCATGCTTTAGAGATTTATTTAGACTAGTAACTAGAAAAGAAATGCTTATAACTCCTTTTTGATTTGGAGTATAAACTTATTGGTTTAACAAATGGGGAAAACTAAGTATATGGGCACCTCATTAAAAACCTTGTCAAGAAAACCCAATGGGATAAAACTTGACAAGGGAAAAAGAGTATGTCCCATATACTACCCCTTTTGTTAACCTTATAAACGTTGAAGAAGGACCAAAACGCCTTGGGAAAGGACATCTTGGCCGGTGGTATGGATGTTGTGCAGAAGGGTTCTTTCAATCATCTCGTTGAGTAACTTGGTCTTGGAGCGTGTCATAGGGCCAATAGGTATATGTAAAACATCCTCATTCCCTAGCTCTGGTTCTAGCTGCTCATTAAGTTCGTCTCCTTGTTCCAAGTCTTGTGTCTGGTCCAATATCATATCACTTACTGATGGGTAGAGTTTTGATTTCTTCAACGGAATGAGTAACAAATAATAGATGCTTCTCGTTCTACTATTAAGAGCCCCAAATAACTATTTCTAGTCTAGTTACTCCATTTTGTTTCTACGACTCACTAAAAGTCCGTTTTAAGCATTTTCGGTTACAAACATCTGTTTCTGATCTTCATAGGACCCTTTTAAACTTATAATCCCCATTTGGACTTACTGATGAGTAGAGATTTGGTTTACTCAACGGAACAAGTAACAAGTAATATATGCTTCTCGTTCTACTATTTAGAGCCCCAAATGACTATTTCTA
>JAHZTW010000001.1:391397080-391408568 GCA_020283515.1 Alliaria petiolata
ATGCTTCTCGTTCTACTATATAGAAACCCAAATGACTATTTCTAGTCTAATTACTCCATTTTGTTTCTATGAATCATTAAAAATCCATTTTAAGCATTTTCGGCTATAAACATCTGTTTCGGATCTTCATAGGACCCTTTTAAACTTATAATCCCTATTTGAACTTACTAATGGGTAGAGTTTTGATTTCTTCAATGGAATGAGTAACAAGTAATAGATGCTTCTCGTTCTACTATTAAGAGCCCCAAATGACTATTTCTAGTCTACTAACTCCATTTTGTTTCTACGACGCACTAAAAGTCTGTTTTAAGAATTTTCGGTTACAAACATCTGTTACGGATCTTCATAGGACTCTTTTAAACTTATAATCCCCATTTGAACTTACTGATGAGTAGAGTTTTTATTTCTTCAACGAAATGAGTAATAAGTAATTGATGTTTCTCGTTCTACTATTGAGCTCCAATGACTATTTCTAGTCTAGTTACTCCATTTTGTTTCTATGACTCATTAAAAGCCCGTTTTAATCATTTTCGGCTAAAAACATCTGTTTCTGATCTTCATAGGACCCCTTTAAACTTATAATCCCCATTTGGACTTACTGACACAAGATTGGGAATCGCTCCACAATCTTCTACCAAATGATGATCAAGAACTGATCATAAGCTGAGGCGCAGAAGGTGAATGAAGTCGATATGGTGGTGGAAGTTGATTGACTCTCTCAATCCTTGGGTTTGATTGACTCTCTCAATCCTTGGGTTTGATTGACTCTCTCAATCCTTGGAGAACTAGACTTGTTTGAATCACACAAACAATTCTAATCCTAAATCTATAGAATCAAATGAATCACTCAAATGAAACTAAAGACAATGATTTTAGACAAAGATACGCTTTGAATAAAAGAAGAACAAATACTTTGTATTATACTTTTGTTTGATTGAAAGGTCATCTTTACAAAGGAGGAAATGAGCTTTATATACAGCTCTTACAAGACAACTAATGGTCTAAAACATTAAAAACAAGAAGGAAATCAAGGCATTGAATAAAAAAAACTAGCTGTTGAACCATGATGAGTAAATCAGCCAAATAATGTGGAAAGAGAGAGCTCCTTGTATCTGGACGATTTGAGGGGATAGGTGAGCTTCTCTGGAAAATTCTGGTTGTCATTGAGGTTACCTAAAACGCAGCATCTTAGGCAAGAGAGCCGTTGGTGAGTTATGACCCCAAGTGTGATGGTGTTGAATGCTCTTGAGTCCAAGTAAGGAAAGTTGAAGTGGGGGAAGATCTGCCTGATCCTATGGGTGATGGTGCATCTAAGGACGTCCCTTACAGCTTCTAGACGGTTTTCATTAACTCCTGGACGCCAAAGATACGTTTGAAGCCTCCTAAACCCGGAAGGTTCCATATAAGGCAAGCTGAGGGTCCTNAGCTCCAGCTATCATGAGGGAAACTTCGGAGGGAACCAGCTACTAGATGGTTCGATTAGTCTTTCTCCCCTATACCCAAGTCAGACGAACGATTTGCATGTCAGTATCACTGCGGGCCTCCACCCGATATTGACTTTACCCGATATAACTCGTTTCCGAGCTCCAGCATCCTTGTTAGTTTCTTTTCCTCCGTTTATTGATATGCTTAAACTCAACGAGTGATTTCGCCTGACTTGGGGTCGCGTTGATAACATTGGGTCAATCGAGAGCTTTTGGGTTCATGCGCTCGGTGTGAAATTTTCTATTTCTTTTTAAAATCGGCTGCCTAGCCAATTCCGTAGCCGATTAATCGTAACTTGGTGGTCCACCGCCCAGAGCCGTGCTTAACTTTAATAGAAAAAGGCATTGGCCTAAGGCCACCAAAGTTTGAAAATTTTTAAGGCCACACTTGTTTAACAAGGCTTATGTGTTTAGTTAGCTTAAAAAATAAATATGTTTTGAGTTCTTTATTTGATAAAGCCTATATCATTATAATTGTTATTTTTTTTGTTTGTTTGATAAAGCCCATATCATTATAATTGTTATTAGTACCTTTTTTTATTAATTTGTATAGAAATTTGTCCACTTGTTTAACAATTTTTAAAAAAAAATAAAACCACTTAATTGATTATTGATGAGAAAGAGATAATTAAAAAAATTATACTTTAGATTATATTTTTTTTGTTTTTATTAGCAATAATATGAATGTTTTTGAGACATATAATTATTACTTTAGTTTTTTATCATTATAATTGTTATTAGTATCTTTTATTTATTTGTATAGAAATTTGTCCACTTGTTTAATAATTTTTTTTAAAAAATAAGGCCACTTAATTGATCATTGATGAGAAAGAGATAATTAAAAAAATTGTACTTTAGAATTTCTATATTTTTGTTTTGTTTTTATTAGCAATATTATGTATATTTTTTTTATTAGCAATATTATGTATGTTTTTGAGACATATAATTATTACTTTTTAATTTTTTTTTTATATAAAAAGGCCACATTTTTGAAACTTGCCTAAAGCCACGGGAAGGCTGAGCACGGCACTGCCACCGCCGCAATTCCCATCAATCGATAATATTAATCGGTCACCGCATAACACATCATAAAGCGGCACATTATTTCGAATACCGTATAGAATTGACTTCAAAATCAGACAATTTTTAAAATTTGTTTTGGCCCAAAACAAAACAAAGCCCACTAGTTTTCTCTCTTTGAGTTTTCAGAGGTCGAAGGAATGGCTATCAAACACGCAGAGGAGCAAATTTGGGGAAAAATAACTCTAGAATGAAACCAACTTCTCTACTTTCGCTTTGATCTTCAACGAAGCAGTGATTCGAACAGAAGCTTATCCTTCATCTTCTCCGAAATCGAGCTCGTCCACCTGGTAATTTCAATCTCCTTGGGATTGTTGTTTTTGAATCAAATCAAATCGAGTCGCTTCTTTAGGAATCAAATCGAGTCGCATCTTAGTGGGTTTGATTGGGTTTTGTACTGCAGAATCGAGTTTTTGCACGACAGAATCGATTCGTTTTGATTTTGGGTTTGCACTGCAGAATTGAGTCACTGCAGAACCGAGTTTTTGCACTGCAGAATCGAGAATGATCTTCGTGTTTTTGTTTAACTTACATCTTAGTAGTTTTTGCACTGCAGAATCGAGTTTTTCCATTTCATTCTTCAACTTTTTTGCTTCATTCATGATGAGTAATGCTATTTTTGGTGATCGTTTGATTGAGTTTCATTTTTTTACCAAGTTTTTTGCTTCTTTTGTGATGAGATATTGTTGAAATTGGCCTTTTCACACTTCAAGAATAGTATAGATTCTGTGACAGATATGTTGGTAGCATGAAGAAGAGCATGAAGAAGAGGACAGTATCTAGAGCAGAACGTTGATTAGATGTTGGTAGTGATGTGACAGAAATCGTTGATGAAGTATCATGTAGATTATATTACAGGTTGTAACTTTGAGTGTCTGTACTTAGTAAAGTGAAGGTGAAGTGTTTGACTTGAGTGTTGTGTGAATGTTAAATCTCGTTGGCTTTACTGTTGCTTCATAAATCTCTCATAGAAAGTGTGCTTTATATGATTTTTATTGACTATGTTGTGTATTGATGATTTTGGCAGGTGCATAATGTCTGAAAACAATCTAATGGCTCAGTCTGTGATTACATTGCCTCCTACTAAATACGGGGAAGAAGATTGCAAGATATGGGGATCAGTCAACAATCATTCAAAATTTAGTTACTTGAAGACTGTTAAAGAAATCCTCTCTGACTCGTTATTCAGTAGGCTGAAAACTACTTTTCTTGGCCCGATCATCAAAGCGGGTTTAAGAAAAGCAGGTGGTAATCAAAATGGTGATAGCTTGGGTTTTTTTGGGCAGCTGGTTCACTTTCTGGTAGTAAGGCAGATTGTGTCGTCAAGGGAAGACGAGATTTGGTTTTGCATCAACAACAAGCCGATGAGATTCTCATTGACTGAGTTTCATCTTGTCACTGGATTACCATGCTGGATAAAAGAAGATGAACTCCCAGTAGAGTGTGATTGGCCTTTATTGTTGCCTGACAAACGCCACAGGGTGGATGATTTGATAGCACAATTGAAGGTCTTGGGTGAGGATGATGAGGAAAGCAAGCTACGGCTTGCTATGTTGATTGTTGTTTTGACCATCTTCATGTTGCCATATAGCATTACAAAGTACTCGGTTCCGAAGGAGTATTTGGCCATTGCGAAAAAGAATATTCATGCGTATCCCTGGGGAAAAGACTCATTTGACATGCTGGTGTCGTCGGTAAAATCCTCTACCGTTAAAAATCTTAAGAAGATTGATCTTAAAGGGTTTCCCATGGCATTGCAGCTATGGATGTTGGCATCTGTGTCAGAATTAGAAGAGGCTTATGCTCGGCTCGATAATAAATCAGATCGCTTTCCTGTTTGTGCGAGGTATTTATCTACTGTTCAGCCTTCTTATGATCAAATCATTAGTAAGGAAGAAGATCTTAGGGTAATCAGTGTTCTTGGTGATTCGAATGAAGAAGAAGATGATGATGTTCTTATGCACTTGTTGAAGAGTGGTTACGTATTCTCTGAGTTAGATTGGAAGAGAGGTTATGCACTTGCTCAGCACCAAGAAGATCAGGAAACTGAGATTGGTGATCGGTCAGACGCAGACTATGCAGATGTGGATGAGACGCAGACGCTGAACGAAGATCAAAGATTGGTTGAAACCCAGGCGCTGAACACAGTCGCAGGTGCAGAGGATAACGATTTGGATGAGACGCTGAACAAAGATCAAAGATTGGTTGAAGGACTTCAACAACTGAGTTTTCAAGATGATGAACCTTCTGCCAGCACTGCATTAACCTCCACACCACCCAAAACATCTAAATACGGACGAAAGCTTAGAGCTACAAAAATATTCACTCCCAGTGGACATACCCAAAAATCTCGAAGGCACTGAAGGAAACATCATTGGAAACTCATGAGATCAAATGAAAACTTGCTTGCTTTCTTTACTTCTTTCTTTCATCATTGAACATGGCTTGCTTTCTTTATTCTTCCGTTTTATCTGTAAACTTATTCGTTTTCCTTCTTACGTTCTACTTTGATTCAGCCTTATTCGATTATGTTTCTTTCAATTTTGATGCTTTGGTTCGGTTTGGTATTTAATACCAAAAAATTACTTGAAATTTGCCCAAATTTCACAAAGATGTTGGGTTGGTGTCAAGCTATGGTGATATAAATAAATATTAGTACATGATTTGTTTGTCCTTTTCAAAAACTTACGTATGATTTGTATGTTGTCCTTGTCTAGTTAAGCTGCTAAAACTTTGCATGCGTAATCTGATCATTCTGATGCATGATTTGTGTTTGTCCTTTTCATGCGTAATCTCTTCTACTCTGTTTTGGAACATAAGTTTCGAACAGCATAAAATATTTTAATCGAGATAATAATCAAGGTATAAAGAGTGGTTTATAGAGAGGTTTGCTTGGTTCTATTCTGTTGCTACTTTTCCATTTATATTTATTGCTTCCTTTGACTTCAAAAAGAATAGAAATTATCATGGCAGACTTGATGATTTACAAAGCAGACTTGTGAATATCAAAGCAGACTTGTGATTTTCATCCTTCCTTCTTCTCAAGTTCGGTTCCCTCTCTTGTTTGATGCTTCATTTCAACAGCTGGTACAAAGAGTGTAGGATGCTTGTGACATGGATTCATCACTCACAAAGCTTCTCTTTTTAGTTTGAAAAGATAAAAGACAAACGTGATATGGAAAACATTTACATTATTGTTATAGGTTACAAAATATATTATATTCACGCTGCGGCATCCTTATGTTCATTTAACTTAAAAGATGCAGCGAAAGAGGTGACTCTTCTCCGGACAGGACCGCTGACTCTTTTCCGGACACGAACGCTGACTCTTCTCCAGTGTAAGAAAAAAATACATATCTCCAATGTTTTTGTAATTGCTAAAAAAACGAATGGTCTTTGTAGAGGGGACCATTCTGAAACAATTGTTTATTTGGAACATTCTAAAAACAGACAAATATGCACTTTTGTAGAGGGGACCAGACAAATATGCACTTTTGTAGCTAATATGATGAAGACAAATTTTAAATTTCCATCCCTGCATAGCATTAGTAACGCATCTCTATACATAGAGTCCAATTTAGTCGTGATAATGATTTCTTTATCGCAATTTTGTGGTAGTTCCTACATCGACGAGGAGCACGGAGACTTTATCTCGCAGTTTTGTGGTAATTTCCTCTACGAGGAGGTAGAAGACGAGGAGGAAGAAGACTCCAGGTGGTCTGTGAGGCAGACTTCATAATGCTCAGTATAATAATGCTCAGCCAACATGCTCGACTATGGTGATATAAATAAATATTAGTACATTTAGTTGTTTAGCCCTACCCGTTAATTTAAAGAAATTGTAAACATACCATAATAAAACATAATTTAAAGAGTTTGTAAACTTAGTTATTTAGCCACTACCCGTTAAATAATCATACAAGCATAGCATAGCAATTATACTTCAAAGTGAATCAAGGGAACAAACCCTTTCATAACAAAAAGAGGTTATGAAACAGACAGAGTTCTTACCTAACACAATAATCCTAATCCATCACATGTTTTTGAGGGAAACACTTGAAAACATCACATGTTTCCCTAAAAACATACCAAAAAGAATCCATACAATACATACAGCATCCCAAAAACATCTCTCGTCTAGTCCAAAATCACCCTTCCCATTTCCTCAGCTCCACGTACTACAACAGAGACAAAAAAAAAACAGGAAAAGAAACGAGAAGTTCTCAGGATAAACGAGAAGTACAATAAAATAATAAAATTCATCTTAAAAGGGAGAAACATAAAGAACCACTACCTTTCCAAGTTTTCAGGATAAACTTGCTTTCATCCTTTCAACTGCAAAAAGACTCCTAAAGCAGGACAAAAACCGTAAGAAGAAAAACGAGATATTAATGTCAACATAAAATGAGAAATTGATCCAACGAACAAGAAAGTTATACATTCCCATAGCCAAGGAACACGAGAAAAACAAGAATTTGATCATAGACAAAATAAGTTCAACCTAAAATGAATGGAATGACATAAATTCCAAATTGTCACCGAACAAGAAAGTTATTCATTCAGAGAGCAAACTAAACACGAGCAATTGATGTACTAGGAACAAGGAATAAATTACCGGTAATACTTGCTACAGTCCCCAGCTTCAACTTGTAACGGGTCAAAAGGAAGCTTACTATGCACGAAAAGCAAAAGCAAACGATTAGACACAGCAAACTACACACGAGCAATTAATAGAATTGATTAAATGTCGGAGATGTACCATGGAGGCCATGGAGGCAGCCTCACAGACCACCTGGAGTCTTCTACCTCCTCGTCTTCTACCTCCTCGTAGAGGAAATTACCACAAAACTGTGAGATAACGTCTCCGTGCTCCTCGTCGATGTAGGAACTACCACAAAATTGCGATAAAGAAATCATTATCACGACTAAATTGGACTCTATGTATAGAGATGCGTTACTAATGCTATGCAGGGATGGAAATTTAAAATTTGTCTTCATCATATTAGCTACAAAAGTGCATATTTGTCTGGTCCCCTCTACAAAAGTGCATATTTGTCTGTTTTTAGAATGATCCAAATAAACAATTGTTTCAGAATGGTCCCCTCTACAAAGACCATTCGTTTTTTTAGCAAGTACAAAAACATTGGAGATATGTATTTTTTTCTTACACTGGAGAAGAGTCAGCGTTCGTGTCCGGAAAAGAGTCAGCGGTCCTGTCCGGAGAAGAGTCACCTCTTTCGCTGCATCTTTTAAGTTAAATGAACATAAGGATGCCGCAGCGTGAATATAATATATTTTGTAACCTATAACAATAATGTAAATGTTTTCCATATCACGTTTGTCTTTTATCTTTTCAAACTAAAAAGAGAAGCTTTGTGAGTGATGAATCCATGTCACAAGCATCCTACACTCTTTGTACCAGCTGTTGAAATGAAGCATCAAACAAGAGAGGGAACCGAACTTGAGAAGAAGGAAGGATGAAAAGCACAAGTCTGCTTTGATATTCACAAGTCTGCTTTGTAAATCATCAAGTCTGCCATGATAATTTCTATTCTTTTTGAAGTCAAAGGAAGCAATAAATATAAATGGAAAAGTAGCAACAGAATAGAACCAAGCAAACCTCTCTACAAACCACTCTTTATACCTTGATTATTAGCTCGATTAAAATATTTTATGCTGTTCGAAACTTATGTTCCAAAACAGAGTAGAAGAGATTACGCATGAAAAGGACAAACACAAATCATGCATCAGAATGATCAGATTACGCATGCAAAGTTTTAGCAGCTTAACTAGACAAGGACAACATACAAATCATACGTAAGTTTTTGAAAAGGACAAACAAATCATGTACTAATATTTATTTATATCACCATAGCTTGACACCAACCCAACATCTTTGTGAAATTTGGGCAAATTTCAAGTAATTTTTTGGTATTAAATACCAAACCGAACCAAAGCATCAAAATTGAAAGAAACATAATCGAATAAGGCTGAATCAAAGTAGAACGTAAGAAGGAAAACGAATAAGTTTACAGATAAAACGGAAGAATAAAGAAAGCAAGCCATGTTCAATGATGAAAGAAAGAAGTAAAGAAAGCAAGCAAGTTTTCATTTGATCTCATGAGTTTCCAATGATGTTTCCTTCAGTGCCTTCGAGATTTTTGGGTATGTCCACTGGGAGTGAATATTTTTGTAGCTCTAAGCTTTCGTCCGTATTTAGATGTTTTGGGTGGTGTGGAGGTTAATGCAGTGCTGGCAGAAGGTTCATCATCTTGAAAACTCAGTTGTTGAAGTCCTTCAACCAATCTTTGATCTTTGTTCAGCGTCTCATCCAAATCGTTATCCTCTGCACCTGCGACTGTGTTCAGCGCCTGGGTTTCAACCAATCTTTGATCTTCGTTCAGCGTCTGCGTCTCATCCACATCTGCATAGTCTGCGTCTGACCGATCACCAATCTCAGTTTCCTGATCTTCTTGGTGCTGAGCAAGTGCATAACCTCTCTTCCAATCTAACTCAGAGAATACGTAACCACTCTTCAACAAGTGCATAAGAACATCATCATCTTCTTCTTCATTCGAATCACCAAGAACACTGATTACCCTAAGATCTTCTTCCTTACTAATGATTTGATCATAAGAAGGCTGAACAGTAGATAAATACCTCGCACAAACAGGAAAGCGATCTGATTTATTATCGAGCCGAGCATAAGCCTCTTCTAATTCTGACACAGATGCCAACATCCATAGCTGCAATGCCATGGGAAACCCTTTAAGATCAATCTTCTTAAGATTTTTAACGGTAGAGGATTTTACCGACGACACCAGCATGTCAAATGAGTCTTTTCCCCAGGGATACGCATGAATATTCTTTTTCGCAATGGCCAAATACTCCTTCGGAACCGAGTACTTTGTAATGCAATATGGCAACATGAAGATGGTCAAAACAACAATCAACATAGCAAGCCGTAGCTTGCTTTCCTCATCATCCTCACCCAAGACCTTCAATTGTGCTATCAAATCATCCACCCTGTGGCGTTTGTCAGGCAACAATAAAGGCCAATCACACTCTACTGGGAGTTCATCTTCTTTTATCCAGCATGGTAATCCAGTGACAAGATGAAACTCAGTCAATGAGAATCTCATCGGCTTGTTGTTGATGCAAAACCAAATCTCGTCTTCCCTTGACGACACAATCTGCCTTACTACCAGAAAGTGAACCAGCTGCCCAAAAAAACCCAAGCCATCACCATTTTGATTACCACCTGCTTTTCTTAAACCCGCTTTGATGATCGGGCCAAGAAAAGTAGTTTTCAGCCTACTGAATAACGAGTCAGAGAGGATTTCTTTAACAGTCTTCAAGTAACTAAATTTTGAATGATTGTTGACTGATCCCCATATCTTGCAATCTTCTTCCCCGTATTTAGTAGGAGGCAATGTAATCACAGACTGAGCCATTAGATTGTTTTCAGACATTATGCACCTGCCAAAATCATCAATACACAACATAGTCAATAAAAATCATATAAAGCACACTTTCTATGAGAGATTTATGAAGCAACAGTAAAGCCAACGAGATTTAACATTCACACAACACTCAAGTCAAACACTTCACCTTCACTTTACTAAGTACAGACACTCAAAGTTACAACCTGTAATATAATCTACATGATACTTCATCAACGATTTCTGTCACATCACTACCAACATCTAATCAACGTTCTGCTCTAGATACTGTCCTCTTCTTCATGCTCTTCTTCATGCTACCAACATATCTGTCACAGAATCTATACTATTCTTGAAGTGTGAAAAGGCCAATTTCAACAATATCTCATCACAAAAGAAGCAAAAAACTTGGTAAAAAAATGAAACTCAATCAAACGATCACCAAAAATAGCATTACTCATCATGAATGAAGCAAAAAAGTTGAAGAATGAAATGGAAAAACTCGATTCTGCAGTGCAAAAACTACTAAGATGTAAGTTAAACAAAAACACGAAGATCATTCTCGATTCTGCAGTGCAAAAACTCGGTTCTGCAGTGACTCAATTCTGCAGTGCAAACCCAAAATCAAAACGAATCGATTCTGTCGTGCAAAAACTCGATTCTGCAGTACAAAACCCAATCAAACCCACTAAGATGCGACTCGATTTGATTCCTAAAGAAGCGACTCGATTTGATTTGATTCAAAAACAACAATCCCAAGGAGATTGAAATTACCAGGTGGACGAGCTCGATTTCGGAGAAGATGAAGGATAAGCTTCTGTTCGAATCACTGCTTCGTTGAAGATCAAAGCGAAAGTAGAGAAGTTGGTTTCATTCTAGAGTTATTTTTCCCCAAATTTGCTCCTCTGCGTGTTTGATAGCCATTCCTTCGACCCCTGAAAACTCAAAGAGAGAAAACTAGTGGGCTTTGTTTTGTTTTGGGCCAAAACAAATTTTAAAAATTGTCTGATTTTGAAGTCAATTCTATACGGTATTCGAAATAACGTGCCGCTTTATGATGTGTTATGCGGTGACCGATTAATATTATCGATTGATGGGAATTGCGGCGGTGGCAGTGCCGTGCTCAGCCTTCCCGTGGCTTTAGGCAAGTTTCAAAAATGTGGCCTTTTTATATAAAAAAAAAATTAAAAAGTAATAATTATATGTCTCAAAAACATACATAATATTGCTAATAAAAAAAATATACATAATATTGCTAATAAAAACAAAACAAAAATATAGAAATTCTAAAGTACAATTTTTTTAATTATCTCTTTCTCATCAATGATCAATTAAGTGGCCTTATTTTTTAAAAAAAATTATTAAACAAGTGGACAAATTTCTATACAAATAAATAAAAGATACTAATAACAATTATAATGATAAAAAACTAAAGTAATAATTATATGTCTCAAAAACATTCATATTATTGCTAATAAAAAC
>JAHZTW010000001.1:391468673-391508673 GCA_020283515.1 Alliaria petiolata
GCAGAACTGGCGATGCGGGATGATTTTGATCGATTAAGACAGCAGGATGGTGTTCATAGAAGTCGAAATCCGCTAAGGAGTGTGTAACAACTCACCTGCCGAATCAACTAGCCCCGAAAATGGATGGCGCTGAAGCGCGTAAAAACTCACCTGCCGAATCAACTAGCCCCAAAAATGGATGGCGCTGAAGCGCGCGACCTATACCCGGCCGTCGGGGCAAGAGCCAGGCCTCGATGAGTAGGAGGGCACGGCGGTCGCTGCAAAACATATGGCGCGAGCCTGGACGGAGCGGCCGTCTGTGTAGATCTTGGTGGTAGTAGCAAATATTCAAATGAGGGCGGTTTTATCCCTGGATAAACCTGTTAACAGACAGTTTTTGTTAATAAAATATATAATTAAAAGCTTTTTGTTCAGTATTTTTAAAAATGTACTTGGCAAATAATAATAGTAAGATTGCTTTCGTTGGATTAAAAAAAACAAATTATAAATCTCACAAGTCACAAGAATTTCTCACAATACGAATGAAAAACTATCAACTTAGCATACGAACTCAATTCTCAAACATTCAATCAGATCAATCAGTTAGAATTAGGGTTTCTTAATTTCATGCATAATATGCAATAGATTTTAGGGATTCAATTTTAGGGTTTAAGGTCTTAGAAAAGTTTTGATCATGCGGATGCTGCGCTGCAATTAAATCCGGATGGCATCACCAAGTCTAGATCCGGATGGTATCACCAAGTCTTTAACGGCTTCTAGTTCAGGTTCAAGCTCAGCTACAAGCTCATTCTCCTTTGTGCTTTCCATGATCGCATCATCCGAGACCGATGAGCTTGTAGCGACTGTCAAATCTACTCCAATGACACGGTCCAAGACCAGGAGGATTAGAGAAGGGTTCAATGCAGTTTTGGAATCCTCTTCAACACCATGGAACTCGGAGCCGCGTATTTTAGGATCTGCAAATAATAGAGTTTATAATCATTTTAAATATATGTACCACCAAGCTTTACAAGATTTTTTGCATCTTCGCGCCGCTTCAATAACTCGGCTAGAGTGATCTCTTGCCTCCGGTAGAACATTGGTATTGAACGAGTTTCTCGTGATACCTTCCAACCATCTTGCTCACTATACAAGAAAACATTTTACAGTTAGCATGTATGTATTAAATCATACTGCTCAGGCTTAGACGTTCGGGTATCTTTTTGGGTTTAGAGATATAAGACCCATTCGGGTATTTTAATATATCGGGTTGAAGTTTGTGAATAAGTGATTGTCTGATAATGAGCAAGGAATATTCGTCATTCTGCTAAACATGATGTATTGAACTCATAATTCATTAGATACTTTTTATGAATGCCAACTAAGTATCGTAAGTAAATTGTTTCCGGTTGTTCAATCATTTGTGTGGTTTTACTCGAAGACTATCTATATTCTGTCAGTATATTTGCTTTATTCTGACAGAAAAATGATGCCAATTGGATAGATGTTTCACAAGAAATTCACACATCTCAAGGCACTGTCGTTTAGGTGTGCCGCTTTGTTATTGATAAACAGGTAAATGAGATGTATCTAATGAACACATCTATCATACTTGGTGTAATAGATGACATGGTGAAATCAAGTGGAGAAGATCTTCAGATATGCAGCGTGGGTTCTGATGCACAGTTGACACTACTAGCAGTCAAATTTCATTAGTAATGGATGGTGAGAAAAATATGAATCATTAATTTTGATAAGTCATGGAACCACATGGAGTTTTATGGGTATTCCAGAAATATGTCTCGAACCACACGGAGTTTCATCAGTAATCAAGAAAATTTGATGGAACCACCCGTAGTTTGATGCATAAAAGTATGATGTACATCATTAAGGTATATACCTACGATGTATACCTGCTTTGTACACAATTGTTGTACATCATTGGTGTACATTCTTGTTTTGCATCATTAAGGTGTACACCATTGGTGTACATCATTGTTTTACATCATTAAGGTGTACATAATTGTGTACAAAGCAGGTATACATCATAGGTATACACCTTAATGATGTACATCATACTTTTATGCATCAAACTACGAGTGGTTCCATCAAATTTTTCTCTCTCTAAACCCACCTTCCTGCTCCTACACTGCGCTGCAATTAAAGTCTAAAACGACTCTCGGCAACGGATATCTCGGCTCTCGCATCGATGAAAAACGTAGCAAAATGCTATATTTGGTGTGAATTGTAGAATCTCGTGAACCATCGAGTCTTTGAACGCAAGTTGCACCCCAAGCCTTCTGGGCAAGGGCACGTCTTCCTGGGTGTCACAAATCGTCGTCCCCCCATCCTGTCGAGAATGTTGGACGGAAGCTGATCTCCCGTGCCTTGTGTTATCGCACGCGGTTGACCAAAATCAAAGCAAAAGACGCTAGGAGCATCTCGACAAGCGGTGGTGAATTCAAACCTCGTCATGTTGTCGGTCGTTCCGGTCGAAAAACTCTCGGTGTACCCAATGTTATTAACGNAAAAAAAAAAAAATTTGGGTGGGTCAGCTGACCCACCTTTCTTTCATGTGGATCCGCCCCTGATACTAGGGTGATACTAACCAGGTTTTACAAAGACACAACTAAGCTTGCCAACTGTCTTACGCCCTCTCAGGACTTGCTGCCTGGAACACTACAGTAACAAGTCTCGGTTGACTGGTTTGCGATCAGACTACAATGGGTTTCATATAAGATGAGAACAGAAGTATAGCTTTTCGAAAACGTTTTTAAAATAAAACTTTGCAAACTCTTGCAATAAAAGGATTAACATATATTTGAAAACATTGGAAAGTTTTGGCATCTGATAACAAAAGTATTGTTCACTTTTACTATTCATAACAACGTATAAACAAATGAGATTAATTAAAAAAAAAAAAATATTTTAAAAAGGATATATCAAAATAAGAAAAGGAAAATAAAAATAAAAGTTAAATAAGATTAATCGATAAGATTTTGTCATGTGTCGTAGTTAATTAACAATCTTATTAGAAAAAAGTAAATATACAAATTAAGTAAAAGAAAATAAAAATAGAAGGTAACAAGATTAGTTTTAAGAAAATAAAATTAATTAAAAAAATACTTAAAAAGGATATGTACAAAATAAGAAAAGGAAAATAAAAATAAAAGTTAAATAAGATTAATTTAAAAAAATAAAATTAATTAAAAAGGATATATACAAAATAAGAAACGAAAATAAAAAAATCAAATTAGATTAATTTTAATTCGAAAAAAAAAGATAAGAAAAAAGGAAATTTTCAAAAGAAAAGGAAAAAAAGAATTTTATATTAAAAGATAATGAAGCTAAAACTACAGAATTTTACATGCAGCAAACTAAGAAATTATACATGCAACATTGATTAAAAAAGAAAAATTGAAAAAGGATATATACAAATGAAAAACGAAAAATAAAAATAAAAGGTAAATAAGATTAATTTTAATTAAAAAAAAATAATAAAGGAAATTTGTTAAAAGAGAAGGAAAAAGGATTTTTACATTAAAAGATAATGAAGATAAAACAAAGAAATTTTATATGCAGCAAACTAAGGAATTTTACATGCAACATAGATAATTCTACGTTTATACAATACTTACTGTACTTTACATGCAACATTGACCTCTCCCGAGAGTTTCTCTCTTTTGGCACTGATACAATGGAATCGCGTAGTTCATCGTTTGAGCGTACTCTTGAAGAAGACTCTTGCATAACCCCATTTCGTGCTGCATTAATAAAAGCCATTCAAAAGTTAGCCAAATGCACATAACATAAAGAAAGAGCCTAAGAATCTGCCCTTCTAGATGTTGGCTATGCACATAAATCTGACAAGATTCAAACCGGTAAACTCATTCTTTACTCAATTTACCAAAGAACTACACCTTAGAAGAGACTTGATTCACGATTAGAATCTTTAAACTCTCTAGTCTAGATCATTGCCCAAACCAAGACCCTCCGTAAAAACAGAATGCCCCCTAAGTAACGGTTTCTCATACCAACGGTTATTACAAATCCTTATCTTGAGTAACTCAACACAAAAAAAAAAGTATTACAAAACTCTCATCTTGAGACAGTTATGCTTGGCTTGCTTCTGTCTACACACTCCTTAAACCCGTTCGTGCACGAAGAAGGTTCCACAATAACCTCGGGCTGATCCTTTTAACAATGCGCTTTCCTTTCCGAGCCTTCTTGAACTGGGCCCTCCTGGCTTTTGGAGCCTTAATGGTTTCTCTCAATGGGCTTGCTGCCTCTAATGTCTTCTTCTCACATGGAAGTACAGAAAGCTGAGTGTTGTAGTTGGAAAGGTCAATATTAGATTCTGACTGGAGCGCTATAAGAGCCGTTACCCCAGCGCTTATCTCAGCATCTCTTTTAGTTTTTGTTGCAGCTCCTGTGTACTTTATGCCTCCGATCTCTACAGTACATGTGAAATTTTGACCTCTCCCGAGAGTTTCTCTCTTTTGGCACTGATACAATGGAATCGCGTAGTTCATCTTTTGAGCGTACTCTTGAAGAAGATTCTTGCATAACCCCATTTCGTGCTGCATTAATATAAGCCATTCAAAAGTTAGCCAAATGCACAAAACATAAAGAAAGAGCCTACGAATCTGCCCTTCTAGATGTTGGCTATGCACATAAATCTGACAATATTCAAACCGGTAAACTCAATCTTTACCCAATTCACCAAAGAACTACACCTTAGAAGAGACTTGATTCACGACTGGAATCTTTAAACTCTATAGTCTAGATCATTGCCCAAACCAAGACCCTCGATAAAAACCGAATGCCCCCTAAGTAACGGTTTCTCATAGCTCCCCTTTAAACCCTCCAACACTCAAACTAGCTGTAAATAGAAATCTGTAAATAGAAATGGCCCAAATATATATAACTCACGTAAGAGGACGTTAAAGATAAGTGGTTCATAAAAAAATATTTATTTTATTTATTTTAAACCCCAAAAATAATTTTGTTCATAAGAGGACGGTTTCTGTTTTCAATGAAGCTTTTCTGTTTTCCAGATCATTTTTTATTATTCTTAAGTAGAACGGTTTCTCATAAAGTGCTAGAGGAGTCCTAAAGCAACATCCGCTGATCCCTGGTCGGCATCGTTTATGGTTGAGACTAGGACGGTATCTGATCGTCTTCGAGCCCCCAACTTTCGTTCTTGATTAATGAAAACATCTTTGGAAATGCTTTCGCAGTTGTTCGTCTTTCATAAATCCAAGAATTTCACTTGTGACTATGAAATACGATTCCCCCGACTATCCTTGTTAATCATTATTATGAATTTACTTAAGCATGAACAGATTGATCCAAAGGAAGCACCTTTTGTTTAAAATGCGATAAATTGAGAAACATATTTGACAGCCTTTGACTTCTTGCTGAGAGGTCGTCTTATTCTCGTGATGTTTTTTTTCATCATAAAGCAAAGCGTAAACCCTAATCTCACTCCCTCGGTTAGAACAAATTAACAAACCCTCACCATTCGAGAGGTAGATCGAATAGACTCTGAGATTTTATATATCATACTTGTTTCTCACATATTCCAAAAAAGAGAAGTAGAGAACAACCTTAACCAGACAAAGATGATGCAAATCGTGACTACTACAACCATTATGATCAAAGAAGTTCTATGCAAGCTAAATTGGATCAGGAGCGGTTTGAGTAGAGAAAAGCGTCTTGATGATATGGAAAAGCGGTGGCAAAAGGCATTTATGCCTATGTTGAATAACCAGAGAAAGAGCACGACCACACTCCCATCCTTAGGAAATGATACAACAAGTCAAGAGTAAACTTCTGAATATATGCAGCAGACTTCTGAAAATATGCAGCAGACTTCTGAAAATATGCAGTAGAGAGACTCAAACACACAGTACTTTAATTTTTTTGACTTATTTGACTAAGACATAACAAAGCCGAGACTTATTCAAATGACCAAATCTCTAACAGGTTGGTGATATAAAACAGGAAATAGATGGAGAGAGAGAATGTTGTGTGCTCTGCGAGATGGTACGGAGACGTTCCCGTCCCAAATGCTAGTTTGTCTATTTTTTCGTTTTTCTCAGACACATTCGCCATTAATATGCAGCAGAGAAACTCAAACACACACTGCTTTAATTTTTTCCAGTTTTTTTCTATTTTGTAGCGATAAAAATAGAGAATTTATAATTTTGTCTCTTTCTTTTTAAAAACAACAAAATTGTCCATATTTTTGGTTTCAGGCTAAACTGTATTTGTTTAAAATCAGAATTATTAAAAGAATTTTTGTTACAACAGAAACATAAGTGATGTGGATTATTATAAAAAACCTTTTTTTAATAAATCTAGTTTGGTCTATCAAAATATTTTGATTATTGCGAAACGAGTTATTATAAAAATAAATTAATATATTTTGAAGTATGATTTACGATTTACAAAATTAAATAATTCAATGTTTAAAATATAAAATATAAATAATTTAGAGATGGATTTGAGGTTTTACCACTGGAGTAATGGACCCTCAGATACTTATTTTGAGGATATGTCACCCTCAAAATGAGATTTGTGGTTGGAGATGCTGTAACACAATCTCATTTTCAATTGCAAATGGTATAATGCCATATTTAGTTTCAAATACGTAACCATCTCATTTCCAATTCTTTCAAATTTTATATACTTTACTTTTAGAGTTATAAATAATTATTTTGATGATAATTTCTTTTTATGATGATTATAAATATTAAAGCACTCTACTATATAAAATTAAAATGCAAATAACATTATTTAATATAAAATACAAAAACATAATAATAAATTTAAAATAATTAAAAAGCACTGAAATAAAAATTACAATGGTTGGTTACTTAATAAGTTAATATTCGTAAATTGCTTCCGGATCCACTTAAATCACCAAAAATTGTCCAAATGAAGCAGATTGAGGCGGATCTTGTTGATATTGTTGTTGTTGAGCATTTTCATAAAATTCGTGTTTGTTTACTCTGAACATATACAAGAAAATTCGGAACTTCTATCGAGTTCAAGTCTTGAAAAAAACTTGTTTTCTTCTTTAAATTCTTTTAAGGCATAGTTCTTACTTTGAATCTTCAAATGATGTTGTCTTTGTGCACTTGTCTTTTTAATTGCTTCAAAAAAGCTTATTTCCTTCTCTTAAAGTGTAATATGTTTTTTTTTTAAATTATAAAATAACAAAATTTCAAGAATATATTAATTTATGGAAATTTTGAGAGAAATTAAATATAAGAGTTAATTTATAAATTTTAAAGAAAATATGTATAATTAGCAAATAATAATAAAATATAAAATAAGAGTATACTAAAAATATTATTTTTGATATGAAAAAAGCAATTATAGGTTGGAAAGAAATCCAATTACATTTTGCAATGAAAAATGCAATTATGGATCAAAGAGATGCTCTAAAGGTATACAATTGATGACATTTAAAGCTCAAATCCACCGTTTACAAGTTGAATGAGTTCGATCTCTTAATAGTTCACCATAAGTTTTAAAAACTAAACAAATTTTGGTTCGCCTGAAATTTTTTTAACTTTTTTTTATTAATTTTTTTTGAATAATATGTATTTGTAAATTTGAATATTTAATATATATTGAATTTTTTTTTGTATAGATATATTATATATTTTTAATATATTTTGAGAGCAAATCATATTTTTGTTCGTTTTTGTTTTTATATTTTTTCTATTTTGTATGAAAAATATATTTGTAGAAACCATAATTTATAATCTGTTGATAATTTTATTTTGAAGTAGATAATGATACTATATACTATTTTTATTAATTTAAATATTTTATTTTTTATTTTTCATATTTTTATAATTTAATTTTTATTTGTCGACAAAAAAATAAAATAAAATTTACATTTTTATGTAACTATAGTTACATATTTATATAATTTAAATACGATAGTATGTCTTATATTAATCTTGTCTTATACTCCCTCTGTTTCTTAAAGAAAGTCTTTTTAGAATTTTTACACATATTAAGAAAACACATTAAAACTTGATAATAAATGTATTATTTTCTGTGATTAACAATTTCCTATAAATTTAAACCAATAGTAATTCAATTAATTCAATTACTTTTATTGAAATTTACAATTTATCATTATTAACTCATAAAAAGTGCATAGAAAACCTAAAACTACTATCTATTTGAAACAATTTTTTTTTCTAAAAAGTCTTTCTTTAAGAAACAGAGGGAGTATTAGTTATTTAAATATTTTATAATCAAAATAGATGAATCAAAAAATTTAATCCGTTTTTGAATTATCTAGATAATTAACATCTATAATTTTATAAAATTTAGTATACTTTTAGTAATTCAAAAATTATTAGAGAAAAAAAGAAATAAAACAAGATATTATATGTATGGGCGAGTTAAAAATATAGGAAAATTAAAACATTAGCCAGAAAAGAACAAAATAAAAGGAAAATCAAAAATCAACTTTCTTTCCTTTCGTTCCTGTGTTGAATGCAAAATTTTAGAGTTTGGTGCCCAAAAACTTAGCAAAATTGGATCAAAAACAAGCTTTTTGTCGACTGGGCCATAAAACAAATTAGCCCAAAATGCCAAAATGAGACTCTTCTTCTTCAACTAATCACTTCAGGCGACGAGAAATAATTTAAGGCTTTTCCGATCTACAAACAACCGCTTCCAACTTCGAATCGTGGCTTCCAAACTTCACTTTGATACAGGCGACTCTTGTTTATCTCTTTCATTTCTTTTATTTTTAATAGTTTTGCGCTGTTTAGATTTCTATTTCATTGATAATTTTTATAAAGTTGTTTCTGGGAGGTACGATTGTTTAGGGACTGATTTATTGAATTTGTAACGGATATAACTGCCACAAGCATTACAAGTCTGTCACAAAACTTCTTCAAGTCTGCCAGAAATCGTTTTTCTTATTTGCTTAAAGATGAAGATTTTGGAATTTTTTTTTTGAATCTAATTGATGTTAGTCGTTCACGAACTTCAAAACAGGTTCTCTTCTGAAATTGACTGCATTAATCCCATTAACGAATTTGATAACTTTACTAAATGTATCACTAAATCCAAATATTGTTATTGACCTGATAGGAACAAATGAAAGACCATGCTGTTTGCCATCAGTGCTCGAACTCGGAAGAGAAAACTCTTATCTTTTGCAATGAATGTGAAAATACATATTGTTATCAATGTACAAAGAAATGGTAAGTTTCTGTCTTAAATTACACATCTCGTTAATATACGTTGTGGTTTCTAACTTGATTTGTGGTTTGTTGCAGGTATTCTCATCTATCTGACAAGGAGGATGTCGTTCAAAAATGTCCTTTTTGCCGCAAAATTTGTAACTGCAACAAATGCTTGAAAAGGAATGATATAATTGAGGTAAGTGAGAAATCTTTAGCATCCATTCGCAGATGATTTGGTTTTTAAGAGAACCCCAAGATGGGTTTTTTTGTTTGTTAACATTGTTTTTTGTGTTTCTGTCTTCAAAGACATCAAAGAGGAACCTCTCGATTCCTGAAAGACGCCATCATCTCGAGTACCTTATTGAATTGATGCTTCCATTTCTGAATATGCTATTTGAAGCTCAGAAGCAAGAGATAGAAGTCGAGGCAAAGATTCAAGGTATGAATCTTCCGCTACTAAGATATGGTTTATGCTCTTTCCGAAGGATTTCTGCTAACATATAGATGACCTGTTTTCTATAGAATTACTGTTTTCTGAAGTTGAGGTAACTCAGACAAAAAGCTACGTTAAGGAACGCATTTACTGGTAAGCCCCCTTAAATTATCTAATACAGAGTTGGGATCTTCAGAGTTAGGATCTTTCAGTTAGGTTAATTGATTACTGAGAATCATCTTGTGTTGCAGTAATCACTGCCAAACTTCAATTTTTGACTTGCACCGACGCTGCCCAAAGTGCAAGTATGAACTTTGTTTAGACTGCTGTCAAGAGATTCGCCAAAGATTTTTTTGTGCACTGCCAAACTTCAATTTTTGAAATGAAGTTACAATATGCGGATAAAGGCTACCCATATATGCACGGTTTTAATGCTGTAAAACCGGGCTCCACTTACGTTCCTGAGGACAAAGAAGAACCTAACCAATCCGTTAAGTGGCACGCTGGTTATAACGGAAGGATCACTTGTGCACCAAAAGAGCTAGGTGGTTGTGGTCGTCATAGTATCTTGGAGCTTAAACGAATATTTCCGCCGACATGGATGTCAGACTTGAAACAAAAAGCAGAGGCTTTCAGGGCGTCAGACAAAAAAAGTCCTAGAAGGTCGAACTGTAGGTGTCCTGGTTTAAAAACTGATATGAAGAGAAAAGCAGCTTCGAGGAAATCAAGCGACAACTACCTGTTCTCTCCTGGATCTATTGATGTCTTGAAAGAAGAAGAGCTTCTGCATTTTCAAGAGCATTGGGCAAAAGGCGAACCAGTAATCGTTAGGGACACTCTGGAAAACACACCTGGTTTAAGCTGGGAACCGGAAGTTATGTTGCGAGCTATATGCGAAAAGAGGAGGAATTCATCAACAGAAAATTCTAGGAAATTCATGATCAGGGCAATTGATTGTTTAGCTAATTGTGAGGTCGACATCAGTGCACGTGACTTCTTTGATGGTTACAGGAAAGGAAGAACATATGATAACCTCTGGCCTGAAATGTTGAAGCTACCAGACTGGCCTCCTTCTAATAAATTTGAAGATCTTTTGCCTCGTCACTGCGACGAGTTCATATCTGCGTTATCTTTCCACGAATATAGCAATCCAAGAACCGGAATTCTTAACATTGCAACAAAGCTTCCTGATGAACTTCTCAAAGTAGATATGGGTCCCAAAACTTACATTGCCTATGGGATTCCAGATGAGCTAGGAAGAGGCGATTCCGTAACTAAGCTTCACTGTGATATGTCAAACGCTGTTAATATACTGACTCATACAGCTGAAGTAACTCTAAGTAAAGAACAAAAATATGTGGTTCAAAATCTGAAACAGAGACACAAGGACCAGGATGAGCTTGAAGGTAACGTTATAATTGGGTGTTGCAGCCAAGAAGAGGAACAAGAACCCAACGTGGCAGAGATTCTGAGCTCTATGAAACAGTTACACAGTCACCGGGATAAGCTTGATGGTAACGGTATTATTGGGTGTGGTAGCCAAGAAGAGGAAGAAGAACCCAACGCGGCAGAGATTCTGAGCTATGAAAGTGAACAGAATCATGAAGAAACGGGAAGTGCTAAATGGGACATATTTAGGAGAGAAGATGTTCCTAAGTTAGAAGAGTATCTGAGCAAGCATTGCAAAGAATTTAGACACACTTTTTGTTGTCCAGTTACGAAGGTAATATACCTGCAACAACCTTTTTGACTGATATCTTACACTCTTGGTGGACTGACAATTTTTTTCTTCAAGGTTTATCATCCGATACATGACCAATCATGCTATTTAACCATAGAGCATAAAAGAAAACTCAAGGCTGAATTTGGTAAGTATTCGAACAACAATATGTTACTCTTTTTCGACTGGATTGGGTTATATTGACGGATTATATCTTGTCTGTAATTGTAGGGATCGAGCCATGGACATTTTTGCAAAATCTAGGAGAAGCGGTGTTTATTCCCGCGGGTTGTCCTCATCAAGTTCGGAATCTAAAGGTAAAACTTTTTCCGTTTTAAGTAGAACGGTCGGATGATAGAGAGAACAGGTGGAGGTCTAAGTACAACTCATTCTCAAACCATATGGTTGTTAGACTACTTACCAAGCCTTGAGTTTTTTGGTGATCTGACCAGAAATGCTGAGGTCTAAGTACAACTGAATAATTTCTGATCTTCCAATTTTATTATCGTCATACCATTTGCTTTGTAGTGCAAACTTTAATGAAAAACTGTATTTTTGGGTGAATAGTCGTGCACAAAAGTGGCAGTTGACTTTGTGTCTCCAGAGAACATCCATGAGTGTCTGCGTCTGACTGAAGAGTTTCGCCAACTTCCCAAGGAACACAGAGGCAGGGAGGACAAACTTGAGGTCAGTCTTTGTCTTTTTCAATTATCTCTTCACCACCTATATATCTTCTTATTTGTTATGATCATTATTATTGTGAGCTTCTTATTGCGTGTAGGGTTGATGATGCCGCGTAGGTTAGCCAAACTTTTGGTATGAATGGTACAATTGGTTCAACTAGAAAAATTAGTATAACTATCAGAAATAGGTACTTTGGTAAGGGCATATTTTCTCTTCTAAATGATCGAGCAAATTTTTTGAGAGTTTGCTCGACTGTGTGTAGATAATCATCTTCTCTATTATTGCTCTTTTCTTTTTATATTCAGTCACTTGCCTCATTGCCTGAACATTTTAGGCTTTTCATGTACTAGATAAAAAAGATGATGATCTACGCGGCCAAGAAAGCATTCGAAGAACTAGAATCAGTATCAGTATCAGGAGAGACTGATACAACGGTACCAGGAGAGACTGATACAACGGTACCAGGAGAGACTGATACAACGGTACCAGGAGAGACTGATACAACGGTACCAGGGGAGACTGATACGCGAAAGAAGGAAAAGGTGTTGCACAAGTACAGCCGACGAAAGAAGTGAGTTTTGGTGCTTTTCGTTTTTAGAATAGGATTATGGTTTTGGTGTTAGATTTATGATTTATTGTGTTTTGGTTTTTCATGGTTAAAAAAAAAAAAATCTGATACTTGATTTATGCAATTTTTCAAGGACGTTGACTATAACAAATGTGGATTTGCAATTTCCCTTGCGGTTATATTCACTTGGCCGTGAGCCAGAGATTGATAAAAGCCTCAATTACCATAGCAAGATTAATTTTCTGCAAGATGTGAAAAAGGCTGTTGGAAAAGAAGCGTGGGACCACATTTGTAATTCACCTTTGGGGATAATTGCACGGTTCGTTGAAAATAAATTCAGTTGGTCCTCAAAGGTTGTTGAAAAGCTACTTGTGAAGCAACTTGTCTGCAAGAAAAAATACGAGATATGGTGCTTGTTCGGTAGTACAACGGCTCGGTTTTCCCTGTCAGAGTTCGAAATCATAACGGGTCTAAACTGTGCACCTTTACCTAAAGAGAATGATAATGAAATAGATGTGGGGAACGATGTGCACAAAGAGTTGTGGGCAAAGATGGGAGTCAATGAAAGTGAGAACCCAAGCAAGCAAAATCTGATGAAAGTGGTTAAGAAGGATGTTGCAGCTTGGCCAAAAGAAGACAAAATTCGCTTTGCATATTTGTCCATTTTAGCTACTGTCATCATCGGTGGTGATTTCAAGACAAAGCTATGTAAACGAGCGTATGGTCTTCGATTTGCCAAAGTTTGAGGGTTATCCTTGGGGTAGATTGGCTTTCAAGAATCTGATTGAATCAGTTAAGAATGCTGATTTGGAGGGAAAATCAATCACAATACATGGTTTCTTACAAGTACTTCAAATATGGATGTACACTTTATTTCCTAGTCTCAGAGTAAAGGTGGGTAATCTATCAGGTACTGAAAGTACTCCTCTTCTGAAGTTCAAAGGTCAAAAATGGAATGGGAGAGGTGATATCAACATTGATAAGATCTTAGCGGATGATGAGGTATGTGGACTGTTACTTTTGTGTTTGTGTAAGTTTAATTTGTTTTACCTTAATAGATTTCATTTCACTTTTTCGATTATTTTACCTTGAAAGATGTTGATTTTACCCTGAAAATGTAGGAAAATATTGAGAATGCTTTCATCAATAAGTTAGAGCCAGCTGGTTGGGATGATGAAGGAAAAGATGATAACATTGACGCTCTTATGCAAGCCATATGTAAAGGAGGCTTGAGAGCTGTTACTTGGGTGGAACAAGGTTCGAAAAGCGTCAATAAGAAAAATAATACAGCAGGAAAGGGTGTTGATGGAAGCGGAAATGCTGAAGAGAAGAGGAGGAAAGAAAAGAGAAAAACTATGACTGAAAGAGGCCGAAGATGTAGTAGTGATGAGAAAAAGAGAAAACATACTAGTGAGCAATTACGTTTGAGGATCGAACAAGTAGAGAAGGAACTGGCGATATTAAAAGAAGAAGCCAGGAAGAGCAATAAGAAGAAAATATCCAAAAAATGAAACCCTCTGGAAGAGTTTTTATGAGAGCCGGTTCTTTGGCACTGCTTTCGGGTGTATGCATACCATGAGTATGGGATTCAATAACCAAGTGGATACTTAGTATCCATAACACAAAAATTCAGATTGCTTATGGATTTATACCATGAGAACAAGCAAATTTTTGAGTGAAATTAGATATGCCTTTGTCCAGGGGTCTTGCAAAGTTCCTACTCTTTTCCATACATGAGAGGAGGATATCTTTTTTCAAGGTGTTCTTTTCTCGATATTATGAGCTTTAATGTGTTGAGTTTTCATGCTTTCTACCGATGTTTTTGTTGTGTTGTGTTTTGAGATTTATCAAGTCTCTGTAATCTATACCAAGTCATTTGTGGCAAAAGAAAAACAGAAGTCTGCTACCAAAATGCAGAAGTTTGCTTTTCAAATCCAGAAATCTCCTATGTAAAAAATCTGCCAACAATAAATCTGTCATCTCACTCCAAAAATATGCTATAATCTGTCCCATTTTTACTCGGTTTATCCCAAATTGACATACTGTAGTTTGTTTCAAATTGACTCGGTTCATTTATAGACTTTTATATATCTAATTTTAGCCATATTTTAGAGTGGTTGCCGAATCAGTTTATCACATAACAGGACTCGGTCACAGACTCATACTAATCAAATACATTTTACTTTGAATATAAGAAATGGCTTGAACCATAAATAATATATATTAAACAATGGTTGGGACAACGAAGGGTCGACGGCTTCATCGTTCTTCTCCTCCTCCGCCAAACTTATCATTCTCCGACAGCCAAGACTCTTTCATCAATTCTCTCTAGGGTTTATCCCATAGCAGGTTAGGTTTTCTTTTTGTCTTTTGCTATTGTTGTTTACTTTGATCTATAGATTTGTTTTTGTCCACTGATTTTGTGGGAAATATCACAATGATTTACCCTAGACAGAGTGCTAAGAGAGACAAATTTTTTTTACTTTCCATCTTCGCGATTCTCTGTTCCCATTTCCCATTCTCTTTCTCGTGAGAGCTTTTATGTTTCGAATTTCTCCAGCAGTTTCAAATTTCAGTTGTTTGATTTTGGTTTGGTGTGGTTTATGTTTGTTAAGTCTGAGACTCTGTCTCTGTGACTCTGCTTGCTTATAGTTTTTTTCGGGTAATCGTGGTGTGGTTCGCTTCTAATTTCTGGGGCTATTCTATATGAGTGTGGTCTTTTCTATATCTGTTTTGCGATTCCCATGGAAACAAAAGTCGAGACTTTGACTTCTATGTATGGCTATGTGTTGCATGCTTTTCTTGATGATTTGGATGGTTGTAGTAGGTAGATGAGCGTGAATGGATCCATAGGAGTTTAAATCTTTTTGCAGTGTTTTTTTAGATGTGTATACATCACAAGCCATTGTAACGTTGCTGCTCTCTACTCTATGCACGGGAGTCTAAATTATCAGCTAACACTATTTTTTATATGTTACTCTCCTCTCTAGAATGCCAATTTCGACAGACATGGTGAGAGAGACGAACCAGCAAGCCCATGACGAAGAAGCCTCGAGCAGCCGCAGCCGCAAGAGGCAACGGCTTCCCTCCATCGTACATGAAGGAGGAGAAAGCGGTAATGGTGGAGGAACGGTGAGTGGAAATCAGAATAGAAGCGGCGATGAGGTGGTGGTGCGATCTGCGACGCTGATTGATCTAGAGCTTCTGGATTGTCCCGTTTGCTGCGACGCACTAATGGATTCCATCTTTCAGGTTTTGTTTTCTTATCTCTTTCTACCTTGGCGATTGCTCGATCTAGATCTTTTTCTTCTTCCTGGTTGATTCAGATTTTCGAAAATTGGTTGTGAAAATTGGTAAATAGCAAATGTGTGAGAGGAAATTTAGCTTTTTTGTTTATCAAGGAAACATGAGACTAGCTAAAAAATCATGCTTTACATATGCTACTTTCATCACAGGATGTCACTGAAATGTACATACAATATCATGATTCGTTAAGGGCACTTTTTCCTTTTGGTCGAATTACAAAAAGAATCATGTGAGATACTGCTCCAAGAAACGTAATTGATGATTGTCCTTTCTAGAAAACATATCATTTCTGATAGATCTGGAACAGATCGGATAGGACCCGGAACCGACCCGAATACCCGAATAAGCGATTTCTGAAACCTTCAGAAAAAGATAAACGAATGATAAGCGATTCTGAACCACCCTTTAGTGAAAGGACGAACGTTTCTTCAGATAAACGAAGGGTTCAGAATCGCTTATCCTTCTTTCGAAGGGTTCAGAAATTGTTTATCTTTTTCTGAAGGGTTCAGAAATCATTTATCTTTTTCTGAAGGGTTCAAAAATCGTTTATCTTTTTCTGAAGGGTTTAGAGATCGTTTATCTTCTTCTTAAGGGTTCAGAAATCGTCTCTCCTTTTGCAGAAATCGTTTATCTTTTTCTGAAGGGTTCAGAAATCGTTTATCTCCTTCTAAAGGGTTTAGAAATCGTATCTCCTTCTGAAGGGTTCAGAAATCGTCTCTCCTTCTGAAGGGTTCAGAAATTGTTTATCTTCCTTCTGAAGGGTTCAGAAATCGTTTATCTTCAAAAGTAGAGGGGATCATTATAAAACCGAGTTTTTATTTGTGCAGCAAGAGAAGACAAATATCCGTATTAAAAATTAAATACTCAGGAGAAAGCAAAGTAGAGGGGACCATTATAAAACCGAGTTTTTATTCGTGCAACAAGAGGACAAATATCCACATTTGTAGCAGACAAATATCCAATTTTGTAGCATTAATAGTTTAATACTCAGGAGAAAGCAAAGTATAGGGGACCATTTAAAACCGAGTTTTTATTTGTGCAACATAGGTGATAGATTCCGTGGCAGAGCACCAAGCCAAACATCCACGGATGGTTCGGATGAGGACGAGCAACATGTACCAGAGCAGGTCATGGACGGTACGAGTGAGGTTCATCGAGGAGAAACCAGCATTGGCCGCGATCGTGTTCAGTCCGACACAGCCGTGTTCCGCTTTGATCCAACTCTATCCGGGAATAATCTACAAAGGGAACTACGTTCTGAAGCTCGAGTCACTCGACCAAATCGTGTTCACTCTAGGAATCAGATTGTCCTAGCCAAGCAGCCGATCATCGAGCCAAGTTCAAACGATAAGTGTTTTCCCGATCCATTCGACTTTTCTTCTGGACAAAAGCTTTCTATTCGAGCTAAAGGATTGAAGGAAGAGATCGAACGTGAGATCATTCGGTTTGGCCAAGCTGATTACATTATGGACGAGAATGCTTATGTTTGTTCCATCCGGTACATGGCAGAAATTGTTTACCTTCCTTCTGAAGGGTTCATAAATCATCTCTCCTTCTGAAGGGTTCAGAAATCATCTCTCCTTCTGAAGGGTTCAGAAATCGTTTTCTTTTTTCTGAAGGGTTCAGAAATCGTTTTCTTTTTTCTGAAGGGTTCAGAAATCGTTTCTCCTTCTGAAGGGTTCAGAAATCGTTTATCTTTTTCTGAAGGGTTCAGAAATCGCTTATTCTTCTTCTGAAGGGTTCAAAATTGCTTATCCTTCTTCTGAAGGGTTCAGAAATCGTTCGTTCTTACATTATGAGAGGTTCAGAATCTCTTATCCTTCTTCTGAAGGGTTCAGAAATCGTTCGTTCTTATATTATGAAGGGTTCAGAATTGTTTTGCCTTCTTTGAGGGGTTCAGAAATCGTTCGTCCTTTTTCTGAAGGGGTTCACTCTTATCATTTATTTATATTTTTTCTGAAGAGTTCAGAAATCGCTTAATCTTCTTCTGAAGGGTTCAGAATTGCTTATCCTTCTTCTTAGGGTTCAGAAATCTTTCGTTCTGATATTATGAAGGGTTCATAAATCGTTTGTTCTTATATTATAAAGGTTACTTCCTGGTGTTTATACGATCGTGAACGTTGGTGTTTGTAGGATGTCGTTTAAGTGGCAATCTTACTTTCTGTGACTGTTTCGATGGATGGAGTGGAAATATGGACTGCCGCTGCCTCTTGTTCCCGCATGATTCAAGTTTGTCTATTGTAAGATTACATCAGGTTGGTCATCGTTCTTACTATTTTGCTTTTTGAGACCGTTCCCTTTATATCTTGTGATAGTTGACTTAATTATCTCTGCTTCTCTTAACAGGTTTACAAAATTCTCGAATATCTGGAAGCTTACTACATTGTTATGCTATATATATGTCACAAGTATGCATCGTTTGAATAACCTCTGCGAATTTGTTTTGCAGCAATGTTGTTCTTAGAAATATGACCATCCTTGCTCCGATGAATCCCCCTAACACCGACAGTATAGACCCATGTAAATTCTCTAATTCTGGCATACATTATTTCGTTAGGTACCTTGTCTGGTGGGATTCTACGAGTGTGATTTTTTGTATGTTTCTTAGACTTGTATGTACATTCTGTTGGAAGTTCTTTTACTTTGTTATATTGATTGATAAACAGATAAAACATTTGCTATTTACTCAGTCTCGTGTGGATCTCACGATCTTAATACATTTGAAGTTATCATTCTCTTTGTCTTACCTTGTTCTTAAAGTTTTTTAAATATAAATTTTTTATTCTTAAAAACTCTATTAAGGATCCTACCAATGGAGGTGCAAAAAATTAAAATCTATTACTAAGGTTTTGAACATAGAGTAATAGAAAATTTATATTAAAATATTGGTTAAGAAACCATTGAGGGTTCAAGGGTTCAACCAATGGAGATGGTCAGATGTATTTAATGATGGCGTCCAACTTCTCTCTACGTTTTTTCAAGGTATCTTGTTAAAATGTCTTTTCTTCTTCCACGGAAACCAAATACCCGAAATATTAGTTTAAAGAATTTATTTAATGAAATAGAAGAACTTATAGATATATATTTCATGAAATAGAACGAACTTATAGAATTATATTTTAGCGTGACATGAAATAAAACGANCCAATGACTATTTCTAGTCTAGTTATTCCATTTTGTTTCTATGACTCATTAAAAGTCCGTTTTAAGCATTTTCGGCTATAAACATCTGTTTCGGATCTTCATAGGTCCCTTTTAAACTAATAATCCCAATTTGGACTTACTCGTGAGTAGAGATTTGGTTTCCTCAATGGAAAAAGTAACAAGTAAAAAATGCTTATCGTTCTACTATTTAGAGCCCCAAATTACTTTTCTAGTCTAGTTACTCCATTTTTTTCTATGACTCATTAAAAGTTCGTTTTAAGCATTTTCGGCTATAAACATCTGTTTTTGATATTCATAGTACCCTTTTACACTTATAATCTCCATTTAGTTTTACTGATGAGTTGAGTTTTGATATCCTCAATCCGACATGCGGTTTTGTATCATTTAGCTAAATAATATAATACATTTTTCCGGCCAGTTTATCTGAAAAAAATACCAAGAAGCATAACCAACAAGGATAACAAACTATAATTCTAATCCATCACATGTTTTTCCTGAGTGAAACACTTGAGAACATCACATGTTTCCCTAAAAACAATACCATCAACCTACAAATTTTCTTTATAGGTTCACCAAAAACAATACCTTCAACCTACAAACGTACCAAAAACAATATGCTTCGGACCATTGGCTTTGTTCCCCACCAAACCTTAGGCAACAAAAATCAGGCTCTAATCATCATCTACGAAACTGGCTGGCTCCTGAGGGAACCTGGATATTCTTCTGATTGATCCTCATAAACTGATTATTTACTTGCTCAAGCAGGTTGTGCTTTCTGTGCCCAAGAACACGTCCTTGTTGCAGTCCAGCAGATATCACCATGCCTAGCATCTCGTTCATTTTATTCAGATTCATTATACCTTCTTTGAGTACCGTAAAATACTCCTCAGAGCACCTTCCTTTCGCTATCAAATCGTTGACAATCAAGTTCATTTTATCAACTTCCTTCAACTTTTCCTCGAGAGATTCGAAAATGTCGTGGTGAACCTCCTCCCTATGCAATAAAATGAAATAACAGTGCATGAACAAGTAAATCACTAGCTGGTCTATTGATTAAAAAAACAGTGGATTAGAATACAAATAAGTCACAAGCTGGAGATTTATGATTATGTTTGTCTCTAAATTATCCCACCTCCAGGTTTGTCACTAATCCGGCACGCCGATTCCATTTTACAGACTTTGAGATATTCAACCTCGAGGTGGGATAATTTAGACGACCATTGAGATATTCTTAGCGATTTATGATTTCGTTGGATTAGACAGACTTACACAAGCTGGAGATTGTAGTCAGGAGAACGGGCCATCGAAAAAGATTCTGTGGCCGCCGAATAGTCAGTAGGACAGGTTGAACAATCTGGAGACGACACTGGATAGTTCGCCACCGGTAAGATCGTTGGAGAGCTAACCGGTAAGATCGTTGTAGAGGCAGAGGGTTTTTTTGGCGACTGGTCGGAATTCGTAGTTTGGGACCACCAAAGAATGCAGGAAACCCCAATAAACAACAAACATCCAACAGACACAAGAATCTGATAGAGGACCATTTTCGGAGAAGAGAGAAGCTTTTGAGTTGGATCTTTGAGGGTTTCAGACAGAGAACCGTGTGTTAAAGATGAAAAGATGATGTTAACCGAGTTTCTGCTGGTTGGTTTTCTCGTTGGTTTATTTGTATCTCTTGCCATATCTTGGGGACAGTGAAGAAGAAATCATCATTTTGCCTATATCTTCCCTTTTTTTTTGTCAACGCCTATCTATATCAACTCAGTATTTACTCTTTTTTTGTCAGTTCTTTTTCATTCCCAACACAAAAAATATACTCTTTCTTTACTTTCTGAGCTATTAAATCAACTCAGTATTTACTGTTTTTTGTCAGTTTTTTTTCATTCCCAACACAAAAATATACTCTTTCTTTACAAATAATTATGAATTATTTGATACAAAAGAATACTCCATCCGTTTCAGAATAAGTGTCATTTTGAAAAAATATATCTGCAATAAACTGGATGTATCTGGATGTGTTTTGAGTTTAATACATCCAGATAATTGCAGATTCATTTTCCCAAAATGACACTTATTCTGAAACAGAGGGAGTATTATCTTTTTTTTCTTATTTGTTTAAACACTCCAAATTATTGTTATTATTAAGATTTATCTAAAATATTAAAATTCCAAAATTTCTACAATATTGTTTTTATATACTATTCAAACTAAGAAAAAAAGAAAAAAAAATCAAAGTGAAAATAAGTAAAAATAATATTACACTTAACAATCTATGGATGTTCAAACCTTTAAAACCAAACCAATTAAAACCGAACCTTCCGCGACCGTAAACGCTAGCTGAAACCATTTTTTGAATTTAAGAGGTGGTTTNTGTACCACAACCAATGGACCCTCAGGAGATTCCTGAAGAACTAAAATCTTCTCACTTGGGTATACCCATCTGCCAATGGTACAACCACACGTGAAAAAGTTCCACAAACCCTCATCCTTGTGCTTAGCATATTAGTGACTGTAGAGATCTTTGTATACACCCGTATAGTTGCAGTTTGGTGCAGGACAGTAGCACAGAGCGAACCCACATTTTTTCGTATGAACTAGTTCTTTGCCATAAGAGACCTTTTCGGTGCAACCGTGTTTAGCGTTTGGGCATGGGACGATGGTTGCTTCTATAACTCTCTCCAATGCTCTGCATCGATGGTTACCAATTGGTAAAGCGCAGGCATGGCACTTTCTCCTCATCATAAAACAGCATCAAGCTCTCCTCTGTACATAGAGATATATGACAATATTTCTAATATAACAAGATATATGACTCGCATACAATATTTTTTCTTATGTAACAACTTAGATATAAAGAACTATATAACACAATTACAGAGGTATTATCGTTTTAATATAAAAGTTTTTTATTTGATGTCCATTATCAAACATATAAATTTTGAAGTTTTTATATATTTATAATATATCAGATGTAAAAACATATATATCTGATGTCCATTATCAAACATATAAAAAAAACTAAGAGATATATGACTCGCATACAATATTTTTTCTTATGTAACAACTTAGATATAAAGAAATATATAACACAATTACAGAGGTATTATCGTTTTAATATAAAAGTTTTTTATTTATTTTAAAAAAATTTACATATTCATTTATATTTGATGTCCATTATCAAACATATAGGCACTAACTAGTAACATTGATTTGGTGAAGTTCAGCTCGATGTTGGCTGAAAAAATTTGATGGACACCAGTTGAAATGAAATATGAGGAATTGAGGAATTTAACTTAATTGACTTTTGGGGTAGTTTTTTATTTATTTATTGAAATTTATTTAATTATAGTTTATATATGGATTGAAAGGTCAAATTATAGAAAATTATTTTTGTAAAGAAAATTATAATTGTATGATAGTTAGTTTATAATGTGTTTTTTATAATTTATATTTTTGTAAAATTATTTAAAATATCAAATAATAGAGACTATTGGTCGGGTGAATATATTTAGGATAACAAAATTATATTTAAAATGTATCTGTTAGTGGGCCTGCGAGTTTGATTTTTTCGGGTTATTTGGTTCGGGTAGTTCGGTTCTTCGGGTAGTTCGGTTTTAGAAAAGGTGGCCGAAACTAACCGAAATATAATTCGGTTCGATTAGTTCGGTTCTCGCGTAGTTCGCTTCTTAATTTTTAAAACCGAAACTACCCAAACTTTTGTAATTTTTTTTGTTTAAATTCGGTTAAATTCGGTTAAATTCGGGTAAAGTCGGATAAATTCGGATATTTCGGGTAGTCCGGTTCTTCGGTTCGGTATAATTCGTTATAATTTGGTATGGTTTGGTTAAAAAAAATCGGATAACCGTTCGGTTCCCAGTACCGAACTAATTTTCAAACTATAACCGATCGGAACCCTATTATAGCATATAATAATATTTGTTTTACAATAAATAAAATCATAAATAACTTTTTAAAAACTTTTGTTTAAACAAAAATTAAATAAAATCGGACAAAATCTAATAAATAATAAATGTGATATTTTAAAAACATGATGTAAGAGTGTTTTCTGATGACTGTGAGGCACAAATTAGTTAACAGTTAAAGAATCTTAAAAGATTTGAAAATAACTGTTAATTTCAAATAAATAATTTTTTTGTTATTTTATTAATAGAATAACTATAATTTTATAAATTTTAAATGTAAATTTATAACATGAATAGTAATCAATGAAAATGAAAATTTAAAATTTTGGCAATATATTTTATTTATTTCGTAACCACTTAACTTCTAAATATTTTTAGTTATTCAGCCAGATTCTTCGGTTACCATTTGAGTTAACAGTTATTCAGCCAGATTCTGGCAAAAAGTACACAAAAATTCTGCCAGATTTCACATTCTGCAAAATTCATATGTTACGAACCCATAAATTTTGAAGTTTTTATATATTTATAATATTTCAGATGTAAAAATATTTACTCTTAATTCCATTTTTTATTGTATCACAGCTGGCCTAATCAATCATAACAACAAAAGTTAAGAGTGTAGTCTGCCGGAAAAAAAAACTAAGAGTGTAAAGAGGTGAGAGATTGGGGGTCTCAAGGTAGATAAAAGGCAGAGGGGAAACCAACAAAAGAAAAAAGTAATAAAATCTTGTCCAAAAAAAGAACAACCCTAATCTTCTCGATTCTCTGCGGAAATGGATGTTTTTCTTCCCTCTTGGTTTGTTCTTCTTTTGACAGTGATAGTGTTAATTTCGGCTATCTACTTGTTGTTTTACTACTTTCCTTGCATTGAGAGGGATCACCTGCCGGTAAAAAACTCTCCGGCGGACTCTCTGCCGGACTCTCCGGCGGACTCTTCGGCGATCTCACCGAACTCTCTGGGGTCGTCTCCGTGTTCCTCCTCTCATAATGCTTGACCTCTGTCTCTCTTTCTTATGTTTTTTTTTCTCTTTTTTTTTGTGTTTTAGATGCCAAAGGTGATTATTAATGTGAACAAAATGATTATTATGTTTAAAGTATTGTTTTGGTTTTAGATTTATGACCTAAGTTTAAAATTCATAAATCTAAGGAATCATTATGATCTCTCATAATGCTTTATTATTTGACTCTAAGGAATCATCTTCGCTATGTTGGTTGTGGATGTAATAAATGATTATTATTTGAATCCAAAAGATGATCTCTCGTTAGTTTCTTCCATTCTTTTGTTTCCATTGACAAATTTCTATAATGATATTTGATTGCGTGAATTTTTATGATCACCCTGCAGCCTAATGACTTGCTTATTCATGCCTCTTAATTTAATGTAGGGAGAAGATTGGGCCCGAGGTTTACGAATCTCTCAAGGTATACGAAAAAGCCTTCGAGGATTTGGATGAAATGAATTTGATGGTACAATATTTGGTAAAGGAAGGACGGTTTGTCAACGATTTGATAGAGAAAGGAAGGTGCCCTGAGGAGTATTTCACGGTACTCGAAGAAGGTATAATGAATCTGAATAATATGAACGAGATGCTAGGCATAGTGATATCTGCTGGACTGCAACAAGGATGTGTTTATGAGGATCAATCAGAAGAATATCCAGGTTCCCTCAGGAGCCAGCCAGTTTCGTAGATGATGATTAGAGCATGATTTTGGTTGCCTAAGGTTTGGTGGGGAACAAAGCCAATGGTCCGAAGCATATTGTTCTTGGTACGTTTGTAGGTTGATGGTATATTATTTTTGGTGAACCTATAATGAAAATTTGTAGGTTGATGGTATTGTTTTTAGGGAAACATGTGATGTTCTCGAGTGTTTCCCTCAGGAAAAACATGTGATGGATTAGAATTATAGTTTGTTATGTATTTTTATATCATGAATCGGAAATCCTTGTTGGTTATGCTTGTTGGTATTTTTTTCTTTGTGGCTATGCTTTCTTGATTCATTTAGTCATGGTACAAAACCGCCTGTTTGAGAGACTGGCTGAAAAAATGTGTTATATTATTTAGCTAAATGATACAAAAGATCATGTTGGATATTCTCATTTCTCTAGAAAGCAAAAGTAGAGGGACTATATAAAACCGAATTTATATTTGTGCAGCAAGAGAAGACAAATATCCGCATTAATAGTTTAATCTCTTAACTTGTGTTTTTTTAAATATAAATCTTTTAACTTGATAAAATTAAAATATTAAAAATTAGTCAATATATTTATATGTATTACTCAATCATATAGTGAAACGGATTGTATTACATTTAGAAAGAACATCCCACCGCTCTCTCACTCTTATAAAATCTTTTTCAAAACACTACAAGTCTTAAACATCATTAATTGTTTTGCTCGGTACTCAAATTAAGCTCTCTACTTTTGGACATCAAGCTCTTCAGACTCCTCTTCTTTGTTCTCTTCTTCATGCTCTTCTTGAGAATTTGAGTCTTCGTACTCTTCTCAGTCTTGCTAGCCTATCTAGTATTTATAGGCTTTTGTTTAGGATTTTTACCAGTAAGAGATCTAGTTACTGGTCTTAAAGTGCGTTGAGGTCGCATTTGAACACCATGCTCTTCAGACTCCTCTTCTTTGTGCTCTTCTTCATGCTCTTCTTGAGACTTCTCATTTACACTATGAGCTATGTCATCATCAGCCACGACATCACCATGCTCTTCAGACTCCTCATCTACACCATGAGCTATGTCATCATCAGCCATGACATCACCATGCTCTTCAGACTCCTCATCTACACCATGAGCTATGTCATCATCAGCCATGACATCACCATGCTCTTCTGACTCCTCATCTACACCATGAGCCATGTCATCAGCAACCCTGCTACATCCACCATGAATCCCGCAATTATCCCAGTTTGTGTTAACATTCTGAAGATGAAATGATTGGACTTGTTCCACTAGCGCAGAGACAAAATCAGGCGGTGTCTCGTTTTCTATAACCATTGTATCAGACTGATCTTGCACTTTCCCGAGGTCATCACCCACATTTCTGTCCAGGTCATCGCCCACATCATCTTCTTGGCGCTTCTCCTCTTTTTTGAATTCCTCTTTTTTGCCGATCTTTTTGAGCTTTTCCTCGAGTTTTGAGACCTGACCACGCAATGTTGTCACTTCTTCCTCTAGTTTTAAGACCTTAGCACGTTCAGTCTTGTTTTCATCATCCATTTGAGCCAAGCGATCTTGCACTTTCTTGCGCTCATCATCCATTAGTTTGTTCATCTTGTAAAGGAGCTCCTGCATCTTCTGAAACTCATTTTCTTGGTTACCACGTTCAGTCTTGTTTTCATCATCCATTTGAGCCAAGCGATCTTGCACTTTCTTGCGCTCATCATCCATTAGTTTGTTCATCTTGTAAAGGGGCTCCTGCATCTTCTGAAACTCATTTTCTTGGTTACCAGTGGCACAAAATCTCTCCAACTCATTTTCTTGGTTACCAGCACAAAATCTCAGATTTTGCTGAGAAATAATTTCTTCAGCTTTTTCCAACTCAATGAGTTCTGAATCCCAATCACACTGAGTTAATCTGTAACCTCTATTAACCAACTTCATGACTGAATCAAGATCATCATTGTGTTCATCGACCAAGGAAGATAAGTCAGAATTATTGACATTTCTGAGCACACATGTGACTTCAACATCCACTGAATTTTCTAGAATCTTGATAGCCTGAAACGAAGGCAAATCTGTCTTCAAATACCTTGCGCAGAGAAACACTTCTGAAGGGTTGTCCAATACAGCAAAACTTGATTCCAACTTTGGCACAGAAGCCAAAAACCACAAATGCAGTGCCTGCGGAAATCCTTTAAGACCATATTTGCCAATCTTGAAACCATCTTTAGAAGGAACATCTTTCACAGAATCTATCAAAAGCTTGAAAGACTCTTTCCCCCAAGCATAACTTGTTATCTTCCCTTTTGCCAAATCCACATATCTACGAGGAAATGGGAACTTGCGGCGTGGCATTAAAAATATACTCTCAAGTAGGAGCAACATCATTAACCTGAATTTCCCTTCCTCTTCATCCTCAGGCAATTGCCTTATTTGAGCTATCAAATCATCAGAAGTGTGATTTTCACCTTCACACAGTGGCCAGGAAAACTCTGCATCCTCTGATTCTTCGTCTTCTAAATCAGTTTCTTCACATGGTAATCCGGTTACCAAGTGAAATTCTCTTAATGAGAATCGCATCATTTGCCCGGCGAAGTGAAACCAAGCTTCATCTTCTTTTGTTTCTAAAATCTGCCGGCTCAACAGATAATGAACTAACTGCCCGGAAAAACCCAATCCCAATCCCTTCTGAGCACCACCAGTTTCCCTTAAAGCCGCCTTGATGATTGGACCCAAGAAACTGTTCTCCAACCGTGAGAAAGAGGCAGAGCATGATGGAAGTTCTTTAAGCTCTTGCACGTAAGAAAATTCTGAGTACTTACTGATTCCAGCCGCTTTAATATTGGGCTCTTGTCCCACAGGATATATAGTCGAAGGCAGATTAATCACTGTTGTTGAGTATTGCTAAGGTTGCATCTCATGGTCTCTTTCTATCTTGCCGCCGGATTTACGATGTTGTGACTAGGGCGTTCGAATCTGGGACTCTAATCGGTAGTTTTTATTTTCAAATTGCAAATTATAAATCTATTAGGTGTTACTATCCTTGGCATAAGTTATTCTTATTAACAGATGTCATGGGGACCGTTCTAAGAATGGGAATGCTGCAAGATATTGACAATGATGCGTACGAGGAGGATTTGTGTCATGTTCGATTCGATCTCCTGGATGCGAGGTTAGGCTTATCTTTTGTGGGTCATCGTTAGTAGTGTATACTGATTTTTTTGTGGTTCATGTTCGATTCAATCTAATGTAGACCGCATTGGTCCAAAATGATTAGGAGGGAGGCTGTGGTCGTATGTATTGCGCGAGGGTCACTTGCTAGACAGTTCGTTAGTGTGTACGAACGGAATAAGATTGAGTCTGCAGTTTGTGTGCTGAGGTTCTGGAGGGTTTGTGATGGTAAAGGTAATAGGTCTTTAGTTCTTTAAATATTGTTTCCTGCTGAGAGGTTTGTTTCGTTTTGACGGCGTTGTTTATTTGCTTCAGGTGTTGATGAGAATAGTGTTGTATTGAGGTCTCATTTTCCATGCTCCGAGTTCGCGTTTGATTCACAAGACAGTGCCGTGTCTGAGTTCAAGGAGATGTAAGTTTTGTATATCGATTTGGAAATATTATCAGCACTGGACATCGTTATTTAATTTTGGTGATTGACGAATTTATTGTGATTTCTTAGGAGGCGACGCAGTCTTCACGGTTAATTCAGAATTAGCGCGCCGTTATGGATCTTTATAAACGTATTTTGTTATTTTTATTTTATTTCTACAAGATACTTGGTTCGTTTTGTACTGATATTGATTTAAGCGCTGCTGTTTGGGATTTTATTCGGTTATTTGGACAAAAATGGCGCTTGTGTTCGGTTATATTGTTATTGGCTCATTTATATATTATTAACAATCATTTAACAAATTTGTGGTAGCAGTCAAATGAGTTTGATTACCATAAATATTGATACAATCTTCCCAAAGAATCGGCACTCTTCGATTGGATTTAGATAAATGGATACGCCTTAGATCTTACGAAGTAAATGAATCCTCAAAGAAAAAGGTAGATGAATCGAAAGGATCGCACAGAAGTTGCGGAAAGACTTCTGATATTTCCCAACTTGAATCCCTTAGAATATGACACACTAAAACGAATTCAAGGTCGATTGAATGGATATGACGCACCAGATAATATCTTAATCCCTTGGATATTACGCACCAAAACAGATTAAGATTTGATCAATGGATATTACACACCAAGGATCTAAAATGTTCACACCAGATACATATATTTTATGAATATAGCTTCAACCGGCCCGAAATATTAGTTTAAAGAATTTATTTAATGAAATAGAAGAACTTATAGATATATATTTCATGAAATAGAACGAACTTATAGAATTATATTTTAGCGTGACATGAAATANAGCCATGACATCACCATGCTCTTCAGACTCCTCATCTACACCATGAGCTATGTCATCATCAGCCATGACATCACCATGCTCTTCTGACTCCTCATCTACACCATGAGCCATGTCATCAGCAACCCTGCTACATCCACCATGAATCCCGCAATTATCCCAGTTTGTGTTAACATTCTGAAGATGAAATGATTGGACTTGTTCCACTAGCGCAGAGACAAAATCAGGCGGTGTCTCGTTTTCTATAACCATTGTATCTGACTGATCTTGCACTTTCCCGAGGTCATCACCCACATTTATGTCCAGGTCATCGCCCACATCATCTTCTTGGCGCTTCTCCTCTTTTTTGAATTCCTCTTTTTTGCCGATCTTTTTGAGCTTTTCCTCGAGTTTTGAGACCTGACCACGCAATGTTGTCACTTCTTCCTCTAGTTTTAAGACCTTAGCACGTTCAGTCTTGTTTTCATCATCCATTTGAGCCAAGCGATCTTGCACTTTCTTGCGCTCATCATCCATTAGTTTGTTCATCTTGTAAAGGAGCTCCTGCATCTTCTGAAACTCATTTTCTTGGTTACCACGTTCAGTCTTGTTTTCATCATCCATTTGAGCCAAGCGATCTTGCACTTTCTTGCGCTCATCATCCATTAGTTTGTTCATCTTGTAAAGGGGCTCCTGCATCTTCTGAAACTCATTTTCTTGGTTACCAGTGGCACAAAATCTCTCCAACTCATTTTCTTGGTTACCAGCACAAAATCTCAGATTTTGCTGAGAAATAATTTCTTCAGCTTTTTCCAACTCAATGAGTTCTGAATCCCAATCACACTGAGTTAATCTGTAACCTCTATTAACCAACTTCATGACTGAATCAAGATCATCATTGTGTTCATCGACCAAGGAAGATAAGTCAGAATTATTGACATTTCTGAGCACACATGTGACTTCAACATCCACTGAATTTTCTAGAATCTTGATAGCCTGAAACGAAGGCAAATCTGTCTTCAAATACCTTGCGCAGAGAAACACTTCTGAAGGGTTGTCCAATACAGCAAAACTTGATTCCAACTTTGGCACATAAGCCAAAAACCACAAATGCAGTGCCTGCGGAAATCCTTTAAGACCATATTTGCCAATCTTGAAACCATCTTTAGAAGGAACATCTTTCACAGAATCTATCAAAAGCTTGAAAGACTCTTTCCCCCAAGCATAACTTGTTATCTTCCCTTTTGCCAAATCCACATATCTACGAGGAAATGGGAACTTGCGGCGTGGCATTAAAAATATACTCTCAAGTAGGAGCAACATCATTAACCTGAATTTCCCTTCCTCTTCATCCTCAGGCAATTGCCTTATTTGAGCTATCAAATCATCAGAAGTGTGATTTTCACCTTCACACAGTGGCCAGGAAAACTCTGCATCCTCTGATTCTTCGTCTTCTAAATCAGTTTCTTCACATGGTAATCCGGTTACCAAGTGAAATTCTCTTAATGAGAATCGCATCATTTGCCCGGCGAAGTGAAACCAAGCTTCATCTTCTTTTGTTTCTAAAATCTGCCGGCTCAACAGATAATGAACTAACTGCCCGGAAAAACCCAATCCCAATCCCTTCTGAGCACCACCAGTTTCCCTTAAAGCCGCCTTGATGATTGGACCCAAGAAACTGTTCTCCAACCGTGAGAAAGAGGCAGAGCATGATGGAAGTTCTTTAAGCTCTTGCACGTAAGAAAATTCTGAGTACTTACTGATTCCAGCCGCTTTAATATTGGGCTCTTGTCCCACAGGATATATAGTCGAAGGCAGATTAATCACTGTTGTTGACATTTGGTTCATTTTGTACCTGCCATCACATTCAACATTATTCAGCCACATTCATTTAAGAATCCGATCACAAAAGCTCTGGTGATCGGATGGCCTTGCAAAGAAGATCAAACAAATCAAAATCAAAGAAATGACATTGGAAATTAGTAGTCCAAACAGTGCTTTAGATACTCTTACTCGATTCTTTACTCAATTCTTGTAACACAAACAACCAAAATTCTCCTCGATCTCTTATGGACCTAAAGAACAGCAATCTATATACACATGACTAAATCAAATTCCAAAGAACTCATTACCAAACAACTCGACATTTTAAGATCAATACTACGCCAAACGAACTCTTAACAACAACAACACTCATCATACCAAACCAAAACTGAATTACGAAATTTGGCGTGAAAAACTCTTTTTTTTCGTGAGAGTGCTGTGAGTTTGAGAGGTTATATAACTTTTACTGTGAACAGTTATAATTGATTTATGTTTTCTTTCTGCGTCATATATAGGCAACCAAGAAACTAATGCCACTCGATTTCTGCATAAATTCATCATAACAACACTGAAAGCTAAAAAATAATTATCTAAAAGCTTCAGAATTTGGCATTAAGAACCGAACCTGCTATTGCCAAGTTTGTCCTTAATCAGTGCCTTCGATGTTCACTATCTGTTGGGTAAAATAGTTTAAGATAAATCAGAAGTAGAAAATCAAAACCCATGAGAGCAAAATTGAAGAGAAAATTAATAGGTGTTGGGTAAAAAAGTTTAAGAGAAACAGAGAGAGGAGAAGCTTGTCGATATAAGAAGAGAAAAGAGAGGAGAAGCTCACCTGTGAGAGACTCGCCGTAGAGTATAATCTTGTTCGCCGGAGAGAGAGACTGCAATGGGAGACTCGCCGGGGCTCTGGCGGAGAAGGAAATATGTGACTGAGGGAGACTGGAAGATGAAGAGAGTTATGTGAAATTTGATTAGGTTGAAGACAAAAACCACATCGTTATTTCGGGGTGTTTAACTAATGGGATAATTTGGAAAATACCTTAAATAAGATTTGAAATTTGAAAATACATTGTGTTTTTAAGTTTTTGAAAACTACACTTCTTAAATTTGTTGCTGAGTTGTCACACGACCCTTTTGGTTGATCATGAAGTTTTTAAGAGTTGGGTCTAAACAAAACGTAACTTAGCCAAGTACCTTAGCAAAGTCATATCCAAGTACCTTAGCAGAGTATTGTTTATTTTCCTTGCACTTTAATTGAAATATATTTGTCAAAAAAAAAAAAAATACATTGTGTTTTTTTGTATTACGAAACATGAGAAGAAGGAAGGATGAAAAGCACAAGTCTGCTTTGCTATTCACAACTCTGCTTTGATATTTCACAAGTTCGTTTTGTAAATGATCAAGTCTGCTTTCTAAATAATAAAGTCTGCCATAAAATGATCAAGTCTGCTTTGTAAATAATAAAGTATGCCATGAAATGATCAATGAGCTATGTCATTAGCAACACTGCTACATTCACATCCACCATGTATCCCGCAATTATCCCAGTTTGTGTTAACATTCTGAAGATGAAATGATTGGACTTGTTCCACTAGCGCAGAGACAAAACCATGCGGTTTCTTGTTTTCTTTAACCATTGTATCTGACTGATCATGCACTTTCTCGTTTTCTTTAACCATTGTTTCCTACATTTTATGGCACAAAGTATTGCATAAATTGTCACCAGGAACCTTCAAAGATAATCTTGCGTGAGAAAGATAAAAACACAAACACAGAACACTACGAATATATTCATCTTAAGAACAAGATTAGCCAAAGTATAGACAAATTGGATAGTTTTAAAATGTACCAGATTTGATACTGATGAATGCTACTTTCACAGCACTCATTTCAGCCAACTTTTTCGTTTGCGCTTCTTTTCCTTTGTAAACATTCTCGGCAAATTCAACGGTAGAAATAAAAGTAGGTCCATGCCGCGGACCAGATGTAGAAGTTGCATAAACTGGTAAAAATGAATTTTCCATTTGAGCAATTTCTTGTAACATGTTCTTGTAAGGAGCATTAACCTGGATAACAAAAAGAAGAAAGATTAAATTCCAACAACATGGAGAAACACTAACTATGGTCCAAAATTAGTGAGAACTAGCCTCTGAATTCAACTGCGAAAAAGTCAATGCTTTTTTTGCAGCGGCCTGTTCAGCAGCTTTAAGTGTCGGAAAGAATTCTGACCCCTGGAAAGTTTGTCCACAAACTGTAACCTTACATCTAAATCGGGGAGAATGATCAGGCCCTTGTCGCTCAGCGGCATAGACTGGTAGATCCATATTTTTTTTCTGCACATATGTCAGGAGTTGGCTCTTGTATGCATGATCCATCTTTATCTATGATAGAATTAGAGATATAAATAAACTTTCAGGTCAATATCATATGTTGAGAGAACAGATAAAGCTAAAGCAAATTGTCTTCTTAATATTATGAAGTAGAAGAGAACCAAAAAACAATTCTCAGAACAGTGTCTCTGTTCGCTACCAATTATGTTTGATGAAGTCATCTTAAGAGATCGAGAAATTAGTGAAAGAGAGGTGAATTAATAAAGAGCTCCTTACATGCATTTTTATATGAAATTCTTCCATTTCTGATCTATGTTTTGTCCACATATTAACCATATAGTATATAGAATGGAAAAAGATTGCCGAAATCAATTTAATGGAAAAACGGAAACATTGCCGAATTAGTTTCTAACATAGAATTTGACGAATTCCCCAATCTTAATTCAGTTTCTAACATAGAATGGAAAGCAGACTAACCTCAATCATCAATTTATCTTCAGCAGCAGAATCACCTCCGCCTCTCTGTTAAAAATGGCACAATTTCTCTTCCCAAATCAGAAGAAAACTGGAAAATGCAAAGAGCGATAATGGCGAGACGCGAGAGAGAGATAATGGTGAGAGAGAGATAATGGCGAGAGAGAGAGAAAGAGGAACGAACAGTCACTACTATAACTCTCTCGGTTTCATACGATTTGACGTTTTAGAAAATTTTGTCAAAAAAATAGACGACGTTTTCCAAAAAACAATACACTGGCCGATCGGTGTTAAGACGCTTTAGGGCATCCACAATTGGCAGGGAGAAAAGGGGAGTCTTCAGGACCTGGACCAAGGTAAATGAGACATTGGGCCAAGCCCAATATTTAGGTGGCCAAGAAAATTTTGTATGTGTATATGTATATATAGTTTTTCGTGAGATAAAGAACAGAGGTGATTCTAATCAGGTAATGTCTATTGTACGTAGATGGTGTAACATATATTTACCATATATAATAGTGTGCTTATATATTTGTCATATAGAATAGTAATGTAGAATAAACATATATTTAACATATATAATGTAACGTATACACAGGGCCGGCCCTAGGTTAAAGCCCATCAAGCAAGGACTTTAGGCGCCAAAATATATATACATTTCGAGGGCATCATGATCAGTTAAAATTCTATTGGTGTAATGGTTTGAGATATGTGCATTCTTATACATAATATAAAATAGCATGCATGTATTTATCATATAGAAAAGTTCACATATTTAACATATAAATGTAAATAATGTTAATATAAAATAGCATGCATGTATATTTATCATATAGAAAACTTCTGTAGAATTGACACATTTAACATATAAATGTAAATAATGTAAGTTATGTATCGTATACAGCATATTTACATATATAAATTCATTTGCAGGGAGAAAATGAAAGCAGAGAAAATGAAGCGGGAATGCGAAAAGACAGCATACATGGTTGAAGATTATGTCGCAATTATATTAACTGATATTCAAATTAAATCATTGTTTATTAAATAATATTATTTAATTAATTACGTTAGTTTTCAAGTAATTAATTCAATGTTCATATTTTTGTGTGATGCCGGCACCGAATTTTGTTAGTTTACAACGAAAGAACAAACGAGAATATTTTTCCCGAGAAAAGTCTTACCCACGAAACAAAGCCCTAATAAAATCAGAGAAAATAAACGAAAATCAAGAAAACATTGGCCTTTGTGATTTGAAACCCCAAAAATAATTTTGTTCATAAGATGACATTATGAACCAATTTGCATAACAAAATTTTAAAATAATTTGTGATGGGTAATTTTCATCACAAATCATTTGATTTATTTGATTTTTCTTTTTAAGCAAAACGTAGCCTAAAGATTTTTTATTTTTAAAATTTATTTGATTTAAAAGGATTTACATTAAATTTAAATGAAACGAAAAAATACAGCCTCTCAGAGCATCTGCAATGGCGAGAGACTCATATGAGTCTCTCATCCAATATAGTATTGATATTATAAATATAATTTAATTTAAGAATTAATTTTATATTTACAAAAAAAAATAAACAAGTTATGAAAAGCCATGTGTTTTATGAGTTTCTAATAAGTCTCTAATGAGTCTCTCAAAGTCTCTCAAATGAGCAATGTTCAAAAAATTGCTAGGCGGCACCTAGACGCTCAATAGGGGCCTAGCGGGGCCTAATCGTTTACGGTTTATTCATATATTTTTATGATTTGTTTTTTTTAATCCAACGAAAGCAATCTTACTATTATTATTTGCCAAGTACATTTTTAAAAATACTGAACAATTCTTGTGACTTGTGAGATTNCCCGAAATATTAGTTTAAAGAATTTATTTAATGAAATAGAAGAACTTATAGATATATATTTCATGAAATAGAACGAACTTATAGAATTATATTTTAGCGTGACATGAAATAAAACGAATATAGAATAGAACATGCAGAGAAAATAAAATCAAAATACGATAATAAAAAAATTGTAAATAAGAAACAATCCAATGTGATGAATTTTATCGAAATCGACCACATTCTGCCTTTCATCTCCACCCTAGAATTTTCGGTTCAGTGTGATGATCATTTTTACAATGAATGGCAGTGGTTTCCGATGTTTTTGCATACTTTGCCGGTGACTTCTATGTCGAATACGGTGTATAATAGTGGTTGTGTTCTAACCATAACCGCTTTACTATGGAAAGATACACCTTGGAAGCTACCATGGAAACCACCATGGAAGAGACAACAGATCAAAATCGAAGACGCATTCTCCTTGTTGTATGGCGATATTCGTACAATCGTTGAAAGTTTGGCAGTCCCAATTTATGGCGATATATTGGGTTCTTAACCGAAAAACATCTATAGGTGGTTATTGGGATTTGGCCAATGTTATACAACAGAAAAGATGTTTAAAATGGTTATGTGCATAACCGAAGATAAAGATCGCATCAAATCAAATGCGAATATTGAAGCGATTAAATCTTTTTTTCAAAAAGTATCGCTAAGTGTTTGTATTGTTTTATTATTTTTTCAATCTTGTATTTTTATTGTTTGTTGAATTTTTATGTAATTTTGGATATTATTCATAAATAAAATTATATGTTACAAAAAAAAAAAAGAAACAACCCAAAACAAATCCACCTGTAATCAATTGCTCTGGATAAAGAACTTAATCAATAGCTCCTCTTAGTCTTCATCTTCATCTTCATCTCCATCTCCATCTCCATCTCCATCTCCATCTCCATCTCCATCTCCATCTCCATCTTCATCTTCATCTTCATCTTCATCTTCATCGTCTTCACTCTTCACAATCTTCATCTTCATAAGCTTCTTTTTTTTCTTCTTCTAGCCGACGAATGCAAATATTCATCTTCAACGAACCATTCTGACTCACGACATAGTCAGGAACTACCATGAATTCTTTCTCTGGAGTTTCAAAGCTTACTTTCTGAATCATGTTCATCTCCTCTATTTCAAATCTCATAGTTATACCATTCGACTTGTAAGAGAGATGACAAGAGAATCTCCCAACTCCCGGAGCCAGAGGTGCTATAGAGTTCACAGTCAGATACATTCCTTGTAGTTCTCTGAACCACTGTACCACAACCAATGGACCCTCAGGAGATTCCTGAAGAACTAAAATCTTCTCACTTGGGTATACCCATCTGCCAATGGTACAACCACACGTGAAAAAGTTCCACAAACCCTCATCCTTGTGCTTAGCATAATAGTGACTGTAGAGATCTTTGTATACACCCGTATAGTTGCAGTTTGGTGCAGGACAGTAGCACAGAGCGAACCCACATTTATTCGTATGAACTAGTTCTTTGCCATAAGAGACCTTTTCGGTGCAACCGTGTTTAGCGTTTGGGCATGGGACGATGGTTGCTTCTATAACTCTCTCCAATGCTCTGCATCGATGGTTACCAATTGGTAAAGCGCAGGCATGGCACTTTCTCCTCATCATAAAACAGCAAGAAGAACAAGCTATATGTCCATTGTCACACTGAGATGCAAAAACCCACAGAAACAGTTGTTATTAAGTGGTAGATAGCATCATGGAGATAATAAAACATTGCAATGCATAGTGGAACTTATCAACTCAATGTGGCAGAGCAGTCTGATTATATTTGAGAACTCAGATTTCAAGCTAAAATCAATTATAAACTTATAAAACGGGTAACGGGTATTCTGGAGATAGTAACATAGATAGTAATGCATAGTGGAAATTATCAACTCAATGTAGCAGTCAAGACTAAATATGATGTAACCGGATTACAAGACAATGAAACAAATATAAGCTAATAGAAATCTGAAATGATATGTTTTCTGGAAAGGACAATCATCAATTACGTTTCTTGGAGCAGTATCTCACATGATTCTTTTTGTAATTCGACCAAAAGGAAAAAGTGCCCTTAACGAATCATGATATTGTATGTACATTTCAGTGACATCCTGTGATGAAAGTAGCATATGTAAAGCATGATTTTTTAGCTAGTCTCATGTTTCCTTGATAAACAAAAAAGCTAAATTTCCTCTCACACATTTGCTATTTACCAATTTTCACAACCAATTTTCGAAAATCTGAATCAACCAGGAAGAAGAAAAAGATCTAGATCGAGCAATCGCCAAGGTAGAAAGAGATAAGAAAACAAAACCTGAAAGATGGAATCCATTAGTGCGTCGCAGCAAACGGGACAATCCAGAAGCTCTAGATCAATCAGCGTCGCAGATCGCACCACCACCTCATCGCCGCTTCTATTCTGATTTCCACTCACCGTTCCTCCACCATTACCGCTTTCTCCTCCTTAATGTACGATGGAGGGAAGCCGTTGCCTCTTGCGGCTGCGGCTGCTCGAGGCTTCTTCGTCATGGGCTTGCTGGTTCGTCTCTCTCACCATGTCTGTCGAAATTGGCATTCTAGAGAGGAGAGTAACATATAAAAAATAGTGTTAGCTGATAATTTAGACTCCCGTGCATAGAGTAGAGAGCAGCAACGTTACAATGGCTTGTGATGTATACACATCTAAAAAAACACTGCAAAAAGATTTAAACTCCAATGGATCCATTCACGCTCATCTACCTACTACAACCATCCAAATCATCAAGAAAAGCATGCAACACATAGCCATACATAGAAGACAAAGTCTCGACTTTTGTTTCCATGGGAATCGCAAAACAGATATAGAAAAGACCACACTCATATAGAATAGCCCCAGAAATTAGAAGCGAACCACACCACGATTACCCGAAAAAAACTATAAGCAAGCAGAGTCACAGAGACAGAGTCTCAGACTTAACAAACATAAACCACACCAAACCAAAATCAAACAACTGAAATTTGAAACTGCTGGAGAAATTCGAAACATAAAAGCTCTCACGAGAAAGAGAATGGGAAATGGGAACAGAGAATCGCGAAGATGGAAAGTAAAAAAAATTTGTCTCTCTTAGCACTCTGTCTAGGGTAAATCATTGTGATATTTCCCACAAAATCAGTGGACAAAAACAAATCCATAGATCAAAGTAAACAACAATAGCAAAAGACAAAAAGAAAACCTAACCTGCTATGGGATAAACCCTAGAGAGAACTGATGAAAGAGTCTTGGTCGTCGGAGAATGATAAGTTTGGCGGAGGAGGAGAAGAACGATGAAGCCGTCGACCCTTCGTTGTCCCAACCATTGTTTAATATATATTATTTATGGTTCAAGCCATTTCTTATATTCAAAGTAAAATGTATTTGATTAGTATGAGTCTGTGACCGAGTCCTGTTATGTGATAAACTGATTCGGCAACCACTCTAAAATATGGCTAAAATTAGATATATAAAAGTCTATAAATGAACCGAGTCAATTTGAAACAAACTACAGTATGTCAATTTGGGATAAACCGAGTAAAAATGGGACAAATTATAGCATATTTTTGGAGTGAGATGACAGATTTATTGTTGGCAGATTTTTTACATAGGAGATTTCTGGATTTGAAAAGCAAACTTCTGCATTTTGGTAGCAGACTTCTGTTTTTCTTTTGCCACAAATGACTTGGTATAGATTACAGAGACTTGATAAATCTCAAAACACAACACAACAAAAACATCGGTAGAAAGCATGAAAACACAACACATTAAAGCTCATAATATCGAGAAAAGAACACCTTGAAAAAAGATATCCTCCTCTCATGTAAGGAAAAGAGTAGGAACTTTGCAAGACCCCTGGACAAAGGCATATCTAATTTCACTCAAAAATTTGCTTGTTCTCATGGTATAAATCCATAAGCAATCTGAATTTTTGTGTTATGGATACTAAGTATCCACTTGGTTATTGAATCCCATACTCATGGTATGCATACACCCGAAAGCAGTGCCAAAGAACCGGCTCTCATAAAAACTCTTCCAGAGGGCTTCATTTTTTGGATATTTTCTTCTTATTGCTCTTCCTGGCTTCTTCTTTTAATATCGCCAGTTCCTTCTCTACTTGTTCGATCCTCAAACGTAATTGCTCACTAGTATGTTTTCTCTTTTTCTCATCACTACTACATCTTCGGCCCCTTTCAGTCATAGTTTTTCTCTTTTCTTTCCTCCTCTTCTCTTCAGCATTTCCGCTTCCATCAACACCCTTTCCTGCTGTATTATTTTTCTTATTGACGCTTTTCGAACCTTGTTCCACCCAAGTAACAGCTCTCAAGCCTCCTTTACATATGGCTTGCATAAGAGCGTCAATGTTATCATCTTTTCCTTCATCATCCCAACCAGCTGGCTCTAACTTATTGATGAAAGCA